>OZ012735.1:214672343-215872343 GCA_963859935.3 Lathyrus sativus | reverse complement strand
AGACAAGAATAAAAAGAATTAAAAACTATGTTTTTATGTTTTTTTAAAAAGAAAATATCAACAAACAAATTAAAAATAAAATTAATTAATAAAAATAAAAATTTACATTAAATATCTAATTAAATCTAAATAAATTAAATGATTATTTAAATAAAAATGATTAAAAAACAAAATAAAAAGTCGGACACAAAAATGCTCGAAAAAATAAAATAAACACACTAAAATAATCAGTGCGAAATAAATATATTGGAAAAATACAGCGTTTGGTTAGATTTTGAAATAAATTTAGACCGGTTTGTCTATTAATCCAACAAATTTATTCTGACTGACATTTCAGACACTATGTAAGATGAAGTGCACGCTATGTTATGCAGATGATGCAAAACAGAATCTTAGGATAAAAAATTAGGGTATGACAGAAGGGTTATTGGTACTGGACTTCCCAATGTAGATGATGCATTTCTTGTAGAAGGACTGACTGTCAATTTGATCAGTATTAGACACTTATGATCACGTGTTAAAGGTAAAATTCACTAGGTTTGAATGCTTGGTTTCTAATAAGAAGAATGAGATTTAGATGAAAGGAGTTAGAACCAAAGGTAATTGCTACTTGTGAGTTCCTCAAGAAACCACATATTCTTCTAGTTGTTTAATTCTCAAATAGGAGATTGTGGCTGAAGAAAACCTTGAACTTAACAATGAGAAATAAATCATCATGTCAAACTAAAAGTGGCAGCATCTCAACAGAAATCAAAATGAAAAATTAAGGGGCAAATTGGGAATCTGTCCTTATGCGAAATTATGGTAATCATTATTGTGTAAGCATGCAGACAATTTTCTCTCTCTCTCTCTCTCTCTCTCTCTCTCTCTCTCTCTCTCTCTCTCTCTCTCTCTCTCTCTCTCTCTCTCTCTCTCTCTCTCCATTTAATTATACAAGAATTATTCAAATACCCTAGTGTTTTCACTCTCCCTAAACTATTCATCTCTCACTTTCCCGCTAGTGTCACTCAGAACATTTTTCTCAAAATGCAAACTGAATCAAAGATGTCTAACACTCTCGTTTCAACTCCTAGAAAGTGATCTGAAGAGAAAAGTGATGTTACTCCAATGAGGACTGGGGTTTTTCCTTCAACGACCAAGGTGTTATCTCTGGACATTATCATTGATGATGTACCTATCTCAGTTGTTGTTCCTTAAGCCACAACGAAAGGAAAAGTCAAACCTTCTGGTGCAAAGAAAGTTAGAACCTCAAAGGTAAGTAAAAAGTCTTCTTCTTTCAAGAGTGTTTAAAAACCCCGTAGTAATAGAAAATCTGCATCCTCTGTGTTGAGTGTTGAGTTACCCTAAAAAAATTAAGGTTGAACCTACTTTTGCTAAGATTCAAATTGTTTTAGATGGATATAAAAAGTTCCTTTTTGAATGGGTTCTTACAAGAAGAGGTGTATGTTGAACAGGAAAAAGGGTTTGTTGATCCCACTTTTCCAAATAATGTGTACAAGTTGAAGAAGGCTATTTATGCTCTAAAGCCAGCCCCTAGAGCTTGGTATGAAAGGCTGACATAATTCCTGGTTGGCATTGGCTACAGAAAAAAAGGAATAGACAAGACTTTGTTTGTTAAAGAAATGGATGGCAAGATCATGATTGCTCATATATACGTGGATGATATTGTTTTTGGTGGAATGTCAGACCAGATGGTCTAACATTTTGTCAAGCAGATGCAATCTAAATTTGAGATGAGTTTTATGGGTGAATTAACCTACTTTCTTGGGCTGCAAGTCAAACATATGGAAGACTATATATTCATATCTCAAAGCAAGTATGCAAAGAATATAATGAAACTTTTGGGATGGAGAATTCTAGTCACAAGAGAACACCTGGTCCTACTCACTTGAAACTCTCTAAAGATGAAAAGGGTGTTAATATGGATCAAAGTCTTTACAGAAGCATGATAGGTAGCTTGTTATACCTTACAGCCAGCAGACCTGGCATTACATTTGCAGTAGGTGTTTGTGCAAGATATCAAGTTGAACCTAAGATGAGTCACATCAATCAAGTGAAAATAATATTTAAGTATGTAAATGGCACATGTGACTATGGAATGTTATACTCTCATGGATCTGATTCCATGTTGGTGGGATATTATGATGCAGATTAGGTAGGTAGTGCTGATGAAGGAAAAAGCACCTCTGGTGGATGTTTTTTTCTTGGGAAACAGTCTTATTTCTTGATGCAATAAGAAACATAATTGTGTGTGCCTATCCACTACTAAGGTTGAGTATATTGCAGCAGGAAGCAGTTGTTCTCAGCTACTTTGGATGAAGCAGATCCTGAAGGAGTACAATGTCAAGCTGGATGTCATGACATTATACTATGACAACTTGAGTATTATCAACATCTCCAAGAATCATGTTCAACATAGCAGGGCAAAACATATTGACATTCGTCATCATTTAATCAGAGCTTGTTGAAGACAAAGTAGTCATTATGGAACATGTAGCCAATGAGAAGTAACTGACTGATATCTTTACTAAGGCTTTGGATGCAAATCAGTTTGAGAAACTAATGGGTGAATTGGGAATTTGCATTTTTGAAAAATTATAGCAATTAGTCTTTATTATGAAGGATAATAGGCATAAGAGAAAGCTGGTGTCAAATTTATGCCTAAAAAGGAGGATTAGTGGTTATGGTAGTGTGGAGCATGGGATTAATGATGATCCCTACTTTTTTATATTTTCTTTTGTGTTGCTGGGAGGTCTCTGCTAGTGATGCTGGGATGTCACTTTATATGTTTTGACATCATTTCATCATGTGTCTGGGAGTTGTGTGGTTGTGTTCTTAAGGGGGAGCTTTGTGACAGAGGGAGTTCTGCTTCAGCTTCTATGATGTCAGACAAGATGTCTTGACATCAGTTTTGGTTGCTAAATTATTGGCTATGCAATTTAGGGGGAGTTCTTGCTGTTTTGTGAGGAAGTTTTTTGAAGAAGCTTTTTGGTCTTGCTGTGAGAAAGTTTATTTCTCTGTGTTTTTTTTCCCACTATGTGCCTCTGATTTGTGCTTGTGTGCTTTTGGTTATCTTGTGTATGTTATTCTTGTGGTTCTTTTGGGTTGCTGCAGTTATGGCCGTTTCTGTGTCTCTAATCATTTACGCAAAGGTTGTTTTAGCCAAAATTTGTCAAAGGGGGAGATTGTAAGTTCTGTGGTTTTTTGTTTGGCAACAATTTTGTCAAAACAAGTTCACAGCAAGATGTTGAGATAGATGTCTTGACAAGTCATTCAGACAATATAATCAGCATGATGTTGGGACATGTGACAAAACATGATATAGTGGTAGTTTAGGGCAGCGACAATTTGTCATTTAAAGTGTGAGATTTGATTCTATTTTAATTCACACAGTGTCGCAATCCAAGGAGGGATATTTTAGGAACTTCTATCTTAACAGGTTTGCTTGTATTTCATAAAAAGGATCTTGGAGCCTTTTTTAAGAAACTTTCTATTCAATTCCTATTTATGTGCAGAAGATCTTGCAGAAGATTTGAAGCTGTTATTTTGTGATATGCGTTTTATTTAATTGAAGAGCCCAAGCCCATGCTGATCTGAAGGTTATTTAAAAAGAAGTTCTAAACCTAATGAAGAGGTGAAGTCGTGTATTAAAAGAAAGAGTATTAGGGTTTGGAGAGTTTGTTCTTTTTGTTATTTGTTCTTTATGATCCTCTCTTATGTCTTTTGACATTTGAGTTGGAGTGTTTTTGGTTGTGCATTTGTGAGCCATTCATGTACTCTTTAGGTGCTTCAATTGAAAAGTGTTTTGAGTTGTAACCATTCCTAAGCTTTTAAGCAAAGAATGAATTTTTGTGTCTTTGGAAGTGTGACTTCCAATATTCTTTAGTATTGAGTTTATCACTGTTGCGTGACTGGTGGAAAGTGAAAGGGGTTTCATATCTAGGAGTTCCTAGGTAGAAGTTAGCACGAATTGTGATTAGGTAAGAAGCTTGTAAACATGTGGGTGTTTGTTGTGGCTTTAAACTAATATTATTATAATAGATTTCCTTCCTGGCTTGGATGCCCCAAAATGTATGTGATGTTACACTTAACTGGGTTAACAATTGATTGTGTTATTATTTACATTCAAGTTTTTAGTTTTCTGCATAAGTGTAGTTTGCTGTCTTGATCTCAGCGTCCTGACATCTGTCTTGACATCTGGTATATGTGTGCCAGAATTTCATTCATACAAAGGGACGGTGCAATTACCGTATTCATTACAAATTATGTCATTTTCATCAGGGATGGTGAGACCCGAAAGTGACGATTCACCTGAAGGAAAATTGCGATCTAAACGCAGCGGAAAACAAAAATTTCCTTTAGTGATCCTTACGAATGAGCATGGTCAGTGATAGAATCGTTACCTCTTTGTGGCGATTCAGATCTTTGATGCAGCGATCACAAGCGTTGATGAAGTGCAACGCCTCTACTCAGTCCACACGAACAGCTTCCGGTCACAGTGCTAGCTGCTTACGAACGGAATTATTTGAGTGAGAAAAGAGAATCAAAAACGAAATTGCATCAAGTGAAAGCTTCATCACAAGGGTTCCTTTTATAGACTCTCTTGTGGGTTGCGGGCTAAAACCCAATTCACATGATCCATAATAATATTATATATTATTATAATAACTATTATTATAATAAATATATTTATTTTATTATTATTTTATAACCATTATAAAATAACAATAATTATTATATTATCCGAATTTCTATTTTTCACTTAAGTGCACCGTACCTTACGGTGTTCCTTTTGATTTCTCTATCTCTCATCAAACTGTCCTTATGTGTGTGACCCTGTAGGATTTCGTAACGTTGGTAATTATATTAAATTATATATTTAACATAATAAACAGTAAGCGGTATCTAGCAACACATCACTGCTACCCAAGTCACGAAAATGTCATGTGATCTGACAAAACCTTTTTCGTGATAATATATGTTTGTACAATTACCCTTTTGCCCCTATGTCTATATTGAACACAAGGCATACACTGTGTCATCCTTGTCCAGTTCAATATTGGGCCCTTAGACATTTCTCCTGTTATGCAGGATTGGCAAATTCCATCTAGGACACTCATGTCCCTCAGCATGCTTCGTGGAGTGCCCATCAACTGTCTTTATGATCATCCAGTTACGGATAATGTTTGATCAGCAATAAAGCACCCGACTCTACATCTAGGGTCCATAGTGGTTTCAGGTCGAAGGGTGGTAATACACCATTATCACCATGAGAATAACTTATGACACTTTGCATAACATACTATGTAGTATTCTCATAGCGGGTCAATCCGGTATAAATATTACTCCTAATATTTATACCTATGTCAAGACTTGATAACTCTTTATCCATGATCCATGAGATGTGATCATCAGTCTATCTTCATAATAGTCTCAATGCTTTTAATGTTATCCCACTTTGCAATAAAGCTTGACTACGGATATTTTAAGAATAATGTCTTTATGTTTAATGGGATCTCATGATTAAGTCACACTTAACATTTCATTAAACAGACTAACTATTCTAGGGACTTTATTATTCTGAAAGACAAACATAATAAAGAAATACCTTTTATTATTAAACGAATAATCCGATACAAGTACCAAAAAGTATTGGCCTCTAGGGCTTACACCAACAATCTCCCACTAGCACTAGAGCCAATTAGGCATACCCTTAATACCCATAGATCTAGTATGACCATCATGCTTCTGTTGCGCAAGAGGCTTTGTTAATGGGTCAGCGATATTGTCAAGTGTAGGTACTCTGCATATCTTCACATCTCCCCGATCGATTATCTCTCGAATGAGGTGATAACGCCTAAGTATGTGTTTAGATCGTTGGTGAGATCTAGGCTCCTTAGCTTGTGCGATAGCACCATTGTTATCACAATATAAACCAATGGGATCCACAATGCTAGGGACTATGCCAAGTTCACTAATGAACTTCTTGATCCAAACAGCTTCCTTTGCTGCATTTGAGGCAGCAATATACTCGGCCTCAGTTGTAGAATCAGCAATTGTTTCTTGCTTTGAACTTTTCCAGCTCACAGCGCCACCATTGAGACAGAACACATAACCAGATTGTGATCTAAAATCATCCTTATCTGTCTGGAAGCTAGCATCAGTGTAACCAATTACATCAAGCTCTTCCTGACCTCCATATATCAAGAATGAATCCTTAGTCCTTCTCAAGTACTTAAGGATATTCTTGACAGCTACCCAGTGAGTATCACCGGGATCAGATTGGTACCTACTCGTTGCACTTAATGCATACGAGACATCTGGTCGAGTACATAACATGGCATACATGATAGATCCTATTGCAGATGCATATGGAATCTTATTCATGCGATCCCTTTCTTCCTTAGTTGAAGGGGATTGTGTTTTTGATAAACACAGACCATGTTGCATAGGTATGAATCCTTTCTTGGAATCATGCATATTAAAGCGTCTCAACACTTTATCTATGTATGTACTCTGACTTAGGCCAAGCAGTTTTTGTGATCTATCTCTATAGATCCTAATTCCTAATATATAGGCTGCTTCACCTAGGTCTTTCATAGAAAAACAATTCCCTAACCAAGTCTTCACTTGTTGCAAGGTAGGGACATCGTTTCCAATGAGTAATATGTCATCTACATATAATACCAGAAACACGATCATGCTCCCACTAACCTTCTTGTAGACACAAGGTTCATCTTCATTTTTGATGAATCCATATTGTCTTACGGTTTCATCAAAACGAAGATTCCAGCTTCTGGAAGCTTGCTTCAATCCATAGATTGATCGCTGTAACTTGCATATCTTTTGGGCATCTTGTGGTATGTCAAATCCTTCAGGTTGTGTCATGTACACATCCTCAAGAAGATTCCCATTAAGGAAAGCAGTTTTGACATCCATCTGCCATATTTCATAATCATGATATGCAGCGATGGCAAGTAAAATCCGAACAGATTTAAGCATTGCAACTGGTGAAAAGGTTTCATCATAGTCAACCCCATGAATTTGTTTATAGCCTTTTGCAACCAGTCTTGCTTTATAGGTATGTACCTTACCATCCATGTCAGTCTTCTTCTTGAAGACCCACTTGCATCCTATAGGGTTAACTCCTATAGGAGGTTCTACCAAGGTCCAAACCTGGTTTGTGTACATGGAATCCATTTCAGATTTCATGGCTTCTAGCCACTTCTCAGACTCAGGACCAGTTATGGCCTCTTTGTAGGTCACAGGCTCATCTTGATCCATGAGTAATACATCACCCTGATCACTTATGAGATATCCATATCTCTCAGGTTGGTGACGTATCCTGCTTGACCTACGCTGGTCTTGTTCTTCTTGAGCAGGTTGCTCTTCCACAACTACTTGTGTTTCCCGCTCTAGTTCCTCCATAGGTGTTTCAATGTTTTGTGATTCTTGAATTTCTTCAAGCTCTATTTTCCTCCCACTGTTTCCTTTGGAAATAAAATCCCTTTCCAGAAAGACTCCAGTTCGAGCGACAAACACTTTGCCCTCAGAAGGATTATAGAAGTAATATCCTCTTGTTTCTTTAGGATACCCCACAAATAAGCATTTGTCAGATTTGGGCTCAAGCTTGGTTGAAATTTGTCGTTTGACGTAAACCTCGCAACCCCAAATCTTCATGTAAGACATATGTGGTTTCTTACCACTCCATATCTCATATGGTGTCTTATCAACCTTTTTGGATGGAACACGGTTAAGTGTGTAAGCTGCTGTTAATAATGCATGTCCCCAAAAGGAGTTTGGAAGATCGACGTGACTCATCATGGATCGGACCATGTCTAACAAGGTTCGATTTCTTCTCTCAGATACACCATTCCATTGTGGTGTTCCAGGAGGAGTAAGTTGGGATAGAATCCCATACTCTTTTAGATGGTCATCAAATTCTAGGCTTAAATATTCACCGCCTCGATCTGATCGAAGAACTTTAATATTCTTACCTAGTTGGTTTTGTACTTCATTCTTGAATTCCTTGAACTTTTCAAAGGACTCAGATTTGTGTTTCATTAAATACACATATCCGTATCTACTGAAGTCATCAGTAAAAGTGATGAAGTACTGAAAACCTCCTCTGGCTGGTATGTTCAGTGGTCCACATACATCAGTATGTATGAGTGCCAAAAGATCATTAGCCCTTTCACCTTTTCCTGTGAATGGGGACTTTGTCATCTTTCCAATTAAACAAGATCTGCATGTCTCATATGATTCATAATCAAAAGAGTCCAAGAGTCCATCTTTATGGAGTTTGGAAATGCGTTTCTCATTTATGTGGCCTAATCGACAGTGCCAAAGGTAAGTTGGATTCAACTCATTAGGTTTCAACCTTTTAGTATTAATGTTATAAATTGGCATTTCAAGATCAAGGACATATAGTCCATTATTCATTTTTGCAGTAGCATAGAATATATCATTCAAATAAATGGAGCAACAATTGTTCCTTATTATGAATGAAAAACCAAACTTGTCCAAACAAGAAACGGAAATAATATTCCTGCTAATTGCAGGTACATAATAACAGTTCTCTAACTGAATTATTAAACCACTAGGTAAAGTTAAAACATAAGTTCCTACAGCTAAAGCAGCAACCTTTGCTCCATTGCCAACTCGTAGGTCAACTTCACCTTTTGCCAAATTTCTACTCCTTTTTAGTCCCTGCACATTAGTACAAATGTGAGAACCGCATCCAGTATCTAATACCCATGATGCAGAAGTAGATAAATTAATTTCAATAACAAAAATACCTGAATTTGAAGTCTCTACTCCATTATTCTTATCTTCCAGGTACTTTGGGCAATTTATCTTCCAATGTCCGGTCTTACCGCAATGGAAGCAAGTGCCCTCCTTTGCTATTCCTCCACTAGGCTTCAAAACAGGAGGAGTGGGTTTGGGTTTGGCAACTTCCTTGCCTTTCCCTCTACCACCCTGTTTGATGGGCCTCTTGTTCTGTTTCTTTCCATTACTGACCATCAGAATGGATTTCCCTTTTGTCTTCATATTCTGCTCAGCAGTTCTCAACATGCCTAGCAGTTCTGGAAGACTTTTGTCCAAGTCATTCATATTGAAATTCAGGACAAACTGACTGAAGCTCTCTGGCAACGATTGCAAGATCAGATCAATCGCAAGTTCCTTTCCAAGGGGAAACCCTAATCTGTCAAGGTTCTCCACATACCCAATCATCTTAAGTACATGGGGACTTACAGGGGCTCCCTCAGCTAACTTGCTGTTAAAAAGGGACTTTGAAACCTGAAACCTCTCATTTCTTGCTTGCTCTTGATAAAGCGTTTTCAGATGTCCGATCATATCGAACGCAGACATGTTCTCGTGTTGCTTTTGCAACTCAGAGTTCATGGTAGCAAGCATGAGGCAAGCGGTTTCATTGGCATCATCGAAATGCTTCTTATAAGCATCTCTTTCTGCCTTTGGTGCAGAACTAGGAGGTTCCTCCTCAGGAACTGGTGTCTCCAAGACATACAGCTTCTTATCGTGCTTGAGGACAATCCTCAGATTACGGTGCCAATCCAGGAAATTTGTCCCAGACAATTTTTCCTTATCTAGGATGGATCGCAAAATATTGTTCGATGTGTTTGTTGTCATGGTAATCTACAAGAGAAATATGAAAATATAAGTATCATTAAAACAACATATTTAATTAGGCCTTTAATGAAATATGCTCCCACTATTTTATTCAAAACAAATGACCCTCATCATTTGATTCGGAAAATCCCGTTGGAAGACTTTCTAGTGGGTCGAGATCCATGTTTCACTTTGTTTTAAGTCAGCGTTAGGCTGATTACACAAAACTAAGTTATTTAGGTAGGAACTCCTTCCAATTGTATCTCATACAACTCTCGAATATTTTCAATTGGGTGAATAACTCCTTATTCTGATCCATCACATGAATCATTCCCAATTCTTGCCTCTAAACATATATAATCTTATTATAATTTGTTTAGTTAAGTTTGACCCATTGTTTTAGCAATTGGATATTACAATTATCCCATCGCACCTTACTAATATAGAACATGCACCTCGCGTAGGCGAAACCTACAATGCTCGATACTAGTCTTGATGAGTGCTAAAAATTGGAAAGCATAAACTTAATATTTAATTCTGAGGGAATTTGTTATTAGTTTGATCTCACCGGCTTCACATGCAAAACGTCTCTCACATGCATCAACATACAATTACATGCATCAACATACATATAAAAAAGATACAATTATGGCCCCTAACGCAATTGTTCTCTCAAGCCAATGAGAGAACCTAAGCTAACCTAATAACGATCTAAGCTTCTCCAAGCATGATCTCCAAGGTTATCCTCCTTTAATATTGAATACTTCCTTTTTTTTTCATAACATAATATTACATTACATATAAGAAAACTCGTTTTACATACGAGGGAGTGAGATGAGAAAAGAAGTTACATAAAGAGATTGAGAGAGAGGCACGACACGCAGGCCGTATTCAAAATTCCCAAAACAAAACTAAGGCCATAACTGATCACCACAAATAAATAATAATAAACACACTTTTATTATTAGTTTAAAATTCCGATAATTAAATTAACTAAATTAAATTTCGACTGATTGATCACACTTTGCAGACTTAGCCGGGGGTTCCGCTGCCCGGTCAGCGGACGGGGGTCAAGGGGGCAGCGCCTCCTTGCGGGGTTGTTAGGGGCAGCGCCCCAGCGAAAAATTTTATGAACACTTCATTGTATTTCACGCCGTTTCCTGCACAACTTTTGTGCATTTACAACCCCAACCGGAAAAGTCTGCGGCAACACAACACTTGTACTGCCATTAATCCTAATGCAACAATTTCATGCCGTCAAACACAACTCGATTGATAACTCAATATGATAGATCAACATGTCATTGCTTCACCATACTAACGTCGGATTCCGAAGCGAATGAAAATGATGATCTTTCAAAAGAATTACAATCCTTATGTGATTGAATGGATGAAATCAAAACAGTATATCCCATATACCATCTTTGCATCAGAATTTCTTATATCTTATATAAAAGTGATCGATCTAATTGTGTAACCTATGGATGATCAATGTATCGCACAACTTCACCATACTAATGTCGGATTCCGAAGCATAATCAACATCAATCATCCAAATCGTACACAACAGATGCCAAATTTAATTAATCGTTTATTGTTAAATTCATTCTGTGTTTTAATCGAATCAAATACAGAAAAGACGGAAATTTAACAGCTATCAGATCCATGGTTTCGTAACCAGGCTCTGATACCACTGAAGGAAAATTGCGATCTAAACGCAGCGGAAAACAAAAATTTCCTTTAGTGATCCTTACGAATGAGCATGGTCAGTGATAGAATCGTTACCTCTTTGTGGCGATTCAGATCTTTGATGCAGCGATCACAAGCGTTGATGAAGTGCAACGCCTCTACTCAGTCCACACGAACAGCTTCCGGTCACAGTGCTAGCTGCTTACGAACGGAATTATTTGAGTGAGAAAAGAGAATCAAAAACGAAATTGCATCAAGTGAAAGCTTCATCACAAGGGTTCCTTTTATAGACTCTCTTGTGGGTTGCGGGCTAAAACCCAATTCACATGATCCATAATAATATTATATATTATTATAATAACTATTATTATAATAAATATATTTATTTTATTATTATTTTATAACCATTATAAAATAACAATAATTATTATATTATCCGAATTTCTATTTTTCACTTAAGTGCACCGTACCTTACGGTGTTCCTTTTGATTTCTCTATCTCTCATCAAACTGTCCTTATGTGTGTGACCCTGTAGGATTTCGTAACGTTGGTAATTATATTAAATTATATATTTAACATAATAAACAGTAAGCGGTATCTAGCAACACATCACTGCTACCCAAGTCACGAAAATGTCATGTGATCTGACAAAACCTTTTTCGTGATAATATATGTTTGTACAATTACCCTTTTGCCCCTATGTCTATATTGAACACAAGGCATACACTGTGTCATCCTTGTCCAGTTCAATATTGGGCCCTTAGACATTTCTCCTGTTATGCAGGATTGGCAAATTCCATCTAGGACACTCATGTCCCTCAGCATGCTTCGTGGAGTGCCCATCAACTGTCTTTATGATCATCCAGTTACGGATAATGTTTGATCAGCAATAAAGCACCCGACTCTACATCTAGGGTCCATAGTGGTTTCAGGTCGAAGGGTGGTAATACACCATTATCACCATGAGAATAACTTATGACACTTTGCATAACATACTATGTAGTATTCTCATAGCGGGTCAATCCGGTATAAATATTACTCCTAATATTTATACCTATGTCAAGACTTGATAACTCTTTATCCATGATCCATGAGATGTGATCATCAGTCTATCTTCATAATAGTCTCAATGCTTTTAATGTTATCCCACTTTGCAATAAAGCTTGACTACGGATATTTTAAGAATAATGTCTTTATGTTTAATGGGATCTCATGATTAAGTCACACTTAACATTTCATTAAACAGACTAACTATTCTAGGGACTTTATTATTCTGAAAGACAAACATAATAAAGAAATACCTTTTATTATTAAACGAATAATCCGATACAAGTACCAAAAAGTATTGGCCTCTAGGGCTTACACCAACATCACCTACTTTAGAAAAAGCTTAATTCAAGTTTTTCTCTTTGGAAAATATAAAAATAGTAGAGGAATATACAAAACCTTCCCATGAAGACAATGGATTCATGGGTTGCCTTATCACGCTCTTTAGTGATTTCTTGGCCATACGTAATACTTGACTGTTTTGGTTCCCTAAAATGATCATAATCACTCTTCCGAATAGACGTTTGGCATTGTAAGCAGCAAAAGTGCAAAAAGTACGATCGATAATCGGGGACTGAAATCCTTCAAACCCTCGCACTGATGACCAAACATGAAGGCTTGAGGGGAAACTATTATGGGCCTGGCATATCCCCCTTAATCCGGTCACATCTCCGTTGGCCTGGTCATCATGGGACGAACACCCTGAGTTCAAATGTATCAATCAGTCACTCAATTAACTTCTAGAACATTCTTTCGACCACTGGAAAAGCGTGTACCAAATTGTAGAAGATCCACGCTCTAAGCAGATCCAACCGTTTTCCATTTTTTACGTCTGAAAGATAGTAAGACAGTTATTTCTCTCCTCTATATATAGGGAATAACGTTAATTTAGGTAACAAGTTTCAAACACAATTTGAATACTTTTGCATTACTCAAGTACTGGTTTAAGCTTTAGAATGCTAACCTTACAAATACACCCTGCTCAGTCACTTCATAAGTTCTCTTCCGCCACAAACTTTCGCAACACTTCACATTTCTGGTTTCGAAATGAAACAGAAAAAAATATTAATGAAGACAATATAAAATTATAATTTAGTTTTAATATTAGTGGTAAAGGTGATTGGTAGAAAAAATAAATAAATAAAAAATAAAATAATAGTGACAGGAGTCAAAAATGTCAATTTTAACCTTACAAATTTTGATGAGAAAAATTGACAGAAGACATTATATGATTATAATTTAATATTGATAATTAATTGATTATTATTATTATTATTATTTATTTATTATAAACTTTTAGAGATTTATTTAATATTAGTGGTGAAGGTAGTTGGTAGAAAAATAAAATAAAATAATACTGATAGAAGTTGAAAATGTCAATTTTAACTTTAAAAGTTTTTAAAGGAATAACTGATGAAAACTGTAAGAACACAAATTGTTTCTTAGTAATATCTCTATGTTTTGATGATAACACTTATGAATTTTATATTCAAGAATTATATACTCTAAATTTGTTCTAGAATGTTTGCTACAGGTACTAAAGAAAATATTCTTAAAGAGCAAATTTGGATCTGAACAATGATATTATGAAAGGCTTCAAAGGCTCAAGAGCATCTTATATGAAGATCTGAATGCTGTCTCCAGAAGAATCTGAGTGCTGTCTACTGAAGATTCTGAAGCAGAAGCCTCTAAAGAATAGAAGACTCTGAGAGTTCAGAAGCTTAGTCATCAGAAGACTCTGAAGATACTGCGCTACATAAGTATTGAGAATCTGATATAGAAGACTCTGCTCTAATAGAACTACACGCTCAAGCACACAAGCTGCATATACTCTGATTCAGCATAATCTGAAGAACATCCCAAGATTCTGAAGATCCAGACTCTAATGTTGATAGCTGAACTTACTTAGTGAAGAAGATTTGAATATGTCCGTTGGCATATCTCAACAACTCTTTCCTCTTTTATGCTAGACACAAGAACACAGACAAAAAGGTTTTATCTGTGCATTCCATTCTAAGGAAAGTTTCTGCAAAGTAAAAGACAAAAGGCATCAGGCTTTTTCAGCACAGCCTCCAATGTAAAGACAAAAGGCACCAGACTTTTCAGCACATCCTTCAACGTTGAGAAGACTTCATGGATCTAAGTGCCTATATAAATAAGTCCACTCCATCTTCTTCAGTAATAAACTGCTTGCAAAAATCACTCAAAGCAAATCTCTCAAAAGCTCTTATATTCTATTTGCTGTAACATTGATCTTAAACTTAAGAGAAATATCACAGTTGTGATAATAGCTTTTTAGAAGCATTCTTACTCTTGTAATAGTTTTACATTGATTGTAAAAGGTTTTCTTAAGAGGATCCAGTTGGGATCAGTAGCTCTTGAGAAGACTAAGAACAGTTGTTCTTAGGTGTTACTATTGTAATCTGTTTGATTAAATAGTGGATTAAGTCCTTGATTGAGAAAGTCAAATCACTCTTGAGAGGGTGGACTAGAGTAGTTGAGTTCAACGAACCAGGATAAAAATAAATGTGTTTGAATCTTTGATTATTTGACTTGCTTATTGTTGCGGTGAAAATTGGATATCAAGCTATTGATTAACTTGAATCATATTTCTTTTACAACCGGTCTTTAATTTATCCAAAGGATAGGTCTAAAGAGAGAAAGAACCTTTTTCGCGATGTAACAACAACGCTTTAGAGATTCGGGGATTCGGGGGTTGGTTATATCTAGGGAAGGTATTAGCACCCTAAATATCTGTAGTACTCTACAGGAACCTTTTGTTCAATTACTTGCTAGGTTGTGAAACATGCATTGGTTTAATTGGGAGTTGGGATAAAAATAAAACAAAGGCCTAAGTGGTTTTCTAAGTTTGCTCGCAAAGGCGTCGCACCTTCTGCCTACGTATCCTGACTAGGATAGAATCAGAGCAATCGTAGTTCACCTTACGAGGGAAAGAACTCTTGATGATGATCAAAGTTCAAAGGGGAACAAACATGACGATGTTTGTGTGGAGTTTGACAAAACTCCCTAAACTAAATTGTAAAAGGGGGAAGTAAGAAATCATGACGATGATTCTTACACAGAGTTGACGAACTCTTTCCTAGGGTTCTAGTTGAAGAAAACTCCTAGTATGGGTGGGTTTCTTAGACTTCAAGCAAAGTCTAAAGGCTTCTATTCTAGGGTTTAGGTGACTTAACAAAGTCAAGGGATAGCAGAGATTTTGGTCCAAGACATTGACAGTCAAGTGGACAGACCTTCCTTTGGAGGAACAGTATTGTCGGCAACTGGACGAAAGCCAACGAGCTCCGTCGCTTAGGGATAAAATAACATACAAACATCATTCAAACATTCATGGTGACAACTAAATACAAAGATTAAAGATGGAAAGCAATGGTGACAATCAGAGCAATTGTCTTGGTACGAGAACCGTGACGACAGTTCGCACCTGGGATACCGTTAACAGACAGATGACAGATGAGATAGATATAAAAATAATTCAAGGTAAAAATTCTAACATGTTGACAAACATATATAGATATGATAACAATCAATTTTCATGAGAAAACACAAGAGGAAACCTTCTAAATTTCATCTGCAACCAAATAGGGTTAGTACCGTTGACGCGCGGATTGCACACCATAAAACATGGTGAAAAAATAATCAAACATGGAAAATAAAATTATGAAATGAAAGTACACATTAAAATAAACACAATGAAAAAAGAACGGGTGAAAAACGATAAAAAATGAGAGAGTTACGAATTTTTGAAGTTTATGTACAAAATAGGAAAAATAATAAAAGGGTTCGACCTCCACCCGGATCGAACCCTGGTCATGATGGTGAAAGGTATAATTGCGCGCATGTTCTTACCGCTGGGGCGGCTGTTACATCCATTAATCAAATGGAAACAATATGTATACAAGGCTCGTTTTGAGTCATGGCTGGGCAAAGTACATAATCAACACCAAATACGTTTTATACCGTATCTCACTAACCGCTCATCGGATCGAGGCAAATTTTATATGGATCTTGGGTAGAAAAATGAGAGGAAGAGGATGGTGATGTTAGTTTTTCCAAATTGTTCACCTAGTGAAAAAAACGAGGACTGGTGTGTGTGTGTGTTTTGAATGCATGGAAACATAATCGAAACCAAATACGTTTTATACCGTATCTCACTAACCGCTCATCGGATCGAGACAAATTTTATATGTAAATTGGGTAGAAAAATGAGAGGAAGAGGATGGTGGTGTTAGTTTTCTGAGATTCATTTTCCTGTGAAAAAAACGATAGCTGGTGTGTTTATGTGCTTTTGATTTGCAAAATGACATGGACACCTTGATACAAACATGTTCAAAGCCAAGTAAATCCACATACACATCCAAAATATGATATATAAACAGACTGGAACAGGTTTATGGCCAGGAGTTTCAGATAGATGAAAGTCATGTTCAGTTTGCAAAAACACATAAGAACACACATGTATAACAAAGTGATTTTGGAGTTTGGGGTGTTCAGGAGCTGTACCAACCATCAAGACATCTTAAACATGTGATATCTAGTGTGTGTAGGTGAAAACATCAGATCTGGAACAAACATATGAAAGTGTAGCATTCAAATTGCAATTTGTGTGTATTATGTGTGCGTGAAGCATGATGTGAAACAAATCATTGTGCAGGTTGTTTTCAATGTTTTGGCTCATTCAAACACAACACATATGGTCATATGAAGCTGTAGAAACAATGAGATAGCAAGAATACACAAGCATTTCCAAATTGACATGTGAGAATGAGACATTTTGCAAAATGATGAACAATCATGCATGATGATGCACAGATGAAGTTCCAAAGCAAATTTAAACAATTTAATCATTTGTACAGCACATGTGGATGATAATGAGATGATCTAAACATTGAAATTCCAAGGAGACCACCTGTCATGAAAAATGGCATAGCATATGCAAGTCATCCAAACATTGATGCACATGAAGATGTGAACTTTGATTCATTGGTTTCTAGTGTAAGATGAGCATACCAACATGTCATATTTGAGTGTTATAAAGTGTATGGGGAGTGAATTTAAGAGAAAACCAGTTTGGTGCAAAGTTGGTCTTTTGGTGGTTTATGTGTGGAAGATCATGAACACACCTCTCATTCATGCTTTATACTTCATTTTATCAAAAACCTAAATATGCAAGATATGGAGAATAATGAAAGAGCAAGGTTTTACAAATTACATACCTGTTGGTGATCTTATTTAGCAAGCCAAGAATGTTGAGAAAACCAGAGGTGATGAAATCCAAGCTTTGTATTTGTGCTTTTACTTGAAACTTAAGAAAC
Organism: Lathyrus sativus; assembly: GCA_963859935.3. NCBI lineage: Eukaryota > Viridiplantae > Streptophyta > Magnoliopsida > Fabales > Fabaceae > Lathyrus > Lathyrus sativus. The sequence continues at coordinate 215,854,641 of OZ012735.1, read as the reverse complement.
AAGTCACTTGAGACGCCAAAATGAGATTTCTGAGTTCTTGATGAAGGATGGAGGTTTGGACAGTTGGTATATATGATATTTGAGGTGTCCAAAGGATCAAAACCTCAAGAAAGTGTTTGGAGCAAGATTTGGAGGTTTTTATGGACTTTGGTCAAAGTAAGTTTCATGAAAAGTTGACTTTTGCATTCTTTGAATTTTTTGGTGATTCAATGGTTGGTACACCTTCTATATGTGATTTAGAGGGTGTGTGGATGATAGTTTGAGTGCTGGAACATGAAGAACTTGATATGGTAGCAAAGTTGCAAATGCTAAATTTTGGCAATTTTTGGCTATTTTGGTGATTTTGCAAAATGTAAGTAAGTGAGAGATGTGATGAGGGAACTTGGTTTAGCAGGTTTTTAGAATGATGTTGATGTCCTAAATGAGGAGTTTGAAGTCCCTATTTATAGAAAAAATGAGTGAGGAGCTTGCTAGGTGACTTTGCTTCACCATGAAGAAATCTTAGATTTTTTCTTCCAAATGACAACTTGCTTTGCTTTTCTGATCTCTAGCTGTTCCCTTAACTCAATTGGCAAGTTAGAATGATGATGTTACAGAGAAAACACAGCCTAGAGGCTTGGTAGAGTGGCTGGAGCAAAAATCCCTTTACACCTCATGCTTGGAAAAGTCAATCTTTTCAACTTAGGCAATGAACTTCCAATTCTTGATTCCATGCTATCTCCTTGCTATTTCTTTGATTCAACCTGCTTGAGATGATTAATATATCAGATAGAAGGAGTTTAGAACATTGAAATTGATCCACTTGAGTGATAGAGGTGCTTTTGCAAAATTCATCAATGTGGGACAAAAGTGACAAATTGCCAACTTTGAACACATGTATCTCTCAGCTCATAAATCCCCTTGAGATGTACTTGTACTTTTTAGAAAGCCCTCACATAGTACTACAACTTTCATGTTGGCCAGAAGTCTTGATTCCATTTGAAACTAGGTGAAAAATCCCCTTGAAGTTGGCTGATTTTAGGGTTCTTTAGTGTAAATGACTTAGAAATTTTCTAAGTTATTTTCCCTTCTAGGAATGTTTTTGCTTATATCTCAAAAAGTATGCATTTTCTGGTTGTGGACTAGTATGGGACTTTTGTAGGACTTGTCAAGAGCTTTCAAATGAGACTAGAACCAACTCAATTGGATGTGCGGTTAAGGAGATACGGTTTAGCCCTTTTCAAAACCCTAATTTCCCGATTTCTCGATTACTCTCTCATCTTTGATCCAATGATCATGAAAATTGATATGCAAGTCCATTATGACATAAGGAACAACTTTGATTCACAACTTGGATTCCAATTCTCAAAATTCGAGGAGTTGACTTTTCGGTCAACCGTACGATCGATCGGTGCTGATCGAGTCGCCTGTTGATATTCTGGACATCCTGGGACTTTGACACTTCTTGAATAGTCTTTAATAGCCTATATTAACTTCATGGACCTCACTCCCACCATTAAAACTTTTCCCAACATCAAAGTCAAACCACAGTTGACTTTCCACTAGTTAAAAACCCTAATCGGGGCCTCCTGACTGCACTGTTCTTGATTCTGAAACGATTTCTTCAAATTGACTTCCCATTTGACTTTGATATTGTCTTTGATTTCATTCCATGATTGAATTGGCCCAAATCATTGGTTGATCATTCCTTGATTGTTTTGAATTTGTCGGTGCGAGAACCCTGATTCATCTGTAACTTGACAATAATAAACTTGCACTGATTTAGGGTTAGATAATGCATGATCATGCTTCTAAAAATGATAATGAGGATCTAAGGGGTCAAAATTTGGGGTACAACACTTATTCAACCCCCCCCCCCCCTTCTAAGTAATTTTCTCACCTTCAGTTGGCATCAGAGCTCCGGTTCTGCGTGTGCTACCACTTAACCGTGTCAGTAAAGATCCAGTGAGAAAAGTTACTTTGATATATATTTGTTTGTCATTATGGGTGATGTTTCTACATCCAATACAGCCAGTTGTAACAAATATGAAGGGGACAAAATCAGCACAAAGCCTCCCATGTTTGATGGAGAGAAATTTGATTACTGGAAGGACAGGATAGAAAGTTTCTTCCTTGGGTATGATGCTGATTTGTGGGACTTGGTCATTGATGGTTATGAACATCCTACAAATGAGGATGGCAAGAAAATTGATAGAAAATCAATGACAGAAGCCCAGAAGAAGGATTTCAAAAATCACCATAAGGCTAGGACAATATCGCTTAATGCAATCTCTCATACTGAGTATGAAAAGATTACTAACAGAGAAACAACTCATGGAATGTTTGAGTCACTTAAAATGACTCATGAAGGAAATTCTCAAGTGAAGGAGACCAAGGCTCTGGCGCTTATACAGAAGTATGAAGCGTTCAAAATGGAAGAATCTGAAAATATAGAAACTATGTTTTCTAGATTTCAGATCCTTACAGCTGGTCTAAAGGTTCTGGACAAGGGATACTCCACATCAGATCATGTAAAGAAAATCATCAGAAGTCTACCTACCAGATGGAGACCAATGGTGACTGCCTTGAAGATAGCTAAAGATCTGAACAAGATCTCTTTAGAAGAACTCATCAGCTCACTGAGGAGCCATGAAATTGAGCTTGAGAAAGATGAACCTCAGAATAAAGAGAAAGGTAAATCTATTGCTTTAAAATCTAATAAATCTGCTAAAGCTTTACAGGTTATTGAAGAAAGTTCTGAAGGATCTTCTTCTGAAGAAGAAGATGAATTATCTATGCTGTCCAGAAGGATCAACAGACTCTAGAAGCACAAGGGAAAGAAGTTCAACAACTTCAGAAAATCTGATCATAGAAAGGAATCTTCTGGGCACAGAAGATCTAGCAAGAAAGAAGTTGTATGCTATGAGTGCAAAGAACCTGGGCATTACAAGAATGATTGCCCTAAACTTCAAAGAGAAAAACCCAAGAAGAAGTTTGACAAAAAGAAGAAGGTTCTGATGGCAACATGGGATGACTAAGATGAATCAGAATCATCCTCTGAATCAGAAGAAGAATGTGCTAATGTTGCACTGATGGCCAGCACAGAAGATCAGGAGGAAGGAACTCCAGGATATGAATCTGATTCTGAATCTGACTCTGACGCTGAAGAGGTAATGGCTAAACTTACTAAAGAAGAACTTATCAAAGTGTTATCAGAAGTTCTGAAAAGTTATAACAATATCAAACTCAAATACAAGAAGCTGAAAAGCAGTCTTGAATCTGAGATTGATCTTCTGAAGACAAAACTTGTTGAGCAAAAAGAAATTAATCTGAAAATCAAAAATGACTTTGAAATAGCTCAACAAGAATCTGAATCTGAGACTAAGTCATGTGAAAACATTTTAGAAAAATATTACTCTAGCTTTCAGAGATTCCTTACTAAGAGCATAGACAGAAGCAAGATGGCTTCTATGATCTATGGTGTTAGTGGGAACAACAAAAGAGGTATTGGATATGAATCTTCCTCTGGAAGTAATCCAAAATCTGTTGACAAACTTTTCATCAAGAAGACACCTCTGTATTCTCAATTTAAGTTTGGTCACTTAAATGACATTAAACACACAAGCTCTGAGAAGAATACTTATGTGTTTAAACCCAAGGCAAGCCAGAATAAACATTATGTTGAAATACAGAAGTTTAGACAAACCTACAAACCAACTAACCCTAAAGGACCCAAGAAGATCTGGGTACCTAAGAGCAAAATAATTCATGTTGCAGATGTTCTTAGCAGTAAGGTCAGGATGTCAGTCATGGTACCTGGACTCTGGATGCTCACGACACATGACAGGAGAAAAGTCTATGTTCCAAAGCCTGGAACTTAGATCTGGAGGTGACGTGAAGTTTGGAGGGAACCAGAAAGGCAAGATCATTGGATCTGGCACTATTAGAAATGGTAAACTTCCCTCTATAACTAATGTTTTACTTGTTGAAGGCTTAAAGTATAACTTATTGTCCATAAGTCAATTAAGTGACAATGGTTATAATATTACCTTTAATCAAAAATGTTGTAAAGCTATTAGTCAGAAGGATGGCTCTATCCTATTTAGTGGTAAGAGGAAAAACAACATTTATAAAATAAATCTTTCAGAACTTAAAGTTCAGAATATTAAATGCCTCTTGTCTGTTAATGAAGAGCAATGGGTCTGGCACAAAAGATTGGGCCATATTAATATGAGACGTATATCTCAAATTAATAAACTTAATCTTGTCAGAGGACTTCCTAATCTGAAGTTCACCTCAGATGCTCTTTGTGAAGCATGCCAAAAAGGGAAGTTTTCAAAATCATCTTTTAAATCAAAAAATGTTGTTTCTACTTCCAAACCACTAGAATTACTTCATATTGATCTGTTTGGACCAGTGAAAACTGCATCCATCAGAGGCAAGAAGTATGGATTAGTCATTGTTGATGACTATAGTAGATGGACATGGGTAAAGTTCTTAAAACACAAGGATGAGTCACATTCTGTGTTCTTTGACTTCTGCAAGCAAGTCCAGAATGAAAAAGATTTCAAAATTATAAAAGTCAGAAGTGATCATGGTGGTGAATTTGAAAATAAATATTTTGAAAAATATTTTTCTGAAAATGGCATTGCTCATGATTTTTCCTGTTCTAGAACTCCACAACAAAATGGGGTTGTAGAAAGGAAAAACAGAACTCTGCAAGAAATGGCCAGAACCCTGATCAATGAGACAAATCTGGCAAAACACTTTTGGGCAGAAGCAATTAACACAGCTTGTTACATTTAGAACAGAGTGTCTGTAAGACCTCTCCTGAAAAAGACTCCATATGAACTGTGGAAGAACAGAAAGCCCAACATTTCATATTTTCATCCTTTTGGATGTACTTGTTATATACTTAACACTAAAGAGAATCTTAACAAGTTTGCCAAAGCACAGAAGTGTTTCATGCTTGGTTGTTCTGAATGCTCTAAAGGCTACAGAGTATTCAATACTGAAACACAGATTGTGGAAGAATCTATTCATGTAAGATTTGATGATAAGCTTGGCTCTGAAAATCCAAAGCAGTTTGAGAATTCTGCAGATAGAGAAGTGATTCTCACAGACTCTGAAGGATCAGAGGCAGAAAAGGCTAAAGAGAAGGAATCTGAAGCAACTCCAGATGATATTCCTTTATCTTCTCAATTGGACAACTTACACATTTCTGAAAGATCAATTGTCAGAGGATCTTCTGCCAGAATAAAGGCATCTCACCCAGAAGATGTGATTATTGGAAAGAAAGATGATCCAATCAGGTCAAGATCCTATCTCAGAACATCTGAATCTTCATTGTTTGGCTTAGTGTCAATAGTTGAACCAACATCTGTGGATGAGGCTCTGAAAGATAATGAATGGATTATTGCCATGTAAGAAGAGCTAAATCAATTCACCAGAAATGAAGTTTGGGATCTGGTTCCTAAACCTAAAGGATCCAATGTTATTGGAACAAAATGGGTCTTCAGGAATAAGTTGAATGAAAAGGGAGAAGTTGAAAGGAATAAGGCAAGGCTAGTTGCTCAAGGTTACAGTCAACAAGAAGGTATTGATTACACTGAAACTTATGCTCCAGTGGCAAGGTTAGAATCTATACGCCTTCTTATTTCATTTGCTGCATAGAATAACATCACTCTATATCAGATGGATGTTAAAAGTGCTTTTCTTAATGGTATTATAGAAGAGGAAGTATATGTCCACCAACCTCCTGGTTTTGAAAGTGAAAACTTTCCAGATCATGTTTTTAAACTAAAGAAATCTCTTTATGGCTTAAAACAAGCTCCCAGAGCTTGGTATGAGAGGTTGAGCAATTTCCTTCTGAAGAAAAATTTTATCAGAGGAAAAATGGACACAACTTTATTCTGTAAAACTCTTAAGAAAGATCTGTTGATTTGTCAAATATATGTAGATGATATTATTTTTGGATCAACAAATATTACGCTTGGAAAGGAGTTTGCTAAATGTATGCAGGCAGAGTTTGAGATGAGCATGATGGGAGAATTGAGATTCTTTTTAGGAATCCAAGTCAACCAGACTCCAGAGTGCACCTACGTACATCAGACCAAATATGTTAAAGAGCTTCTGAAGAAGTTCAACATGGTTGATAGTAAGATGGCAAAGACTCCAATGCACCCTACAAGCACTCTAGGTAAGGAAGAGGTAAGTAAGAAGGTAGATCAGAAACTCTACAGAGGTATGATAGGATGTCTTCTATACCTGACTGCTTCTAGACATGATATTCTGTTTAGTGTCTGCTTATGTGCAAGATTCCAATCAGATCCTAGAGAATCACACTTAACAGCTGTTAAGAGGATTCTAAGGTATCTGAAAGGTACTACTAACATGGGTCTGTGTTACAAAAGATCTGATGAATTTTCATTAGTTGGATTATGTGATGCTAATTATGCTGGAGACATAGTTGAACGTAAAAGCACTTCTGGAAGCTGTCAGTTTCTTGGAAGTCATCTGATCTCATGGTACAGCAAGAAGCAGCCCAATATTGCACTATCAACTACAGAGGCAGAATACATTGCTGCTGGTGGATGTTGTACGCAGATGCTCTAGATGAAGAGTCAGTTAGATGATTATCAGATCTTTGAGAGTAATCTTTCTATCTTCTGTGATAATACTTTTGCTATATGTTTGTCAAAAAATCCAATCTTACATTCTAAGGCTAAACATATAGAAATTAAACATCACTTCATCAGAGACTATGTTCAGAAGGGTGTAATAAATCTAGCTTTTGTTGATACAAATCATCAATGGGCTGATATTTTCACAAAACCCCTTGCTGAAGATAGGTTTAAGTTCATTCTGAAAAATATTTGTATGGATTTTTGTCCAGAGTAATATTTATCAAAGGCAACTTCTCAGATGCAAAATGTTTAAAGATCTGAAGTATTTTATCTGATTATTTGTTCATTTATCTTTAATTAATTTATTTGTGTGAAACTCTGAACTAACAAACTCAAAAGATCTGAACGTTGGAAACGTTTCATTTCTTGAGAGATATCAGATGCACATACAAAGCAAACACGTGTCACTCAGAATCTGAAAAGATGGAGTGCTCTACTGAATTGACGTTTGAGGTACTGCTTTGAAAATCTCATTTTTCTTGGATTTCCCCCCAATTGTCATAATTTTAAATTGAAATGATTACTTTCATTAAATGCTATGTGTAAACGTGCGTAGGTGTCTATTGATGTGCCCAATGCTTGATTTTTTAGTTTTCTATAAATACCACCTATCACACTATTTTCACACTTTTCACACTCACTACACTTATGTGTTTCTGTTCTCTCTTCAACCTCTACCAAAACCCTAAACCCAAATCAAAAGCTTCATCCTCATCAATGGCTTTTACATCAAATGCTGCTGAAATCTCCAACAAAAATATAATGTACAAGAAACCAGAACGCACTCTATTTACTCCAGTTGTGGATCTTGAGGTTTTGTGTGAGAGTTTCGTTGATCTTGAATCAATAGAAGAAAATGGGTTTGACCTAACAACTGCCATTAAAGCTCAAGGCTGGGAGAAGTATTTTGAGAGACTAATGGCTCCTGTATACCCAACTCTTGTGAAGGAGTTCTAGATTCACGCTAGTACTGGTCCTAAGTTCATTCACTCATCTGTCCTTGGGAAGGAGATAGTCATTACTAAGAAACTGATCAGGCAACTATTCAGTTATAAAGAATCTGATGGTGTTACAAACCTAGCCTCTTCACGTATTGATATGGCTAAGGTATATGAAGAGATTACTGTAGCTGGAACACCAACAAGTAAGGTTAAAGATCTGAAACCTATCTATAGGATCTGGGCAAAGATATTTATGAGTACAATCTTTCACAGAAAGTCAACCAACTCACCAGACTATGTGAGTTCAGAGCATCTATACTTCATGTACTACATCAGCCAGAATATTAAGGTGGATCTGCCCTATCTGATTTTCAGTCATCTTCTGACTCATGTCAAATATACTAGAGAAGAGGTCAGAGCCAAAGCTGGGAAAGTTAGAACTTGGATGCCTCTGGGAAGACTTATTTCAGACATCCTTATAGAAAACAAGTTGGTGAAGCATCTGACAGATGCAAAGATAACAGAGGATCTGTCATACATCATTGGATCTGAGATAAACGGACTCACTCTGAAAAGGATGAAGATAATTTCAGAGCTGAATGGTAAACTAAGGAAGATAAACTCTGAGGAGGTCAATGGCAGAAGGATACCCATAGAAGATTTTCCAATGTTCAGTGCAGATGAACCAAAAAGTATTGTCTGGACTTACATTGCAGAGTGTCTGAAGGAAGGAATTCATCTACCTGCTAACCTTGTTCAGAAACAAGGAGAAGAAATGCCCAATCTGATGAAGGAAAGGCGTAGTAAGAGAAAAGCTGAAGAAGGATCGGTTCAGAAGAAAAGGAAAGTATCTGAAGTTCCAAGGAAGAAGAAGAAAGGAGTAAAGAAAGCCAGAGTCAATTCTAGAGATGCTACTCTGGAAGAGATAAGAGACACTATTCATCAGGTATTAACATCTGATCCTACACCTGCTGTTCATTCACCCCTTTCATCACCTCAACTCTCTCCAAACCTTAGACATAGAACTTCTAAACCCAAACAATCTGCAAACCTTTCATCTGAACCACCTTCATCTGAACCAGTACATTCACAACCATCTTCTGTACCAATTCCCTCTGAACCCCCTCAACCTACTCAAACAGAAATTCCACAACCAGAAATTCCCCAAACAGAAATTCCCCAACCAGATATAATCATCTCAGAACCAAACCAACCAGAAACTGTTCAAACTGAACACTCTGAACAACCAGTTCCATCAGAAGATCCAAATCTTTCTGAAGATATTCTGGATATAGAACCCCTTAATCAATCCATTAACATTTCTTCAACATCTGTTCACTCAGAAGAATCTTCTGATTGTGAATCATCTGATTCATCTGATTTTGAACCAGAGTCTCTCAAACAAGCACGTTCTGACATTGCTATGAAGGAACATGTTAACATTTCTATGTTTCATACTCCACCCAACTCCCCACCTCAGAAAACCATATCTCAACCATATGAAACTCAAACATCTGAAACCCAAACCATTCCTCAACCATCTGAAACTAATCTATCTGAAACACAAACCATTCCTCAACCATCCGAACTCCCTCAATCTGACATCCAAACATCTCAACCAACATCACCTCAACCACAACCATCTGAACCTACACCATCTGAACCTACTCCTGTTAACACTCCTAATCCTAAATCCTCTTAACAGTCTGAACAGTCAGATCTAGGATCATGTGTTAATGCTATGTTTGAAATATTCAAGAAGGAGATAGATTCTGAATATGCTCGGGTTAAGGATGTGTGCATGTCAAGTTTGGATCCAGCTGTTTCAAATGCTGCTTGGAAGCGTTTCATCTGGATGTTCAACAAAGCTGCTTTAAAAGTTAGAGCTAAATGTTCTAAGCTTGCAAAGACTCAGTTTGCAGAGCTAATCAAGATAACTCTGATGAACATGCCTCCTCCTCCTCCTGTGTTGCTTCTGGAAGCTGCTCCTCCAGAAGCTCCTGAATTTGAAATGGTTGAACAAGCTTCTGAAGAGAACCAGTCTGAAGAGAACACTGCTGCTACTGCATCTGCTCCTTCTTCATTTGTAGTCACAATTCATTGAAGTTACCCTAAGACTTTTCCAACCAGAACCTGATCTTCCAAAGCAAATCTGAGTATTCAATCAACTCTGATATCTTACTCTGATACCTTTACTCTGAAAGATAATTCAAGCAAGATGATAACCAGACGCTCTGACTAAAGGAAGTCATAATTAGCTGGCATCAAGATTTGATTCTGAAAGTCAAACCTCTTGCATCAGGCTCTGAATCTGAAATATACTCAATCAAAAAGGGAAGTGTTTTCTTTTATTAGAGTATTCATTTCAGGGGGAGATTGTTAATCTCAGAGGGAGTTATAATTCATACTTCTTATTGAACAAAATTTCTCATGTTTTGTCATCATCAAAAGGGGGGAGATTGTAAGAACACAGATTGTTTCTTAGTAATATCTCTATGTTTTGATGATAACACTTATGAATTTTATATTCAAGAATTATATACTCTAAATTTGTTCTAGAATGTTTGCTACAGGTACTAAAGAAAATATTCTTAAAGAGCAAATTTGGATCTGAACAATGATATTATGAAAGGCTTCAAAGTCTCAAGAGCATCTTATATGAAGATCTGAATGCTGCCTCCAGAAGAATCTGAGTGCTGTCTACTGAAGATTCTGAAGCAGAAGCCTCTAAAGAATAGAAGACTCTGAGAGTTCAGAAGCTTAGTCATCAGAAGACTCTGAAGATACTGCGCTACATAAGTATTGAGAATCTGATATAGAAGACTCTGCTCTGACAGAACTACACGCTCAAGCACACAAGCTGCATATACTCTGATTCAGCATAATCTGAAGAACATCCCAAGATTCTGAAGATCCAGACTCTAATGTTGATAGCTGAACTTACTTAGTGAAGAAGATTTGAATATGTCCGTTGGCATATCTCAACAGCTCTTTCCTCTTTTATGCTAGACACAAGAACACAAACAAAAAGGTTTTATCTGTGCATTCCATTCTAAGGAAAGTTTCTGCAAAGTAAAAGACAAAATGCATCAGGCTTTTTCAGCACAACCTCCAATGTAAAGACAAAAGGCACCAGGCTTTTCAGCACAACCTTCAACGTTGAGAAGACTTCATGGATCTAAGTGCCTATATAAAGAAGTCCACTCCATCTTCTTCAGTAATAAACTGCTTGCAAAAATCACTCAAAGCAAATCTCTCAAAAGTTCTTATATTCTATTTGCTGTAACATTGATCTTAAACTTAAGAGAAATATCACAGTTGTGATAATAGCTTTTTAGAAGCATTCTTACTCTTGTAATAGTTTTACATTGATTGTAAAAGGTTTCCTTAAGAGGATCCAGTTGGGATCAGTAGCTCTTGAGAAGACTAAGAACAGTTGTTCTTAGGTGTTACTATTGTAATCTGTTTGATTAAATAGTGGATTAAGTCCTTGATTGAGAAAGGCAAATCACTCTTGAGAGGGTGGACTGGAGTAGTTGAGTTCAACGAACCAGGATAAAAATAACTGTGTTTGAATCTTTGATTATTTGACTTACTTATTCAACCCCCCCCCCCCATTCTAAGTAATTTTCTCACCTTCAAAAACATTATTGTATTATAATTCTGTATTAATCATTAAAAAATTACTTATAAATTTAAAATTCACTTAATACACATTGTCACTTAAATATCGATGAATTTAAAGTTATTTTTGTGAATTAAACACAGTTATGTGAACATGTTCAACAAAATTATAAATAAATTTATTATTCAAACATATAATAAAAATGCAGAAAATTTGTAATTTTATCAATAAAAATATATTTTAAAAAACTTATATCATACTAAATTATAATCATATAATTTCTTTCATAAAATTTCTTTCCATTAATTAACTCATTAATTAATTAATTTTTATATTATTTATAATCCTATAATTTTTTCACCAAAATTCTCTTTCTATAAATTAACTTATAATAATTAATTATATTAATATTAATTCACTAATTAATTTTGCATTACTATAAATCTACCTCTTTAGTTTCTTTTTATAAATTTCAGATCCGACTTTGCATAATATACATAAATTGAGTAAAGTGAGACACTAGTAATTTTTTTGGTTTTGTTCACTCCATTTTAGAGATCTTGCAATTTCTTTTCACTTATTCTTTTCTCTTTAAATTTATGCTTTTTTTTTATACAAAATTTGAATAATCATCAAATCTTTGATGAAACTTGGCTCTAGGAGTGAAGCTAAAAATTCACTCCTTCTCTTCTCTTCAAATTTTTGCCTTTTTTTAATACAAACTTTGAATAATTATCGAATAAATCGTGACTCTATGAGTGATGAATGCAAATATTCAATATAGTTATAAATTGACATATAATATAATTTATGATATTGTGCTTTACAAATAAATTTATTTATTTTCTACCATTTATTAAATTTGTGATTTTTTATTTTAATTTCACAATTTTATTTATTTTCTACTATAATTATTAATTTGATGTTATAAATAAGTGATTATTTCATTTATTTATTGTTTTTATGTAAATTTATTTTAAATAGTTAAATAATAATATAAAATATCAAAACAACTAATTTACATTTTAAATTACGTATCCAACTTATATCAAAATTATTTATATCAAATATCTCAAATTGTTTTTTAAAACTATAGTAATTATCATTAACATTCAAATAAACATCACCGTGCATCGCACGGGTGTACAACTAGTAATTTTTTTATTCTGGTAAGTTGATGTACTTTTTATTTTTGTTTCTGTATTTTTTTAAAATAATTCTTAAATGTTAAAATTATTTTAGTTGTTAATCTTTGAAAATAAAATCGATAATAAGTCCAAAGAATAAAATCAAATAAAATTCAATATCTAAAAATTTTATGTAGAAAAAATTCAGAAATGAAAAAACAAAACATGTTAATTTACATACATTAAAAGATTATTTAAACATTTTTAAATATATATTATAATCATTAATTAAAATAAAAAATTTGCACCCATATGGGGTCATAACTCCTTACAATACATTTTATTGAGAGAAATATAAAGTAATATATCTTTTCGAAACTAAATAATTTTTTTTTCTTCTTTGGTTTGAAAACATGGTCATCAAATTGGGGCTTCAAAACTCCAAATTGGTGGCAATACTTGAAGATTAGTTGGTCAGCAAAATTGAAATTATAATTTTGACTTGTCCTAAAAGGTTGGCTCCACCTAGCACAAACCACGTTTATATTCTTAAATTTAAAAAATGCCATTAAATTCAATCACTTTAAACTGTCTACCATACCATTGAAAAAAAATCTGATTGTGCTTTAAAATGTTTCTTACTGCATCAAAATAAACATATAAATTTAAATTATCAACAAACTAACTGATGATATTTTTTAATTTAAATTACTAAAAGGTCATTCTATAAATAAATTGATCCATGCTTAAGGTTTTCTTGTTAGGTTTTCAACATATTCTTACACGTGGACTTTTATCATCAAGTTTTCGTGCTTTTTTTATTCTTGCCTTACTCTTACACGTGGTGAAAATAAGAACCACAGTTGACCGTTCTTTTATCATTGGTGCGCAGGTATCGACAATTAGCATAGTGCGGTGACACTTTTCACCAAAGTTTTTTTATATAACTTTTCACTTCTATAAAGCTTTTATTAGATTAATAAGATTTATAAACTTTTAGAAATTAAAATTGAAATTTACCTTCGGTCATTGTTATATGAAATGAATGTATTGTTTTTAATTCTTTCAAGCTCTTACTCTCTTTATATAAATGATGTATTTCTGAAATCGATAAAACAAAACTTTAGAGATTAGAGTTTTTTTTATAGATTTAATTGTAGCATCAAAAATTTAAAGCTATTAAAATTTATTACCACCCAATTTAAGGTCACATCAATTTTCATCAAAATTATAAAAAAAACATATTCTTTTAAAAACTATAGTTTCACAAGCTATGAACCACATTAAAATTGATTATTATTTATTAATTAAAAAACAGTTAGATTCTTTCACTTAATCCATAAAACTGATTATTGGCATAAATGAGTCATGTAAATTTTCTCAAGAAATAAATATGTGAATCATAGAGACAATTCTTCTTAAAGTGAGTATTATCATCTATGTATAACATATCTACTCTTCAAGTATATATGTAATGTAGTAACTTGATGAATAAATCAATGTTTACTCGTGGTCCAAATGTAACATATTTTCTCTTACTGATTTGCGCATGAAAATGAGAAAATATCACAATATAAGAGTTTTATTAATAAACTGTGTGTATACAATCATAAGGTGGACCCGAGTCCCATGTTTTCTACATGATCCTTGAATTTTATTGGTGGCATGCCCTTAGTCAAAAGATTGACGATCATTAAATAAGTACCAATGTGATTAATAATTAATATTTTATCTTTATTCCTTTCTCTAATGGTTAAATACTTTATGTCAATGTGTTTGCTTCGACTTCCACTTTTATCGTTCTTAGCCATAAAGACAATTGTTGAATTATCGCAAAAAATCTCCAGAGGTCTAGAGATAGAGTCCATGATTCTAAGCCCAGAAATAAAACTATTAAGCCATACACCATGAGAAGTAGCCTCAAAATAGAAGACAAACTTGACTTCTATAGTAGACGTAACAACCAATGATTTCTTAGTACTTCTCCATGAAATAGCTCCACCGGTCATCATAAAAATGTATCCTAATGTTGATTTGCGAGAATCAACACAACCAGCAAAATCGAAATTTGAATAGCCAATCACATCTAGATTGTTCATCTGCCTGTACATAAGCATGTAATCTTTTGTTCCTTTAAGGTATCTCAACACCTTCTTTGCAGCTTTCCAGTGGTCCATACCCAGATTACTCTGATATCTTCCCAAGATTCCCACAACAAATGCAATGTCGGACCTTGTGCATACTTGAGCATACATAAGACTTACAACAACAAAAGCATATGGAATGTTCTTCATTGGTTCCTGCTCAAAATCATTCTTAGGGCATTAGTTTAAATTAAATTTATCATCCTTGATAATAGGGTCAACACTTGGTGAACAATCTTTCATTTGAAATCTCTCTAAAATATTGTTGATGTAGGTTTCTTGTAATAAGCATAAAATTCCTCGAGGTTTATCTCTATGGATCTTAATACCAATGATATAAGACGCCTCACTCATATCCTTCATATCAAAGTTTTTAGAGAGAAATTGTTTCGCCTCATGTAGCAAACATGTGTTATTGGTTGTTGTGAAGACAAGCTTCTCAAGTAATTGTTTTGACGAAGACAAACTACAAGAATGTGTTTATGTCAAAAAGCATGGATCAAGACTCGTATCAAGAGCAAGTGCAATAAAGACCAATTTTCAAGTGATAAAGTTCAAGTCTTGGAATGCTCTTAATGGATTGATCATGACAATATAAAGTACAAGTGTACAACCTCTCTATGTTAATGTCAAGTGCTCAAAATATTCATGCACAATCATGCCACAATACATTAAAGCTTTTATTGCATCAAACATTGGCCAAAATATAATTTTTATAAGTATTTTTTATTTTGCCTACTCATGTAACTAGTTACCTAAATACCTGTAATCGATTACCACACCTGAACGTTACATTTTATGGCAATTTTAGAAGGATGTAACCGGTTACCTAAAATCCTATAACCGGTTACATGTGCATATTTTTCAAATTTTTTATACACCGCTACAGGTGTAACCGGTTACCACTGAAGTAGTGGCAGTGGTTCAGGAAAATTTTCATGGAAATAAATTTTTTAAATGTATTTTGAACCATGACATATATTCATGCATTTGTACTCATTTAGAGAGGTGTTAAGGCTCTATATATACCTTAACTTTTAGATTTTCAAACACATCTCTTTCATCTACAATTCAAAATCATTTTCTCCCATTTTTCAAAAATTCAAGTGTTCTTGACATAATTTTTTGGTGAAACTTTAGCACTTAATTTTCATTGCAAATTCAAATAGTTTCAACCACATACATACTTGAGCACTTGTGTTACATAAATTGAATTGTTTTATTGAAGGAGAAGATCAATTCAAGTGATTGATACATTGTATACTACTTCAAAAACTCTTGTAAAAATTCAAAATATTGTTGAATTCCCTGTTGGTCAGGATTGTTGGAAACAAGAGAGTGATTAAGGGAGGATTGTTTTCTTATTCCACTTAGTGTTAATCATAAGGGGATTATCCTTATTGATTTATTAGGATCTTGTGTATAGTGGCTAGGATAGTGTCGTTACTACGAAAATCGGCGCCGGCTATGACAGAAGAGTCGCCACCGTGCGTTATTTATCCCAAAGGAGGGAAAGGAAACGCCTGAAGTAAACCTAATGCAAAGACGGGAAAGGAATGTTCGTCGCAACCAAATCTTGGATTCGGGAGTCAGTTACGCAAGGGGAAGGTATTAGCACCCCTCACGTCCGTCGTACTCGATGGGATCCACGCTTGTTTTCTAGTACGGATTGTTATTCTATCTACTTTAAAGGTCTGGGGTTAAGAGAAAATAAAATGACTCGGCAAAGTATCGCACTTTATGCCTACATATTCCCGTCTGGAACAAGAAATCAGAGTCAACGTAGTTCGCCTACCTACGGGAAAGGAGGGGAAAATTGCTCGCTAGGATACAACATCCTATGCCTACGTACTTTCATACAACATGAAAGATCAGAGCAAACGTAGTTCGGGCTACGGAAGACACATATTTGTCTGACTGTTTTTTATCTTTCTGAAAAGAGGTTTCTTCTGATTAAGAGTCCAAGCAGACAAAAATGACACTTTGATGTTTGTTTTCAGTCTTTTACGCAAGAACTGTTTTTTATGATGTTTGTAATCTCTGACGTACTAGAGACTGTGATTTGAGAGTGACTACGTCGTATGCCACCCTAAGGGCAACACACTAAGCAGTCAGATTACTGAAGAGTGACCCTCCAGCAATCCTCTCTCAAATAGCTTAAGGCTCGTAGCGTACGACATCGATTATTCTTATTATTGTGTTTTGAATTGTTTTGAGATAGAAGAGAAAGAAATGCTAAAAAGCCTAAGGTTGAAAAGGTAATAAAACTAACCTAATGTTGTCATGCATGGGTTAAAACCTAATGTCTGTCATAATTCCCTCCTGCACAGAGGAAATCAGAGATCCTAGGGGATAAACAGTAAAAGAAACAGATGTATACAATAAACAGTAAACATGCATGAGATGCAGCAGTACAAGCGAGGCAAGGGAGTCCCACTCAACCTCGAACCTGGGAAAACAATAGGAAAAATGAAACAGCTTCACTTCAAACCTAAGGGGCAAGCTGAACAAGCCAACAGACAATACAAAAAAAGAAATAAAACCCATCACCAGCTCTGACAGCAACACCAGCTCCTACAGTAAGCAGTTCAAACAGCAACAGCTCTGCCAGCTACAGTTGATCAACAACAAAAAGGTTGGTAGTAACACCTTCCAGTAAGACACTATCTTCACTCTCCAATGATCCCCAAGCTTTAGATAAGCTTCTGTCTCCAAAAAATCTCCAAGCTCTGGCAAGCAATGAACCCCAACTAATAAACAACTTCAAACAGCAGCAGCTTCAAAAAGCAGCAAAACCCTAGCTTCAACAGACAACTAGCTTTGACAGGTACATGCTTCCTCTTCACCAATCTTTAATTAACTTTATCTTCAATAAGTTCCCATCTTCAATGCCACCACTCCAGGAGAAAATTAACTAATGATAGATGAATCGAGCCATAGAATGAAGTTTACATACCTGCAAATCTTGGATGAACAGAGCAAGCAAATCTTCAAATCAAGCTCCAAGATCTTCCAGACACGTTCTATGATCAATTACCAAGCTTCTGTATGCATCAATTGGAGTTGAATCTTCTTGAATTGCCAAATCCGATTCTGACTTGCAAGAGATGAATTCAAAGTGCTATCTCACGATTCTTCAACAATCTTGATCAGTAATCTATCTGGAATCAATCACCAACACAAAGTAGAGCTTCTGAGTGCAAAAGAATGGATTGAAATGGAGCAAATTGGTGTAACCGATTTGGAGTTGCAAACTGAAAATTCAGAAATCAATCTCTCCAATCTCTCTCAACTTCCACCAACCAATGCCTTGAATCAATCACAGATCTTATATAGAACTTGTAGGAAGGCTCTAGAAACTTCAGGATTGATCCAATGAGAAGTTCAACATCTCTTGCATTTGAAAATGTCATGAGAAGTTCATACATGGCAGCTGAGTTCTAAGCTTATATTTACACCTCATTCTGATCCAATTTCTCCTTAGATGACATATTGAAGGGATTAGCAAGGGTTAAGGCCTTGGTCATGCTCTAAAGAGTGGTTTTGCATATGTGACTTATAATGTAAGTAACCACTTTACAAAGGAAGTCATGAAATTAACCCTCAACTAAAAAATGTGTAAATGTCATTGTTTTCAAAATGTGTTTTCCAATCAAATTGGTATGTCATATGGACTGGTTTGGACCCATGGCTCAAAAATCACAATTTTCCTCCTTGGTTCATTTAAAATCCATCCTTATTTTAGGCCATTTTTGCAATTTTGTGATACAAGCCCTTCCAATCACCCATGACTTCTTACCTAGCCCAGAAACATCATTTTAAGCACATCTCGTGTCGACCATTTTTCCATTTGAGGAGTGGAAGATAGAGATTTTGACCTATGTTGGAAAATGACCTATAATTCAACTTTCCCAAAATACCCCTGGATTGCCAAGATTATAACTTGAGTTCCACAAATCTTCTTGAGGACTTCTAGTACTAAAATTAAATCTAAGATCAAGCCCTACAATTCTTATGTTGGCCAAGAATCCATTTGAAAACTCCTTGATGGGAAAAAGTTTCTTGGAAGTCAAGTGACTTTCACAGATAAATTTCAGTGTCCTCTAATGACCCATAACTTGCAAGAACCATAACTTGAGTTCCACAAATCTTCTTAAAGACTTCTAGTACTCAAATTAAATTTATTGAGAAGATCTAA
The DNA here is from genome assembly GCA_963859935.3 of Lathyrus sativus. Classification (NCBI taxonomy): domain Eukaryota; kingdom Viridiplantae; phylum Streptophyta; class Magnoliopsida; order Fabales; family Fabaceae; genus Lathyrus; species Lathyrus sativus. Next base: position 215,835,941 of record OZ012735.1, on the reverse strand, counting down.
AAGTTTCATGTTGGCCAAGAATCCATTTGAAACTTGCATTTTGACTTATCTGGCTTGGAAGTTAGGCCTAAATTAGGGGATTTTACACTGAAACCCTAATTTGGCAACTCCTCCTACTCTTGATTCTCTTTGATTTATCCCTGGAACAACACCAAACATGTATCAACATATCAATTCATGAATCCCACATCCTCCAATTAAGCCTTTATGCTCTTCAATCACTCAGTTGACCTAGGGTTGACCCAGATGAAACCCTAGTTGACTGCACTTCAACTGTGGCTCTTGTACTTGAATCAATGACTTGTTTAAGCTTCAATAGGGCTCTCTAGGCCTCCCATGGGACCCATACACACCTCAAATCCATGATTCCATACTTCATACCCCATTGATGACCCTCAATATACCTCAATTTAGGAGAGAAATCCACTTGTTGACATTCAAATCTTCTCAAAGCTTCAACCCATTTCTTGATGACTTGGATAGTCTTCAGCTTGAATAAGGCCCCTTGATGTGCTTCTGTAGATAAGAGTGGCACTTGATCCCTTGTTATATGACTTGTTATGTTATGATATGCAAATGATTAGATTATGTACATGATGTATCTATGCAAATGATAATGCAATTAAAACATAAATCAGGTGAAATAGGTTGAGCAAATTTTAGGGTGCAACAGATAGGTTGTATAAAGTCCAAACAAGATAGTAAAATCTCTTACATGTTGTAAGGGGACTAGACGTACTCTCGGACTGTGAGAGGAACTAGTATAATCCTTTCATGTTCTTTATTTTCCGCACTTTACCGCTTTCAACACTTAGTAACCAACCGGAAAAATTATAACACACGAGTCTAAAACCAGAAAAAAATTCAAAGTACCTAATTCACCCTCTCTCTTAGGTGCAAACTCTACTTACAATTGGCATTAGAGCAAGTTATAGGTAACTTGTTCCTATAAATCTAGTATGCTTTCCGCTAGTACAAATCTGATTTTCAAAGATGGTGGTAGTGGAAACAAATCCCCACTATTTTCTAGTGAATATTTTAATTTTTAGAAAATTCGCATGAAAGCTCACTTAGAAGCACAAGGAGAAGGAATATGGGAAACTGTCGAAAATGGTCCATATAAACCTACAAGTGTTGTTAATGGTGTCGTTACTCCAAAGGTTCAAAGCTTTTGGGATAAACATGATAAGAAGAAAGTTCTTAATGAAAAGAAAGCAATCAACATACTTAAAAGTGCACTTATCATGGATGAATTCTTCTGTATCTCTCAATATAAATCGGCAAAGGAAATTTGGGATACATTGGTAGAAACTCATGAAGGAACCACTGAAGTAAAAAGATCTAGATTGAATACTTTGAGTCAAGACTACAAAATGTTCAGAATGTAGCTTGGAAAATCTATCATCGCGTTGCAAAATAGATTTGTACACTTGACAAATCATTTGATTGCTCTTGGTAAGACTTTTACTAATGATGATATTAATCTTAAAGTGCTTACATCTTTAACCAGGGAATGACAACCAAAAGTGACGACAATATTGAAAAAGAAAAGCTTTTCTACTATAACGTCCGCATCATTGTTCAAAAATCTCCAAGAACATGAACTTGAACTTGGAAGAATTGAAAAGCATGAGAATCAAGAGAATAAATCCAAAGGCATCGCTTTGAAAGTCGATTCAAAAGAAGAATAAGATGATGATGCTCCAAAAGAAGATGAGAATTTTATGCTTCTTGTGAAAAGACTTGGTAAGATTCTTGGTAAAAATGATAAATCCTTTAATTATGCAAAAAGAAAGAAATCTTTTAGGAAAAAAGACGCTTACAATTCAACACAAGATGTCACATGTTATGAATGTGATAAACAAGGCCATATAAAGACGGATTGTCCGAAACTCTCCAAGAAAGATAACTTCAAAAATAAAAAGGATAAGATGAATAAAAGAGCCTACATTGCATGAGAAGTTGATGAGATAAGTTCTTCATCCAATTTGGATAGCGATAAATGTGCAAATCTAGAATTGATTGCTTCACACCATTCTGATGATGAAGATGAAGAGGTTAGTAATGAATTTTCCATTTATGATAATGATGCACAAGGTGCTATAGATGAACTTCGTAATGAATGCAAAATTCTGTACAAAACAATGTCAAATCAAAAGAAACAAATTTCATCTTTAGAAGAAAAAATTGAGACGATAGAAAAATATTTTGAAATTGAAAAACAAAAGGTTATTAGTAAACAAAAACATAATTTTTTATGCAAAGAATGTGAATCACTTTCTTTCCAAAATTTCCAATTAAAAAGAGTTCTTGAAAGATATGAAAAAGTCAAATTGGATTGGAGTGTGTTCTTAGTCAACAAAGATATTCCAATGATAAAAGTGGTCTTGGTTATTTAAAATTTAGTAAACCAAGTTCTAGCAAAACTATCTTTGTTAAGGCTAGTGATTAATCCACCAAAGAGAAAGTAAGCAAAGCCAAAGTTGTTCATCCTTATCCTAAAAGAAAAAGATTTGTTAAAAATAAATCTTATGTTCCGAGATATAGAAGTAACTTTGTTTCTTCTTTCTTTTATTGTGGTATAATTGGCCACACACCTAATGCTTGCTTTGTTAGAAACTTTAGTGTGGCTAGTGGTAATTATGTGTGGGTCAAGGAAGGAACTAATTATGAAGGACCCAAGGCAATTTGGGCACCTAACAAAACTTAATTTGTTTTGTAGGTATGCTTGAAGACCACACCAAATCTATGGTATCTTGATAGTGGTTGTTCTAAGCGTATGATGAGATATATCAACAAATTTTCAAATCTAGTGCTTAAGGCAAAGGGATATGTCACTTATGGACACAACAAAAAAGGAAAAATTCTTGGCATATGCATAGTTGGAACACCACCTTTCTCATCCATTGAAGATGTTCTTTATGTTGAAAGACTAAAGCAAAATCTTTTAAGTATTAACCAACTTTGTGACAAAGGCTTCAAGATTAAGTTCACCAAGGATGAATGCCTGATTGAAGATGAAGTTACACAAAAGGTAAAACTCAAAGGTAAAAGAAATAATAATATATTTATGATTTCCTTAGATGATTTATTTTGAAAGTAAAATGTCTTATGGAAAACAATAATGACTCATGACTTTGGCATAAAAGAGTTGTTCATATTCATATAGAACATTTAAATAAACCACTCAAGCATGATATTGTCATTGGTTTGCCTAAGATAAATTATGTGATTCTTGTCAAAAGGGAAAACAAACAAAATCACTTTCAAATCTAAGAATGTGGTGTCTATTTCAAGGTGTCGCTACTGCGAAAATAAGGTGCCGGCAAAACAGAAGAGTCGCCACCTTTTGTTATTTATCCCATAGGAAGGGAAAGGAAACGATCGGAAAAACTTGACGAAAAGGTATAAGACAAGTTCGTCGCAACCATGTCTGAGTTCGGGAGTCGGTTACGTAAGGGGAAGGTATTAGCACCCCTCACGTCCGTTGTACTCAACGGGATCCACGCTTGTTGTGTTTATCTGACGGGTTGGTTTAACTATCTACCTATCAAGGCTGGTCTGAAAAGAAAAGAAAATGACTAGGCAAAGCATCGCGCTTCATGCCTACGTATTCTCGTCAGAGAACGAGAAATTAGAGTCAACGTAGTTCGGCTAACTACGGGTGAAAGGATGGGGGAATGTGGCTCGCCAATACGTTAGTATTGTGCCTACGTACTCTCAACAGGTGTGAGAGATCAGAGCTTACGTAGTTCGGGATAAAATGGAACACGGGCTTGATTTATCTATTTTTCCGAGTAGGGTTAACAAACAGTTCCAGCAGTTTGGTGTATGCAGCTCGCTCGTCGGAGAGTCGTGCGATACCGTTAGCGGTAGAACTAAGAGTTAACGACACTCTTTTTCTGAAAACGTTTTCCTGATTAAAAGAGCCCACGGGGCAAAAGGAGGTTTGAAGTTTGTTTTTGTCTTTTACGGAAGAAGTGTTTTTTTATGGATGTTTGTAGTTCGTACTGCACTAGAGACTATGACTTAGGAGTGAATGCGTTGCATGTCACCCTAAGGGTGCCAGGCTAAACATCCTGACTATTGAAGAGTGACCCTTCAACAATCATTTCCTAAGTAGCTTAAGGCTCGTAACGTACTGTACCAACTTGCCTTTATTACGTATTTTACTGTTGTTTTGGAGATGAGAAGAGAACGAACTACAGGGGAGACTATCAAGATTCCTACTGTTGTCATGCAATGGATTCATCCTATTGTTGAGTTTGAAATAGGGAACTCCTAGATGTTATCATGCAAAGGTTTCAACCTAAAAGTCTATCATCACTATCCTTATCAAAGGAAGTGAGAATCCTAAGGGATCATGTCAATGGTAAACAGAAACAAACTGCTAAAATCATAAAACAGAAATAAACTGCACAAACTACTTGGAAAACAACATCTGCTGACCGGATCCGGTTGTTACGGCAACGAACTGATCAATCAGCGACCGTGTTGGGGATTATTTTCATTAACCCGAAAAAGACTCTATCATCGCGGGGATAAAGCTTTATCTATGTTAGGACGCTATATTCTGTCAATACAGCAAAATCCTGACGACTTCGCCGGGGGAACATTTCTGTCTAATCACAGGGAACTTACCCACCTATCTCTATAGGCACATCATCTGCCTATACACATGAAACCCCCTCTGTTTACTTCATACGGGACAAGTCGTCTGCCTGATTACAGGAAAATCCATCCGCTTGCTTCATACGGGAAAATACATCTGTCTGATTCATACAGGAAAGTTCATCCGCCTGTTCCATACGGGAAAATTATCTGAATATTGTTTTTCTGCCTACTTCTGCAGTAGCTATCTCCGTTGGTCCCAACCCAAAACGGCCTCGAGTAGGACTCTACTGTGGACATTAACACGAGGAAATCACGGTGACTTCCTTGGGAAAAATACTTTTGTCACATATCGGAACACAACTCACATACTCTGTCTATCACAGGGGGAATTATCTATCTGGATACAGGAAAGTTCATCCGCCTGCTTCATACGGGAAAACACGTCTACCTGATTCTTATAGGAAAGGTCCATCTGCCTGTTTCTTAAGGGAAAACATAACACATCTGCCTGGTTCATGTTGCACCCCAAAATTTGACCAACAATTATTTATTCATTGAGTTTGAAAGTGGATACCTTTATCAGAAAGTTCAAGAGATCCTCAGAGGAATAGGTTGAAACCAGGGTTGTGTGCTTCATAGCTTGAGAGTTGTGGGTGCTCCTCAGATGGTTCTGAGACTTTGAGAATGAATTTGATGTTTTGGGAAAGCCTATGAGATGTCTTGATAGCCTTCATGAAGCCCAGAGAAGTCATTATGCAAGAGTTCAGAAGATTCAACCATGAATGATAGAATTAGGGTTTTGACTGGGTCAACCCTAGGATAACTGAAGATTTGGAGAAGGTTGAGACTCAATCCAAGGGCCATGAGGTCATGGAATGATGCATAGAGAGGATATAAAGATGATTCCTAGGCCAACTCATCATGAGTGAGGAGTTTGAGAAGTTTCAAGTCAGGGTCCCCAGGGATTGTCAGTGAAAAACCCTAATTTGATCCCTATCTTCCAGGCAGTTTTAGCTCAAGATGTGATTGATATCTCACCTTCCCCATAACATGAATGTTGTAGAGATTGTTCTAAGCTTTAATTTGAGTGGTGGAAGTCCTTGATAGGAGTTACAGAGCTCAAGTTATGGTTTTGACAAATTACAGGTCAGCAGAGGTGTGTGAATCTGGGTCCTTGAAAGTCACCCAACTTGCAGACAACTTTTGCCCTAGTAGGAGGATTCCTATGATTTCTTGGTCAACATGAATGTTGAAGATAATCTTCTTAGCTTTAATTTGAGTGGTAGAAGTCCTTTATTGGATTTGTGGAACTCAACTTATGGTTTGAACAAGACAGGGGTATTTTGGTCATTTGTCAGTTATAGGTCATTTTATCCAATGCATAAAACTCCTATTTCCAAGCCTCAAATGGAAAAACTCAAAACATGAAAGTTGTTCAAAATGTGATTTTATGTCTATAAAGAAGGTCACAAATTGTTGGAAAAGCTCATAGCATGAAGTTACATGATTGGTCAAAAATGAACTAAAAATGGCATATAAGTTTGAAAAGTTGAATTTGAAAATTGATTTGGAAGATCCACAAATCCAAAATAGGTCATCCAATATATCATTTTGATTGGAAACATCATTTTAAGAACATTGGTTTAGCTAGAATTTTGAGTTGAAGCTTTAAAATGGGTGATGCTTTGAAAACTTGTTACTTGAAAAAGAAGGCAACTTGGGAAATCCTAACACAAGGCAAAACCAAGGCTTATAGTTGTGCATATCTTCTCATTATCTCATGTAAAGGTATTTTGGCACCAAATGGTAAGGCATAAGGCATGGAATGTGAGATTTTCAATATGTCATCACATGAGATTTTCAAGAACTTTCCACCATGTTCTAGATGAATCTAGAAGTGTCTAATGATCATTATAAGAAGAGGGCCATGAAGAGAGTTCAAGGTTGGTGATAGAGAGAGATTTCAGGAGAGAGAGAGAGAGAGAAATAGCCATTGAAGTTCTTCCTTCAAGTTCAAGCAATCCAAGAAACCTTTCACTACAAGGCTTCTTCTCCAAAACCAGTGCAAACAGAATCATTTCCACCATTGGAGGATCATCCTGAAGCAATTACAAGGCTTGAATCATCTTCCACGAGCACCTACCACCATTACTTGACAGGTTGGTTTCTCTCCATAATTCTCTTAATTTATGCACTTTTAATTAGTTTTATAGATATAGGATTGATGCATTAGGTTAGTTGATGAAACCCTAGAAGTTATAGCACGATCCATGGAGTTCCATAACAGAGCCATGAAACTTTAGAGATCAAGAACATGCACCCTAGGCTGTTATATTCTTAGGTTTTTAGCTTAGTGTAATCCCCTCAGCACGTAGAACATTCTAGGTTAGTAGGGATTCATTCCATTACCATGCATATCAGTGTGAATCAAGTGTACCCGAAACTTCCATCTTTCATAATTCTTTGTAGAGGGAGAGTTAGAGAATTCTGGTACCGGGGATGTGTAGAGGGAGAGGAGTAGAATAAGTTTGATGTTTGGATCGAGGAAAATGGCGAAGAATTGAGTGAGCTAGATGAAGGAGAAGGTATGACGCATGGAGGCTGTTCTGAAACCCTAGCAGGCCAGAGGTTGAAGACGCAATCGTCACCGTCAACTCGTTGGGAATATTTGACTTTTTATGTTAATCCAACGGCCCAAATTCAATCTGAAGATGGAGGGAAAAGTTTAAAAAATGAAACGCGGCGTTTTGTTTAGGAACGCGCTCTGGGCTTAGTTCGCTATCCGCGCCCCCCCTATTTCTGGCCCAACTAATTTGAACTAGCGCCTATTGCTGTTCCAACCCCCCCTCCCTTTTAATTGTTTTAATTTCTTTTAATATTTTTCTGTTTTAGAAAATTCATTAAAAATTGATAAATGTTGATTTTTTGGCCATTCTTTTTTCTATGATTAGATAATAATGTGTAGAAAATATTAAAAATAAAAATGGGATTTTATTTTTAAGTTTAGTATTTTTAATAGATTTTTATTTTAAATAGCTTTTATAATGTTTAGTTTGGTATCCTGATTTTGCAAGAATTGTTTTAGGATCTTCCTTTAGTCTTTTTAATCCATTCTTTTTTGTGCAATTAGATGATGAATCATAGTTCCCCATAGGATTTATTCTAGAATTTTAGAATTAAATTTTGATTAGTTTAATTAGGGTAGCATTAGGGTATCCTAATTAGGGTTTAGGTTGTGCATAGGTGAGGAAATTCATTTTCTTTAGATAGTTTTGTCTTGATTTTTGGGTAGAGGCATATGTGGATGTTATGGGTAGATGTTGAGGACCCTTGTGAATAATTGTTAGATTTTTCCCCCTTGGTTTAGTATTTTTAGGTATTTTCTGAAGTTGCCTGATGATTTTGTCTGTGCTGTGGTTATTTGTTCATCTTTGGGGTTCATTGTGGGGAATTTGTTGAGGGGCTTGTGTTGTCTTGAAGACCTTGTTGGAGAGCATCATGAAGAGAAGATTGTAGATCAAGACTCAGAGACCCAGAGCTTGGCTTGTCCCCTGTCTGTGAGGTTTGAGATCCTGAAGTTTGAAGGAGGTTCATGGTACTTTCCTGAGGAAGGCACTATGAATGACTTTCATTCTTTCTTCTCACCTCTTTCTTAAGTATCCAATGATGTTGGAGCCAACTTGTGAGTTTAATTTCTCCTGAGGAGGAATGTAAACTGATCACATGTTGTTGAGCCACATGGGATACAACTCCTAAGTGGAAGCCTCCTAGTACTTTCCTGAGGAAGGTCCTATGGGTCTATTCACTTAGTTACATTAGTTTATCTAGGATTTCTTAAATATCCAGTGATGTTGGAGCCTGCTTGTGAGTTTAATTTCTCCTGAGGAGGAATGTAAACTGATCACAGTGGTTGAGCCACATAGGATACAACTCCTAAGTGGAAGCCTCCTGGTACTTTCCTGAGGAAGGTCCTATGAGTCTGTTCATTTAGTTCCACTAGTTCAGATAGGATTTCCTAAATATCCAGTGATGTTGGAGCCTGCTTGTGAGTTTAATTTCTCCTGAGGAGGAATGTAAACTGATCACAGTGGTTGAGCCACATAGGATATAACTCCTGAGTATACACCTCCTAGTGCTTTCCTGAGGAAGACACTATGAGTCTGCTTGCTTAGCTCCCTTTCTTCGGTAAGCTTGTTCTGAAGCTTGAAGACTGGGATTGATTTCTCTTGTTTAGGGTTTTGCTTTAGTGCTTAGATTTGATTCAGATTCTGTGATTAGGGTTAGGATTAGAGAGTAGATTCTTTCTTTCTCAAGCATGTGTTTTGTTTGCCTGAGGGCACTTCACTTCTTCTATTTTGTTCATTGCTTGATAGTATGTTGTTTATCTTCAGTATGATTACTGTTATTTCATGACTGGCTTGAGGTCGAGACGAGCTTGTGGAGGCTGAAGCCCCACACACATTTCCTCCCTCACTTGCATTGCATGCATTTTACCTGTTAAAGCTGATGCTTTTGTCTGTTTTGGTGTATCATTGACATGATCCCTCAGGACTCTCATTTCCTCTGATGAGGATTTGATGATAGACTTTTAGGTTGAAACCTATGCATGACAACATCTAGGAGTTCCCTGTTCAAACCTCAACCATAGGATGAATCCATGGCATGATAACAATAGGACTTGATAGTCTCCCTCCTAGTTGGGCCTGGTCTCTTCTCATCTTGAAGCAGTTTAAAACACAGTAATCATGAATGATTTCTTTCGTGCGTTACGAGCCTTAAGCCATCTGAGGATGGATGTTTAGTATGGTACCCTTTGGGTGACATGCGACGCATTCACTCTCAGGTCATAGTCTCTAGTGCGGTTGAGATCGCAAACACAATAAAAAACACTTCTTTCAGGAGATAACCCGTAGTTAGTCGAACTACGTTTGCTCTGATCTTTCGTTCCAGATGAAAGTACGTAGGCATAGGATGCGACGTCCTAGCGAGCAACCTTCCCCCGTAGTTAGCCGAACTACGTTGACTCTGATTTCTCGTTCCAGACGGGAATACGTAGGCATAAAGCGCGACGCTTTGCCGAGTCATTTTTCGTTTCTTTTTTCAGCCAGCCTTGATAGGTAGATAGATTATAACCAACCCGTCCAAGTAAACAAACAAGCGAGGATCCCGTCGAGTACGACGGACGTGAGGGGTGCTAATACCTTCCCCTTGCGTAACCGACTCCCGAACCCAGACAATGGTTGCGATGACCTTGTCTTACCCTTATTCGTCAGGTTTTTCCGATCGTTTCCTTTCCCGCTCTGAGGGATAAATAACGAAAGGTGGCGACTCTTCTGTCATGCCGGCACCTTATTTTCGCGCAAGCGACAGCTGGCGACTCTGCTGGGGACTTATAGCATCTAGGGACTTTTCCCATCCCTTATGCTGGGACCGTTTCCCATCCCCTACGCGAGTCAATCCTATCGTTTGTGTGTTTGCTTGTTGGGTTGCGTTTATTTATCGCATTTTTACTTCTCGCATCTTTACATCCCGCACTTTATTTCCCGCATTTTATTTCCAGTTTGATATGATTATCTGTGCTGCTGTGGGAGAGGGATGTTACTGTGAGTGAAAAGCCGGACCTGGGCTTGAGTACACACCTAGATATAGTTGCGGAGAAGTAGTAGACGAACCTGTCTGCTGAGCAGGCACAGTTCCCTACGAAAATCTGCGCTCAGACGAGATTCTTGCAGAGGTGCTCCTTTCCGGTCCTGAGGATCTGAGGGGGGTCCAGACGTGAGGATTGTCGACTCTGGGGACCGATCATTTGGAAGTCAGCTAAGAGAGGCCTCTTCATGACTTGATGATACCACTCCTTCTGGGAATCGTATCGTCACTCATGAAAGTCTGTGACGCTGATGACCGCATAGGATGCCGTACCTTTGTCCGTGGATTAGGTCCATACCTGTGAGTGGGGTTGGGATATTGCAGGGAAACTTTGACCTCCAGACTACCTGGTTTTCTCGACAGTGAATCAGTTACATCAGTCATGTTGGGTTCTCAGTTGCAGAGATGTTCTTGACAGAGCGGGGGTTTGATTAGAGGATTTTATCATTGGGTGTTTGTCTGTTCTCGATAGAGCAGGCTTTGATCAGTGTATTATCGTCAGTGGTTTGTTCTGGACGGAGCAGATTTTGAATGGGGTCTGAAGATCTCATCGGCAGTTGTTGTTTGTTCTTGATAGGGCAGATTTTGAGTGGGGTTTGAAGATCTCATCAGCAGCTGTGCATTTGTTCTTGAGAGGGCAGATTTTTGATTTGGGGTCTGAAGACTTCATCAACAGATATTCCTTGATCTTGCATCCGGGGTCTTTATTATCAGGCCTTCATTCTTGTCAGAGCAGAATTTTGATGATTATTCACAGCAGATCAGATCAGTGGTTTTACACCGGGGTTTCCTTCTCATCAGTGACTGTTGACACCGAATCTCCACAGCAGCCACCTGAATATATTGCTGCATACCTGCATTTTGCATTAGCTTGCATAATCATTCGCATTCCATTGGCGTGTGTCTGTGACAGGTATCGTTTCCCCGATCCAGGATCTCTCGCCTCTTATTGCGTTACTGCAGCCTTTCTCAGGAAGACTGATGCGTACGAGTTCTCGGTCCTTGATGTGTCGAATCTGACTATTGCTATGTGAGGTTACTATTTCCATGATTGGGCCCAGATTCCTCTCCTTATTATTGCCAACAGGTGCCAGGATCGGGGGATAATCTCTCAAGCACACAGACACACGCATGCATCTGCATAAAACATCTTTGCATGACATACATTCTGTTACCTTTTCCTAACCTTTGATGTTGACAGGTTTTTCAGGTACTCAGGTTCCGAGCTGCTTTCGATCTCCAGGATTGATCAAAGACTCATCCACCGCTACTCAACTCGCGCTAATCAGACGAGAATCATGGACCAGGTACAGTCAGATGTTCAAGAGCTTCGTGAACGGATGGATCGTTTTTTGGAGCTGATGCAAGTAGTTGCGAATGGGCAAGACCAGCTTCGTACGTTGGTTCAACCTCTCATCTCCAGGGTTGACAGTAATGGAATACTTCACGGCGGGGCCGTGCCCACTCCTCCTCAAGGGATACTCCACAGAACGTTGTTCCTGCTGCCGGGGGCAACGGCAGTGCTAACGGCAATCTTATGACTAATCTCGGACTTAATGCGGCAGGCGCCGGCAATGGTGGTTTGGGAGCCAATGTTAACATGGGGCCGGTCAACGGCAATGTTGGTGCAGGAAATATGGTGGTGCCCCAACCGTGGCTGGAGGACCATCAGGATGACATTTTCTCTCAGAGAGGTGTAGAGGCTGAGTTGACTGCTGAGGCTCGACTCAGGTTCAAGGCGCTGGAAGACAAGATGAGAGATATAGAAAATCAGAACACATTGGGCGTTGACATGGCCAAACTCGGGTTGATTGCTGACTTTAAAGTACCTCACAAGTTCAAGGTGCCTATCTTTGAGAAGTATAGGGGCACTACTTGTCCCCGTGTTCACCTCCGATCTTATTATAGAAAGATGTCCGCTTATTTTGACGATGAGAAGCTGCTGATGCACTTCTTTCAGGATAGTCTTTCTGGTCCATCGCTCGAATGGTATATGGGTTTGGAGCCCGCTGCTGTACGCACCTGGAAAGATCTTGCAGAAGCGTTTGTTCTCCACTATCAATACAATAGCGACTTGGCTCCCAACCGAGTTCAGCTTCAGAATCTCTCGCAGCGGAGCAATGAAAGCTTCAAAGAGTACGCCCAGCGGTGGCGTGAATTGGCTGCTCGGGTCCAACCACCGATGGTTGAGCGTGAGTTGGTACAAATGTTCGTGGCTACCCTTCCTGGAGTCTATTATGAAAAGCTGGTTAGTGGCATGTCTGGAACATTCTCGGCTCTCATCACTTTGGGCGAGCATGTTGAGAACGGTATAAAGATCGGAAAGATTCAGGGCGAATCATCCTCAGCTGGAGGAGCTAGCAAGAAACCCTATACTGGCAAGCGTCGAGAGGGGGATGCCAGTGCTGTCACTAATGCTAGGAGAAAGGGCAAGGGCCCTCAGCCTCAGATTGCTAGCATAAACATCCCAGCTGCTCCCCCGCAGCCGCAGCAGCAGCCCCAGCAACAGAATAATCAGGGATATAAGAGATATCAGAATCGGGGTCCCCTGGCAAACCGTCATTTGGAAACTCCTCCTATGCCATATGCACAGCTTCTGCAAACGTTGCTTCAGCTCCAATTGGTTCACAAGAGGACAATGGCTCCCTTAACAGGGGCACCACCACCAGAGTATGACGCTAATGCTACTTGTGAATTTCACTCGGGGGCACCTGGCCATACGGTTGAGAATTGTAAAGCTTTTAAGCACAAAGTCCAGGACTTGGTCGACGCCAAGGTTATCAACTTTTCTGACAGCGTGCCCAACGTCACCAAAAATCCAATGCCTCATCATAAGGGGGGCGGAGTAAATGCTGTTATCACTGAAGAGAGTTCAGACTTGCTGACAGATGTCAAAGATTTGAAGACGCCGTTGAGTTTTGTCAAGGCTAAGTTGCTGAAGAAGGGCTTCTTTCCTGGATGTGGAGAGTTATGCATGGCTTGTGCTACACGTCCTGACGGATGTGAGCAGCTGATTGAAGCTATCCAAAGTCTGATGTCCGAGGGTATTTTGCAATTCAGTCGGAGCGTTGAGAATGCGTCAGGGGAAGTCATGCTGAAGCAGGCAGACGAAGTTGCTACCATTACCATTCCTCGTCACCCTATTACTATTTCTGCGCCCCGTCCGCCCTCTATCACCATCACCAGGGCCGGACCAATCCCATTCGAGAGTACCAATGCTGTTCCATGGCATTATGGCGCCGAAGTTTATTGTAATGGTCAGAAGATAAAGCTTGAGCCATCCGGATCGACTGCGCAGAATCTTACCGAAGTCAGCGGTATCACTAGAAGCGGAAGAGTATTCGCGCCGGCAGAGGTTGCAGCAGAGAAAGTGGTCCGAGCTGACGCTGTAGATAAGGGTAAAGGTAAAGCTGTGGAAGAGGTCCCTGCAGGGGCAGAAAAAGACTTGCTGGTTAAAGATGCAGAAGAGTTCATGCGACTAATCAAGAAGAGTGACTACAAAATTGTAGATCATCTTCACCAGACTCCGTCAAAGATCTCTATTCTTAATTTGTTGCTGTGTTCTGAAGCGCACCGCAACGTGTTACTGAAAGTATTGAATGCTGCATACGTGCCACAGGAGATATCAGTAAATCAACTCGAGGAGGTAGTGGCTCATGTCAATGCTGGTAATGGGCTGGGATTTACAGATCTGGAGCTGACTCCTAAGGGAAGAGATCACAACAGCGCCTTGCACGTCTCAATAGAGTGCAGAGGCACGATTATGTCACATGTCCTGGTGGATACGGGTTCCTCGCTTAACGTGCTTCCGAAGAAGGCACTGATGAAGTTGGATACCCGTGGACTGCTGTGCACGCCCAGTGATCTGGTCGTGAAGGCCTTTGACGGAACCAAGCGCCACGTCTTCGGAGAATTGACCCTGCCAATTCAAGTTGGTCCAGAGACGTTTAATGCGGTTTTCTATATCATGGATATCATGCCCGCCTATAGTTGCCTCTTAGGTCGGCCGTGGATCCATTCTGCTGGTGCCGTAACGTCCACGCTGCATCAGAAGCTTAAATATGCTGTTGGGGGCAGCATAGTCACAGTCTGTGGAGAAGAGGACATCATGGTAAGCCACCTATCGTCCTTTAAATACGTCGAAATGGATGGTGAGATCCATGAGACTCTTTGCCAAGCATTTGAAACCGTCAGGGTGAAGGAGGTAGCTCCCGTGGTTGCAGAGAAGCAAGAGTTGAACCTCTCCTCGTTTAAGGAAGCTCGGGCTGTTGTCGAAGCTGGTTCCACCCCAGGCTGGGGGCATGTCTTGGATATACCAATCAAACAGGATAAGTTTGGATTAGGGTATTCTCCTGGAGCTGAAGCTTCATCTTCTTCTGGCAGTTCGTCTCATGGGAAAGGGCCGATCGTATTCACCAAGGGGGGAGTAATTTTTGAAAGCATCAACGCTACGTCAGAGGACAGCGGAGACAGTGATTGCGATCTTGACGCCTGGATTCAACCGAGCAAGCCGGGCGAGCACCTCCAAAATTGGACCATCAAGGAGATTATCAAGCTGACAAGTGAAGAGTAATGATTTGCTTTTTACAATCTTTGTACAACCCTATGTCCTGCCCGGGGCATAGTGGTTTTACTGTCAGGGCCTTGTTGGATTATGTGTATGCATTTTGTTAATAAATAAAAGGCGTTTTCTTCGTAATCAAATGTTGTGTTCTCTGTTATTCATGCTTTATGTTTGTTTCGAAAAACAGCAAAATGGCAACGAGGTTCGTGCTAACCTGCATATTCTTGCTTTAAACTTAACCCTTGTTATTGCAGGATCCACGTAACAGATGACATCGACTCTGGACCCTCTACGGCTCACTACGACTTTGATTGCCCGATCTATCAAGCCGAGGATGAGATTGATGAAGACGAAGACCTTCCGGAAGAGTTGGCCCGCTTGTTGAGACAAGAGGAGAAGGTTATTCTGCCTCACGAGGAGGATATTGAGATCATAAATCTGGGTTCTGAGGAGCTCGTCAGAAATGTCAGAGTAGGGGCTGCGCTGCAGAATGATGTCAAGCATAGACTGGTCGAGATGCTTCGAGAGTATAGTGACGTCTTTGCTTGGTCATATGAGGATATGCCCGGACTTGACACAGATATCGTGGTTCATCGCTTGCCGTTGCGAGAAGATTGCCCTCCAGTCAAGCAGAAGCTCAGGAGGACGAGACCAGACATGGCTGTAAAAATCAAAGAAGAAGTCCAGAAGCAGTTGGACGCAGGGTTTCTAGCCGTTACCACTTACCCTCCGTGGGTCGCCTACATAGTGCCTGTACCGAAGAAGGACGGTAAGGTACGCATGTGCGTCGATTATCGGGATTTGAACAGGGCGAACCCTAAGGATGATTTCCCGTTGCCTCATATCGATGTGTTGGTCGATAATACAGCCCAGTTTTCCGTGTTTTCGTTCATGGATGGCTTCTCCGGTTACAATCAGATTAAGATGGCGCCGGAGGACATGGAGAAAACGACGTTTATCACTCCCTGGGGCACGTTTTGCTATAAGGTAATGCCTTTCGGTCTGAAGAACGCAGGGGCCACTTACCAGCGAGCAATGGTAACTTTGTTTCATGATATGATTCATCATGAGATCGAGGTCTATGTTGATGACATGATTGCAAAGTCCCAAACGGAGGAAGAGCATCTGGTCAATTTGTTGAAGCTGTTTGAAAGGCTTAGGAAGTTCAGGCTGAGGCTGAATCCTAACAAGTGCACTTTCGGGGTGCGGTCCGGAAAGTTATTGGGGTTTATCGTTAGTGAACGAGGTATTGAAGTTGATCCTGCAAAGATAAAAGCTATCCAAGAAATGCCAGCACCGAAAACAGAAAAAGAAGTTCGTGGTCTCTTGGGCCGAATAAACTACATTGCAAGGTTTATCTCTCAGCTCACGGCCACTTGTGAACCGATGTTCAAGTTGTTAAAGAAAAATCAGGCGATTACTTGGAATGAGGATTGCCAGAAGGCATTCGATAAAATAAAGCAGTATCTTCAAGAACCTCCAATCTTGATACCCCCAATGGCTGGACGACCATTAATCATGTACCTGACGGTTCTGGAGAATAGTATGGGGTGTGTTCTCGGTCAGCACGACGAGACGGGCAGAAAAGAGCATGCCATTTATTATTTGAGTAAAAAGTTCACTGAGTGTGAATCTCGATACTCGATGCTGGAGAAGACGTGTTGTGCATTAGCTTGGGCTGCCAAACGTCTACGACAGTATATGCTCAACCACACTACTATGCTAATTTCGAAGATGGATCCGATCAAGTACGTCTTCGAGAAGCAGGCTCTTTCGGGCAGGATTGCCAGATGGCAGATGGTGTTAGCAGAATATGATATTCAGTACGTCTCCCAGAAAGCCATCAAGGGAAGCGTATTGTCTGACTACCTTGCCGAACAGCCGATCGAAGACTATCAACCGATGAAGTTCGAATTCCCTGACGAGGACATTATGTTTCTCAAAGCGAAGGATTGCGACGAGCCATTGCCCGATGAGGGACCAGATAGGAAGTCTCAGTGGAAGTTGATATTCGACGGAGCAGTTAATTCCTATGGAAGTGGTATCGGGGCTATCATCACGACTCCTCACGGATCCCACATCCCTTTTACTGTGAGACTGACGTTTCCAGTTACCAACAACGAAGCCGAGTATGAAGCATGCATTATGGGTCTAGAAGAGGCAATTGATTTGAGAATCAAGAATCTAGACATATATGGTGACTCAGCGCTTGTAATCAATCAGATCAAAGGGGAGTGGGAAACTCGTCAAGCGAATTTAGTGCCGTACATGAATTATGCCAGGAGGCTGCTTCCGTTCTTTGACCGAGTAGAACTTCATCATGTGCCCCGGGCTGAAAATCAAATGGCTGATGCTTTAGCCACGTTGGCTTCCATGTATAAAGTCAATTATTGGAATGAGGCTCCAAGAATTGTGCTTTCGCGGCTTGATAGACCAGGGTTTGTGTTCGCAATCGATGATGCCACTGACGGCAAGCCATGGTTCCACGATATCCAGACCTTCCTTATGACCAAGGAGTATCCTGCGGGTGCGTCAACTCAGGATAAGAAGACTCTGAGGAGGTTATCTGGAAACTTTTACCTCAACCCTGATGGAGTGCTGTATAAGAGAAACCACGATCTCGTGCTACTCAGATGTGTGGATGAGAAAGAAGCAAGTATGCTCATGGAAGAAGTCCATGAGGGCACATTTGGTACGCACGCCGGCGGGCATGCCATGACGAGAAAGATCCTGAGAGCAGGATATTACTGGTTGACTATGGAGTCGGATTGCTTCAGATTCGCGAAGAAATGTCACAAATGCCAAATTTATGCTGATAAAGTTCATGTGCCGCCGTGCCCATTGAATGTCATGTCCTCCCCTTGGCCGTTCTCCATGTGGGGCATCGACATGATAGGCAAGATCGAGCCCACCGCATCCAATGGTCATCGGTTCATTCTGGTAGCTATCGACTACTTCACCAAATGGGTGGAGGCAGCCTCGTACGCTAATGTGACCAAGCAGGTGGTAGCTAAATTCATAAAGAGGGACATCATCTGTCGCTATGGAATTCCCGAGCGGATCATTACTGATAATGGTTCGAATTTGAATAACAAGATGATGAAGGAGCTGTGCCAGAGCTTCAAGATCGAACACCACAACTCATCTCCTTACCGGCCGAAGATGAATGGCGCTGTTGAAGCGGCCAACAAGAACATCAAGAAGATTGTTCAGAAGATGGTTGTGACGTATAAAGATTGGCACGAGATGCTGCCGTTTGCCTTGCACGGTTATCGTACGACGGTGCGTACGTCGACCGGGGCAACTCCTTTCTCCTTGGTGTACGGTATGGAAGCTGTCCTACCGCTAGAAGTGGAGATTCCTTCTTTGCGAGTTTTGGTTGATGTGAAACTTGATGAGGCAGAATGGATTACGAATCGCTTGAACCAACTCAGCCTGATGGACGAGAAGAGGTTAGCATCGATTGCATTTGGTCGCCTGTACCAAAGCCGAATGAAGAAAGCTTATGATAAGAAGGTGCGTCCTAGAAGCTTTCAGACGGGTGATCTCGTCCTGAAGAGGATTCTTCCGCCACACTCCGATCACCGGGGCAAGTGGACTCCGAATTACGAAGGGCCGTATGTCGTCAGCAAGGTCTTCTCGGGAGGAGCTTTGTTGTTATCCACGATGGATGGCGAAGATTTTGCATCCCCGGTGAACGCGGACGCAGTTAAAAAATACTTTGCTTGAAAGAGACCCGCTGGACAAAAAAGAAAGAGTCCAGGCAAAAAAGGGGCATCCCGGCGAACCAAAAACAGAATAAAAGGTTCGGGCAAAAATTAGGGATATATTGAAAAAATGTACACCCGCGGAGTCGAAAACCTACACTGGGCGGCTTCGGCAAAAAAGGGTATCCCGGTGAACTGAAAACCCGTGAAGGGCGGTTCACGCAAAAGTTAGGGATTTAAATAAGCAAATGACTGCGTTCCGCGTATGGACTTTCATTGTTTAGTGGTTCGGAAGACCTGAGGGCCGTTTATCTGAATCAATCTCTTCCAAAGCTGAAGCGCCGGAGAAGTATCGAAGTCGAGTGGGTCTTAGAGGGATCAACTCATGGTGTTCGTCTACGCCTCGATTGCCGACATTTGTATATACTGATGTATATTTATGTTTTCTTTTTGCGCGGCTTCCTCATTCCAGGAGCTTGCCTCTGTTGTAAAACATTTTTGCCCGTTCAGGGGTTCATCATCAATAAAATGCACATTATTCAGCAATTCTACTTGACTGCTTAGCATTTATCTGTTTTGTTTGCGAATGAGAACGCCGATGTGTTTTTGATAAAATGCGCATACATAAACTTGCGGGCCTAGGCCCATTGATTGTTGAAACAACTAATTAACTGAATATTGTCACGAGATAATAACCTGGATAGGCCCCTTTGAGGAGGGTATCTTGTCTGTTTGTTTGTGTTGCTGCAGGTATAGCACCTTGCCAGAAGATGTGCCGTGCGTATCCCCGAGGCAGGATGAGTCCTCCTTCCCCAGCAGAGTTCAGTAGTCTCTCCTCCGCAGAATCTGAACGCAAGATGGTGAGCATTGATATGTCTCCCTAGGTAGAGGTGATTCTCTTCCCCAAACCGACACATCCTGAAGGAATGTCACCTCATCGGCTGAGTCAAGTCGCCGAAGAATGATGTCTTCCCCAGCACCGGGTCACAAGTGCAGAGTTCATAGAAATGTGTGGGTACCGGAGCTCGTGTTTTCCCTAGTAAAGTCACCGAAGCAGGTGTCTCCCCCGCACCGGGTCACAAGTGCAGGATTCGCAAGAAGCTAGTTCGTATGCCGAAGGATGCAGTAACTGATGGTGCCAGACTGAAGTCCCCAGCGGAGTTGAGATTCCCCACCAGATCCGTATTCTCTCCTGAAGTTCGATGATTCCCTCTTCTCCAATAGAGTATTGGAACAGCTGATGTTATATTCCCCTGCAGAGTCGTACTCTCTTCCCCGAAGTCAGATGATTCTTTCTTCCCCAACGGAATCGAATTCCTCGTCAGAGTCGTACTCTCCAGTGAAGTAGAATGATTTCTCTCCCCGGCTGAGTCCGCAGAAAAGCAGAATCCTTGGATGTTGATCAGATCATGATCAGTTTTCCCCAGCAGAGCGTGGGGCAGCTAGTGTTGTGTTTCCCCAGAATCCCACCCTCTCCATCGAAGCAGAATGATTTCTCCTTCCTCAGCCGAGTTTGCAGATGTCCAAGAGATCCGAATCCTTGGAAGTTGATCAGATCATGATTGATTTTTCCCCAGTGGAGTGTTGAGCAGCTGAAGTTGTTTCCCCTCAGAGTGGTCATCCCCAGAAGAGTAGCCGAGACGGCCGCGCAGTTCATTCTTGCGATTGATATCAGCAGATCCAAGTCCTCAAAGAGCTTCGTCCCCTGCAGCAGTCAGCTGAAGTTGTTCCCCTGCAGCAGTTCGCGGAAGATCAATTCCCCATACAGAGCCTGATTGATATTGGCGTATTCACATTCTCCTCAGCAGGATGATTCCTCTACCTGAGTGGTTCTTTCTCCTTGACAGGAGGATTTCCCCCTTCGGCATTTATTTTGCTGACGGGATCGCATCATTGGGCATGACTGCATAGCATTTAACGCTGCATAGCATTGCGCATGATTGCACGACATGTAGCATAAACGCATATCATTCCCACCGTGTGGGGCATAGCGCAAAAGCATACGCATCATAAGCATGATCTAGGTTATTATCATTCTTGTTTTACAGGTGTCCCACCAAGACACCAGTTGCTCAGGACGATTCCTGATATTCTCCCCAGCAAGGTCGCTTTTGAGATGATTCTTAAAGACCCCGGTGTAATCCCCACGGTCGCTCGCTCAAAATGATTTCTGAGATCCCCAGCGAAGTCTTCAGTTCGAGATGATTCTCGAATCCCTCAGCAGGGCCATTTGCTTAAGACGATTCTTAAGACCTCAGTACAGCTCCCCGAGTTGTTCGCCTAGTATGATACTTGGGCTCCCCAATAACGTCCTCAGCAAGAGTTGCCCAGGAAGATTTCTGGAATACCCAACAGAATGTTTGCTCCGGAAAGGTTATCAGTTCAGGACGATTCTTGAAGATGCCCGACGGATCTGTTTGGTCAAGATGATTCTTGAAGTCCTCAGCAGCATGATATGTCTGCTCCAACAATGATGTCTAATCTGAAGATGGATTTCATAAGCGCCTGAAAGCGATATCAGAAGGTTCCTGCGAGTCCAGATTTCCGTGTCGATGAATCAACGGGTGGCTGAAGGCAAGGTTCCAGAGGTTGTAGATGCAACAGAGTGATTTGCGTGGGTCTGAAGACCAAGTCAGTTATCCTGAGGTGATGATTGATTGCGATCAAATGAAGGATATGTCTTCTGATTGAAGTCGAAGATGTTTCTCCAGCGGTGACGCAGAGTATTTCGATCGTCCGACGGTGATGTCAGATTTAGTTCTCCAGTGGTGACGCAGGGTACTTCGATCGTCCGACGGTGATGTCAGATTTGGTTCTCCAGCTAGTTGTTGAGCAGCTAATGTTGCAGGATTCAAAGGTTTGTTCCCCGCAGAGTACTGTGTGCTTGTGCAGTTGGCAAATTTTCGGGTTTACCGGTATTCAATCGTCTCGCACCTTGATTGGGTGAGAGCCGTTCGCTTCTCACCCAGTCAGGTTCAAGCCGTTTGAATAGGGGCAGCTGTTGCACCCCAAAATTTGACCAACAATTATTTATTCATTGAGTTTGAAAGTGGATACCTTTATCAGAAAGTTCAAGAGATCCTCAGAGGAATGGGTTGAAACCAGGGTTGTGTGCTTCATAGCTTGAGAGTTGTGGGTGCTCCTCAGATGGTTCTGAGACTTTGAGAATGAATTTGATGTTTTGGGAAAGCCTATGAGATGTCTTGATAGCCTTCATGAAGCCCAGAGAAGTCATTATGCAAGAGTTCAGAAGATTCAACCATGAATGATAGAATTAGGGTTTTGACTGGGTCAACCCTAGGATAACTGAAGATTTGGAGAAGGTTGAGACTCAATCCAAGGGCCATGAGGTCATGGAATGATGCATAGAGAGGATATAAAGATGATTCCTAGGCCAACTCATCATGAGTGAGGAGTTTGAGAAGTTTCAAGTCAGGGTCCCCAGGGATTGTCAGTGAAAAACCCTAATTTGATCCCTATCTTCCAGGCAGTTTTAGCTCAAGATGTGATTGATATCTCACCTTCCCCATAACATGAATGTTGTAGAGCTTGTTCTAAGCTTTAATTTGAGTGGTGGAAGTCCTTGATAGGAGTTACAGAGCTCAAGTTATGGTTTTGACAAATTACAGGTCAGCAGAGGTGTGTGAATCTGGGTCCTTGAAAGTCACCCAACTTGCAGACAACTTTTGCCCTAGTAGGAGGATTCCTATGATTTCTTGGTCAACATGAATGTTGAAGATCATCTTCTTAGCTTTAATTTGAGTGGTAGAAGTCCTTGATTGGATTTGTGGAACTCAACTTATGGTTTGAACAAGACAGGGGTATTTTGGTCATTTGTCAGTTATAGGTCATTTTATCCAATGCATAAAACTCCTATTTCCAAGCCTCAAATGGAAAAACTCAAAACATGAAAGTTGTTCAAAATGTGATTTTATGTCTATAAAAAAGGTCACAAATTGTTGGAAAAGCTCATAGCATGAAGTTACATGATTGGTCAAAAATGAACTAAAAATGGCATATAAGTTTGAAAAGTTGAATTTGAAAATTGATTTGGAAGATCCACAAATCCAAAATAGGTCATCCAATATATCATTTTGATTGGAAACATCATTTTAAGAACATTGGTTTAGCTAGAATTTTGAGTTGAAGCTTTAAAATGGGTGATGCTTTGAAAACTTGTTACTTGAAAAAGAAGGCAACTTGGGAAATCCTAACACAAGGCAAAACCAAGGCTTATAGTTGTGCATATCTTCTCATTATCTCATGTAAAGGTATTTTGGCACCAAATGGTAAGGCATAAGGCATGGAATGTGAGATTTTCAATATGTCATCACATGAGATTTTCAAGAACTTTCCACCATGTTCTAGATGAATCTAGAAGTGTCTAATGATCATTATAAGAAGAGGGCCATGAAGAGAGTTCAAGGTTGGTGATAGAGAGAGATTTCAGGAGAGAGAGAGAGAGAGAGAAATAGCCATTGAAGTTCTTCCTTCAAGTTCAAGCAATCCAAGAAACCTTTCACTACAAGGCTTCTTCTCCAAAACCAGTGCAAACAGAATCATTTCCACCATTTGAGGATCATCCTGAAGCAATTACAAGGCTTGAATCATCTTCCACGAGCACCTACCACCATTACTTGACAGGTTGGTTTCTCTCCATAATTCTCTTAATTTATGCACTTTTAATTAGTTTTATAGATATAGGATTGATGCATTAGGTTAGTTGATGAAACCCTAGAAGTTATAGCACGATCCATGGAGTTCCATAACAGAGCCATGAAACTTTAGAGATCAAGAACATGCACCCTAGGCTGTTATATTCTTAGGTTTTTAGCTTAGTGTAATCCCCTTAGCACGTAGAACATTCTAGGTTAGTAGGGATTCATTCCATTACCATGCATATCAGTGTGAATCAAGTGTACCCGAAACTTCCATCTTTCATAATTCTTTGTAGAGGGAGAGTTAGAGAATTCTGGTACCGGGGATGTGTAGAGGGAGAGGAGTAGAATAAGTTTGATGTTTGGATCGAGGAAAATGGCGAAGAATTGAGTGAGCTAGATGAAGGAGAAGGTATGGCGCATGGAGGCTGTTCTGAAACCCTAGCAGGCCAGAGGTTGAAGACGCAATCGTCACCGTCAACTCGTTGGGAATATTTGACTTTTTATGTTAATCCAACGGCCCAAATTCAATCTGAAGATGGAGGGAAAAGTTTAAAAAATGAAACGCGGCGTTTTGTTTAGGAACGCGCTCTGGGCTTAGTTCGCTATCCGCGCCCCCCCTATTTCTGGCCCAACTAATTTGAACTAGCGCCTATTGCTGTTCCAACCCCCCCTCCCTTTTAATTGTTTTAATTTCTTTTAATATTTTTCTGTTTTAGAAAATTCATTAAAAATTGATAAATGTTGATTTTTTGGCCATTCTTTTTTCTATGATTAGATAATAATGTGTAGAAAATATTAAAAATAAAAATGGGATTTTATTTTTAAGTTTAGTATTTTTAATAGATTTTTATTTTAAATAGCTTTTATAATGTTTAGTTTGGTATCATGATTTTGCAAGAATTGTTTTAGGATCTTCCTTTAGTCTTTTTAATCCATTCTTTTTTGTGCAATTAGATGATGAATCATAGTTCCCCATAGGATTTATTCTAGAATTTTAGAATTAAATTTTGATTAGTTTAATTAGGGTAGCATTAGGGTATCCTAATTAGGGTTTAGGTTGTGCATAGGTGAGGAAATTCATTTTCTTTAGATAGTTTTGTCTTGATTTTTGGGTAGAGGCATATGTGGATGTTATGGGTAGATGTTGAGGACCCTTGTGAATAATTGTTAGATTTTTCCCCCTTGGTTTAGTATTTTTAGGTATTTTCTGAAGTTGCCTGATGATTTTGTCTGTGCTGTGGTTATTTGTTCATCTTTGGGGTTCATTGTGGGGAATTTGTTGAGGGGCTTGTGTTGTCTTGAAGACCTTGTTGGAGAGCATCATGAAGAGAAGATTGTAGATCAAGACTCAGAGACCCAGAGCTTGGCTTGTCCCCTGTCTGTGAGGTTTGAGATCCTGAAGTTTGAAGGAGGTTCATGGTACTTTCCTGAGGAAGGCACTATGAATGACTTTCATTCTTTCTTCTCACCTCTTTCTTAAGTATCCAATGATGTTGGAGCCAACTTGTGAGTTTAATTTCTCCTGAGGAGGAATGTAAACTGATCACATGTTGTTGAGCCACATGGGATACAACTCCTAAGTGGAAGCCTCCTAGTACTTTCCTGAGGAAGGTCCTATGGGTCTATTCACTTAGTTACATTAGTTTATCTAGGATTTCTTAAATATCCAGTGATGTTGGAGCCTGCTTGTGAGTTTAATTTCTCCTGAGGAGGAATGTAAACTGATCACAGTGGTTGAGCCACATAGGATACAACTCCTAAGTGGAAGCCTCCTGGTACTTTCCTGAGGAAGGTCCTATGAGTCTGTTCATTTAGTTCCACTAGTTCAGATAGGATTTCCTAAATATCCAGTGATGTTGGAGCCTGCTTGTGAGTTTAATTTCTCCTGAGGAGGAATGTAAACTGATCACAGTGGTTGAGCCACATAGGATATAACTCCTGAGTATACACCTCCTAGTGCTTTCCTGAGGAAGACACTATGAGTCTGCTTGCTTAGCTCCCTTTCTTCGGTAAGCTTGTTCTGAAGCTTGAAGACTGGGATTGATTTCTCTTGTTTAGGGTTTTGCTTTAGTGCTTAGATTTGATTCAGATTCTGTGATTAGGGTTAGGATTAGAGAGTAGATTCTTTCTTTCTCAAGCATGTGTTTTGTTTGCCTGAGGGCACTTCACTTCTTCTATTTTGTTCATTGCTTGATAGTATGTTGTTTATCTTCAGTATGATTACTGTTATTTCATGACTGGCTTGAGGTCGAGACGAGCTTGTGGAGGCTGAAGCCCCACACACATTTCCTCCCTCACTTGCATTGCATGCATTTTACCTGTTAAAGCTGATGCTTTTGTCTGTTTTGGTGTATCATTGACATGATCCCTCAGGACTCTCATTTCCTCTGATGAGGATTTGATGATAGACTTTTAGGTTGAAACCTATGCATGACAACATCTAGGAGTTCCCTGTTCAAACCTCAACCATAGGATGAATCCATGGCATGATAACAATAGGACTTGATAGTCTCCCTCCTAGTTGGGCCTGGTCTCTTCTCATCTTGAAGCAGTTTAAAACACAGTAATCATGAATGATTTCTTTCGTGCGTTACGAGCCTTAAGCCATCTGAGGATGGATGTTTAGTATGGTACCCTTTGGGTGACATGCGACGCATTCACTCTCAGGTCATAGTCTCTAGTGCGGTTGAGATCGCAAACACAATAAAAAACACTTCTTTCAGGAGATAACCCGTAGTTAGTCGAACTACGTTTGCTCTGATCTTTCGTTCCAGATGAAAGTACGTAGGCATAGGATGCGACGTCCTAGCGAGCAACCTTCCCCCGTAGTTAGCCGAACTACGTTGACTCTGATTTCTCGTTCCAGACGGGAATACATAGGCATAAAGCGCGACGCTTTGCCGAGTCATTTTTCGTTTCTTTTTTCAGCCAGCCTTGATAGGTAGATAGATTATAACCAACCCGTCCAAGTAAACAAACAAGCGAGGATCCCGTCGAGTACGACGGACGTGAGGGGTGCTAATACCTTCCCCTTGCGTAACCGACTCCCGAACCCAGACAATGGTTGCGATGACCTTGTCTTACCCTTATTCGTCAGGTTTTTCCGATCGTTTCCTTTCCCGCTCTGAGGGATAAATAACGAAAGGTGGCGACTCTTCTGTCATGCCGGCACCTTATTTTCGCGCAAGCGACAGTTCATACAGGAAAGTTCATCCGCCTGTTTCATATGGGAAAGCATAACACATCTGCCTGGTTCATACAGGAAAGTTCGTCCACCTGATTCTTACGGGAAAACATAACACATCTGCCTGGTTCATACAGGAAAGTTCATCCGCCGGCTTCATACGGGAAACTCCATCTTCCTGATTCATACAGGAAAACATAACACATCTGCCTGGTTCATACAGGAAAGTTCATCCGCCTGATTCTTACGGGAAAATATAACACATATGCCTAGTTCATACAGGAAAGTTCATCCGCCTGATTCTTACGGGAAAATATAACACATCTTCCTGGTTCATACAGGAAAGTTCATCTGCTTGTTTCATACGGGAAAACACAACACATCTTGGATATAGCTTCTTTGCCTATTCTTGGTAGTAGCTTATTCCACTGGGGATATTCTGATCATAACTGCCCGACACCCGTTTCGACAACAAGTGACCTCTTCTGAAATCTTGATTCATGAGACCCTGAAACACTGTCGTGACAGCAAACAGCGAGACTTTGAATATCTGGAAATAGATCTGAGATAGAACCCCATACTCCCGTTGAGAAACACACCTGCTGGGAAGAGTAACTCAGCTGGGGAAGAAGCGACCCTTCTGGGGGACAACTGTCTGGGTACAGTCTACAAACTCGGAACTACCACCCCGCTGGGGACAATCATCCTGACGAAGGCATGACGACCTGAGGGGAGAAAGAAAACCATCCTCGGTGGGGATAACCCTTCTGAACTTACTATCTTGGTTGTGCGCCATAGAAATCCTCCCAGCTGGGGATTGAACGTGCACATACTCGGCTCTCTGGGGAGTATAAACTCTGCAGGGGATACTGATCTCGACTTGCTGGGGATATCCTGTGGACAACTTCCACGAGGATATTCTTCTGGGGAAAATAATCCCTCCTTCGATAAGGGATAACAACATCTCAACCTCTGGGGATAAGGTGCGACCTGCTGGGAAATAAGGTCACGTACTTCTTCCAGGGCCTCCGGCTGGGGCCACCATTTTCTGATTGT
The DNA here is from genome assembly GCA_963859935.3 of Lathyrus sativus. Lineage (NCBI taxonomy): Eukaryota > Viridiplantae > Streptophyta > Magnoliopsida > Fabales > Fabaceae > Lathyrus > Lathyrus sativus. The sequence goes on along the minus strand of OZ012735.1, from coordinate 215,808,509 downwards.
CTGCTTCAAGAGCGAGAACTCTACAAAACACAAACGAGACAAAACAAATCTATACAACCAAATCTATTCGGGTTAGCGTCCGTGACATTACTTCAGTCAATTCGAAGTTTTAGCAATTATTGGCAAAGGCCATCAAAGTTATGCACATGTGAGTTCATCAGAACATCGGCGTTTTCCACATACAAAACAGTAAAGCACAAACATCAAGTACTGAATAACATGTTTTATTGATTGAGCCTGTAAATAGGCGCAACTTTGTACATCGGATGCAACTCCTGAAAAGAGGAAGTTACGCACACACACATACATATATGTACAAAAAGCATAAATATACAAATACAAATTGAATTTATACACCTGTCGGCAACGTGGTGCAGACAAACATCATGAGCTGATCCTCCGATGACTCGCCTGACTCTGGCGCTTCCCCGATATTCAATTTTCGGAAGAGATTGCATTGGATAAACGAACCCTCAGGTACTCCCAAACCACTAAGCAATGCTATATCAGATCCGGACCGCAGTCATTTGTTTTTTCAATCCCTAACTTTTGCGTGAATCGCCCTTTGCGGGTTTTCAATTCACCGGGATACCCTTTTTTGCCGAAGTCGACTTCGCGGGTGTACATCTTTTCAATTTTATCCCTAACTTTTGCCCGAACCTTTTATTCATTTTTTACGGTTCGCCAGGATGCCCCATTTTTGCCTGGACTCTCCTTTTACTGTCCAGCGGGTCACTTTCAAGCAAAGTATTTTTTAACTGTGTCCGAATTCATAGGAGACGTAAAGTCTTCACCATCCATGGTAGATAGTAGCAAGGCTCCTCCAGAGAAGACTTTCCTGACAACGTAGGGACCTTCGTAATTAGGGGTCCATTTGCCCCTGTAATCTGTTTGTGGCGGGAGAATCCTCTTTAGCACAAGGTCGCCCGTCTGAAAGCTTCGAGGACATATCTTCTTATCGTACGCTTTCTTCATCCGGCACTGATACAGCCGACCGTATGCGAGAGAAGCTAGCCTTTTCTCATCCATTAAGCTGAGCTGATTCAGTCTATCTTTAACCCATTCTGCCTCGTCAAGTTGGACATCTCGTAAAACCCTCAAGAAAGGAATCTCCACCTCTAACGGTAACACTGCCTCCATTCCGTATACCAATGAAAAAGGGGTTGCCCCGGTTGATGTGCGTACCGTTGTATGATAATTGTGCAAAGCGAAAGGTAGCATCTCGTGCCAGTCCTTATACGTCACAACCATCTTCTGAACAATCTTCTTTATGTTCTTATTGGCTGCTTCAACAGCGCCATTCATCTTGGGTCGGTAAGGAGAAGAGTTGTGATGTTCAATCTTAAAATTCTGGCACAACTCTTTCATCATCTTGTTATTCAAATTTGAACCGTTGTCGGTGATAATCCGTTCAGGGATTCCATATCTGCAGATAATATCTCGTTTGATAAATCTGGCGACCACTTGTTTGGTGGCATTAACATATGATGCTGCTTCCACCCATTTGGTGAAGTAATCAATTGCCACCAAGATGAACCGGTGTCCGTTGGATGCCGTAGGCTCGATCTTGCCAATCATATCAATTCCCCACATCGAGAACAGCCACAGTGATGACATCATATTCAGAGGACTTAGGGGTACATGGACCTTGTTCGCATAAATTTGGCATTTATGACACCTCTTTGCAAACTTGAAACAGTCTGTTTCCATAGTTAGCCAGTAATAACCTGCCCGCAGCAATTTTCTCGTCATAGCGTGCCCACCAGCATGTGTACCAAACGTACCCTCATGTATCTCTTCCATGAGCAACTTCGCCTCTTTCTCATCTACACAGCGTAGCAACACCAAGTTGTGGTTTCTTTTGTATAGGACATCGTCAGGATTCAAATAGAAATTGCCAGCCAATCTCCTGAGAGTCTTCTGATCTCGACTGGATGTCCCAGCCGGATACTCCTTGTTCTTTAGGAAATTCTGGATGTCAAAGTACCAGGGTTTACCATCGGGAGCCTCGTCAATGGCAAATATGAATGCAGGCCTATCAAGCCGAGAGATAACAATCCGGGGAGCCTCGTTCCAGAAGTTAACTTTATATATCAAGGACAATGTCGCCAGGGCGTCGTCCATTTGATTTTCCGCTCGCGGCACGTGATGCAATTCCACCTTGTCAAAGAAAGGCAACAATCTCCTTGCATAATTCATATATGGTATCAAATTGGGCTGATGTGTCTCTCATTCTCCTTTAATCTGATTCACTACCAGAGCCGAGTCTCCGTATACATCCAGATGTTTGATTCGCAAATCAATAGCTTCTTCAAGACCCATGATGCAAGCCTCATATTCAGCCTCATTATTGGTAACGGGAAAGGTCAATCGGGCAGTAAAGGGGATGTGCGACCCCTGAGGAGTAGTAATAATTGCACCTATTCCGCTACCATAGGAATTTACAGCTCCATCAAATATCAACTGCCATTTGGAACCCAACTCTGGTCCTTCGTCCGGTAACGGTTCTTCACAATCCTTCATTTTCAGGTACATGATATCCTCGTCAGGAAAATCAAACCTCATCGATTGGTAGTCCTCAACTGGCTGCTCCGCAAGGTACTCCGACAAGACACTACCTTTAATAGCCTTTTGCGAGACATACTGAATATCATATTCGGTTAACACCATCTGCCATCGGGAAATTCTTCCGGAGAGTGCTTGCTTCTCAAACACGTATTTGATTGGATCCATCTTTGAAATTAGCAGGGTTGTATGATTTAGCATGTACTGCCTTAAACGTTTGGCGGCCCAGGCTAGCGCACAACACGTTTTCTCGAGCATCGAGTATCTGGACTCACAGTTGGTAAACTTCTTACTCAAATAGTAGATTGCATGCTCTTTACGTCCTGTCTCGTCGTGTTGACCGAGAACACAACCCATACTTTCCTCAAGAACCGTCAAATACATAATCAACGGTCTCCCGACCACTGGGGGTATCAAAACAGGAGGTTCCTGCAAGTATTCTTTTATCTTGTCGAACGCCTTTTGACAATTTTCATTCCAGGCCACAACCTGGTCCTTTTTCAACAACTTGAATAACGGCTCGCATGTCGCAGTTAGGTGAGATATGAATCGGGCGATATAGTTCAACCTCCCTAAAAATCCACGCACTTCTTTTTCTATTTTAGGCGTCAGCATTTCTTGTATTGCTTTTATTTTCGCAGGATCAACCTCTATTCCTTTTTCGCTCACGATAAACCCCAACAGCTTACCCGATCTCACCCTGAAAGTGCACTTGTTAGGGTTCAGTCTCAACCTGAACTTCCTAAGTCTCTTGAACAGTTTCAGCAGATTAACCAAATGCTCTTCCTCCGTCTGGGATTTGGCAATCATATCATCAACATAAACCTCAATCTCTTTATGCATCATGTCATGAAAGAGAGTCGTCATAGCACATTGATATGTTGCACCAGCATTCTTCAACCCGAAGGGCATCACTTTGTAACAAAATGTTCCCTAGGGAGTAATGAAGGTAGTCTTCTCCATGTCTTCTGGAGCCATTTTGATCTGATTGTAACCCGAGAAGCCATCCATGAAGGAGAATACGGAGAACTGAGCAGTGTTATCAACCAACACATCGATGTGAGTGTTGCACCCCAAAATTTGACCAACCGGGTCTCGCATTTGGCTCGATGTTTCGACGCATAACCGCATTCGCATCTGCATATTGCATACATTGCATTTTTCATTTGTATTGATTTTATCAGGGATCACAGCTCCCGTCTCGTGTTTCAGGTGTTTTTGATCAGTAGAATTGATTTTTGGGATTATTTCGGTGCCCGTTTATTTTTACCGATTATTTTTGTGTCGTTCGGTGCTCATTTTGTCCCTCTGGGAATTATTGTGATTTTTCTGGATTTTATAGGATTTTTTAGGGTTTTAAATAGCTTTTAAATCATTTTTTAGGATTTAATAGAATTTTTGATATTTTTAATTCTTTTTAAATCAATTTTTAGAATTTTATAGAATATTAAATAGATTTTAAATCATTTTTAGGGTAATAGGATTTTTTTTTAAGATTTTAAATCATTTGTAGGATTTTTTAATAGACTTTAATTTTTTTAAACAATAAAGAGTAATGTAGAAATTAATAGATTTTAAATAGTTTTAATATTCATTTTTTAGAAATATATAGATTTTTCTTTTCATTTTCTGTTATAAATTTTAATAGAAATAATAGTCTTTTTTAGATTTAATATAGATTTTAGAATATTATTAATTAGGGATTAATTGGATTTAATGTTTGATTAGGGGTTAATTAGTGTTAATGCAGTTTTTAAGTTTTTGTTCCTTTTTTCGTTTTGGGCTGAGTATCCAGCCAATTCGCAGGCCCATTCATTTTATTGTCCAGGAAATGTCCAAAAAACGTCCAGAATAATCCAGCAAATATCCAATGCAATCCAGCGTTTTCCAGCTTCTTCTGGAAGGTTCTAGGAGCATCCAGCGAAATCTCAGCAATAAATACCCAGCGAGCAACACGTGTCCAGGATTGGAGGCCCCACATTGCTTCACGCGTTCAACGCCACGTATCTCCTCTCTCTCTCTCTCAGCCACGTTATCCCCCACGTGGAGGACATGCAGAGCCCAACGCCACCGTCCACCCACGTGTCCTTCTCCACGCTACCTCGCCTGAAAACCTCGCCGGCCGGCCTGCATGGCCGGCGGCCACCACCTCCCCGTCGCCGGAAACATCAGCAATCCCAGATTCTTCATCTTCTCCCTCCCTTCATCTTCATCCCTTCCCCTAACCCTCATCACCGGAAACCTAAAACTCCAGATTCCGGCCACAAACTCCAGAAACCATCGTCCTCCTCAAACCTTCAATAATCCTCATCCATCTCCGTCCAACCTCAGAACCACCATTCAACCAGCCACATTCATCTCCTTCATCCAACCTTCAAGAACTCCAGAAAACTCCAGAATAATGAACATCATCATCATCTTCATTCAAGAACTCAGATCCAGATCATATCAACAACAAGCACCATCAACAGAACTCAACGCGTTTCTAGATCTCTCATCAACGCCACCAGCAGATGAAGTCTCAATCACTAACGGTTGCTCTCCATCAAGAACAAGATCATCCAGAACCTTCGAGAACTGATACGTTCTTCAAGTTGTTTTCCCAGAAAACGTCTACGAAGCGTCGTCGTGATCTCCAGAACTTCATCATCTTCAAGAGATCATCAATGCCTTCAGCAAGCCTCCAGATCCAGAATACGAGCCACCAATCGACCTCAAGAATGATGAAGAACTCGTCACCAATCGTCAGATTCACAGATCTTCATTCGGTTTGATTAAGCAAATCGTGAGAGTTTGGTGTTTGTTGTGAGTGAGCGTGGTGTGGGGAAGGAGGTTGGGATGAAGTCTCAGAAGAACAAAGGAGAGAAACGAGGGAGTTTGAGAGAGACGGAGGAGGGAGTATGAGAGAAAGGAGCGGCTACGGCGGCGGCGCTGAAGATATGAGCTAGGTTTTTTTGCAGAAATGGAGAAGGGAGAAGAGGAAGGAGAAAGGAGAATGGGCCTCAGGGCCCAATTACAATTTTTTGTGGCACACATCGCCCCTCCGTTTTTGGGCAGTTCTGGGCCTGGGCCCCAATTCTTCTGGCAACACTCCCAGAATTACCCACATACCCCCTGCTGCGTTTTTTGAGAACATTGGGCTGGGCCCTTCAATTTTGTATTTTATTCTTTGTGTAATCCCCTGTATTAGATACACCCCCCAGCCCCTTTATTTTCCTTCTTCATTTTATTTGTTATACAAAAAAAAAAGAGAAAGAAGTGAAAAGAAAATAATTTTGAAATAGAAAAAAAGAGAGATGAAAAGAAAATATATTTGGAAAAAATAAAAAGAGAAGTGAAAAAAAAATGTGTTTGAAAGAATAAAAGAAAAGGAAAGAAAAAGAAATATGACAAGAAAATATATTTGAAAAAAATAGAAAAATAGAAAAAAGAAGTATATTTGAAATATTGTGTGAAGAAAAATAGAGAAATATTTGTGAAAAAAAATGGAGAAAAATATTTTGAAAAAAAAGTAAAAAAATATTAAAGTTTCGATTTAATATTTTTTCAAGCATTTTCTTTTAGGGATATTTTCATAGACTTTGTTTCTCGACTTTTAGGATAGAATTAGAGGCCCATCTGTTAGGGGGCTATTTTCATTCGATTTTTCAAGATAGAATAGGATAGCGTCCTAGGAGATTTATTTCAGTATTCAACTCATTGTAATCACTTTTCAGAGATGAATAAAACGAGATTTGAGCTGTGGTCCGATAGTAGCCGAACTACAGCTGCTCTGATTCTTCGTACCAGACGAAGATATGTAGGCATAGGATGCGATATCCTAGCGAGCACACTAACGACTAACCTGTTGTTCTCTCGCGGCTGTGCGATCGAGACTTTCCCGCTGACGACTAATTGAGTACCCTTTTTCTCTCTTGCCCAAGTGCATTTGAGACTCAACCATAGTTGTGACCATAGGTTCCCGACCCTGTGAAACCAGTTGTCTTTCTCGCTGCTGTGTGAGAATGTTGCTTAGCCGTAGTTAGTCTGAACTACGCAAGGCTCTGATCTTCCATCCAGTGGAAGTACGTAGGCACAAGACGCGAGGTCTTGGCGAGCCAATTTTCCCCGTAGTCCCGAACTACGTTGACTCTGACTTTCTCTCTTGAGAATACGTAGGCATAGAGTGCGACGCTCTATCGAGTCAATTCCCTCCGTTTAGATTTAGCAGCTGTAGATAGATTGTTTTGCATCCAGTAGACAACCCAAGCAAGCGTGGATCCCGTCGAGTACGACGGACGTGAGGGGTGCTAATACCTTCCCCTTGCGTAACCGACTCCCGAACCCAGGCTATGGTTGCGATGACCATACCTTTTCCCCGTTTTTTGCGAGGTTTACTTCGAGCGTTTCCTTTCCCGCTCTGAGGGATAAATAACGCACGGTGGCGACTCTTCTGTCAGCCGGCGCCGATTTTCGCAGTAGCGACAGCTGGCGACTCTGCTGGGGATCCAACGTCCCCTGGCTGCTAAGGACTGCGATAGTTCTTATGCATGTGGGATCCAACGTCCCCTAAGAGAGAGTCAATCCTAGCGCTCGTTGGCTTGTCTATTTGGGTTTATTTATTGATATTATCTGTTGCTGTGGGCTGTTACGGGTGTTCTATGATTGAGATAAGCCGGACCTGGGCTCGAGTATGAGTATACACCTAGATATAGTTGCGGAGAAGTAGTAGACGAACCTGTCTGCTGAGCAGGCGCAGTTCCCTACGAAAATTCGCACTCGGACGAGGTTCTCGCAGAGGTGCTCCTTTCCGGTCCTGAGGATCTGAGGGGAGTCCAGACGTGAGGATTGTCGACTCTGGGAACCGATCAATTGGAAGTTAGCTAAGTGAGGCCTCTTCATGAGATGACGATGCCACTCCTTCTGGGAATCGTATCATTCCTCATGAAAGTCTGTGACGCTGACGACCGCATAGGATGCCGTACCTTGTCAGATATAGGTCCACACCTGTGAGTGGGGGGGTTTTTGTGCAGGAAACTTGACTTCCAACCTACCCGTTATTCTGGTCTTCTTTTCAGAGAACGTCTCCGTCAGCAGCGCAGCAGTATTCAGATTTTGTGTGGGGGCTGTGGTCCCATCGTTTGCTGCATTTTGCATATCATATGCATATCAGTGTTGCATTGCATATCATCCTCCAGCTAGCCAGAGTTCTGATCCAGCCTTTGTTTCCTGAAGGTGATTACCCGGAGTTTGGATTGAGCAGCTGTTGATTGTCAGAGACCTGCCTAGGGGTTGAGTAGATTTGAGCAGAATCAAGTGCCGAAGTCAGCTGAAGAATTATTGGTAGCCATGTCTGAAGGCAATTTCCAGTCTCCTAACACCTTGACAGGGTTCACTATGGCGTCCAACCCTCTGTATGATTCCATGGAAGATTCCCCGCAAGTGAACAACGTTACTGCAGACCAAGTTGTACAGCCAACTGTTGAGAACAGAGATCGGCATGAGCAGTTTCTTGTCCGAAATGAACGTTATCCTCCTGTCAACAATCAAGGTGTTGCTTTCCCTGTGATGAATTACCGAAGAAATATTCCAGCAGCTGGGATGGTAGGTCCAAGAGCCCTTGACGATGGTAGAAGAGTCCGAGTGTTGGAAGAGCAAATGAAAGCTTTGAAAGCCAAAGATGCTGTCAACCTAGATGCTGTAGGCATGTGTTTGGTTCCTGACCTGGTGTTGCCTTACAAGTTCAAAGTGCCGAAATTTGAGAAGTACACGGGAGATAGCTGTCCAAAGCTGCATTTGATGATGTTCTGTCGAAGAATGACTGCGTTTGTGCGAAATGATAAGTTGATGATCCATTGGTTTCAAGATAGTCTGACTGGGGCATCTTTGAGGTGGTATATGCAGTTAGAGAGGAATCAGATTCAGTCATGGATGGATTTAGCCAGAGCTTTTCTGAAGCAGTATGATTACAACCTAGACATTGCTCCTTATCGCATGCATTTGCAAGAGTTGTCTCAAGAGATCAATGAACCGATCAGGAGGTATGCTCAGAGATGGAGAGAATTTGCTGCTAGAGTGCGTCCCCCGTTGTTAGACCAAGAGCTGGCAAGCATGTTTGTGGATTCCCTACAATATCCGTACTTCAAAAGATTGCTCGGAATTCCGGCAAGTTTCTCTGACGTGGTAGCATTAGGAGAACGCCTTGAGTATTCCATAAGAATGGGGAAAATTCAGATTACTTCATATGATCAAGCCGGTGAAACTGAATACCCTTGTGACTATCAGAGTGAAGAAGAAGTTGTGATCAACTCAGTCATGCCAAAGATTGAATATCCTCAAAGCGAATCAGTGAATTTTGTTGGTTCATCATCTTATCAGAGATCAGTACCTCCCGTGGCTTGTTATACTGAACAGACAGCCGTGCCTGGGGCACTCTATCAGGAATCTTATGTCGCTTCCATTGCAAATCAGCGAACTCGTGGCCGAGGTTATCAGAATCAGCGTCCGAATCAGAACAGACCTCGCAACAACTTGGAACGAAGGAAAGCTCCTTTTCACCCAGTACCTATGCCGTACAGCCAGTTGCTACCATCTTTGATCCAGAAGTCTTTGGTGGAGCCGAAAGCTCTTAAGCCAGTTCCAGAACCTTACCCTCCTGGGTACAATCCCCACGTTCAGTGTGGTTATCATGGTGGCTCTCCGGGGCATTCAACCGAAGATTGTAAAGCATTTCAGGCGAAGGTACAGCAGTTGATTGATCAGGATCGCATTTCCTTTCGAGAAGGATTTCTGTTTGTTCATCCCTAACCGCTCAGCTGTCTAAGCTCGTAGACTCAGAAGGGTGTTCCCCAGCAAAAGCCAGTGGTTCAGACAGGCAGGCGCCTCAGCAGTGGCAGTTCTCAAGCTTTTATATCATTTGCATTTGTAGTTTCTTTTCTGTTAGTTACTACCTGCTTTTAAGCTTTGTATGTTTCGAATGGTGATAATAATAAAGTGATTATGCATTTTTCTGAATTAGTCATGTCGCTGTCGCTCATTTATTGCATTGCACTGACACTTGCATTTATTTCACTCCATTTTTTTCGCTGTGACTAGCAAAGTTAGGAGGGAGGATGATGAAACTAAAACTCATAACCGATGATCATATGCTTTCAGACAAGACCGTACCGATGACGTACAAGGCATTGTTTCAAATTCCCCAAACACTGGAGATATAAGGAGTTAGTCCCTTGTTAACCACTTCGAGCCAGGAAGTAGAAGTTTTTTCGGACTTATAAACCCTCACATCTTAACCCGGGGCAGGGTAGTTGTCAGTTAGCTTGACCAAGCATTCAAGTCTTGCAGAGGAGTGTTGTCTTTCGAGGACCAATCAGTTTATACTTTCAAGAGGTCAGACCTCACCAATCAGGAGTGAGCCAGTTACAATCCTTTCGGAGCAATCAAGACAACCAGTGTCACACGACTTTGTTCCAAAAGAAAGAAGAAAGAAAGCCCGCTAAGTAAAAAGAAAGAAAAGCTGGAAAGCTAATACTTAGGCAAAAATTAGGGCATCCCGCTGGACTTCAAGAGAAATCGAAAAATCGAAAAGAACTCAAAATGAGTCAGTCCAGGCAAAAATTAGGGAATCAAAAGAACGAAAAAGAGGGATCAAAAGAAAATTTTCCCCAGCAAATCACAAAGTCGTGTACACAGACACCAAAGCGAAGAAGGAGTAGCTATCGCTCTAGAAGAAAAGCTTGTGAATTCCTTAACTGTGGTTCTTACCATTCAACATACTTCTCGAAGAGGCGAGTGCTTGTGCCAGGTTAACTGAACCTTAGGATCGGAGAACATCACGTAGAAGGGGTGGGTACAAATCAAAATTTGAGCCAAATATCCTTTGTTTCACGAACCGTGAACCCGACCACAATACAACCCTTAAAAGACCTAATTGAGGTAGGGTTAGTCTGAAGCGCATTACGATAAGGTTGAGTAACCTGACTCCTTCTTGACTTGCTAGTCGCATCTTTGTTGTATTTTCACTGACCACGTAAGCACTGTGTTTGAACTTTGGTTCATTCGTCACTCACAGTCATATGCATGTAAATGAGTGACAGCTCAAATTTTTTCAAAATCTGCATGAGCACTGCATTAAGATTACCATTCGTAGACAGACAATTCTAATTGCAGGTTAGTAGTTGGCATGAAAGAAATTCTAGCAGGAATAATCGAATAGGACTGAGTAATCCAGCAGTCTGAACCAGAATGGTGTATGTTGTGAAGCCTTGTGAATCAGGGGCATTATCTTCCAGTAAGTTCAATATCAGTCAGTCTGAGGACAAGTCCCGAAGCTTCAGTTGAGCAGGGGCAGTTTCTTTGAGAAGCAGTTGATCAGAAGGAGTCTTCTCAAGACCTAATCAGGGGCAATTATGCAGAATGCTGAGATTTGAAAGCAGATGCTTCCAATGGATAATCAGATCGGGTTGAGTCGCTAGAACGCTCATTCAGGGGCAAGTCATCGCAGAGAATGTTGAAATCAACTGGGTTGTTAGGTGTTTAATTGGAGATTGAATTCTTTTGTCGTGCAGATGTCGGGGCAAGTACTCTCGAAGTATTCTCGTAGCAAGCTGTTCAGAGCAAGTATTCCCAAGAGTTAGAATGAGGCAAGTTGAATTGTACTGGGGCAAGTTTTGCAAGCCAGTCTTTTTATCCCCAGCTGAGTGTATCATGGGCAAGTTGTTCAAACCCGCTTTTTTATCCCCAGCCAGAGTTGAGTATCGGGGAATCATGTCAATACTCTTATCGAAAACCTTTCAAATAAAAAGATCTTGTTGTCATTGGATCATTATCCTGCAGCTTAAACCTGTTGCGTGTCAGTAACCAGTTGTTTCCAAAGTCCAGTTCTCGCCTGGCAAATCGGTAACCAGTTCTCGTCTGGCCCACCATCCGTAAGCAGCAGTTCCCGTCCTGGTGCAGTTTATTGTAAGCAGCAGTTCCCGTCCTGGTGCAGTTTATTGTAAGCAGCAGTTCCCGTCCTGGTGCAGTTTATTGGCAACCAATTCTCGTTTGGTCACCGTTTCTTCAAGAGTTGTATCAGTTCTCGCCTGGTACATGTCGTCGCATAATCAGTCCTCGTGTGTTTTACCCTGTGTGTTATACCAGTTCTCGCCTGGTGTACATTAGCTTTCAGCCAGTTCTCGCCTGGTTGTCTTGTTCTCAGTCTGTTACCCAGTCAGCCCTGTTTGACGTTCCAAAAACACAAAAATCAATTTTCCTAACCTATTTTCCTATCAGTTCTCGCCTGATAGTCCACCTTTGAATGCTAGTTCTCGTCTAGTATTTTCCATATCTTTCACTGTGTACATAGTCCCTGTTTATTCTAAACCAGAAAAGCGAAACAAAAAACCTAAAGGTATCTGACACAATATTTCCCAATGACCCGCATGTCGTCATGTTCCCCGATACGAAGCTCGATTAATGCCAGTGCGCCGAGTAATGTTTGAATTCCTTGTGGATGTTGTTAAATCAGAATTGCCACTCTTCAGCAGATGAAAGTTGATTATTATCCCCGGAAGAATCGAGATTGTATTTTACCCTGTATCAGAGTAGGATCAGGAGTAGCTTCAGCAGGTTAAGATTGATATCCTTGATAGTAGGAGCATTTCCAGCAGTGTGCTGCGCGTAATCAACCTCAGTTCGGGTCAATCCCCGCAGAGCGCAATCAATTGCCAATGGTTTGAACCCGAGCAGAGTTCTCTTTCTTTCCCCAGTGAAGTCGTCAAGCAGGGTTGCCTTTTTATTTCTCCAGCAGGGCAGTTATCCTCAGCGGATTTGATTCCTCGTTTCCAGCATTTATTTTGCTGAGATGGTTCCGTGACTTCAGGTCATCCCCAGTAGAGTTGACGTTTCCTTCGGCATTTATTTTGCCAAGTGGTTTTCAGACCTGGTGTTCTCTGGCAGCTCGAGCCTGCATTAGCATTTGCATAGATAGTCATAGCGTTTATACAAGCATATAGCATATCCATGCCGTCTGAGCCTCGCATTTTCAAACAAAACGCATAGCATATTCATGTCATATAGGGCATTGCATCATTTCAAGCATACGCATGTCGAAACATAGACCAAGATGGTTACCTATTGGATTTCGAATTTGTTCACCTGCAGAGTTGTGTGGTTCAGCTTCTCGTCTTCCCCAGCGGAGAGATTCTTCATATTTGGGTGTTACGTCAGCATCGGAAAAAAAAGCAACAACAACAACAACAACAACAAAGATTGACACATCAAACTTCTGAAGCTGCCCCCTTTGTCAAAACAGGTGCCAGGCAGTTCCATTCAGAATTCCCCAGGAGAATTGTCCTCAAGTTCGCATTGAACTGTGAGTTGACCAGATTTGATCCCACGAGAGAGATGGGAATCAAGGTGTTTGCTTTATGAAGCATTATTTCAATACTTGTGGCGTCACACAGGTGTTGAAAAGAAGAAGAAAATTTTATCAGAAAATTGACCAGTTGTTGCCGTTACAACCAAACTTCAGTTTATTGGAAGCTATTCCTCAAGCAGCTTTGCAGTATATTCTTGCGGTTGGCAAATTTCAGGGTTCCATTTGTATTCAACCGTCATCTACCTTGAATGTTTGAAGGCTGAACGCTCTTCACCCATTCAGGTCGAAGTCGCTTGAATAGGGGCAGCTGTTGCACCCCAAAATTTGACCAACCGGGTCTCGCATTTGGCTCGATGTTTCGACGCATAACCGCATTCGCATCTGCATATTGCATACATTGCATTTTTCATTTGTATTGATTTTATCAGGGATCACAGCTCCCGTCTCGTGTTTCAGGTGTTTTTGATCAGTAGAATTGATTTTTGGGATTATTTCGGTGCCCGTTTATTTTTACCGATTATTTTTGTGTCGTTCGGTGCTCATTTTGTCCCTCTGGGAATTATTGTGATTTTTCTGGATTTTATAGGATTTTTTAGGGTTTTAAATAGCTTTTAAATCATTTTTTAGGATTTAATAGAATTTTTGATATTTTTAATTCTTTTTAAATCAATTTTTAGAATTTTATAGAATATTAAATAGATTTTAAATCATTTTTAGGGTAATAGGATTTTTTTTTAAGATTTTAAATCATTTGTAGGATTTTTTAATAGACTTTAATTTTTTTAAACAATAAAGAGTAATGTAGAAATTAATAGATTTTAAATAGTTTTAATATTCATTTTTTAGAAATATATAGATTTTTCTTTTCATTTTCTGTTATAAATTTTAATAGAAATAATAGTCTTTTTTAGATTTAATATAGATTTTAGAATATTATTAATTAGGGATTAATTGGATTTAATGTTTGATTAGGGGTTAATTAGTGTTAATGCAGTTTTTAAGTTTTTGTTCATTTTTTCGTTTTGGGCTGAGTATCCAGCCAATTCGCAGGCCCATTCATTTTATTGTCCAGGAAATGTCCAAAAAACGTCCAGAATAATCTAGCAAATATCCAATGCAATCCAGCGTTTTCCAGCTTCTTCTGGAAGGTTCTAGGAGCATCCAGCGAAATCTCAGCAATAAATACCCAGCGAGCAACACGTGTCCAGGATTGGAGGCCCCACATTGCTTCACGCGTTCAACGCCACGTATCTCCTCTCTCTCTCTCTCAGCCACGTTATCCCCCACGTGGAGGACATGCAGAGCCCAACGCCACCGTCCACCCACGTGTCCTTCTCCACGCTACCTCGCCTGAAAACCTCGCCGGCCGGCCTGCATGGCCGGCGGCCACCACCTCCCCGTCGCCGGAAACATCAGCAATCCCAGATTCTTCATCTTCTCCCTCCCTTCATCTTCATCCCTTCCCCTAACCCTCATCACCGGAAACCTAAAACTCCAGATTCCGGCCACAAACTCCAGAAACCATCGTCCTCCTCAAACCTTCAATAATCCTCATCCATCTCCGTCCAACCTCAGAACCACCATTCAACCAGCCACATTCATCTCCTTCATCCAACCTTCAAGAACTCCAGAAAACTCCAGAATAATGAACATCATCATCATCTTCATTCAAGAACTCAGATCCAGATCATATCAACAACAAGCACCATCAACAGAACTCAACGCGTTTCCAGATCTCTCATCAACGCCACCAGCAGATGAAGTCTCAATCACTAACGGTTGCTCTCCATCAAGAACAAGATCATCCAGAACCTTCGAGAACTGATACGTTCTTCAAGTTGTTTTCCCAGAAAACGTCTACGAAGCGTCGTCGTGATCTCCAGAACTTCATCATCTTCAAGAGATCATCAATGCCTTCAGCAAGCCTCCAGATCCAGAATACGAGCCACCAATCGACCTCAAGAATGATGAACTCGTCACCAATCGTCAGATTCACAGATCTTCATTCGGTTTGATTAAGCAAATCGTGAGAGTTTGGTGTTTGTTGTGAGTGAGCGTGGTGTGGGGAAGGAGGTTGGGATGAAGTCTCAGAAGAACAAAGGAGAGAAACGAGGGAGTTTGAGAGAGACGGAGGAGGGAGTATGAGAGAAAGGAGCGGCTACGGCGGCGGCGCTGAAGATATGAGCTAGGTTTTTTTGCAGAAATGGAGAAGGGAGAAGAGGAAGGAGAAAGGAGAATGGGCCTCAGGGCCCAATTACAATTTTTTGTGGCACACATCGCCCCTCCGTTTTTGGGCAGTTCTGGGCCTGGGCCCCAATTCTTCTGGCAACACTCCCAGAATTACCCACATACCCCCTGCTGCGTTTTTTGAGAACATTGGGCTGGGCCCTTCAATTTTGTATTTTATTCTTTGTGTAATCCCCTGTATTAGATACACCCCCCAGCCCCTTTATTTTCCTTCTTCATTTTATTTGTTATACAAAAAAAAAAGAGAAAGAAGTGAAAAGAAAATAATTTTGAAATAGAAAAAAAGAGAGATGAAAAGAAAATATATTTGGAAAAAATAAAAAGAGAAGTGAAAAAAAAAAGTGTTTGAAAGAATAAAAGAAAAGGAAAGAAAAAGAAATATGACAAGAAAATATATTTGAAAAAAATAGAAAAATAGAAAAAAGAAGTATATTTGAAATATTGTGTGAAGAAAAATAGAGAAATATTTGTGAAAAAAAATGGAGAAAAATATTTTGAAAAAAAAGTAAAAAAATATTAAAGTTTCGATTTAATATTTTTTCAAGCATTTTCTTTTAGGGATATTTTCATAGACTTTGTTTCTCGACTTTTAGGATAGAATTAGAGGCCCATCTGTTAGGGGGCTATTTTCATTCGATTTTTCAAGATAGAATAGGATAGCGTCCTAGGAGATTTATTTCAGTATTCAACTCATTGTAATCACTTTTCAGAGATGAATAAAACGAGATTTGAGCTGTGGTCCGATAGTAGCCGAACTACAGCTGCTCTGATTCTTCGTACCAGACGAAGATATGTAGGCATAGGATGCGATATCCTAGCGAGCACACTAACGACTAACCTGTTGTTCTCTCGCGGCTGTGCGATCGAGACTTTCCCGCTGACGACTAATTGAGTACCCTTTTTCTCTCTTGCCCAAGTGCATTTGAGACTCAACCATAGTTGTGACCATAGGTTCCCGACCCTGTGAAACCAGTTGTCTTTCTCGCTGCTGTGTGAGAATGTTGCTTAGCCGTAGTTAGTCTGAACTACGCAAGGCTCTGATCTTCCATCCAGTGGAAGTACGTAGGCACAAGACGCGAGGTCTTGGCGAGCCAATTTTCCCCGTAGTCCCGAACTACGTTGACTCTGACTTTCTCTCTTGAGAATACGTAGGCATAGAGTGCGACGCTCTATCGAGTCAATTCCCTCCGTTTAGATTTAGCAGCTGTAGATAGATTGTTTTGCATCCAGTAGACAACCCAAGCAAGCGTGGATCCCGTCGAGTACGACGGACGTGAGGGGTGCTAATACCTTCCCCTTGCGTAACCGACTCCCGAACCTAGGCTATGGTTGCGATGACCATACCTTTTCCCCGTTTTTTGCGAGGTTTACTTCGAGCGTTTCCTTTCCCGCTCTGAGGGATAAATAACGCACGGTGGCGACTCTTCTGTCAGCCGGCGCCGATTTTCGCAGTAGCGACAGTGAGGAAGTGGAAAGTCGTCTTTCGGGCTCGCCTTATTCAAATCACGGTAGTCTACACACATTCGCACTTTACCGTCTTTCTTCGGCACTGGCACAATATTAGCGACCCATGAGGGATATTTTGTAATAGCTAGGAAACCAACATCCCACTGTTTTTGAACTTCCTCCTTGATCTTCACAACCATGTCCGGTCTAGTTCTTCGGAGCTTCTGCTTAATGGGTGGACATTCCTCTCGCAGCGGCAGACGGTGAACAACCATATCCGTATCCAACCCAGGCATATCCTCGTACGACCAAGCAAATACATCACTGTACTCTTTGAGCATCTCAACCAATCTTTGCTTGGCATCGCTCTGCAGCGCAGCCCCTATACGGATGTTTCTCACAACCTCTTTCAGCCCCAAATTGATAATCTCAATGACTTCCTCATGAGGCAGAATGATTCTTTCTTCTTGTTTCAATAACCAGGTCAATTCTTATGGTACGTCACCATCTTCAACAATCTCTTCCTCAGCCTGAAATACCGGGTGCTCGAAGTCGAAGTGAGTCATAGGCGATTCATAGATGTCATCTGAAATAGTAATCCTGCAAAGGAAATGGTTAAATGCTTCAAAACGCATACAAAGCGAATAACCATGTTGCCATTTTATTGTAAAAGATAAAAACAGGAAAAACAGGGATCTCAACATTTGTATATGAAAAACGCCTTTATTTCATGATTAAACAATGTAATGTACATAACCAAATGGCCCTAAGCAAAATCACTATGCCCCGGGTAGGACACAGGATCATTCAACAATTAATAAAACAAATCATTACTGTTTAGTTGTCACAGGAACAGTTTCCCGGATAGACCAATTGCAGAGACTTTGTCCTGGCACGCTTGGCTTGATCCACGCGTCCATATCACAGTCGCTATCCCCGTCTTCAGCATCGGAAACAACATTGATAGTCTCGAAGCTCACTCCATTTGGTGTGATGGTTATCGGCCCTTTGAACTTGGGCGCTCCTGAAGAGGATGCTGATGACGACAGATGATATCCAAGCCCGAACTTGTCATTCTTCACGGGAATCTCCAATACCTGACCCCAGCCCTTGGTTTCGCCTGCCTGCACTAGAGCCTGAGCCTCTTTGTAGGATGACACCGCCACGTCTGATATTTTGCTGGAACCCTGAGCCTTGTCCTTAATTCGCAACCCCTCGAAGGCTTGACAAGGTGTTTCATGTATTTCGCCGTCAACCTCGACATATTTGAACGAAGACAAATGGCTAACCAGAATATCTTCTTCTCCACAAACAGTGACGACACTATCCCCGACCATATACTTCAGCTTTTGGTGTAACGTGGATATGACTGCCCCGACAGCATGAATCCATGGGCGCCAAGAAGACAACTATACGCTGGCTGGATGCCCATTATATAGAATTCAGTTTCAAATACTTCAGGCCCTACCTGCAATGGTAATGTTATTGATCCGAAAACCGACCTCCTTGTTCCATCGAACGCTCTCACCACTAAATCACTGGGCGTACAGATAATCCCCCTGACATCTAACTTCATCATGGCTTTCTTCGGTAGCACATTCAGGGAAGATCCAATGTCTACTAAAACGTGGGACATGACCGTGCCCCGGCATTCGACTGACACATGCAATGCCATATTGTGCTCTCGCCCTCTCGGAGTCAAGTCAAAGTCTGTGAAGCCCAAACTGTGCCCCGCATTGACATGCGCAATCACCCCTTCTAACTGATTAACAGAAACTTCTTGAGGAACGAACGACGTGTCTAGAATCTTCAGCAAAGCGTTCCGATAGGCCTCGGAACATAACAGCAATGATAGGATGGAAATTTTTGACGGCGTTTGCTGGAGGTGCTCCACGATTTTGTAATCACTTTTACGAATGAGCCTCATGAACTCCTCCACATCCTTAAGTGACGTTTCCTTTTCATTCGACTAAGAAGGACCACCCTCAATTACCTTGGCTTTACCCTTGGCTAATCTTTCCGCCTCTACCTCGGGTGACGTGAAGATTCTTCCGCTTCTGGTCATACCCCCTGTTCCGACAACATTATCTACAACCTCAGCTGGTTGTCCACTGATTTCAATTTTCTTACCGTCGCAATATACCTCCAACCCGTAAGTCCACGACACTGCTTTAGTGCTCTCAAAAGGAACTGGTTCTGCTTTAGTAATTGTGATCGTCGGCCGCCTGGCGGGCACCTTTATCGTTATTGTTTTCCTCGGAATCGTTACCGTCGCAACATCATTCTGCTCATAACACAACGCCTCTACAGGCTTTACCACCGCGGTTCTATCAAATTGCAAGGTACCTTCATCCATCATAGCCTGAATACCTTGCTTCAACTCATTACAACCCTCTGGCTGGGTCCAACAATCCAAGCAAAACTCATCACAACCCAGGAATACACCTCCTTTTAGCAACCTGCTTTTAATCTCACCCAACGGTGTCTTCAGCTTATTGACATCCATTACTAGATTCAGATTCTCTTCTGTCAAAATGGTGTTTGCCCCGTGATTGGGCATAGGCTGTTGTACGATATTTGGACCCACCTGTCCAAAGTTAATAGCTTTGCTATCCAATAAATCATGAACTTTGTGTTTAAATGCCTGACAAGCTTCTATATCATGCCCGGGTGCCCCGGAATGGAATTCGCAATGCTTGTTGGCATCATATCCGTAAGGAAGTACTGCCCCCGTAGGTGGTGCCAAAGTCCTCTTTTCAACCAAGTTCAACCCTAGCAGGGTCTAGAGGAGTTCTGCGTACGTGGAAGGAGGTGCGTCGAACACTCTTTTCGGTCTCGCATTTTGTACCCTTCTCTGACCAGGATTCTGTCCTTGCTGTTGCTGCGGTTGTTGTTGTTGTGGCTGTCTTTGTTGAGGGAGCGGGATAGTGACACTAGCTATCTGCTGCGACTGAGCATACTGATGTCTTCCTCTGCCCCTGCCCCTGCCACCAAACACGACACTAGTATCACCCTGTAGTCTACCACCAAATGCTTTTCTGGCACCTCCTGTTGAAGTAGACTCACCTGCTTGGAACCTTCCAACTTTAATCCCGTTCTCAATCATCTCCCCCATAAGAATCAAATCTGAGAAACTGCTCAATGACACACTAAACAATTTTTTGTAGAACACCTCCGTAAATGTCCCAATGAACATATCATTCATCTCCCTTTCAATTAAAGGAGGATGCACCCACGCTGCCATGTCGCGCCACCTTTGCGCATACTCTTTAAAACTTTCGCTGTTTTTCTGTGACAAACCCTGCAATTGGACCCGGTTTGGCGCCAGATCGCTGTTGTATTTGTAATGTGTCACGAAAGCATCAGTCAATTGCTTCCAGGTTTTAATCTGTGTGGGCTCCAGCCCCATATACCATTCAAGCGAAGGTCCTGACAAGCTGTCCTGAAAGAAATGCATGAGCATCCTTTCATCATCTGAATACGCGGACATCCTTCTGTAATAAGAGCGGACATGGACCTTAGGGCAGGTGTCCCCCTTGTACTTGTCAAACGTTGGAGCCTTGAATTTCAACGGCACCCTCAGCCCTGGTACCAAGCCCATTGTAGTCATATCCAAACCGGTGGAGTTCTGACCCACTACCCCCTTCATCTGTTCTTCAAGCATTCTGATCCTCTGCATAGGATCAACAGGTCCTTCAAACCCCACACCTCTTCCAGAAAAGGCGTCCTCCTGGCGGTCTTCACCCCAATTCACATTTTCATTTCCATATCCGTCGTAACCAGTGTTGCGACCAAACCCTTGCTGATTGATCATAGGACCTCACCCCCCGTTACCGAAACCCTGGTTGACCCTAACAGGTCCACACCCAGTGTTGATAGGAATCACCCCAACACCATTCATATTACCAAATCCACCATACCCGTGGTTAGTGTTACCAAAACCGTCGTAACCGAAACCCTGAGTGTTGAAGCCGAATTTCCCGTCCTGATTGACGTAATCAAATCCCTGATCATTGTAGCCGAAACCATTGTTGCCGAAACCATTACCGCCATTGTTGTTACCACCGCCTTGGTTGGCGTCCCCAAATCCAACATTGTTAACAACAGTCTCATTTCCATTCCCTGTATTGCCATTGCCAGCGCCAGCGCCATCGTTCACAACCACAACTGGTGGGGTCACCACAGGTGGAACCACAGGCGTAGGGGGCCCATCCTCCGGAATAGTTTCAACATGCGCAGAATTGTGGTCATTGTTGCCATTCCCATTAGCCCGCGTCAGCAGCGGCTGTACCAAAGTCTGGAGGCTCTCCTGGCCCTTAGCAATGTTCTCCATTGCTTGCATGAACAGATTCAGCTTCTCGTGGATTTCTTGCATCTCCACTTGGACTTGATCCATGATTCTCCTGCAGTTGTTTCGGGTTGAGTAGCGGTGGACTCTTTGTTCGTCAATCCTGAAAAACCTGGAGATGCAGGAAATAAGATACAGATTCGAGAATATGGGTCATGCAGTATGAATGCAGATGCAATTGTGTAAATATGCTACAGGTTATATCCCCCCCGATTCTAGTCTCGGAGAGAAGGCCATCATGACAATGGAGTCCCCATCAAGCAAGCAAGAAATCAGAAAAACCTCATATATAAACACATGCCAAGAGGCTGAGTACAAGAGTACGACTGAATACAACTGAAGAGACCTCGGCCAACAAGCCTGGCGATGGTCAAAATACAAGTACAAATAACAAAGGCAAGGCAAAGATAAATCAGGCCAAATGGCATGCTCTGACATCTTCCAATATCCTCAACGTCTCCGAATGCCATAGTCAGGAGATCAGCTCCTGTATCAGTAAGGCATGCCGCTCGGCAGTGGATCTCAGCTTTTTGGCATCGTCCTGGCAGGTTCCTTCGCCAGAACTCTCGTCAAGTCTGTACCTCTTAGAACCGGCCTTCACTTCATAAACTCTTGGCTTCTCATCAAGGTCACTTACTCTAAGCTCAGCAGCACTCCTAAGTGATGTCTCTTCGACAATCTTTGCGTCTTGGGCTCTAATTTGTGCCTCTAGCGTGGCAATCTGCAGCTTCAATTTGTCTTCACGCTCCTTCCGCTTAGTAAGCGTGGCATTCCACAAAGCTTCCCACTTGCTGAGACGGGAATAAGCTTTGCTTAAAAGTTCCTTCTTGGAAGTAAGTACCTTGCTAACACCGTTCAAGGCTATTCCCAGTTTTTCCTTTTTGTTGGTCTCCTCCGTCAACTCCGAACCCAACCTGTTAATCAATTCAGTTTGTTCCCTCATAGTGAAGGTAGCTTTATTCTTCTCATGATGCAACTGGAAGATCTCTTTCTCTAATTCATCATTGGCTTTCTTCAATTCTTCGTTTTCAGCCAACAATTTGTTATACTTTTCAAGCTCTACTGAAGCAGGTACCTCAATCATTGGAAGATACAGGGGCTTCGCAGCAGGATAAGGCATCAAGGACATACTAGCTCTCTCGCGGATCCAAGCCAAATAAGGATTGTAAGCTTTGTTGTTACTCTTACCGAGCAAAGCTTTCCC
The DNA here is from genome assembly GCA_963859935.3 of Lathyrus sativus. Taxonomy (NCBI): domain Eukaryota; kingdom Viridiplantae; phylum Streptophyta; class Magnoliopsida; order Fabales; family Fabaceae; genus Lathyrus; species Lathyrus sativus. The sequence continues at coordinate 215,786,360 of OZ012735.1, read as the reverse complement.
TCTCCTATGGATGTTAGCCCATGCATGTCTCAATCTGATCAAGACAGCTGTGTCTAATAAGCCCGTGAGATACAGAGATTCCTGTATCTCCTTCTCAATAGGAGCGTCCCTCAAAGCATAACCGAACTGTCTTACTAGCAGCGAAGGGTTATATTTAATACAACCTTTCCGTCCAATCAAAGGGACATTCGGAAAGCCACTGCAACTATATATAATATCAGTGCCCAGCATACTCCGATCAAACCAAATCATGTTCTCAGCAGACAACCCCATCAACCGGGAAGACCAATCCAAAGTATCAACAGCATCAACAAAAGGCCCTGTCTTCGGAAGATGCCCCTGGAACCACCTGTACAAGAGAGGAAGACAGCAGGAAACATTCTTGCCACGACGTTTCTCATTCTTGTAGTGAATATAATGATAAACATCGCCCAAGAGAGTAGGAACTGGATTCTTCGAGGCAAGAATCAAGAAGGCAGCTGAGTCGACAAAATCTGGCACATTAGGAAACAAGACAATCCCGTAGATGCAGACAGCTAGAATGGCACTGAAAGCAACCCAACATCCACTCTTAGCGCACTGTGTAGCCTTCTCAACCAGGAAAGACAGGTGAAAACCATAAGCTCCGTTCAGCTTGACCAAACCTCCGGGGAACTCAGAAGCGTCTAAACTGACAATCTCAGCGAGTGTAGCCAACTCAGGCTCATCATCAACATGCATAAAGGGCATCTGGTCTAACATAGGAACTCCCAACATAGCAGAATATTCCTCCAAAGTGGGTGCCAGAATATAGTCGGGAAATAAGAAATATCTCAGCTGCGGCTCATAAAACTGCATCAAAGTATACACCCCAGTCGTCTCAAAAGCTGAAGGTCTGTATAACAAACTAAGCAATCTTCTATAGGATACTCTGAACTCAACCCTCACCCTCTCATCTGCTAGAGCAACTAAACCCAGCAAGGAACTGATATCTGGCGAGTGCAACCGGTAAGCAACTGTCCTCTTCAAGGACTCCATGTCTGGCTAGAAGATATACTAGAATCAGAGGGGAATGATCACACCTGCAACACAAATACATGTTAATGAAATGCAGTCATGAAAATGCACATGCATATGCAAACAAGAGATCAAGTGCAATGCTGGTGAGCTGTGCTGCTCTGTACTGAAGCCTGAGAACCATCAAATCTTCATCTCAAACCAACCACTCAAATGAACCCTGTAACCACATCTCACTGACAGAGATAAACCAAGTATTCTAAGGTCAAAGGTTTCCTGCAAACAAACCTACCTACCCCTCACAGGTGTGAACTTAACTCACAGACGAGGTACAACATCCTATGCGGGTTCAACGTCACAGACTTTCAAGAGCGATGATACGATACTTAGGAGGTGTGGCATCATCATCCCTTGAAGCAGCCTAACTAAGTTGAATCCCAATTGATAGGTCCCCAGAGTCGACAATCCTCGGGTCATACAACTTGTCGAGCCCTAAGGGCCAAGCAAGAAGCATCAAAGAGAATCTCGTCCGAGCGTAAATTTCGCGGCTAGATGGTGCGAGCTAAGCAAGCAGGCTAACCACTACTCTCTACTTCTAAGTCTAGGTGTAACCTCAAGCCCAGGTCCGACTTATCTCTCAATAGATCACCCCCTCCCCACAACAGCAATAACAATATAAAGCCAATAATAAAATGCGGAAAGTAAAGACAGAAAAGTAAATCTATACAACACCCACAACGGGAAAACAAGCGCTAGGATTGACTCGCATAGGGGATATTCCTGTCCCCAGCAGAGTCGCCAGCTGTCGCTACTGCGAAAATCGGTGTCGGATATGATAGAAGAGTCGTCACCGTGCGTTATTTATCCCAAAGGAGGGAAAGGAAACGCCCGAAGTAAACCTAACGCAAAGACGGGAAAGGAATGGTCGTCGCAACCAAATCCTGGATTCGGGAGTCGGTTACGCAAGGGGAAGGTATTAGCATCCCTCACGTCCGTCGTACTCGACGGGATCCACGCTTGTTTTCTAGTACGGATTGTTATTCTATCTACTCTAAAGGTCTGGGGTTAAGAGAAAATAAAATGACTCGGCAAAGTATCGCACTTTATGCCTACGTATTCCCGTCTGGAACGAGAAATCAGAGTCAATGTAGTTCGCCTACCTACGGGAAAGGAGGGGAAAATTGCTCGCTAGGATACAGCATCCTATGCCTACGTACTTTCATACAGCATGAAAGATCAGAGCAAACGTAGTTTGGGCTACGGAAGACACAGATTTGTCTGAATGTTTTTTATCTTTCTGAAAAGAGGTTTCTTCTGATTAAGAGTCCAAGCAGAAAAAAATGACACTTTGATGTTTGTTTTCAGTCTTTTACGCAAGAACTGTTTTTTATGATGTTTGCAATCTCTGACGTACTAGAGACTGTGATTTGAGAGTGACTACGTCGTATGCCACCCTAAGGGCAACACACTAAGCAGTCAGATTACTGAAGAGGGACCCTCCAGCAATCCTCTCTCAAATATCTTAAGGCTCGTAGCGTACGACATCGATTATCCTTATTACTGTGTTTTGAATTGTTTTGAGATAGAAGAGAAAGAAATGCTAAAAAGCCTAAGGTTGAAAAGGTAATAAAACTAACCTAATGTTGTCATGCATGGGTTAAAACCTAATGTCTGTCATAATTCCCTCCTGCACAAAGGAAATCAGAGATCCTAGGGGATAAACAACAAAAGAAACAGATGTATACAGTAAACAGTAAACATGCATGAGATGCAGCAGTACAAGCGAGGCAAGGGAGTCCCACTCAACCTCGAACCTGGGAAAACAATAGGCAAAATGAAACAGCTTCACTTCAAACCTAAGGGGCAAGCTGAACAAGCCAACAGACAATACAGAAAAAGAAATAAAACCCATCACCAGCTCTGACAGCAACACCAGCTCCTACAGTAAGCAGTTCAAACAGCAACAGCTCTGCCAGCTACAGTTGATCAACAACAAAAAGGTTGGCAGTAACACCTTCCAGTAAGACACTATCTTCACTCTCCAATGATCCCCAACCTTTAGATAAGCTTCTGTCTCCAAAGAATCTCCAAGCTCTGGCAAGCAATGAACCCCAACTAATAAACAACTTCAAACAGCAGCAACTTCAAAAAGCAGCAAAACCCTAGCTTCAACAGACAACTAGCTTTGATAGGTACAGGCTTCCTCTTCACCAATATTTAATGAACTTCATCTTCAATAAGTTCCTATATTCAATGCCACCACTCCAGGAGAAAATCAACTAATGATAGATGAAGTTGAGATGTTAAGAGGCTCAGTGACAACCCAGGGAAATCACTAAGATCTTAGCATAGCAAGTAAAAGGTATCCTCAAGGTTCTACCCAACCAAAGCTTGCTTTACATCCCTCCTAAGGAGAGATGGAACTTCTTTGGGGGACCTTGTGTCATGGGATGGAATAGAGGCACAAGAAGCTCTCTATGTTTGAAAGAAGAAATCAGTCTAATCTAAAGCTCTCCCTATATCTCATATCTCCTAAGTCTTCAAAAGCAATCTTCAAGGATAAGAATCTTCATGCTCCAAGCTCCATCCTTTGTATCCAATCATCTCCAATGTCTTCATGAGCTCCAACAAGCAAAACTCAAGCCCCAAGCTCAATGAGAATAGCCCAAACCAAGCAAACAAGCCAAATGCCCAAGGGGGAAACACACGAACATCATACAAGGTGCAAAAATCAAGTAAAATAGTAATACTCATTGAAAAATCCTAGATTAATTTCTAAGGGAACCTACTATATACCCTATACCCCAAATAAACCCCAAGGCCTAAATCAAACCCTAAGTCTCCAAACTATGCCCTAAACTACACCTAAGTGTTGTAAAACCCTAATCCTAGCACCCTAAAGTTCATTATTCAAAACTAACCTAAATTTCATCATAAAAAAATGAGAAAAAGCACTAGGGGAGCATGGGTCTCTACTCTAAATAGAGAAAAAAGAATCACCTTAAAACTCAAAATGAACTGCTCATACAAAAATCAGGAAGTGGGAGTATCAAGTAAATGCAAAATAAAAGCAATTAAAAATGTAAAATATGCCAAAAAAATGAAAAATGCATGAATTAATATTTTTATTGTTTTATTAAATCCTAGAGTTCTTAAGGAAAATAGGGAAAAAATTCCCATCCAAAAATGTTCATTTTTTAATTAATCATGAATTTTCTAATTAACTATGCTCAAACCATGAAAATAAAAGAAATTAAAGAAAATTGACAAACAAGCGTGTCAAATAGCAATGGATCCCAGTTATTAACCAGAGTTGGGCCCAGGAGGGGGTGTTAACAGCAAGCGCGCCTTAAGCCCAATTCAATTCAGAAAATAAAATGAAAAAACAAATGAAAATGGAAAAAAGTTCGTGTGAATAGCAAGTCCTTTATGTGTAAATTCCATTTGGCCTCCAAACTGGGGTGGGATTAGCAACTAATACACTTAGGCCCAAAGCAAACGTTTAATGAAACGCTGCGTATCATCCTCTCTCAGAAATCCTTCACAAATTTTCCATGCATCCTGGCCGTTAGATCTGGATTAAGTCAAAGGTCTACTACTGATCCAAGGGTGATAACACCTTCTTCCTCATTTGAAAGCATGGAGGGAAACATGACCAGACGGTGGCCGGAGGTGGAGCCACCGTCGTCTCCAATCATCAACTCTCTTAATCCTCACTAAAACCCTAACTTAAATACATCATTCAAATCGTTTTTCCACAAGGAACTCAACCACATCATCCAATTGTATTGAAACCTTCTCCTTCTCAAAACACGAATGCATGTTCAAAAAATGCTCAAACAAAAATTATCACCAAACTCAAAATTGAATAACCTAGATTCATTACCACTTCACCCTGAGTAAAATCCACTATCACACTAGGTTTATATCATCAAGAATCATTAGATACGAGCCTCACCAGAAAATGTGCTCGACCTAACTTTGTCTCTAAATCGTGCAAATTGTTACCAGAATCCACCTAGCCATGATCTACAATGAATATCACCATCTAAAACCTAAGGAATCTATATGAATCAAGCCATAGAATGAATTTTACATACCTGCAAATCTTGGATGAACAGAGCAAGCAAATCTTCAAATCAAGCTCCAAGATCTTCCAGACACGTTCTATGATCAATTACCAAGCTTCTGTATGCATCAATTGGAGTTGAATCTTCTTAAATTGCCAAATCCGATTCTGACTTGCAAGAGATGAATTCAAAGTGCTATCTCACAATTATTCAACAATCTTGATCAGTAATCTATCTGGAATCAATCACCAACACAAAGTAGAGCTTCTGAGTGCAAAAGAATGGATTGAAATGGAGCAAATTGGTGTAACCGATTTGGAGTTGCAAAATGAAAATTCAGAAATCAATCTCTCCAATCTCTCTCAACTTCCACCAATCAATGCCTTGAATCAATCACAGATCTTATATAGAACTTGTAGGAAGGCTCTAGAAACTTCAGGATTGATCCAATGAGAAGTTCAACATCTCTTGCATTTGAAAATGTCATGAGAAGTTCATACATGGCAGCTGAGTTCTAAGCTTATATTTGCACCTTATTCTGATCCAATTTCTCCTTAGATGACATATTGAAGGGATTAGCAAGGGTTAAGGCCTTGGTCATGCTCTAAAGAGTGGTTTTGCATATGTGACTTATAATGTAAGTAACCACTTTACAAAGGAAGTCATGAAATTAACCCTCAACTCAAAAATGTGTAAATGTCATTGTTTTCAAAATGTGTTTTCCAATCAAATTGGTATGTCATATGGACTGGTTTGGACCCATGGCTCAAAAATCACAATTTTCCTCCTTGGTTCATTTAAAATCCATCCTTATTTTAGGCCATTTTTGCAATTTTGTGATACAAGCCCTTCCAATCACCCATGACTTCTTACCTAGCCTAAAAATATCATTTTAAGCACATCTCATGTTGACCATTTTTCCATTTGAGGAGTGGAAGATAGAGATTTTGACCTATGTTGGAAAATGACCTATAATTCAACTTTCCCAAAATACCCCTGGATTTCCAAGATCATAACTTGAGTTCCATAAATCTTCTTGAGGACTTCTAGTACTCAAATTAAATCTAAGATCAAGCCCTACAATTCTTATGTTGGCCAAGAATCCATTTGAAAACTCCTTGATGGGAAAAAGTTTCTTGGAAGTCAAGTGACTTTCACAGATAAATTTCAGTGTCCTCTGATGATCCATAACTTGCAAGAACCATAACTTGAGTTCCACAAATCTTCTTAAAGACTTCTAGTACTCAAATTAAAGCTATTGAGAAGATATAAAAGTTTCATGTTGGCCAAGAATCCATTTGAAACTTGCATTTTAACTTATCTGGCTTGGAAGTTAGGCCTAAATTAGGGGATTTTACACTGAAACCCTAATTTGGCAACTCCTCCTACTCTTTATTCTCTTTGATTTATCCTTGGCATAACACCACACATGTATCAACATATCAATTCATGAATCCCAAATCCTCCAATTAAGCCTTGATGCTCTTCAATCACTCAGTTGACCTAGGGTTGACCCAGATGAAACCCTAGTTGACTGCACTTCAACTGTGGCTCTTGTACTTGAATCAATGACTTGTTTAAGCTTCAATAGGGCTCTCTAGGCCTCCCATAGGATCCATACACACCTCAAATCCATGATTTCATACTTCATACCCCATTGATGACTCTCAATATACCTCAATTTAGGAGAGAAATCCACTTGTTGACATTCAAATCTTCTCAAAGCTTCAACCCATTTCTTGATGACTTGGATAGTCTTCAGCTTGAATAAGGCCCCTTGATGTGCTTCTGTAGATAAGATTTGATCCCTTGTTAGATGATTTGCTATGTTATGATATGCAAATGATTAGATTATGTACATGATGTATCTATGCAAATGATAATGCAATTAAAACATAAATCAGGTGAAATAGGTTGAGCAAATTTTAGGGTGCAACAGATAGGTTGTATAAAGTCCAAACAAGATAGTAAAATCTCTTACATGTTGTAAGGGGACCAGACGTACTCTCGGACTGTGAGAGGAACTAGTATAATCCTTTCATGTTCTTTATTTTCCGCACTTTACCGCTTTCAACACTTAGTAACCAACCAGAAAAATTATAACACACGAGTCTAAAACCAGAAAAAAATTCAAAGTACCTAATTCACCCTCTCTCTTAGGTGCAAACTCTACTTACAATTGGCATTCGAGTAAGTTATAGGTAACTTGTTCCTATAAATCTAGTATGCTTTCCGCTAGTACAAATCTTATTTTCAAAGATGGTGATAGTGGAAACAAATCCCCACTATTTTCTAGTGAATATTTTAATTTTTAGAAAATTCGCATGAAAGCTCACTTAGAAGCACAAGGAGAAGGAATATGGGAAACTGTCGAAAATGGTTCACATAAACCTACAAGTGTTGTTAATGGTGTCGTTACTCCAAAGGTTCAAAGCTTTTGGGATAAAGATGATAAGAAGAAAGTTCTTAATGAAAAGAAAGCAATCAACATACTTAAAAGTGCACTTATCATGGATGAATTCTTCTGTATCTCTCAATATAAATCGGCAAAGGAAATTTGGGATACATTGGTAGAAACTTATGAAGGAACCACTGAAGTAAAAAGATCTAGATTGAATACTTTGAGTCAAGACTACAAAATGTTCAGAATGTAGCTTGGAAAATCTATCATCGCGTTGCAAAATAGATTTGTACACTTGACAAATCATTTGATTGCTCTTGGTAAGACTTTTACTAATGATGATATTAATATTAAAGTGCTTAGATCTTTAACAAGGGAATGACAACCAAAAGTGACGACAGTATTGAAAAAGAAAAGCTTTTCTACTATGACGTCTGCATCATTGTTCGAAAAACTCCAAGAACATGAACTTGAACTTGGAAGAATTGAAAAGCATGAGAATCAAGAGAATAAATCCAAAGGCAGCGCTTTGAAAGTCGATTCAAAAGAAGAATAAGATGATGATGCTCCAAAAGAAGATGAGAATTTTATGCTTCTTGTGAAAAGACTTGGTAAGATTCTTGGTAAAAATGATAAATCCTTTAATTATGCAAAAAGAAAGAAATCTTTTAGGAAAAAAGACACTTACAATTCAACACAAGATGTCACATGTTATGAATGTGATAAGCAAGGCCATATAAAGACGAATTGTCCGAAACTCTCCAAGAAAGATAACTTCAAAAATAAAAAGGATAAGATGAATAAAAGAGCCTACATTGCATGAGAAGTTGATGAGATAAGTTCTTCATCCAATTTGGATAGCGATAAATGTGCAAATCTAGAATTGATTGCTTCACACCATTCTGATGATGAAGATGAAGAGGTTAGTAATGAATTTTCCATTTATGATAATGATGCACAAGGTGCTATAGATGAACTTCATAATGAATGCAAAATTCTGTACAAAACAATGTCAAATCAAAAGAAACAAATTTCATCTTTAGAAGAAAAAATTGAGACGATGGAAAAATATTTTGAAATTGAAAAACAAAAGGTTATTAGTAAACAAAAACATAATTTTTTATGCAAAGAATGTGAATCACTTTCTTTCCAAATTTTCCAATTAAAAAGAGTTCTTGAAAGATATGAAAAAGTCAAATTGGATTGGAGTGTGTTCTTAGTCAACAAAGATATTCCAATGATAAAAGTGGTAGTGGTTCTTTAAGATTTATTTAAAAATAAATCTTATGTTCCGAGATATAGAAGTAACTTTGTTTCTTCTTTCTTTTATTATGGTATAATTGGCCACACACCTAATGCTTGCTTTGTTAGAAACTTTAGTGTGGCTAGTGGTAATTATGTGTGGGTCAAGGAAGGAACTAATTATGAAGGACCCAAGGAAATTTGGGCACCTAACAAAACTTAATTTGTTTTATAGGTATGATCGAAGACCACATCAAATCTATGGTATCTTGATAGTGGTTGTTCTAAGCGTATGATGAGATATATCAACAAATTTTCAAATCTAGTGCTTAAGGCAAAGGGATATGTCACTTATGGACACACCAAAAAAGGAAAAATTCTTGGCATAGGCATAGTTGGAACACCACCTTTCTCATCCATTGAAGATGTTATTTATGTTGAAAGACTAAAGCAAAATCTTTTAAGTATTAGCCAACTTTGTGACAAAGGCTTCAAGATTAAGCTCACCAAGGATGAATGCTTGATTGAAGATGAAGTTACACAAAAGGTAAAACTCAAAGGTAAAAGAAATAATAATATATTTATGATTTCCTTAGATGATTTATTTTGAAAGTAAAATGTCTTATGGAAAACAATAATGACTCATGACTTTGGCATAAAAGAGTTGTTCATATTCATATAGAACATTTAAATAAACCACTCAAGTATGATATTGTCATTGGTTTGCCTAAGATAAATTATGTGATTCTTGTCATAAGGGAAAACAAACAGAATCACTTTCAAATCTAAGAATGTGGTGTCTATTTCAAGGTGTCGCTACTGCGAAAATAAGGTGCTGGCAAAACAGAAGAGTCACCACCTTTTGTTATTTATCCCATAGGAAGGGAAAGGAAACGATCGGAAAAACCTGACGAAAAGGTATAAGACAAGGTCGTCGCAACCATGTCTGGGTTCGGGAGTCGGTTACGTAAGGGGAAGGTATTAGCACCCCTCACGTCCGTTATACTCAACGGGATCCATGCTTGTTGTGTTTATCTGACGGGTTGGTTTAACTATCTACCTATCAAGGCTGGTCTGAAAAGAAAAGAAAATGACTAGGCAAAGCATCGCGCTTCATGCCTACGTATTCTCGTCAGAGAACGAGAAATTAGAGTCAACGTAGTTCGGCTAACTACGGGTGAAAGGATGGGGGAAGGTGGCTCGCCAATACGTTAGTATTGTGCCTACGTACTCTCAACAGGTGTGAGAGATCAGAGCTTACGTAGTTCGGGATAAAATGGAACACGAGCTTGATTTATCTGTTTTTCCGAGTAGGGTTAACAAACAGTTCCAGTAGTTTGGTGTATGCAGCTCGCTCGTCAGAGACTCGTGCGATACCGTTTGCGGTAGAACTAAGAGTTAACGACACTCTTTTTCTGAAAACGTTTTCCTGATTAAAAGAGCCCATGGGGCAAAAGGAGGTTTGAAGTTTGTTTTTGTCTTTTACGGAAGAAGTGTTTTTTTATGGATGTTTGTAGTTCGTACTACACTAGAGACTATGACTTAGGAGTGAATGTGTCGCATGTCACCCTAAGGGTGCCAGGCTAAACATCCTGACTATTGAAGAGTGACCCTTCAACAATCATTTCCTAAGTAGCTTAAGGCTCATAACGTACTGTACCAACTTGCCTTTATGACGTATTTTACTTTTGTTTTGGAGATGAGAAGAGAACGAACTACAGGGGAGACTATCAAGATTCCTACTGTTGTCATGCAATGGATTCATCCTATTGTTGAGTTTGAAATAGGGAACTCCTAGATGTTATCATGCAAAGGTTTCAACCTAAAAGTCTATCATCACTATCCTTATCAAAGGAAGTGAGAATCCTAATGGATCATGTCAATGGTAAACAGAAACAAACTGCTAAAATCATAAAGCAGATGAGTATAAAGCTATCAAGCTACTGAGATAGAGACATGTAAATATGCTATGCATCAGCACAAGCAGAAGGAGGAGGCCTCAACTTCTAATGCAAACAAACAAAGAACAAACAAAAACAATCAAGCGAAAGGAAGGTCACCTCAACCTTTCAATGCAAACAAGCAAAGGGAGCTCAGCTCAAGCTTTCCGTGCAATCATGCTCCTAGCCTACAATACTCTACTCATGAGATTATCGTAACGCATCAAGCAATAGGCAAACAAACAACCACACCACAATCCATCAGAAAAGAAGAGGTGAATTGGAAGAGCAACAAGGAAGTCATCCCAAGGCTACATCCAGTTGATGTGTGTCAACACATGAGTCCATCAGAGGCTCAACCTCTTGAGGAATGCACAAAGCACTTCCTAAGGAAGGCCAGGCTCTCCCAAGAGGGATCCTATGTCAATAGGACAGATAAAGGAATTGGGGTAGACCCTAGATGTCAAGCTGAGGTGTTAGCTCAATGTGCATCAGCACAGGAGTCCATCATAGGCTCAACCTATTGAGGAATGCACAGAGCACTTCCTAAGGAAGGCCAGGCTCTCCCAAGAGGGATCCTATGTCAATAGGATAAAGAATGAATTAGGGAATGAACCTAGATGTCAATCTAAAACACTTGGTTAATGTGCATCAGCACAGGAGTCCATCATAGGCTCCACCTCTTGAGGAATGCACATAGCACTTCCTAAGGAAGGCCAGGCTCTCCCAAGAGGGATCCTATGTCAATAGGATAGAGATAGATGGGTAAAGAGCCTATATGTCAATCTAAGGTTTCAAACTTAATGTGCATCAGCACAGGAGTCCATCACAGGCTCCACCTCTTGAGGAATGCACATAGCACTTCCTAAAGAAGGCCAGGATCTCCCAAGAGGGATCCTATGTCAATTGGACAAAGAAAGGATTGGAGGATGGGAGGCATGGTGAAAACCTAAGGAATTCACCAAGGCACTCAACCAAATTCAATTGATTAAGAAATGATGGGAAGCATGGTGTATACCTAAGGTATCCACCATGACACTCAACCAATCATGGGAGAATTGAATCATGGGAAGCATGATGTATACCAAAGGTTTCCATAATGACACTCAACCAATCATGGGAGATTATGAGCAATGCAAAGCAAAGCTAGAAGGAGAAACATCTTCTTAAGGTTTTAACTGGAAACCCTAATGATCAGTTACAAGGATCACCTAACCAAAAAGGATTCAAAAGCTCTATCAAGGCTTAACAATTGTTCTAAATAGGTATCAACCTATGCTTTATTCTATGAAGAAGGAATTTGAAGCTTAAGACTAGCTAAAGTTCACTTTAGAAGCTAAACTATGGGGTAAGCTAAATTAGGATCACCCTAAACATAAAAACTTGTAAAATATGGGAATAATAGAAGGTCACTTCTAAAAAGACTAGGAAAAATTCTAAGGCTTCCTAAGTGTGTTAAGGAATCATGGTACAAAATCCAGAGCCAAGACCTAAATCTAAAGGGTCTAAACAATTTCTACACTTAAAGGTATGCTCAAGGGAATCCACAAGGGGAAGGTCCTAGAAATCTATCTCAAACCTATATCTAAAAGCATCTAAAAAATGCAAGAAAAACCATACAACCCTATCAAGATATCTAAAACAATCATGCCAAAAATCAGAACTCAATTCTAAAATATGAGATAGCACAAAAATCAGAAAGAAAATCCATCATTTTCCATATTTCTAATAATCAAATAAAAAAGGAAAAATGTAAATAAAAGGAAAATCAGCCAAAAAATCAAATAAAGGGCATACAAAAATCAGAGACAGGCCAAAGATCAATCATGATTTTTTTCATATTTTTCTAACAATTATTTCTATTTTTATTGAATTAAAAATGACAAAAGTATTAAAAGAAATAAGAAAAAGGAATTAAAAGAAATAAAAGAATTAAAATGCTGAGAATAAGTCATGGCCCTCGAGTCTAATGACCAGTCAACTCAACCAAAGGGAATAGCGCGTGCCACGTAGCTCAGAAGAACTTTAATGAAACGAATAGTTTCATTAATGATCATGTGTGGTTGGTTTGACTAGAGTTCACCCTACGTTCTAATCAGTATCCTTCATGCTAAAAGTAGTACAATCCAACGCCTTAAAGCTTGCCACCTCATCTGGTCAAGGTCAACAACCCTCAGAATGGATCCCACGCGTTAGATCCTGATACTAAGTCAACTGGTTCAAACTCATCCAACGGTGTAAGCTTCATCTTCTACCTTTTAAACTGCAAATTGAGAGAGGGAAACTCAGGGCGGCCGGAGAAGACTCCGGTCGTCTTCTCCGGCGAGTTCACGGTGGCCAGAATTCAGACAACATCAAACTTAACAAAAATTACCCAAATCCACTCGTCTCCTCATGAGGATCATCATGACACTCTTCTTTTTTCCATTTTCTCAAAGCTCGGGCAGATGCGATCATGAACAGAAAATACACACTTAGGCAAATCATCACCAAACTCTACAAAAAGCATATAGATCTCTTCTACGCATCACACTGATCAAGAATCCTTATATAAACCTTGATATCAACCAAGAATGAAGCCTAACCGATACCTCTAAATTTCCATCCATCATCAAGAAACCTCACCAATGGCTCTCAAATCAAACCTAAATTCATCTATGACTTAAATTCTATCTAACCACATGCAAGAATTACACTAATTCATCACCAATAGAGTGTAATCATGAAAAGAAGAAAACCTGGTTTGAGCTTCAACAAAAGATTCTACAACCACCAATCTTTATCCAAAACCGTGCAGAATCAATCCTTGATGATGGTAGAAGCTTTCTCAACTCTCAATTTCTTCAGAAATCCCTCCAATGGTGAAATTCGATTTTCACTTGTAACTAACTTTTTGTAACTGTTTCTTACCTTTCCAAGCTCACTCCATCACCAAAATTGCTCTGAACTCATTCATGAGATTATATAGAACTGATCTGGGCTGAGAATGGGGGCCCAAACTTGCTCTAAGTCCAATTTCCATTTTCCAATTTCCTTCACTTTTCTTTCATGGCAGAGCGTAAATTCACCTCTGTTTTGCCTTCAATATAGCTCAAATTCATTGCTTGGATGTTGATGAGGATGAAGGGTCAAGATTGGTTCCTTGAATCTAATCAATGGTGTGGATTGATCATGTTACTTCATTCTTAAGAAACTTTGAATTTTGCCATGAACCAAACATCAAATTGGAAATGTAAAAATGCCAAAATGTTCCAAATGTTATTTACCTTCAAAAAATGCACAAACTTGCACAATTTGAACCAAAATGAATTAATTTTGTAATTTTCTCATTTTATGCCTTTTAAAGATTCATTCATGAAAATTTCTTCATACTCTTCTCACTCTAATCCATATCAATGAATTCTTGGGTCATGGTTGGACAAATAACATCATTTTGACCAAATTTCAAGTTAGAAAAAATTCCATTTGAGGCGTGCAAGATGGTGAAATTGACCCATAATAAAAAATGACCTATAATCTCAAATTCCCAAAATACCCATGTCTTGCAAAGCTCATATCTTGAGTTCTATAAATCCAATCATGGACTTCTAGTACTTTTTAGAAATCTGAGAAGATAAGGAACAACATTCATGTTGGCCAAAAGTTCATGAGAATCATATTTCTAGGGCAAAAGTGTCATGCAAGTTGGTTGACTTTCAAGCTCCAAATTCACATTCATCTGATGACCTGTAACTTGTCTGATTCATAACTTGGTTCTATAAACCCTATCAAGGACTTCTAGTACTCAAATTAAAGCTATGATCATGCTTTAAAACAATCATGTTAGGGTCAAGGTGAGATGAAAATCACATCTTGAGTTATGTGGTCTTGAAGTTAGGCACTAAACTAGGGGATTTTACACTGTCATGCATAGCAACCCTAGCCTAGGAACTCCTCACACTCTTGATTCATGATGATTTGACCTTGGAATCATCCCTTGGGCATCTTAATACATCAATCCATGATCACATGGACTTGAAATTAGGTCTCAACCTTCTTCAAATCATTTGTTGACCTAGGGTTGATCAGATGGAACCCTAGTTGCACCAATCTTGGTTGTAGCTTCTTATCCTTCACATGATGACCTGTCTAGGCTTCAAAATGACTTCCAATACTTCTCAAGGTCTCAAGTCCAACTCCATGGGTTTAGAATCATCTGATGACTTTCCCATAACCTTCAAGTTAGGAGGCATACACATTTATATCCAACCCTCCCTCTGGGGATCTTTAACTTCTCTGATGAGGATATCAACCCTTGAACACTTGAATAAACTTCATAGATAGCTTCATAACCTTGTGTAGCCCTTGGTTGGTAGTCATACCTCTTGATCTCCTGCACACATGACAATGCAATGCAGATGATAATGCTAATATGAATGCAATGAAACACAAGCTAAGTAAAGAAAAAGGTTAGGCAAATTTTGGGGTGCAACAGCTGCCCCTATTCAAACGTTCGACAATATCTTTGTCGGACTCCATCAGTAAGTCAATAAGGGATCACTAGTTACACGGTAACTAGTGAAGGATGGTTGATTTTGCCGTCGGGCATTCTGCGCCACAACAGAAGAATTCCTTATCATCGCCTATGGACTTGTCAGGTCGCTAGGAACGTTCGACAATATCTTTGTCGGACTTTGTCAGTAAGTCAATAAGGGATCACTAGTTACACGGTAACTGGTGAAGGATGGCTGATTCTGATGTCGGGCATTCTGCGCCACAATAGAAGAATTCCTTATCGTCGCCTATGGACTCGTCAGGTCGCTAGGAATGTTCGACAATCTCTTTGTCGGACTTCGTCAGTAAGTCAATAAGGGATCACTGGTTGCACGGCAACTGGTGATTTGCCAACTGCACAAGTAAACGATACTCTGATTGGTAGGACAATCTTCAAAGTCTGGAATGACAGTTGCACGACAACTGGCTCAAATCTCCGTCAGGATGATCATCAGATTTCGCTGCAGCTTCATCCTCAAGTCATCAAGGGATCATTGGTTACACGGTAACTGGTGAAGGGTAGCTGATTATGTCGTCAGGCATTCTGCGTTATAGTAGAAGAATTCCTTATCACCGCCTATGGACTCGTCAGCTCGCTAGGAACATTCGACAATATCTTTTTCGGACTCCATCAGTAAGTCAATAAGGGATCACGGGTTACAAGGTAACTGGTGAAGGATGGATGATTTTGCCGTCGGGCATTCTGCGCCACAGCAGAAGAATTCCTTATCGTTGCCTATGGACTCGTCAGGTCGCTAGGAACGTTCGACAATATCTTTGTCGGAATCCATTAGTAAGTCAATAAGGGATCACTGGTTACACGGTAACTGGCGAAGGATGGCTGATTTTGCCGTCGGGCATTCTGCGCCACAGCAGAAGAATTCCTTATCACCGCCTATGGACTCGTCAGGTCGCTAGGAACATTCAACAATATCTTTGTCGGACTCCATCAGTAAGTCAATAAGGTATCACTGGTTACAAGGTAACTGGTGAAGGATGGCTGATTTTACCGTCGGGCATTCTGCGCCACAGCAGAAGAATTCCTTATCACCGCCTATGGACTCGTCAGGTCGCTAGGAATGTTCGGCAATATCTTTGTCGGACTCTATCAGTAAGTCAATAAGGGATCACTGGTTACACGGTAACTGGTGAAGGATGGCTGATTTTGCCGTCGGGCATTCTGTGCCATAGCAGAAGAATTCCTTATCATCGCCTATGGACTCGTCAGGTCGCTAGGAACATTCGACAACATCTTTGTCGGACTTCGTTAGTAAGTCAGTAAGGGATCACTGGTTACACGGTAACTGGTGAAGGATGGCCGATTATGCCGTCAGGCATTCTGCGCCACAGCAGAAGAATTCATTATCGTCACCTATGGACTCGTCAGGTCACTAGACGTTTGACAATCAAGTCAATTATGTCGTCGTGCATTCAAAGAAATTCTCGGGCGTTAGCCAGACTTCGTCAGTAAGTCGGAAATAGCATCCTTAGTCAATCATGAACTAGTAGGGATATCTAAACTTCTGCCGTCAGGCACTCTGCGTCAGCTAGGAGAATTTTTCTTTGACATCACGGTCAGACTTCATCAGTAAGTCAGGAAATAAAATCCTTAATCAATCATGAACACATAGGGATATCTCATCCTTTTGCCGTCAGGCACTTCGCGTCAGCTTAGAGGAACTTCTTTGACCTCACAGTCAAACTTCATCAGTAAGTCAGGAAATAGAATCCTCAATCAATCATGAACCAATAAGGATATCCAATCTTTTGCCGTCAGGCACTCCGCGTCAGCTAGGAGAACTTCTCGACGTCACAGTCAGACTTCATCAGTAAGTCAAGAAGTAGAATCCTCAATCAATCATGAACCAATAAGGATATCCAATCTTTTGCCGTCAGGCACACTGCGTCAGCTGGAGGACTGCTTCGACATCCCGGCCGGACTTCATCAGTAAGTCAATAAGGAGTTTGGCACAGCTACCGGACTTCAATCACCAAGTCTTCAAGGGAAATTTCAACTTCTCTGTTTGAAACCTACTGGGGATGACACATCTCCGCTGGGGATTCTGGAGAACTATCAAGTAACTCTGCTTTGGGGATTCAGGAATCATCCTGGACAAATAAACTCAGTTGAGGAATTCAAGAATCATCCTGCACAAACAACTTCGCTGGGGACTTCAAGAATCATCTTGAGAAAACAACTCTGCTGAGGAACACCTGCATACAAGAATGGTAACGACCTAGCTCATGTTTCACATGCATATGTGATAACACGAAATCATATAGATATTTTCATGCATAATTCAACTAAAGTCTAACCGTTTTCGATCCGATTTCGGGTTATTTCCATGTATTTGTCTGATGTTTTGCAGGTATTCAACGATCACGTCTAAACAAGGCAACATGAAGAAAAGAAGAAATCTCAGATGAAATATGGACGTAAAAGGAGTGAAAATACAATGAAAAGCGCAGCAAGCTGTTTTTGCTGATGTGACGACCGTCACAGCTTCATGACGACCGTCACACGGGTGACGACCGTCACACCTTGTGACGACCGTCATGCAGGCAAAAACGCCCCACTCAGATTACACGTCAAAAGAGCAGTTCCAATTCCCACAGAGTGGACCACTACTCCCTAAATTATCTGCCTCAAGGTCCATCATCCTCAGAGATAACCGTTGGGATTCCACTTCTATAAAAAGGGAAGCAGAGGACTTCAGAAAGAGGGCGACATTCATACCACGAAGTGCTGCCGAATTTACTTTCCAGAGCAATTACTTTCCAGTTTTATTTGTATTCATTTCTCTTTACCTTTCCTTATTCCCATTTCCGCTCTTCTGTAATTTCTATTGTACTGTACGATCAAATTGGCACTAAAGACCAGAATCCTGCCAACATCTGTGGAGGATCTGCCCAAAGGCCAATTGGCATATTTACAGGTTTTCATTTTGATCGACTTCAGTCTTATTATAATGCAAATTATTATTTATTATTCTTATTTATATTTTGTTTTTCCCAATTCCATGTCTAGCTAAACTTAGGTAATCGATATGTAGTAATAATTCGAATGGGATTTGATAACCATTGGTTGAAAACTTTCTTTTCACAAAAGTAATCTATGGTCTGAGTGTTTAAAATTGATTCACTGAATAAACTTCGTCGCGAAAGCGAGAACTTATTTAAAAGTAGTTTTGCCACGAAAGTGGGGAATTAATTAAGATACGAACCAACAAGCGAAAGCTGCGGTAAGGTCAGATAGTAAACACTAGGCATTTGTTTTAATAACAGCGAAAGCACTTAAAAACGAATTAGAACTTAGAGATTTCCAAAAAATAATTTTAACCCCGAACGGAATACGAAAGTGTATGTTTGGCCCTTAGGATTATGATTAGCGTCAATAACCATCGTGAGGCGAGAGTTTTCAAATATCCATTTTCTGCTTGAATAAACTTTGAAAATTATTTCATACACCATAACTTATGAAATCCCTGAAGAACACAATTACTACGTATCGATTTAATCAGTTATAATCTAAATAGTATTCTTAGTTCCCTTTTAGTGACAATCTTATTCCCTTAAACATATCCTACCTAGCTAAACATAGTAACTCCCGAGAACACTAGTTTGATTACGAGTCCCTGTGGGATCGATATCTATTATTACTACGCGATAGACTGTGCACTTGCAGTTAGTTGTATTAGACATAGAAAGTCGCGATCAATATGTTTGACAATGGCGTAATGCTCCACACGGTGGAAATGCTACGCATTTAGGGTAAATGCTATGCAATCATGCAAAAATGCTACAGAACCAAATCAGCAAAATAAGTGCTGAAGGAAACCCTCCTATCAAGGAGGAAGAACCATTCTAATAGGGAGAAGGAATCATCCTGCCGAGGATAAGAAATCACACCAATCTCAATTGGAATTAACCTGGGGAAACGAACCTCAGGCAACTTTCTGTAGGGGATAAAGTTCTACGGGAACCTGTACTTGCTCAACTAGGCATACAAACCATAACTGCTGAGGAAACAATATCAATCGCAGAAATAAACTGCACGACCTTCACAGATAAAATCTTCCTGGAGATACGGACTCCGATGGGGGAGTACAACAACAACTATTCAAACACTCTCCGCTGGGGAAAACCAATAATGGCTTGAACGACTTCCAAGGACTCGACTCTCTTGGAGGACTGCAAACTCGGCTAAAGATAGACAACCAGACGCTGGAATCAATCCTACCTGCCGGGGAGAACACAACTCTGTGGGGAGTTTCAACTCTATTGGAGACTTCAGTTTGAACTATCGAGAGTTAAACATTTACGGATAGTCTTCTACGAGAAAACTACATGTTGACCCACTGCTGGGAACGAGTGTACACTTCTGCGTATGACTTAGCTGGGGAAATGATGATCCTGCCTAGGATGCATCTGGTTGAGGAGAATCTATCTCCGTTCAGGGAGACACATCAATGCTCATTGCCTCATGTTCAGACTCTATGGGGAAACATAACTGAACCTGCTGGGGAAGAAGGAGTCATCCTGTTTAGAAAAACATACCATGAAACAAACTCGCGATGGCTTGCCCCAGAATCTCAACAACTTCTGACAAACTCTGCAGATACAGAGAGGAATGATTCCTTCACTTTCAGCTTTTGTCCCAGCCTGTGGGATCTTCGTAACATCCTCTCGAAAGGAAATCTGAGATTTCTGGCCTTTGGTGGTTTAATACGGACGGCTTCAGCCCTTTGAACCTCTACAAAGGTGCTTCAAGTTAATCACCTTCAGGATAAGGATGGCTTCGGCGCTCTCGAGGTGGCCTGCCCCAGCCTTGTCATGACTTTGCCCCTCATGGGCAGATCTGTGGGGAGATGATCCTTGGCTGTGAGAGACTCATCAAATCTCGACCTATTGCCCCGGATTAACTGACTTCTGGATGACTGACTCCCATGCCGCGATCGTTTGATATAACTTGCCTTGGTTCACCGGAATATTCAGGCGTTATGCATTCTGTCCTGATCAACTCTTTCCATCGTGGAAACTTTCCCGCTGTCAAGTGCTTACTCGCTAGTAAAACAAGTTGTTCTGCATAAAAGACATATCAAATGCAATGCATATGGCAGTTTTTGAAAATCCATTCCTGTTCACTGAAAAAAATTTTGCGACATAAAGTGTATGAAATCGTTCATCAACATGTCAATATTAATACAACACTGTAAGTGGAATCCTTTCTAGGAGTCAGTTCCGATGCGATCTTTACCGAAGTATGCTTTCGAAACAAACCTATTTCAATTAGGACTTTTAAAGGTTGTAACGTGGTCAGGTTCACGGTTTAAGAAGGAAAGGATACAGGCTCAAAATTCATTTTAACCCACCCATTCTCCGTGATGTTCTCCAATCCTACGTTCAGCTAATTCGACCTTAGCGTCCACCTTTCAAAGGTTGAGTGGAAGTTCAAGAGATCACCCTTTTTCGAAGTGAAAATCACTCTCTTTTCGTCTTTTGGCGTCCGGAGCCACACGATTTCGTTCTTGTTTGAGGATTTTTCTTTTGTGATCCTTTTTGCTTTTCGTTTTTTTTTTCATTCCCTAACTTTTGCCTGGACTAACTCTTTTGAGTTTCTTCTATTTTGAAGTCCAGCGGATGCCCTAATTTTTGCCTAAGTCGCTTGTTTGCAAGATTTGACTTAGCGGGCTTTTTCCTTTCGATTCTTTTCTTTATCTCTCTTTTCTTTTTTTTGAACAAATCGCATGACAACGGCTCGTATGACTTGTTAAAGAGATTGTGACTGTTTCACTCCTGATCGGCCAGGTTTAACCATCATGATTTTTTAGGTACGACCTATAGCGGTGTGATTGGTCCTCGAACGGACACTCCTTTTGTAATTTGAACGCTTGGTCAAATCAACTGACACCTACCATGCCCTGGGTTAAGATTGAGGGTTTTTTTATTTTCAGAAAGAAACTCCTACTACTCGGCTCAAAGGGGTGAACAAGGGATTATCTTCCTTATATCTCCGGTGTTTGGGATTTGAAACAATGCCTGTACATCATCAACAGGTTTTTATTCAAAAGCATACATTCAGAAGCTTGAGCTTCTCGAATTTTCGTCATCCTCCCCGGACTCCACTTAATCAAGCGTTTGAAATAAAAGAAAGCAATAGAGTGAACACAAATGAATTAGTTCAAAAACATGCATATTTATTTCATTATCAATATCAATTGAAAACAACAAGTTTTACAAACAAAATTTGCAATTAAACAGGAAAGAAACTACAAATGTAAAGAAATGCCATGATAAAGTGCAGATTGCCAGCTTCTAGGAACTGGGCTTTCACACTTATTTGCTGTTGAGGGGAGCGACCCTTCGAAGTCTTCAGACTCAGTCAGATGAACGATTGACATGGATGATAAGCCTTCCCTCTAGAAAGGATATGTATTCTTGGTCCATCAAGTGTAGCACTTTGGCTTGAAAAGCCTCGTAATCTTCAGTCGCGTGCCCCTTGGATCCTGCATGATAATCACATTGAGCACTGGGGTCGTATCCCGGAGGATAGGGCTCTGGCCTTGGTGTGAGAGCCTTAGGCTCCACCAAAGAATATTGAATTAGATGCAGTAACAGCTGACTGGGCGTCATAGGCATTGGATGCAGGGGAGCATTCCTTCTTTTCAGATTGCTGCTGCGAGGCCTATTCGGATTATGGCGTTGACGATAATCTTGCTGTTGAGAAACATGAGATTGCTGGTATTGGTCGAGACATTCCTTATGCTCAAGCATTGTCATCCTCAGATTTGGCCCAGGAACCGGCAACTACTGCGGGCAAGGGGATTCAGACTCCAACGATTCCAGGATGTACCTTGGACCTTTTACAACTTCAGGTGGGGGAATAGGAATATCAATTCCTGATACCTTCATGCCGCCCGACACAAATTCAATAGCTTTCAAGTCTAGCAAGTCTTGAACAAGATGCTTAAAAGCTCTACAGTTCTCTATGTTATGCCCCGGTGCTCCGGAGTGGAACTCACAATGGGCGCCTGCATCGTAGCTTGGTGGTGGATGTCCAGTCAATGGAGCCAAAGTTCGAGGTTCAACCACTTGAAGTTGGAGCAAGAGTTGCACCAACTGAGCATAATCCATCGAGATTTCATCTAAGATTCTGTCAGGTAGCTTCATCCTTTGTCTTCTAGGGCTATCTTGAGACACCTGACGTAACCGCTGACGGGTAAACTCTTGAGCTCTAAGTTGCGCAGAGGATCTCATAGGCCTATCATTCCTAGGTATAGGCTCCACATACACAAGTGGAGCAAGCATCTTTGCCGCAGCTTCGGGCATTTGATCACTTTCTTTTCAGAGCACGCCTCTTATTACCTCCACGATCAAGCTCACCTGAGCCTTCAACTGCTGGTTCTCCTCTCTGAGCATCTTCATGTCCCTCATGAACTGCCTCATCTGGCCTCAGACCTCTCTCAGCCCCGCTTGAACCTGTTCCATGACTCTGACCTGGTTAACTCTGGTAGAATACCGGTGAATCTGCCTTTGTTCAATCCTGAAACAAACCTGTAAACACAGAGGGTTAGGTAAATAAGCCAGAGGCACATGCTATGC
Source organism: Lathyrus sativus (assembly GCA_963859935.3). Classification (NCBI taxonomy): domain Eukaryota; kingdom Viridiplantae; phylum Streptophyta; class Magnoliopsida; order Fabales; family Fabaceae; genus Lathyrus; species Lathyrus sativus. Next base: position 215,763,576 of record OZ012735.1, on the reverse strand, counting down.
AAAATGATTCATGCAAATGCAAACGTGTGTCTGTGCTTTAGGGAGATTTCTCCCCCGATTCTAGTGCCAGTGCTGATAATAAGAAGTCCAGATCCAGTTGTGGAGATAACGTCTCGTATATATATAAATCCCAACAAGGTAGCATACAATGTCACTGAGTACATGTGGAATCAGCAACATGACCTCGACCAACAATTCTGGTGATGGTCAGCATACAACAATGATCAGAAAATACAAAGGATTACAAAGTAGTCAAGTGCGGCAATAGGCGCAAAACTCTTCTAGCAACTCCTTCGTTTTGGGATGATCAGGCTGAGTGAGTATCCCTTTGACAAGTAACTCCCTCTGTATAATGGTGTACTGAAGACCTTCAACGGAGTCCTCCCACTCTTCTTTGCCAAAACAGTCTTCTAGTCTTCGCTTCTTAGACTAAAAAATCTGCTTGCGATCCTTCAGGTTTGCAATAGCCTTGTTCAACATGTCTTGAGTGGCGTACCTACGAGTAGTTTCATCATCAAACTTCTTATCACTGGCCTTCAACTGAGCCTTCAACTTGGAGATCTGTTGCTTCAGCTTGTCCTCCCGCTCTTTGTTGCTGGTCAGGGTGGCATTCCACTGCTGGTTGAATTTGGAGATCCTCAAGTAAGCATTATCCAGGTCCTGCTTTTTGGTGGCAAGCACATTGTTGACAGCCTTGAAATCGAAACCTAAACGTTCACGTTCAGCCCTCTGTTTGGTCAAGTCTGTGCCTAGCCGGTTCACCAGCTCGGTCTGTTTTTTGAAGGAATAGATAACTTTGTTCTTCTCGCTTCTAAGCTGAACCGACTCTTTCTCCAACTCCTCGTTGGTCTTCTTCAACTCTTCCTTCTCAGCCAATACCTGGTTGTATTTCTGAATAGACACTGTAGTGAGCTCTTCAACCATTGGATGGCAATCTTGCTTAACAGGTGGAAAAGGAATCCCTACTGTTTCTGCCCTGCTCTGAATCCAAGTCACATAAGGAGCATAAGCCTGGTTGTTTCTCTTACCCAACAGTGGTTTCCCTCGCCTGCTGATGTCGTTCCAAGCATGCTTGAGCTTGGCTAACATATCCCCATCTAGAAGCCCCGTGAGGTACAAAGATTCCTGCACCTCCTCGTCCTTCGGCGGACCTCTCAAGGCGTACGTAAACTGCCTGACAAGTAATGAGGGATTGTAGTTAATACAACCTTTTCTTCCAATCAGGGGCACATTAGGAAAACCACTGCAGCTGTAGATGACTTCAGTACCTAGCATATCCCGATCAAACCAGATGATGCTCTTCGCTGATAAACCCATCAGGCGTTCAGACCACTCAGTTGTGGCTGCAGAGGAAACAAAGAGACCCTTCTTGGGCATGTGGCTATTAAACCATCTGTAGAGTAAGGGCGCACAACGCGACACATTTTTACCCCTTCTGTTTTCATTCTTGTAATGGACAGAATGATATAAATCACCAAGCAAGGTGGGCATTGGATTCCTCGATGCGAAGATATGGAAGGCGTCCAAATCTATAAAGTCCGGCATATTAGGAAACAAGATGATGTCATAGATGCAGAGGGCGAGAATAGCGCTGAATACGATCCCACAACCATCTTTAGCGCACTGTTGAGCCTTCCCAACCAGAAACTATAGAGAAAAACCAGGAACTCCATTCCATGAGGTCAGAAGCAGCTCTGAAGCATCCAGATGAAGGGCGGCAACTAGGTTAGCCAGATTAGGCTTATCATCCACGTGAACAAACGACATCTGATCCTTAACAGGCACATCCAACAACTCAGCATACTCTTCTAAGGTAGGCGCAAGAATGAAATCTGGAAAAGTGAAACACCTTAACGGAGGGTCATAGAACTGTAGCAATGCATACAACCCGTTCAACTCATAGACTGAAGGTTTACAGACCAGACTGAGCAACTTCCCATAAGATTTCTTGAATTCTCCTTTCACTGTACTATCTGCCAAGACAGTCAAACTAAGCAGCAGAGTAAGGTCTGGGGTAGGGAGCTTGTAAGCCACATTCTTCTTCAATGATTCCATGCTAGCAAACAGAGGGCAAGATTACTGGAACCAGGGGATAGTATATGCACCTGCAACACAGACACACGTTAATGACATGCACACGGGTATGCAAAAATGCAAGATGCAATCATGCAGCAGGAGATCAAGAGTGTGTTGTTGGTTGAGAAGGACCAAAACTCTGCTTTGTCAAGAACAAACACATCTCTGATGATAAGAACCCTCTGCTACCAACAATACTGATTCACTGTCAAGAAAACCAGGTTGTCTGAAGGTCAAGGTTTCCTGCAATAACCTGACCCTGCTTACAGGTATGAATCCTATCCACTGACAAGGTATGGCATCCTATGCGTTTCCCAGCGTCACAGACTTTCACGAAATGATGATACGTTCACCATTTCTGGTTTGTCATCATCACTCCCTGAAGAGGACTCACTTAGCTGAGTCACAAATGATTGGTCCCCAGAGTCGACAACCCTCCAGACCAACAACCCCTCAAGCCCAAAGGGCTGGAAAAGAAGTCAACCAAGAAAATCTCGTCTGAGCGTGGATTTTGCGGGACACTAGTACATGCAAAGCATGCACGCGCCCACAACTTTCCACAACTAATGCTAGGTATACACTCAAGCCTGGGTCTGGCTTATCACTCATCAGAGCCCCTCTCCCACAACAGCATAACAAATAATCATATTATACTGAAAATAAAATGCGGAAAGTAAAGTGCGATAAATAAATGCAAACCCAACAGATAAACACGCAAGCGCTAGGATTGACTCGCATAGGGGAAGGGAAACGGTCCCAACATAGGGGATGGGAAAAGTTCCCCAGCAACTATGAATCCCCAATAGAGTCGCCAGTTGTCGCTACTGCGAAAATAAGGTGCCGGAAAAACAGAAGAGTCGCCACCTTTTGTTATTTATTCCATAGGAAGGGAAAGAAAACAATCGGAAAAACCTGACGAAAAGGTATAAGACAAGGTCGTCGCAACCATGTCTGGGTTCGGGAGTCGGTTACGCAAGGGGAAGGTATTAGCACCCCTCACGTCCGTTGTACTCAATGGGATCCACGCTTGTTGTGTTTATCTGACAGGTTGGTTTAACTATCTACCTATCAAGGCTGGTCTAAAAAGAAAAGAAAATGACTAGGCAAAGCATCGCGCTTCGTGCCTACGTATTCTCGTCAGAGAACGAGAAATTAGAGTCAACGTAGTTCGGCTAACTACGGGTGAAAGGATGGGGGAAGGTGGCATACCAATACGTTAGTATTGTGCCTACGTACTCTCAACAGGTATGAGAGATCAGAGCTTACGTAGTTCGGGATAAAACGGAACACGGGCTTGATTTATCTGTTTTTCCGAGTAGGGTTAAAAAATAGTTCCAGCAGTTTGGTGTATGCAGCTCGCTCGTAGGAGACTCGTGCGTTACCGTTTGCGGTAGAACTAAGAGTTAACGACACTCTTTTTCTGAAAATGTTTTCCTGATTAAAAGAGCCCACGGGGCAAAAGGAGGTTTGAAGTTTGTTTTTGTCTTTTACGGAAGAAGTGTTTTTTTATGGATGTTTGTAGTTCGTACTGCACTAGAGACTATGACTTAGGAGTGAATGCGTCGCATGTCACCCTAAGGGTGCCAGGCTAAACATCCTGACTATTGAAGAGTGACCCTTCAACAATCATTTCCTAAGTAGCTTAAGGCTCGTAACGTACTGTACCAACTTGCCTTTATTACGTATTTTACTGTTGTTTTGGAGATGAGAAGAGAACGAACTACAGGGGAGACTATCAAGATTCCTACTGTTGTCATGCAATGGATTCATCCTATTGTTGAGTTTGAAACAAGGAACTCCTAGATGTTATCATGCAAAGGTTTCAACCTAAAAGTATATCATCGTTATCCTTATCAAAGGAAGTGAGAATCCTAAGGGATCATGTCAATGGTAAACAGAAACAAACTGCTAAAATCATAAAGCAGATGAGTATAAAGCTATCAAGCTACTGAGATAGAGACATGTAAATATGCTATGCATCAGCACAAGCAGAAGGAGGAGGCCCCAACTTCTAATGCAAATAAACAAAGAACAAACAAAAACAATCAAGCAAAGGAAAGGTCACCTCAACCTTTCAATGCAAACAAGCAAAGGGAGCTCAGCTCAACCTTTCAGTGCAATCATGCTCCTAGCCTACAATACTCTACTCATGAGATTATCCTAATGCATCAAGCAACAGGTAAACAAACAACCACACCACAATCCATCAGGAAAGAAGAGGTGAACTGGAAGAGCAACAAGGAAGTCATCCCAAGGCTACATCCAGTTGATGTGTGTCAACACATGCGTCCATCAGAAGCTCAACCTCTTGAGGAATGCACAAAGCACTTCCTAAGGAAGGCCAGGCTCTCCCAAGAGGGATCCTATGTCAATAGAACAGATAAAGGAATTGGGGTAGACCCTAGATGTCAAGCTAAGGTGTTAGCTCAATGTGCATCAGCACAGGAGTCCATCATAGGCTCAACCTATTGAGGAATGCACAGAGCACTTCCTAAGGAAGGCCAGGCTCTCCCAAGAGGGATCCTATGTCAATAAGACAAAGAATGATTTAGGGAATGAACCTAGATGTCAATCTAAAACACTTGGTTAATGTCCATCAGCACAGGAGTCCATCATAGGCTCCACCTCTTGAGGAATGCACAGAGCACTTCCTAAGGAAGGCCAGGCTCTCCCAAGGGGGATCCTATGTCAATAGGACAGAGATAGAAGGGTAAAGAGCCTAGATGTCAATCTAAGGTTTCAAACTTAATGTGCATCAGCACAGGAGTCCATCATAGGCTCCACCTCTTGAGGAATGCACAAAGCACTTCCTAAGGAAGGCCAAGCTCTCCCAAGAGGGATCCTATGTCAATAGAACAAAGAAAGGATTGGAGGATGGGAGGCATGGTGAAAACCTAAGGAATTCACCAAGGCACTCAACCAAATTCAATTGATTAAGAAATGATGGGAAGCATGGTGTATACCTAAGGTATCCACCATGACACACAACCAATCATGGGAGAATTGAATCATGGGAAGCATGATGTATACCAAAGGTATCCATAATGGCACTCAACCAATCATGAGAGATTATGAGCAATGCAAAGCAAAGCTAGAAGGAGAAACATCTTCATAAGGTTTTAACTGGAAACCCTAATGATTAGTTACAAGGATCACCTAACCAAAAAGGATTCAAAAGCTCTATCAAGGCTTAACAATTGTTCTAAATAGGTATCAACCTAAGCTTTATTTTATCAAGAAGGAATTTAAAGCTTAAGACTAGCTAAAGTTCACTTTAGAAGCTAAACTATGGGGTAAGCTAAATTAGGATCACCCTAAAAACAATCAACTTGTAAAATATGGGAATAATAGAAGGTCACTTCTAAAAAGTCTAGGAAAAATTCTAAGGCTTCCTAAGTGTGTTAAGGAATCATGGTACAAAATCCAGAGGCAAGACCTAAATCTAAAGGGTCTAAACAATTTCTACACTTAAAGGTATGCTCAAGGGAATCCACAAGGGGAAGGTCCTAGAAATCTATCTCAAACCTATATCTAAAAGCATCTAAAAAATGCAAGAAAAATCATACAACCCTATCAAGATATCTAAAACAATCATGCCAAAAATCAAAACTCAATTCTAAAATATGAGATAGCACAAAAATCAGAAAGAAAATCCATCATTTTCCATATTTCTAATAATCAAATAAAAAGGGAAAAAGGAAAATAAAAGGAAAATCAGCCAAAAAATCAAATAAATGGCATACAAAAATCAAAGACAGGCCAAAGATCAATCATGATTTTTTTTTCATATTTTTCTAAAAATTATTTCTATTTTTAATTAATTAAAAATGACAAAAGCATTAAAAGAAATAAGAAAAAGGAATTAAAAGAAATAAAAGAATTAAAATGCTGAGAATAAGTCATGGCCCTCAGATCTAATGACCAGTCAACTCAACCAAGGGGAATAGCGCGTGCCACGTAGTTCAGAAGAACTTTAATGAAACGAATAGTTTCATTAATGATCATGTGTGGCTGGTTTGACTAGGGTTCACCCTACGTTCTAATCAGGATCCTTCATGCTAAAAGTAGTACAATCCAACACCTTAAAGCTTGCCACCTCATCTGGTCAAGGTCAACAACCCTCAAAATGGATCCCACGCGTTAGATCCTAATACTAAGTCAACTGGTTCAAACTCATCCAATAGTGTAAGCTTCATCTTCTACCTTTTAAACTGCAAATTGAGAGAGGGAAACTCAGGGCGGCCGGAGAAGACTCCGGTCGTCTTCTCCGGCAAGTTCACGGTGGCCAGAATTCAGACAACATCAAACTTAACAAAAATTACCAAGATCCACTCGTCTCCTCATGAGGATCATCATGACACTCTTCTTTTTTCCATTTTCTCAAAGCTCGGGCAGATGCGATCATGAACAGAAAATACACACTTAGGTAAATCATCACCAAACTCTACAAAAAGCATATAGATCTCTTCTATGCATCACACTGATCAAGAATCCCTATATAAACCTTAATATCAACCAAGAATGAAGCCTAACCGATCCCTCCAAATTTCCATCCATCATTAAGAAACCTCACCAATGGCTCTCAGATCAAACCTAAATCCATCTATGACTTAAATTCTACCTAACCACATGCAAGAATTACACTAATTCATCACCAATAGAGTGTAATCATGAAAAGAAGAAAACCTGGTTTGAGCTTCAACAGAAGATGCTACAACCACCAATCTTTATCCAAAACCGCGCAGAATCAATCCTTGATGATGGTAGAAGCTTTCTCAACTCTCAATTTCTTCAGAAATCTCTCCAATGGTGAAATTCGATTTTCACTTGTAACTAACTTTTTGTAACTGTTTCTTACCTTTCCAAGCTCATTCCATCATCAAAATTGCTTTGAGCTCATTCATGAGATTATATAGAACTGATGTGGGCTGAGAATGGGGGCCCAAACTTGCTCTAAGTCCAATTTCTACTTTCCAATTTCCTTCACTTTTCTTTCATGGCAGAGCACGAATTCACCTCTGTTTTGCCTTCAATCTAGCTCAAATTCATTGCTTGGATGTTGATGAGGATGAAGGGTCAAGATTGGTTCCTTGAATCTAATCAATGGTGTGGATTGATCATGTTACTTCATTCTTAAGAAACTTTGAATTTTGCCATGAACCAAACTTCAACTTGGAAATGTAAAAATGCCAAAATGTTACAAATGTTATTTACCTTCAAAAAATGCACAAACTTGCACTAAATCGAACCAAAATGAATTAAATTTGTAATTTTCTCATTTTATGCCTTTTAAAGATTCATTCATGAAAATTTCTTCATACTCTTCTCACTCTAATCCATATCAATGAATTCTTGGGTCATGGTTGGACAAATGACATCATTTTGAACAACTTTCAAGTTGGAAAAAATTCCATTTGAGGTGTGCAAGATGGTTAAATTTACCCATAATAAAAAATGACCTATAATCTCAAATTCCCAAAATACCCTTGTCTTGCAAAGCTCATATCTTGAGTTATATAAATCCAATCATGGATTTCTAGTACTTTTTAGAAATCTGAGAAGATAAGGAACAATATTCATGTTGGCCAAAAGTTCATGAGAATCATATTTCTAGGGCAAAAAGGTCATGCAAGTTGGTTGACTTTCAAGCTCCAAATTCACATTCATCTGATGACCTGTAACTTGTCTAATTCATAACTTGAGTTCTATAAATCCTATCAAGGACTTTTAGTACTAAAATTAAAGCTTTGATCATGCTTTACAAAAATCATGTTGGAGTCAAGGTGAGATGAAAATCACATCTTGAGTTATGTGGTTTTGAAGTTAGGCACTAAACTAGGGAATTTTACACTGTCAAGCATAGCAACCCTAGTCTAGGAACTCCTCACACTCTTGATTCATGATGAGTTGACCTTGGAATCATCCCTTGGGCATCTTAATACATCAATCCATGATCACATGGACTTGAAATTAGGTCTCAACCTTCTTCAAATCATCTGTTGACCTAGGGTTGATCAGATGAAACCCTAGTTACACCAATCTTGATTGTAGCTTCTTATCCTTCACATGATGACCTATCTAGGCTTAAAAATGACTTCCAATACTTCTCAAGGTCTCAAGTCCAACTCCATGGGTTTAGAATCATCTGATGACTTTCCCATAACCTTCAAATTAGGAGGCATACACATTTATATCCAACCCTCCCTCTGGGGATCTTTAACTTCTCTGATGAGGATATCAACCCTTGAACACTTGAATAAACTTATTAGATAGCTTCATAACCTTGTGTAGCCCTTGGTTGGTAGTCATACCTCTTGATCTCCTGCACACATGTCAATGCAATGCAGATGATAATGCTAATATGAATGCAATGAAACACAAGCTAAGTAAAGAAAAATGTTAGGCAAATTTTGGGGTGCCACACAAGGCCACTACTGTTAGACGATGGCTTGGATCTAGAAGGGGGGGGGGGGTTGAATAGATCCCAATTAAAAATAAGCCGGAGCTACCAATTAAAAATTAGTTTTAAAAATATTTGTTTTGCGGAAGCGGCCGTGGAAAAATTACCGTCTAAATTGAACTGTTATTAGAAGACCGGATATGCGTCTAGCCTTATGGAAGTGATAATGAGCAAAAAATAGATTCAACACACTAGTCACACTAATCAATTGATTTTACCACTAATAAGTAGGACTAGTTCCAATGCTCCACAATTACCACAAAATATGCAAATAATCCAAGTGAATTTTGGTTTAGGCAATTTATCAAACACTTGGTGTGCGAGACACTCCAAGTGAATTTTGACTTGAGTAAGTAACTCCAAATTCCTTGTACAATATATTATTGTACTAGAGTTCAAAACAGTGAAAATCACTTACTCACTTCAATACAAATTTTGATAGAATTGCTTAACTAAAATTACTCAAATTCTAAAGCCAAAATGAAAGTGCTGAAAAATAAAGGAGATAAAGATTTGTTGAGGCAGTTCTCCCGCCGTCCTCGCTTCGGGGTACGTCTGCCCTTAATTCTAAATCTAGAATTGATATCAATATAATAGATATCACCTGTAGAGTTGAAGTGTTTATACAAGATAGATAAGCAAAATATACAAAAAAGCTCTCTTGATGTTGATGATGCTTTTCTCTCCTTGTTCCTTGATTCGAGTCGATTCAAGTTCTTCGATCATTGTGAGTAGACCTCTGATTCCAGCCTCTTTGTTGAACAACCTTCCGTTCTTCAAACCCTCAGCCCGACTGATCTCAATCACACACAAATCGAACCCGGAACTCTCTTTCACACTTCACTGATTCCCGCTACTAGACTGATGAAACCTTCCGCTTCTCAATCACCTTCGCTCAGCTGAAGTTGGTAAACACGATCCGTACCAAAACCCCCAAATTCTCTGAATCTTGGAGGGTCAAACCTTAAAGGTTTTATTCAAGAAAAACCTGCTACAAACTCAACCCGAACAGGATTCCCAATCAACGGCTTCAGACCTTATCACCTTGAACGAGACACAAACCACAACAAGAATTGTTGTGTGTAATTGTTGTGTTGTGAATTGTTGAGGATGAAGATGAAGAGATTTGGTAGCACCTGTTTCACTTTTCTTGTTTCTTGCACAATTGACTCAAAATCTCAATTGTTGTTGATAAAAATGAACAAACCTTCTATATATAGTAACCAACCAACCAACACACTTAACAACTTTTCAACCAAATTAGAAAGACTTCACTAACTGCACAAACGCGCGAACGGTCGACCATAGAAGGACTATGCATCAACGTATAGCCTGCATTTTTAGGCAATTTGAAAATTCTTGACTGCATGCGTCGACCATAGGTCGGCGTGCGCCGACCAGTGAGGAATTGCACTGCTTCATGTGCTGACCTTGTGATCGACCATAGGTCAGCATGCGCCGACCAGTGGGAGATTGTACTGCTTCATGCGCCGACCTGTGGTCGACTCAAAGCCTGCAAATCTGTAAAAATGCATATCTTTGTGATTTTAATACATCTAAACATAACCAATGATCTTCCACATATATTGAATTGAATATGCCAAGTTAGAAGGATATAAGAAGGATATGAGAGGTGAAATATTGCATTTGTCTTGTAGATGTAGAGTCGATAAACCTGATTCATCCATGGTTGTGTTTTGTCATCATCGAAACTCAAGACCATATGTTACATGAGGGTTTGTCCTCACAACTACAATTGTTGCATATGGACTTATTTGGTTCATCAAGAACAAGGAGCTTCAGAGTAATGTATATGCTTCAGTTATTGTTGATGATTTTTCTAGATATTCTTGGACATTATTTTTAGTATAAAAAATTGATGAATTTAAGGCGTTCAAGAAGTATGCAAAACAAATTTGAAATGAAAAATATCTAAAGATTGCCTCCATAAGAAGTGATTATGGTGGAGAATTCCAAAATGCTCCCTTTGAAGAGTTTTTTGAAGAACAAGGAATCCTTTATAATTTTTCAGAACCTAGAACTCCTCAACAAAATGGAGTGGTGGAGAGAAAGAATAAGTCTCTTGTTGAACTTACTAGAACGATGCTTAGTGATTCAAACCTTCCAAAATACTTTTGGGCAGATGCGGTAAACACGACATGCTATGTAAGTAATAGACTTATTATTAGACCTGTTTTGAAAAAAGACCCTTTATGAACTCTTCAAGGGTAGGAAATCAAACATTTCTCATTTTGACATATTTGGATGCAAATGCTTTGTCCTAAATAATGACAAAGACAATCTCGGTAAGTTCGATGAAAAATCCGATGAAGGTATTTTTCTTGGTTATTCACTTACTCGTAAAGCATATAGAATATATAATAAAAGAACTTTAACAATTGAAAAATCTATGCATGTTTCAATTGATGAATCTAACCCCTCCAAGAAGGATATTGTTTTGTGTGATGATGATGATGATGATTTTGTAGAATTTCCTAAGGAAGATACTCCAAAAGTTATCAATGATATTCAACTGGAATACCAAGAAGAACCAATTCAACAAGAATCAAAAGATAGTGATCTACCTAAGGAATAGAGAACCCATCAGGATCATCTAATTGATAAAGTCATTGGTGATATAAGTCAAGGCGTTGCAACAAGATTGAATCTTAAAGATGCTTGTTTTAATATGGCTTTTGTCTCTCAAATTGAACCTTCTAAAGTTAAAGATGCCTTAGACGATGACTAATGGATTCTAGCCACACAAGAGGAACTAAATCAATTTGAAAGAAATCAGGTTTGAGATTTAGTTCCTAGACCAAAAGGTAAACATATTATTGGCACACAATGGATTTTTAAAAATAAGTTAGATGAAAGTAGTATCATTATTAGGAACAAGGCAAGATTAGTAGCCCAAGGTTATAATTAAGAGGAAGGTATAGATTTTGAGGAAACATTTGCTCCCGTTGCTATACTAGAAGCAATTAGATTATTGTTAGCATATGCTTGTTATTTGAATTTTCAGTTGTACCAAATGGACGTTAAAAGCGCATTCCTAAATGGATACATACTTGAAGAAGTTTATGTGTGTCAACATCCCGGATTTGAAGACTTCAGACATCCTGATCATGTGTACAAACTCAAAAAGGCCTTGTATGGATTGAAGCAAGCACCAAGGGCTTGGTATGATAGGTTAAGTGATTTTCTTTGCGAACATGGTTTCGAAAAAGGTAAAGTTGAAACTACTCTTTTTATCAAAAGAATTAACCATCATACCATCTTAGTGAAGATTTATGTAGATGACATCATATTTGGATCCATAAATGAATCCTTATGGGAATAATTCTTATCAATCACGCAAGGAGAATTTGAAATGTCCATGATAGGTAAGTTGAATTGCTTCCATAGGTTTCAAATCAAACAAACAAAGAATCAAATATTCATTAATCAATCTAAATATTGTAAAGAGTTTCTCAAAAGATTAAACATGGACAATTGCAAGGCAATGGCTACTCCAATGGGATCCGAAACTTATATTGATCAAGATGAAGCTAGTGTTTCGATTGAAGTCACAAAATACCGAGGTATAATTGGGTCATTATTATATTTGACAAAAATACGTCCTGACATAATGTTTAGTGTGTGTCTTTGTGTAAAATTTCAAACCAATCTAAAGGAGTCATATCTTGCCTCCGTGAAGATAATCATGAAGTATCTCAAAGGAACAACAAACGTAGGCTTATGGTATCCTAAAGGCAGTGTATGTGACTTGATTGGTTATTATGACTCATGTTATGTCAAACCCAAAACTGAAGCTATTCTCTTGACAGTGATACCTTCATCAAACTTGGGAAATGGATCATCTTCCCTCAAATTACGGCCTATAATCCTCTCGAACTCTTCCAATGTATGAGCTAATTGGAAGTTAGAAAATGTGAAATAACATAGAGATGGATCCTAGAATTGAGTTATAGTCACAATTGTCATTATATCCATCTTTTAACTTAAAATACTCGAGAATCCATACTATGGAACCATCAACTTCGGTTCTAAACATGGTTCTCAGAGTCATGGATCCACAAGAATGTTTGCCTCTTAGGGAAAGTTCTTATCAGACAACAACTCCTTTAAGAGATTCTATTCTGAGAGAGGTTTTCGTATCGATCCTTACTAGGTATTCATCTCGAGAATCTATACTACACAACCATCATCATTCCTAGTTGGCCAAAGGGTTAAATCTTCTAAAAGGTCCTTGGAGTCACATACCTCATTTGAAAGCATAAGATAAGTGAAATCTACACAAGTAAAATACCATAAGCACACACAACAAACCTAAACTAGGCTTGACTCACTTTAGGAGGAGTTTTCGCATGTCGTACCTCGAAAAATGAGAAAACGACCTTGCGAATGCATTGGCACGCTCGTGGGATGAACTTAATAGAGTCGTTACCGAGTTTTATGTATTCCTAAAGAGGAAAGGAGAAATATTGATAAAACACAAAAAGAACGACAATGATATTGGTCGTCGCAACAAAATAAGGGTTCAGGAGTCAATTACGCAAGGGAAATATATTGGCATCCCTCACGTTCGTTGTACTCAACGGGAATCGTTTGGTTAGTTGTGCGCGTTAGTGTTAGCTTAGAAAATGCTAGGCTTCTCGAGTTATTGAAGAGGGAAAAAATAGGATAAAAATGTTTATTTTTTATTAGGGTGTCTGATGAGAATTTGAATATCGCTCCTATGTATCTCTGAGTGCGATGGAAAACTCAAGGCTTACGTAGTTCTGGGTAGAACATGTTTGTTTGTTGGTCGATTTTAGAAAAATCTATCTTGTATCAATTGTGAGAAAACATTATTTTACCTAAAGCAAGTGAGGAATGGGCCTTTGCTTTCTGGATATAAACATTGTTTTACCCAAAACATTGTTTTCTGGATATCAACATTCATGGGAAAATGTCACTTATGTCAATTCACACGATTATTGATGAAGAATTGCTTTGCATCATCTCGAGACAAAATGTATTTCATTTTTGAAAAGGTTTTAAAAGTTATCGCACGACAGCGAGAAAAAAGTTTGATGTGTTTGAAGTATTTTTTTGGATAATGAGATAGTTTGGAAGGACGAGAACTACATCTCATTCCTTTTTCAACTTATTTGCAAAAATAGTTTTGATATTTTTATATGTTTTGAAGTTTATTCGAGAAAATGCACTTGATGTTGATCGAGGTTTGTTTATGGTCTTTGAAAAAAGGTTTGAAGTGATTAGAGTGTTTGAAAATAATTTGAATGTGAAATGATATGGATGGTTAGTGGAAATGGATTGAAATGAAAAGTTTGAAATGGTTTGATTTTGAGAAAATTACTCGACGTTGGCTCGAGCGTTTATTTTTGTTATCTTTTTTAAAAGGGTTGATTTTATATTTTTGTTCTTACCTATTATCTATTTAATTCTTATACCTAAATAAAGGAAGCAATAAAGAAATAAATACACAAATACAAACAAAGGGTGGGGGATACACTTGAAAATTGGGGGATAATAATGCACTAAAGTAAATAATACTAAATATAAACAATGGAAATTAAGTAAACAAGCATAAAGGAGAAATAAAGATACCAAAAAGCAAACACAAAGATAAAACAAAAATATTTTTAAAGGAGAAACCAATGCTATCTCATCATTTTTTGTTTTTGATATATTTTTTTTATAAACAAAACTAGGTTTCTACTAAAGAAATAAAAATATTTTACCGTTTTTTTAAAAATAAGCTAATCTCTTCTCCTTTTTATTTTTTTTAGAATGATACATAAAAAGCTTTATTCCTTTTTTTTTTTTATTTTAAAATATGACAATAAAGTTATTAAAAAAACCTAGATCAAAAAGAAAAAATAAATAAAGACTAAAATAAAGAAAACAAATGGGTTGTGCAATGGGGGGTGCACGATAGTGAAGCCCAATGAAACACAAGGCACCCAAGTCCAAGGGACATGCTACTCGAATCTAGTTTGGCCATTATCCGGCTCAACAATGCATGATGAGAGGTTGGTTTCAACAAGGGGAGCTCTAGGTCCTCTTTGAATCACCACCCCCTCATCTCTTAAACTTTGTTCTCCCCCTCTATTATCTCTATAACCAACATCATCATCTCTCACTCTTCAGAAACCTAACACGCTCACAAATTCTACATGATAATATGCTTATGAACAACATAAACCTTTCTTTGTACTCAAAACTCAAACAAGTCCTAAGTTAAAACCTCAAAAGATTGATGGCCAATCGAAACAGAGCAAATCGAAGGCAAGGAAATAATAGATAAACAAACAATTAACCATGGATCAAAGCAAGCAAACAATCCAAATGCAATAACAAAGGCCCTCGTTCCCCACAATCCCGAACCTAGGTAAACTCAATATTTTATTACATCGTGTGCTATGTGAAACAAAGTGAAGATGAATTCAAAACGAAAGAGACAAGGCGACATTGATTACCAAATGGTGTAGGATGATTATTCTCAAAGGTACATTTGCTCGAATGTTTCTTGCCTTGCTTCCTCAGTTCCTCTTCTTCTTTGTAGCGGCTCAATAAGATCTTTTTTCCATATGATGTGTTATTATTGTTTTGTATTTTTATGAGTTCAATGTGTGTAAGGGTATGATATAAATATTGTGGTTGCAATTAGGGTTTTCCATGACCTCTCCTTACTATGCTTACTGCTGAATTTATAGTGAGGAAATTCTGAATTTGACTAGTTGTAGGTTGAGGGAAATGGGAAGGCAGCAGAGGAATCAATTTTGTTGTGCTGTGTATGTTTTATTTTTTGCAGTTTTTGTGAGAAATTCATTACTACCATGCTAAGGCTCCTACTTTGGTCGTTGCAGAGTTGTCTGAACTATGTTACAGAAAAAAAAGGCCATTTTGGTGAAATTTTATTGTACATGCAACAACTTGTTCAATGTTTGCCTTGTATTGTTTACTGCAGTAGTTCTTTTTTATTTTTTTATTTATAAATTTTGTCTTGATTTGGTTGTTTTGTTCCAAAAGTGTTTGTCCAATTGTAACATGGCTTGTGTTGTTGATACCAAATTGGAGATTTTGAAACAGAATGGTTTGTGCTTGGTTACCATGTTTATGTTATTTGAAATTAAAGAATGATATTTGTTTTGATCCAAATTCTCCTTTTTGGTATTAAGTTCTCTTGATGATGGTGGACATTACATGACTTAGGTGGCTTAAAGAGGTGAATTCAAGACTTTGGAGGTGGACCAAAGGATGACCGAGATGCTACTTGGAGTTGAAGTAACCAAGGAAGACGAATGGAATCTTTGAAGACTTTAGAATTAGGTCTTCTAAATTCATGGTTTATGTTCAAATTTCTTCTTTTGTTTTTGTTATGTAAGCTTAAGTGTGCATCAATATTAGGGCATAGTAAAGTGTTACTTGTAAAACCTTAGACAACGCACAAAATATATCAATTACAAATGAGAGGAAAATAAAGTTTATACTATGTGCTCTTTTTCTTGAAATTTTCATGCAATGTGAAATGCAAAGGTGAAAAATGTGAAATGCCATATTTGTTTCTTCAAGATTCAAATTCAAATGTGAAATTAATAACATTATAAAAAACGAGTATCATACTTTGTTATCTCAAAATTCAAATTCAAATGTAAAACAAAATTACAATATGAAAAATGAATACCATACTTTGTTAATTCAAGATTCAAATTCAAATGTGAAATGAAAAAAAACACTTCCCAATTTCCTTTAATGAAGTCTCAAAAATAAAAATGACCCATAATCTTCAAAGGAAAATCAAACATGATGAATGTATGGATAATGAATGTGTGACCTTAAAATAATGAATTCAATCTCATGATTAAAACAAACTCTAAATGGAATAAAAAATGTGAAACATGCACATGGAATGCTAATTAGGCCTCACTTGTATTGACATGGAATGTATAATCTTACCACTTAAATGATTAGACAAAATTCAAGTTATTGACTTCTTACATTAAAGGCCATCCACTAACCAAATGAAAATGGTGATGGAAATAAGATACTGATGAAATGATAAAGATGGATGAATGACTTTGGGTGGGGAAAAATTTAGGGTTAGAAAATATGCTAAATGTTTTTTTATGAAGATGCAATGTATGTGTCACATGTGGGTTTAGGATAATGGTAGGAATAAAAAAAACACATGTGGGTTTAGGGATAATGAAGGATATCAAAACACCTTATTTAGAAAGGCTCCCTACGATAGATCAACTCTAAATATTTAATACCTAATCTTCTCATAAGGATGGATCTAGGGTTTGTTGGTTGTTTTAAGAACAAACCCAAGTTCATGGACCATAAATGAAATTTCATCATGATAAGGCCTAGCCTACTCATGATGAAATCTCAAAGGATCTCCCTTAGGCAGAGCCTTTGCATAGACAAAGTCTCAACGTTTGAGTTCTAGAATAGGTCCCTATAGTCATGAACCAAATTCAAAGTTTCGTCTTGAAGATGGGCTAGCCAACTTATGACAAACACTTTAAACTGA
Organism: Lathyrus sativus; assembly: GCA_963859935.3. Taxonomy (NCBI): domain Eukaryota; kingdom Viridiplantae; phylum Streptophyta; class Magnoliopsida; order Fabales; family Fabaceae; genus Lathyrus; species Lathyrus sativus. Next base: position 215,746,492 of record OZ012735.1, on the reverse strand, counting down.
TATGCGCTAGGCGGAGCTATCGTAAAAAACATATTGGGATGCACACTCCATTGCCCATTACGTGGCAAACCGCTTACTTAAGCTTATGTGTGTCGCAACTGCGAAAAACACCCGGCGAAAAATAGAAGAGTCGCCACCTTTTGTTATTTATCCCAAAGAGAGGGAAAGGAAACGATCGGAAAAACCTGACGAAAAAAGGGAAAGACAAGGTCATCGCAACCAAGTCCTGGATTCAGGAGTCAGTTATACAAGGGGGAGGTATTAGCACCCCTAACGTCTGTCGTACTCGACGGGATCCACGCTTGTTGTCTATCTAAGGGTGTGTTTAAACTATCTATGCTACAGGCTTGCGGGACGAAAAAGAAAAGAAAAGAGACTCGGCAGAGCATCGCCGCTCTGTGCCTACGTATTCCCTCGTGCAATGGGAAAGTCATAGTCAACGTAGTTCAGCTAACTACGGGTGAAGGGGGGGGGGTTGCTCTCCAAGACATCGCGTCTTGTGCCTATGTACTTTCATCTGGTATGAAAGATCAGAGCAAACATACTTCAGGCTAAAACGAATACCGGTTGGTTTAAAAGTTTTTTAGGCCCGAGTAGGGTTAACAATCAGTTCTAGCAGTTGATGTATGCAGCTCGAGCATAGGAGACTTAGGCGTTACCGTTTGCGATAGAACTAAGAGTTAACAACACTCTTTTTCTGAAAAGATTTTCTGATTAATCCCGAAGGAAAAAGGTTTGAATTTTGTTTTGTGTTTTTTAGTGAAGTGAATTAATTCAGTTTGTGATTCACGTTGCACTAAAGACTATGACATGGAGGCGAATGCATCGTATATCGCCCCCAAATGGGACGTACACTAAACACCCTAGATAAGCGAGAGGAGACCCCTCACTCATGATTCCCCATGTAGCTTAAGGCTCGTAGCGCGCAACGTTTATCGCCTTTATTAGATGAGTTAGAATTGTTTTGAGATGAGAAGAGAGAAGACGCATAAACGGTCTAAGGGAGACTAGATCTATCCTAGTGTTAGCATGCAAAGTGATCCTAAGGTTCGGATAAAAAGGGGAAACATCTACCCTAATGTTAGCATAGTTGGATTGAGCACCTAATGTCTCTCATACTCCCATCCTAAACGAAGGGACTAGGAATCCTATGGGGATCATGGCAAAAAGCACAAGAAGAACAAAGGAAGAATCAATCACAAGTAAAGAAATGAAAACATGAAAATGCACATTTAGAATGGTGGGAGGGAGGAAAAATGTGTGGGGCAGCAGCCGCCACAAGTGCGTCTCGACCTCGACAACGATGCAAGAATGATGCAAACATGTGGGGAAAACAAGAGATGAAAGCAAATGAACATGCAAACAAATGATTAATTCAAACCACATACTCAATCATGCAAACAATTAAAAAATGATCACACATGTCAACACAATCATGATTAATCAACCACAACCAGTGACAAATATCCAAAACAATTCAATTCTAATGCACCACACTGATCTATGATAATTCGAATCGATACGGTATGCGAACATGCAAGCAAAACAACAAATATAGCATTCTGGCACAATGTTAATCGGTTAACACATACTGTTAATCGGTTAACCTGTGTAAAACAAGTGAAAATCTGGAAATTCATAGGTGTTAATTGGTTAACACCAGGCGTTAACCAGTTAACACCCTAAAAACTTTGAAAAATGTGAATATTTGTATTGGTTAACCGGTTAACCATATACGTTAACCGGTTAACACTGTACCAGAAGCCAAAAATAGCAAACATAATCACTTCTAGCACTAAAACAGCTTATCCAAGGTTCCAACATATCAACTTATCAATTAAGCACGAAATTGACAACATAAAACAGATATCCAACAGCATGGAAACAAATTATCACAGTAGATTCACAGGTCACATGGATTCAATCAACACAAATTTAATCAAAAATGAATATCCACATGATTAAAGCAAATAAGCTAAAAACAGATTCGGATCCAACCTTCGTAGCGGAGATTTGCTTCGGTTAGTGTTGATTTGCTTTGAATTGAATAGATCCAATACTAGAAGTCCGGAAAACTTCAAGATCCAAGCCAACTGTTATTGTATGAATGAAGATCCACCAACTTTGAGTCAAAAAAGCTTCAAATAAGCACTTCCAACTCCAGCTCCAAAATTAGATCTCAATTTGCACGAAAATTAATTATGAAAATGGATCCAATGATGATGATAGATGGAGGTTTATGCTCAAGAACTCATTGATTCCAATGAAGAATCAAGAATTTCAATGAAAAAGAGCTTTGAGTGAGTTTTGGTCATGGAGGAAATTTGGAGAATTGAGATCAAATCTGAAGTGAGAGTGAAAAATGAAGGTTAAAATGTGTTGGTTTGGAGTGGATCACTTATATACCAATTAGGTTTGGGATCCAAGGCAAGGATTGGAAATCAAGGCTTGGAATGTGGAATGGGATTTTGGAGGGAAATCTGAAATTTAAAGGTGTTCTAGATCCTTCCCAAATGAAAGTTTGAATTCCAAGGTGGTCAAAATTAGACCCCAAGTGCATTTGGCTTGCAAAACCACGTACAGGGCAAATTCTGCTATGGTTAACCGGTTAACCATATGCGTTAACCGGTTAACACTGTTAAAATTTCAAATCTGGGCTGATTCTCCAATGGTTAATCGATTAACCATATGTGTTAACCGATTAACACCTTCAAAATTTTGAATTTGGCGCCTTTTAGTGGAAAATCTGCCCGTTTGCCCTGTTTCAACTGCTTTGAGCTCTATTTAGCTGCTGAACCTTATTTTTGACCGTTATCACTGTGAAAATGCTTGTTATGAGCCTGAGTGCTGATCCTGATCTGAAATTAACCTGCAAAATAAAATCGGTCGCTCGACCACTGGGAAAATAAATGCCCGAGCCTCTAGTGCTCGCTGTTCGTTATTCAGTCTTTTGCTCTGAAATGAACCTGAGCCATAGGAACGCCTTGATCCCATGCCTCGAGAACGAATGCTATGCAATGCAAAATGCAATGAAACAAAAGCCAGTAACAAGAAAACCAGTTGGGCAAATTTTGGGGTGCAACAGCTGCCCCTATTCAAACGACTTGAACCTGTCTGGGTGAGAAGCGAACGACTTTCAAACAATCAAGGTAAAAGACGGTTGAATATCAAAGAAACTTGGAAATTTGCCATCCGCAGAAATAAACTGCAAAATTAATTGGGGAAACGTCTCCAAAAACTGAATACAGACAGTTGCAACGACATCAAGCTGACTGATCCCCTGATAGAGAAACCCCAGGAAATTAATCATACTCACATCGTCCAAAGGTAGATGAAACAACACCAATACTCACATCATCTAGGGATAGACGGAAAGACACCAATACAGAATATCGCCTTGAAATCTCGCATCGTCTAAGGATAAATGGAGAGAAACAATATCCAACGTTCACATTGTCTAAGGATAGAGAGAAAGAACAACCGATACTCACATTGTCTAATGGTAGACAGAAAGACACCAAAAACGTTCACATTGTCTAAGGATAGACAGAAAGAACAACCGATACTCATATCGTCTAATGGTAGACGGAAAGACACCAAATACTCATCTCGTCTAAGGATAGACGGAAAGAACAACCGACCAATACTCACCTCGTCTAATGGTAGATGGAAAGACACCATAACCGCACTTCAAAACTATTTATCGAATTACATAATTCTTTTGTCCATAGAAATTGATGGAAAGAAAATATCTTCGAAAGGCCACATCGTCAATAGGAATTGACAGAAAGAAAACCATCTTCAAAGAGCCATGTCATCAATAGGAATTGCCAACAAGGAAAACCAAACATTCTTCAAAGAGCCACAACATCAATAGGAATTGACAACACGAAAACCCTCTTAAAATGTCATCTCCTCCAATAAACGGAAAGAAAACCATGTCTGAACCTCACGTCGTCTAAGGATAGACGGAGAGAAAAACTAGGCTCAAAAGGGTTGACAAGGGATTATCATCCTTATATCTCCGGTGTTTGGGAATTTTAAACAATGCCTGTACATCATCAGCAAGTTTTATTTCAAAAGCATACAATCGGAAGCTTGCGCGTCTTTAAACTTCGTCATCCTCCCCAGACTCCGCTTAAACAAGCGTATAAATCTGTAAAAAGCAATTAGTGAACACGAATGGATTTAATCAAAACATGCATATTCATTTCATTAATATCAATCAATGGAAATAACAAGTTTTACAAATGAGTTTGCACTTTAAACAGGAATGAAATTACAAACATAAAGAAATAACAAGATAAAACGAAAATTGCCAGCTTCTGGGAACTGGGCTTCCACACTGATTAGCTGCTGCGGGAAATGCGACCCTTGAAGTCTCCAAACTCAATCAGACGAGCGATGTAGCATAGGCACTGGACGCCGAGGAGCACTCCTTCTTTTCAGATTGTTGTTGTGGGGCCTACTTTGAATCTGGCGACGGGAATCTTGCTGTGGACTCTGAATAGCAGAAACATCCGGCGACTGGGCTTGGACTCTTGAGGACTCTCCTTGCTCAGGCGCTTTCATCCTTAAACTTGACCCAGGAACAGGCAACAACTGTGGGCAAGGGGATTCTGACACCAAGGATTGTAGGATATACTCTTGATCTACTGCAGCTTTAGGAATGGGAATAGGAATAGGAGTATCCATCTCTTTTTCACAACAGGGAGCAAACTCGCCTGATACCTTCATGTCGCTCGGCGTGAATTCAATTGTCTTCGAATCAATCAGGTCCCGAACCTTATGCTTAAAAGCTTTATAGTTCGCGACGTTGTGCCCCTGCCCCCCGGAGTGGAAATCACAATAAGCATTGATATCGAAGCCCGGTGGTGGTTGGCCAGTGAGTGGAGCCAAAGTACGAGGCTTAACTAACTGAAGTTGGAGCAAGAGTTGCACCAACTGAGCATAATCCATGGGGATTTGATCGAAGATTCTATCTTGAGATTTTTTCCTTTGACCATATCTTCTAATCTTGGGATTCTCCTGAGAAACGGGTCGCAACTGATGACACAGAAATTTCGGAACCTCTGGTTGCACAGAAGATTTATGACACACATCACGCTCTGGTATAGGTTCCACAGACAGAAGTGGCGCAAGCATCTTTGCTGCAGCCTCAGGCATTTGATTACCTTCTTTTTGGAGCACGCTCCTTATCACTTCCATGATTAAGCCCACTTGAGTCTTCAACTGATTGTTCTCCTCTCTGAGTGCATTCTGATCCAAGCGCAACGCTTGCATGTCCATGATGAACTGCCCCATCTGGCTCTTAACTTCTCTCAGCTCTGCTTGGACTTGCTCCATGACTTTGCGAGAATTCATGTAACTGATTGTATAACCTGCAACAAACTAGTGGAGTACATGAAGTCAGATTAACAACTCCGAGGTACCTGTTACACAAAAACGATATGCAAGATGCAAACAAGCATGCAACAGGGAAATTTCAGAATAGCACCAAGGCAACAAGGAACCCAAGACCCAACACAGGGATAATCATCACACATATATGCACCACACAGGAGTAACTGAATACAAACAGAGTGACCTCGACCAACAAGCCTGGCGATGGTCAGCACACAGTAATGAACAAAATCCTACACAGGGATACAACCCTCAACTGAGTCTTCAGTTTGATACTCTTCTGAACAAATACTTTTAGTGAATTCTTCCAAAACATGAGCGGATACACCTGCTTGACTAGATAAGAGAGGATCATTAATTTGAACACCCTGGCACGTGACTGAGATCCTGTTGGAATCCAGCAAAGCCTGAACCTGGCTCCTAAGCACCTTACAATCTTCAGTTGAATGCCCTTGTGCCCCAGCATGGTACTCACAGTGGGCGCTGACATCGAAGCCTGACGGATATGGAGGGATCTCTGAATTAATCTTCTTTGGTACTATCAACCCACCTCTGATCAAATCCGGCAACAACTGACTATACGATACCGGTAACTGAGTAAAATGCCTTTCTGGTTTCCTTGGTCTTCGTCTGGCGTGCTTACGCGGTTGATGACGGTAAGACTGTTGACTCTGGTGAGAGACAGATACCTGATACACAGACCCAACAGACTGCTGACTCTGGACACTCGAAGTATCTGAAAACTGAACTTGAGAGATAGGAGATTCTGAGAGAATATCACTTCCTCTTTCCCATTCTTCCTGAGAACTCACAACTGACTCAATCTCCTCAACTGAGATATAGGGGATGTTTCGAATCTTTCTGCTCTTGATTCCACTCTCGACACGTTCACCCATTATCACCAAGTCAGCAAAGTTTGACATTCCACCACTGATTAACTTGTCAAAGTAATGGCCTTTCAAGGTACTCAAGAATATATCAATCAACTCTTTGTCCTGAAGTGGAGGTTGAACACGAACAACTAACTCTCTCCATCTCTGCACATATCCTATGAAGGATTCATTGTCCGCCTGAGATAATTCTTGCAACTGCACGCGACTAGGAGCCATGTTGAGATTGTAGTTGTACTGCTTCACAAAGGCATTGGCTAAATCTGACCATGATAAGATACAACCACTCTCCAACTGCATATACCAACTTAACGATGCCCCACTCAGACTGTCCTGGAAACAGTGAATCATAAGTTGATCATTGGGAACATGTGAGGTCATTTTCCTGCAGAACATCACCAAATGCTGCTTCGGACAACTATCTCCTTTGAACTTCTCAAAATTTGGCATTTTAAATTTCGGAGGCATCACAAGACCTGGCACCAAACACATGCTCGAAGCATTCAAATCAAGAGTATTCTGACTCATCAAGGCCTCAAGCTTTTCCTCCAACAACTGACATTTTCCCATAAATTCAACAGTCTGTGGGTCTTCAGCATTAGCCTTTAGAACAGTCCTTTGAGAATCTAGCACAGGGAAAGTAAAACTCTGATAGTCTGTGTCATGAAGAGAAGATGAATCTCTATCTCTGGTAATGGGATGCTCTTCAACAGGAATCGACACAGGATGAGCTTGAGCAACATTGTTCACTGGGGTCTTCTGAATACTGGCTTCTCCTCTAGTCATAGCTGACATGGCTTCCACGAGCTGACTCAACTGATTCTTCATCAATTCAAACTATGCCCTTGTAACAACCAAGTTCTGCTCTCCTGAATTCATGATCCTTCCAGAAGCTAACCCAAATCCAATATGAATGTCGGGAAACCAACTGACGAAGTAGACAAAAGATGGGTGAGCTCTCTGTTCCGGCTGAGGATGGATATGCAAAAATGAAATGCAAATGCAAACGATGCTAAATGAAAAATGCTAATACACACACAAGGGATCAAGACTGTTGTGCTGTAGACTGAGGAAGATCAAAGCTCTACCTCAGCAAGAACATAGCACTGCTCCGATAGAAACCAATTGATACCAATAATCCAGATTCAAAATGTAGAGAAAACCGGGTAATATGAAGGTAAAAGTTTCCTGCATAACCCCACTCCCCCTCACAGGTATGGACCTATTCACTTATAAGGTATGGCATCCTATGCGTTTGTCAGTGTCACAGACTTTCAAGAAATGACAATCCATTCATCATTTTTGGTTTGGCATCATCATCTCTCGAAGAGGCCTCACTTAGCTGACTCACAAATGATCGGTTCCCAGAGTCGACAATCCTTAGATCCAACATCTCGCCGAGCCCTAAGGGCCAGTTGGGAAGTCATCAAAGAGAATCTCGCCTGAGTGTGAATTTCATGGGAAACTGTGTCTGCTAAGCAAACAGGCCCCCCACTAGTCTCCACTACTAATGCTAGGTATGTACTCAAGCCTGAGTCTGACTTATCACTCATCAGAACTCCCCATTCCTACAACACAACACAAATGATATATGATGCGGAAAATAAATGCGGGAAAGTAAAATGTGAAAGTAAATATAGCATATATATACAACACCCAAAGGTAAACAAACAAGCGCTAGGACTGACTCGCATAGGGGATATTCCTATCCCCAGCAGAGTCGTCAGCTGTCGCTACTGCGAGAAACAATCGGCGGAAAAAACAGAAGAGTCTCCACTTTCGTTATTTATCCCAAAGAGAGGGAAAGGAAACGATCAGAAAAACCTAACGAAAAAGGGAAAGACAGGGTCATCGCAACCATGTCTGGATTCTAGAGTCGGTTACGCAAGGGGAAGGTATTAGCACCCCTCACGTCCGTCGTACTCGACGGGATCCACGCATTATTGTCTATCTAAAAGGGTGTGTTGAAACTACCTAGCTAAAGGCTCAGGGACAAAAGAAAAAGAAAAGAGAAGTGACTCGGCAGAGCATCACCGCTCTGTGCCTACGTACTCCCTTGTGCAATGGGAAAGTGAGAGTCAACGTAGTTCAACTAACTACGACTAAAGAAGGGGGAAAGGTTACTCGCCAAGACATCGCGTCTTGTGCCTACATACTTTCATCTGGTATGAAAGATCAGAGCAAACGTATTTCAGGTAAAAGGACCACAAGTTGGTTCAAAAGTTTTTAGGCCCGAGTAGGGTTAACAAGTAGTTCTAGCAGTTGGTGTATGCAACTCGACCATTGGAGACTTAGGCGTTACCGTTTGCGGTAGAACTAAAAGTTAACGACACTCTTTTATCTGAAAAGATTTTCCTGATTAAGATCCCGAAGGATGAAAAAGGTTTGAAGTGTTTTTTTTTGTATTTTTTAGAGAAGAAGTGTTTTGAATTTGATTTGTAACTCATGTCGCACTAGAGACTATGACCTAAGATCGAATGTGTCGTATATCACCCAAAGGGTGTACACTAAACACTCTAGGTCATTGAGAGGAGGCCCCTCAATTACCATTTCTCAAGTAGCTTAAGGCTCGTAGCGTGTTACACTTGCCATTCTTTATTAGATGTTTTAAGAATGTTTGAAGATGAGAAGAGAAGAAAGAACACTAATGGGAGACTAATCAATCCTAAAAGTTATCATGCAAAGTGGACTTAAAGTTGAGTTTAAAAGAGAACTACCTAATGTTATCATGCATGATTAGAACCTTAATGTCTATCATAACCTCAAGAGGTTAGAGAACTTATGGGGAGCATGGCAAAGAAAAGCAAAAGAAGAAGAAGAAACGAAAGCATATGCAAATGAAGATGCAAACATAAGATGCACAAATAGAATGAAAGTGGGAGCAAAATAGTGTGGGGCAGTAGCCTCCACAAGCTCATATCAACCAAGCATGCATATGGAAATGCAAGAAAAGAAAAGAAGAAGAGCACAAGAAGAAACCAACCAAACAAGAACAAATCACACAAAGATGCACCAAAAGTGTCCTCAAGGATTCATCATTCTAGGTATGATTCAAATACCTCCAAAGGAGGGACCAAGCCACCTTAAATGACACTCCAAGGTCATTGGACAGAAGGTAAAGATGAAGAGGAAAGCTTAAAATCAAAATCAAAGCATAACAAAAAGAAATGCAAACAAAAACATAAAGGAATGCAAACAAGCTACACATTGAAACCCTAATTGAAAGTTCAAAAAGAAACAAACAAATGAACAAGGAAAAAACAATATCATGACCTAAAATTGAACAAACATCATCCTTAACATGTTAGAAACATGAAACAAGAGGCATTGAGAATTCAAAGGATCCAAAAATGTCATATCTGAGTCAAACTAGGTCAAGGTACTTGTGTGAACCTCCCTTGGAGGTAACTTGACTTGCAAGTTACCTCAAAAATAGGAAAATGGTTCAAAAATAATCAAATAAAATGCGCAAAGAAGCTAAACATGTTGGCAACAAGAGGCCAAAAGCTCAAAGCAAATATCGCTTCAAAGCACCATCAAAAGAAAATAATATTCAAGATGTACCACTTTGAAATGGGAGAATCGAGGGTCAAAAGAAAAGCACCAAAAGTCAACCCTAAAGTCAACCAACCAGGGGCAAAATGGTCCTAAAAAATTGTTCAACTCATCATGGGTATGAGGATCAATTTTCATTCATTGGATCAAAAAGGAATGAGAGAAACAAAATAAAGAACAAACAATCACAATTTAACTCATTTAAAAACACCTCCAATGTTTAATTATATTTAAAAATGAAAAATAATCTGAAAAATAAAATAAAAATTGTCTAAAAATAATAGACATCTCAAGGTTTGTAAAAAATATTTTTGTGAATTTTTAGAATATTGGAGCTATTTTTAATGAATTAAACTCAAACAAGAATAAAAGAAAAAACTAAAAGAAATAAAAGAAAAAAGAAAATGCAAGAAAAAAAACACAGCCAATGGATCTAACTACCAGTCAACAGATCTGAGGGCCTAGAGCGCGCCATGCAAGCGCTGAGGGATTTAAGTGAAACGACATGTTTCACTGGGGAATTGGGTGTGGTTAGTTGACTCACGCACACGGTGAGTCTTAATCCTGGGCATTCATTTCAAAAGTAATCACATCCTAGGATCTATACCTTGCCACGTATGCAAAACCCTAGTCAACTAAATTGGAATTAAATCTCACGTGTCAGATTAACATACTAGGTCAAGGAAGTCAGCCAGATCGTGTGGCTAGAAGATCATCTTCTCCAATTCAAACCTGAGAGATGGAGGGAAGCTCAGTGGTGGCCGAAGAAGACTCCGGTCGTCTTCTCCGGTAAGGGGAACAGTGCACAGATGCAAAACCTCACCAATTCTAACAAACGTTATATGAAAATTGATCTACAACTCATGAGGATCACAAATCCATGGCTAGTTTCCATTAATTCTTCATAACAAATCCAAATCGAAGCCAAACAGTTTTACTCATCAAAACCAAAAGTTCACAAACCTCACTCAATTTGGTCCAGAAATCATCTATAGGTCATGGAGATCACAGATCAAGCAAGAATTAAGCAAAACATCACAAGAACAAGCCATACCAGATCAAAACAGTTTGGAGCTTCATCCAACAACCATCACAAATGCCAGTTCGTTTTAGTGATTATGATCTACATGTTTCCTAGGTCTCGAGTATGCAAAAATGGCAGAGAATCATGGCATGTTCAGAGAGTAAGGTTGATTTGAAAATACCTAGTGGAGAACTTCCACTGAGCCTTCAATTGATGCTTAAACTTGAAGAAAAGTATCCAGAAACGTTCAGTGATCTTCAATGAAGCCTTTGCAACCTTTAATTTTGCTTGAATCTTGCTAAATCTCAAAAATCATATTTCACTTGTTCTTCACTTTTTTCAAATGCTACTTCTTCAATTCTGCTTCCAAAACGAGCTCTCATGATTTGTGAATGATGGAAAGCTTATATGCAATGGATTTGGAAAGGAATAAAGCCCAATGGCAGTCCCTAGAGCCCAATTGAAATACATGGAATTTGAGTTTTTCACTTTGGCCATGTGCACGAAATTCCTTCCAATTTGCCTCCAAAATGCTTCAAATAACTTGCTGGTAGCATGAGGAGTGTGAATGGCTGGGATTAAATCCTTGTTTTGATCTTAATGGTGCACATTGATTGTGTAACTTATGCTTGCAGTAATCTTGAAAATGGCTCATCAAAACTCACCAAATTAAAATTATAACATTGTCATTATGTTTGAAATATAGCTTGCACTCAAAATATGTACTCATTTGCCTAAAAATGATTCAAAATGAATTAATTCCCATTTTCTCATTTTAAGGCCTTTTCCATGAAAATCACTTTAGGAATTCACCCTTCCAAGCCAAATTCATGACTTCTCAATGCTTGGTTGAACAATTGACACCATTTGAAGCACATTTGATGTTGGAAAAATCTCCATTTGAGGTGTGCGAGTTGGTGAAATGGACCTATAATCTCACTTTCCCAAAATACCCCTGAGTTGCAAGCCTCATAACTTGAGTTCTACAAATCAGATGAAAGACTTATAGTACTCTTTGGAAATATAAGACCATTAGGAACAACTTTCATGTTCACCAAAAGTTAAGGAGAAACATCCTTCTAGGTCAAAAATGTCTTGGAAGTTGGTTGACTTTTGTTGACCAAAATCACATTCATTTGATGACCTGTAACTTGTCTGTGTCATAACTTGAGTTCTATAAATCCAATCAAGGACTTCTAGTACTCAAAAGAAAGCTAAGAACATGCTCTACAAGTTTCATGTTGGTCAAAAGTTGAGATGAGACTTGTATCTTGAGATAGGTGGTCTTGAAGTTAGGCACTAAACATGGGATTTTACACTGAGAACCCTAATTTAGTAACTTCTCACACACTTGATCCTTGATGAATTGAGCTTGAAATGATATATTAGACATCTCAACACAAGCTCCCATGACCATAAAGACTTATAATTGAGTTTTAATCTCCTTCAAATTCACAGTTGACTGAGGATTAACCAGATGAAAACCCTAGATGCAACATTCTTGACTGTGGCTTGTTCCACTTCACACAACAACTTGAATAAGCTCCAACACGGATCTTAAAGCACTCAATGAGCTCTCTTAATATATTATATCTATAATCATGCATTCACAATCCTCTGATGATCTTTAACTGGCCTCCAAGTTAGGAGCTGACCCACATACATCCATCAATCCTTTCAAATAACACTAACCACTTCTAGATGACCTGATGACCATCCAAACTTGAGCAAAAACCCTTGCTTAGGCTCAACACTCTGAGTAGACTCCTCTTGCTATGCACAGACTCTTGATCCTCTGTTAAATAAACAATGATATGCAATGCAAATGCTAGAACAATGCAAAGAAACAAAAGAAACAAAAGCCAGCTAAAGAAAAAAGTTGGGCAAATTTTGGGGTGCAACAGTGAGGTTAGAAATTCATCCGCTCATCTTTTCCCATGTAGTTAAGGCTCGTGGCATACGATGCACATCATCTTTATTAAGTTTTTTGATGTTGTTTTGAGAGAGAAAAGAAATACGCACGGAAGGTATAAGGGGAAACTCGAACCTAACATTGTCATGCAAAATGACCCTAAGGTCGGGATGTGAAAGGAAACTCTATCCTAATGTTAGCATGCGAAGGATGAACCTAAGGTTGAGGTTACAAGGGACTAGCCTATTGTTACCATGCTGGATTAGCTCCTAATTTTTATCCTACTCCAAGGTTAATCGAAAATTAAGTTGGACTAGGAGACCCTAAGGGAGCATGCAAGAACAAGCCAAAATAAAGAAAACAAAACCAAAACATCAGCTATGGCTCCAACTTTAGAACAACTACAAAAACCCAGCAAATAAGCACAATAGCATTTAACAACTCATGTTTTATCACATAACAAGTGTAAAAAGTAGTAGGCAGAATAGATGCACAATTAACAACATGTGAAAATCCAGAACAACAGGTCTAAAAGGCAGCAGTATGCATACATTGCAACAAATACAAATGAAATGATAAGGATCAATCAAGAACATATACATCAAGCAAATTTAAATGATGAACATGTATTAAAAATTAAGTACAAGCAACTTCGATGCACAACGGATCATTCATCAAGAATATCATGCATATTCAACAATAATTAATCAATGAAAGCAAACATGCATTTGCAAAATCAGAAACGAACATAAGCATGTGACTATATCCAGCAAGATGAACATCAATGATCAAAAATTGACATGGTACAAATGTTCATGCAACAGGATCATCAATTCAAGAATGCAAAACAATAATTAAAGATATTCAACAACGAAAACCAAAAGTCACGCGTCGAAGAATCGCAAGCATGCTATCATGAATGATGAAATAGTTCAAAAATAGTCCACATATATGCATCATATCAATCCATGAAGATTAGAAGTGGAAAGAAATCAAAACAAGCTTGAAAATGCACAAAACTCACATTCTGCATTAGTGTTAATCGATTAACCATTTGTAGTGCGAAAGTGGTTAATCGATTAACCCTCTTTGAAAAGCCAAAAGTCCTGAAATTAAATCTGGTTAATCGACTAACCAGTTTTGCATTGCAACTGGTTAATCGATTAACACTGATCCAGTAGCAGAAAATCACCAATTTAAAAGCACTTTTCATTAATTAATCACTTATGTATCCATCTACATGCTTAAGCAATCAAATATGCACGAAAGTTATACCAAATCACAATAATCAAACATCAATTGGATCCAACAAACACCAAAATCATTGACCAAAACATGCAATGGATCAAATATCACCAAAAAGCCAAGGATCTACATTGTGAAATGCAAGATTAAGAAAAACCAAAGCTAGATCTAGAATTTACCAACTTACTGTCTCTACTACGAAAAAAGGAAGTTGGCAAACATTTAGCAGAGTCGCCAGCTGTCACTACTCTGAAAAAAGGAAGCCGGCAAACTAGACAGAAGAGTCACCACCGGTTGTTATTTATCTCAAAGAGAGGGAAAGGAAACGATCAAAGAAAACCTGACGAAAAGGGAAAAGACAAGGTCATCGCAACCAAATCTTGGGTTCGGGAGTCGGTTACGCAAGGGGAAGGTATGAGCACCCCTTCACGTCCGTTGTACTCAACGAGATTCACGCTTGTTATCTAATCTATGGGTGAAAATTATCTAAAAGGTTGGAGAACAAGGGTGAAAGAAAAGAAAAGAGACTCGATAGGACATCGTCGCCCTATGCCTACATATTCCCTCGTGCAATGGGAAAGTCAGAGTCAACGTAGTTCGGAAAACTACGGGTGATGAGGGGAAGGTTGCTCGCCAAGACCTTGACGTCTTGTGCCTACGTATCCTCATCTGATATGAGAAATTAGAGCAAACTTAGTTTGGTTATACTAGACCACTGGTTGGTTAAGTCTTTTTTATGAGTGACGTTAAGTTCCCATTCCAGCAGTTAGGGATGATGCCTGTTTACGGTAGAACGGAAAAACAACTTACTCTTTTCTGAAAATGATTTGAAGAATAATTCCGAAGGATAAAAAGGTTTGACTTTTGTTTGTGTTTTTATGAGAAGAAGTGAATTGAGTTAGATTTGAAACTCATGTTTAACTAAAGACTATGACTTGAGAGCGAATGTGTCGCATATTGCCCAAAGGGCATACGTTAAACACTCTAGACAGTGTGAGAGGAGGCCCCCCACCTATCATTCCTCAAGTACTTAAGGCTCGTAGCGTACAACAAGTGTTAACCTTTATTAAGTGTCTTATGAAGTTATGAGATGAGAAGAGAAGACACAAGACTCTAAGGGGAACAGATCAACCCTAATGTTATCATGCAATGTAGTCCTAAAGTTGGGATTGAAAAGGGAACTATGTAATGTTATCATACAAAGGATTGAAAGCCTAATGTCTCTCCTACTCCCATCTTAAACAGAAGGACTAGAAATCCTAAGGGATCATGGCAAAAGAGCACAAGTAAACACATAGCAATTCAATCACAGATGAAAAGAGAAATGAAAGATGAAAGGGATTTAAACAACTCAATGCAATAAGAGATGCAAACATAAAATGAAAACATAAATGCAAGGATGAAGAGATACAACAAGAATCAACAAACAAAAGAGACTTAAACACAAGAAAAAGTCAACTTAAACAAGTCAATAAGAGATGAGATGAAATGGGAGAAACAAACTCCTACAACCATTACCATCAATCATCAAGGGAGAAAGGTGTTATCCTAAGATGCACACACAAAGAAAAGAGGGAGGAAAAAGTGTGGGGGCAGCCACCACCACATGCACCTTTCAACCATACAATTCTTAAAGATGAAGCAAAGGGTTTATAGGCAAAGGCAAGTTTCAGAGGCTTAACAGGGCTCATAACGGGTAAAAGCGGGCAACTGTGCAAGTTCCCTCCAAAAAGTGCCAAAATTCAAAATTTCAAGGCATTAACCGATTAACCAAAATGGTTAACCGGTTAACCATAGCAAAATCTGCATAGGTATGTGAGTTTTCAAGGCAGCCACTTTTGGGGTCCATTTTGATCACTTGTGAATTTGAATTTTGGCGCTTTCTGGAGGGAACTTGCACAATTGCCCGCTTTTACCCGTTCTAAGCCCTGTTAAGCCTATGAAACTTGCCTTTACCTATTATAACTGTAAAGACGCCTGAGATAGCTTGGGTGTTGTCTCCCGAGCTGAAAATTATCCTGTTGAATAAAATAAAATCGACCGCTCGATCGCTGGGCAAAATAAATGTCGGAGCCCCTGATGCTCGGTGTTTAGACTCTTGCACTAAAAGAGAACCCTGAGCCACAAAAATACCTTGATCCCATGCCTCAAGAACAAATGCCATGATATGAAGAAATTCAAAAATGAAATGAAACACAAGCCAAGTACAAGAAATGGTTGGTCAAATTTTGGGGTGCAACACAAAGCAAGTACAAAACAACAATGCAACAAGATCACCAATGTTCATGACAAACCCAATGTGTAAACATAAACACCAAATCATCATGAACAAGTGGTAAACCACCTAAGGCAGAAGTAAAACAACAAGAGGAAAGCCTCAAATTCAAGGTTAAAAACAAAAGGGAAGCACAAACATGAACATGTACAAGTGAAGAACCAAAGTTCAATCACAATCTCAACACTTAGAGCAAGTGGAAAAGCATGATTCAAAGATAACTTGTGGTATAAGTTACACATACCAATGACCTCTAACAAGTAAAACAAAACCTTGAGTATGTTAGGAAGATATAACAAATCTCAAAATGTGCTTGAGGGATCACTTGTGATCATATCCCAAAGTTTTAGGTCAAACTAGTATGTGTAAGCATCCATAAAAAGACTTGGATTTGAAAAATCATGAAAAATAGAAGATACGCTAAATAAATATCAAATAAAATCTCAAGGAAAGATGAAACAAATGGAAAACAGAATACAAAAGCTCAAGTCAAGAGCTCACTCAAAGCACCACCAAATAAAACCCCAAAGGCATGGTGTCCCACTTTATCGAGTGCATGTCAAGGGTCAATAAAAGTCAAAAGAAAACCAAATGAAAAATGATCATTGGCCACTAAAATTCACCCTAAAAAATGCCTCAATCCCTAACCTAAATGAGGAAGAAGCAATGGTCATAGGGGATATAGAATTGAAGTCCAAATGATCAATTCAAATTTGGTATGAACCATAAAACACCTTAAATTATTAATTCCAAATAAAATAGCAAAATTAAATGGAAAATAAAATAAAAATGATTAAAAATTAAATAACATCTTGAATTAACAGAAAATGATTTTTAGGGATTTTTAGGATGATCAGAACTATTTTTAAAATCATTAAAATGAAAATGGAATTAAAAAGAAATAAAAATAATTGCAAAGGAAGGAGGGGGTACATTCAGCAAAAGCAGTTGAACTGAAATCACGTACAAACGCGCGCATGGGCCATAAAGGGGAGGTGTGGATATCAATTGGGATTAGGCCTAAACCAACACAAAGCCAGATTTAAGTGAAACACATCGTTTCACTTAAGTGAGTCAGAGTCAACACACGCACATGGCACAATCAATCCAATCTGGGCATGACAAACCAACAAGTCAACAAGTCAACACCAAGCCATGTCATCTTGACCTGAAAATGAACCAGACGCCGGAGCTAGGGCTCCGGTCGTCTTCTCCGGCCAGCTCGCTGGAGATCAGAGATCAAACCTCAATAAAAATCCACAAATCTGGTACCGTTTGAAAGCTCTCATCACAAGGAATTCAAATCCAACAATCATTTTTCAAAAAGGTTCATGAATAAATAGAAAACAGGCCATGATTCTCTGAGAGCTCAAACTGAAATTGCATCAAACACTCATACAAATGATTCAAACATGGCCTACCAAGTGTAGGGCTTCAGATGCACCCAGCATGATCCTATTTAAATGCCTAACATGAGAGATTAAGGTGGAGAAAACTTACCAAATGGAGCTGCTCTGTTGGCTCTTGAAAATGGATGCAAGCTTCTGTTTAATGGTGCTAATCTCTTCCGTGAGCTTTGATAAAGAGGAAATGACCCAAGACTTGAAGCAAAACCCAATGACAAGAAATATTTGAAGAATGGAAGTTTTATGAAATTTTGGAATGGAAGAGCTCTCTCTCACACAACAACCCACAAAATTGGATTTGAGGCCTTGAAGTGCATAAAAATGATCATTGAAATGAATGACCAATAATGAGGTTTCCAAATATACCCTTGCCTTGTGAAGACCATAACTTGAGTTCCACACATGAGAATGAGGACTTCTAGGACTTTTTAGAAATCTAAGACAATGAGGAACAACTTTCATGTTCATTTGAAAGTGAGGAGAAACTTGATTCCAAGTGAAAAATTCCTTGGAAGTGAGTTGACTTTGAGTTGACCAAAATTCTCTTCATTTGATGACACCAGCTTGTTGACACCATAACTTGAGATGTACAAACTCAAAGGATGAGTTCTTGTACTCAAAAGAAAGCTTGGAAGATGATGAACAAGTCTAATGTTTGCTTGAAAATGAGATTAGACTTGCATCATAGGGAAAAATGTTCTTGAAGTCAGGCACCAAAGAAGGGGATTTTACACTGAAATCAACTGAAACCCTAATTTAGTAACTCCTTGAACTCTTGAATTTCCTTGATTTGATATTATCATGACATCCTAGATGCTTCAATATGGCTTCTCATGTCTTCAATGACCTAGAACCAAGTTTTGAACCCTCTCAAGTCCATAGTTAACTTTGGGTTGACCAGATGAAACCCTAACACCATATCCTTTGACTGAGGTTTTTGCAGATGAAATGCATGACCACACAAACTTCATAAAGACCTCTTAAGACACACATTGAGCCTTTGAATTAAGCCTTGTATAACATGGTTACCTCATGGCCCTTTGATGACCCTCTAGGTAGGAGGTGACACCCATACACTAACTTCTCCTCTCAAGGAGCCTTGAAACCCACATCTGATGGTAATGAACCCTTGATGTCTACTAATGATACCCTTGCTTGAGCTTGAACAAAAAATCTCTCCCCTTGAATGGAAAACACAACACCTCTTGATCCCCTATAAGAACCAATTCTATGCAAATGCAAATGCTAAAATGAAATGAAACACAAGCCAAGTTAGAAAGAAAAGGGTTTGTCAAATTTTGGGGTGCAACACCTACAAAGCTGAGATTTGCTTTGGTGAGTGTTGTTAAGCTGCAATTAACAGATCTAAACAAGAAATCCCAGGATCTATAAAGTTCTAGCAAGAAAACTTGAAGATCCAAGCAATAATCCACAAATAAGCAAAAGTTCCTTCAAAAGTGATGCTAACAACTTAATTCAAGATCCAAATGAAATTCAACACCAGAATTGAATCAAGGATGAAGATGCAATTAAGGTTTAGCTCAAGAACTCACAAATTGCAATGTATAATTTGTGAAGCTTTTGGCTATGGAGCTTTGGTGAGGGTTTGGGAATGAGAGAAAAGTTCAAAGAATTGAAAGGAGATGTGTAGAAAAATCAGAAAATGAGTGAAAGCTATGATAGGCTTGGAGTGAATTTGTTTAAGTAATCCCTAGGTTAGGAATTAAAATGTGGCTTAAAGTATAGGTTAGTGCGAGGAACGGAAGTTAGGAGTGGAATTAGGAATGGAATATTTGAAAATTGGAGGGAATTTGAATTAATTGGAAAATAAATCAAATTTTGGACCACTTCTAAATCCTTCTATTGGTGTGAGAATTGAATTTGAGTTAAAATTCTACAGTGCTAAAAATTGAACATTCTGGGCAAATTTTACACTGGTTAATCGATTAATACTTTGCTAGGAAAAAAGTGTTAATCGATTAACACATAGAAAATTTGAATTTCTTGGCGCCACAAGGAGGGAAACATGGGGAATCTCCCGTTCTCACCCATTCTAATCATAGTTTGGCCTCTGAGACTTGTCATTTGATATTGCATCTGTATAATGCCTGAAATAAATTGTGAACTATCTCCTGCGCTTAAAATAACCTGCTGAAAAATATAATCCGGCATCCGATTGCTGAACAAAATAACTGCTGAAGCCTCTGATGCTTGCTGCTTGCAAACTTGCAATAAAATATAACCTTGATCCATAGAAACACCTTGATCCCATGCCTCAAGAGCTAATACCATGATATGCATAATGATAATGCAAATGAACGAAACATAAGCCAGTTTTGGTTAAAATGAATGGGAAAATTTTGGGGTTCTACAGCAGGCTAATGCTAAATAGATAGGTACTAAATATCAATAACAAGGACACCGTAATGACACATATCCATTTTTGCGGACAAGGACCCCCCTATGCAATACCAATCCAAATCATGCCATTATGACTTGACCTACATTCTCCGTTCCTTTTCACTTCTTTTTCATTATCTCGCGATTACATTAAACCCGTTATCCCCGCACTCACATGGTAAGTGAACTTGTTAGTGTTTATGATCTCGTTATTCAACTTTCGCACTTTTTTTTGTCTTTTCTTGTCTTTTTGAATTTTAAGAATCCGATCCGTTGGGCTAAATGGCGGGGTGGGGACCATCTAACTTAGAGGGAATGTTTCCTTTCATTTGCATTTTTTTCTTCAATAAAACTATTCAATTCAATTTTTCGAGATCAAACACATATTTGCATTAGTTCATTACTTAGTGTGTGCCTTAGGATGATGTTGACCGCTAGTATAAATTACTCAAGAGGCTAATACAAAAACTCGGAAATCAAGGTCTCGGCATAATGGTTATTTAAATCGATGTCGCATACTTAGGGAATCTAGGGTGTTAAAACGGTACTTATATTATCAAAACTTTCCCAAGCCTACTTAACATGGCCTAGAAATGAAAAACAACCTATACTCTCGGAGTGTCATGCCATTGAATCAGAATAATTTTTTTTTCATTGGGGGCCAGTTTTAATGGAGTTCTCTAACAAAATGAAAAAGTAACATTCAATAAGACTCAATGGCGCACAAAAGACTTAAGACGCAAACAGAAAGCAATTTAATAGAAACTAACTAGAAAACATAAAAACATCATAAAAACAACGAGAAAAGTAAAAATAAAGCAGTAAAGCTCCTCCCTCACACTTGAACCAAACATTGTCCTTAATGTTTCAGTACAAGGTGAAAGAAGGAGTATAGAAACCTGGTGCGAGGCTCAGTGTTGTCAGCCTCGGCCGCGTGGGCATCCAAATCCTCTACCAAGTGCATGGTGTGGAACATGCTGAATAAACTCTCTCATAGTTATCACCTTTGTCCTCAGTTCGTCCATATGCTCAATAAGGTCACCCATGTCGTGTTGAGTCCTGTCAGAAAAATTAACCTGCTGCTGGCTGGCCTGGTCAATGGCAACTCTCAGCTCCTCTTACGCCTCTGCATGCTTAGAAGTAGTAGATCACGCTCTGCCTCCCTATCATTCTGATGCCTAAGCTTGGAGAGAATATCATCAAGTGTACTCCAGATGGCAATGTAATCATACTCCTCGCGGGGCTGGTAGGTACTTGAGAATTGGTCAAAAAAAGCAGGTGCGGTGTGTGCGCGGGTGCTAGGCCCGGGAGCATCAGCAGCTTAGGCACGAGTGCAATCTGTGTAGCATTTCTCCCCATAAGGTCAGCATAAGCCCGATTAATCGTCTTTTCCTCATGATCAGGGGCCTTAGTGTCAAAAATCTAGTTAGTACTAACGCGCACATTAATGCGTGCGACGCAAGGAAAAGTGACGCTCCTAACCTCCCGATTACTAATCATCAAACTGTATTTTTCGCTAGGCAATTTCTTAATAAGGCGCATGGAGCGGCATTACTTTAAATCAGCAAAGGGTATGGCTAACTGCTCTAGAGTAGCCAACTCAGTGTTTAAGCCTAAATCAAAGGCTATAGAGGTAATCACCCCTTCAACATAAGTATGAACACCGACTCTACCGGTGGAGGATGCAAGATGTGATAAAAGGAAAGGTGTCGGGTTAACCTTAATCTTAGACAATGCACAATGGATGAAGAAAAGATCTTTGGAATTCACACTCCTAGTGTTTTCCCGGCCAAATATGGTGTTAACTAAGATACGGTACAGATACCTAATGTCTGGGCTATGAATGGCGGTGGCTTTAAGACCTTCCCAAGTGGTGGAGGTTTTACCAGTAATTTGACACCAAAATCCTAGAGCACTAGACTTCCACTCACTCTCGAGAGGTGCTTGGCAAGAATATGCCTCTCCTCTAGGGAACTGAAAGATTGTGCCTATTCGTTCTTGGGTGAGAGTTTAATCCCTATTAAATATCCTGAAATCTATGGAACCAGTAGTGCGGGACAGGTCGGTGGAATATCGAAGAGAACTCAAAAACTCATAAGTCAACCTAGTATATATGGGGTTGGGAAGAGAATAGAAGTGTGACATAACTAGGTTGTTTAGCATCCAGTTGACGCTATTGGGATACCGCGTTGTGACAAAGGGTCTTTTGCAAAGCTAATGGAAGTTGGTTCTTTGATTTTCACCAACGATGCCTTCTGCGAACTTAATACCCATGTAATCGATATCTTTAGCGATTCTTGGAGGCATGATGGAGAATGAATGATAATGAGAGGGTTTGAAATATTGGGAATGGGGATTATGAGAAAAATAGAGAAATGGTAGTGATGATGGAGTAAGAGTGATTTTTTGGTATTTTATAGAGAATGAGAAGAATTTGGATGGTTGGGGGTTAGGGTAGGAGTTAATAGAGGTTAATGTGGGTGGTTATGGAGAGGTTAAGGAATTTGAATAGGTTTATATTGGGAAAGGGCGCAAAAATAAACTGAAAACACGCAGGAACTGTTCATTACACTGTGATGGCGAACGCCATTAAGCGCGTGGTGAACGCCATGTGTGTTGAACGTTGGTTTTTCAAAATAAAAGGCCAATGGCAAAAGCCGTTAGCATAATGGCGAAAGCCATTAGCATAATGGCGAACGCTATTAGGCTAAAATGCGCAATTTTAACTATTTAAGTCCAGAAACAGTGAATGAGGTATTTCTAAAAGCCAAAATATTGTTATTACGAGTTATAGGTGCGAAGGTCTATTTAGAAGTTCGAAAATGCATAAAAATAGAAATAGATAATAATTAGGAATAAAAATAAACAACGGAAAGGGAAATCACATTAAATCAAATAACAGTAACAACATGTCTTCGTCGATAACGCGAAGGTACAATAAATGCAAAACAACGATGAAGGGAAATATAATGATAAACTAAAATAATTCAAAACAAAGAAACAACAAAAACAATGGTATAAGTCATCAACATCAACCAATGTGGCACCCAAATGAGTAAACTTGTTGGTATAAGTCATCAAACTGCTCATTGGCGACATCCATAAAATCGATGAGTTCCCCTTGTATAGAAGTGATCTCGCTCCTAAGAAAATCTACCTCGAACTGCAAAGCACCGGTGGAAAAGTCTATAGGAGGATTAAAAGGATTAGCTCTAGAGACGCGAGAAACAACATCAGGGGGAATGACATCCCAGATTTCATAAGGTTGAGGGCATATGGTAGAGTTGCCGACTCACTTTGTTCCTCTAAGTCATAAAGCCAGTTATCCTTGTTGTGAACATTGGTTTTCTCATGGTTGGGCAAGGTGAAATTATGGACCACTCGGTTATCAATCAGAAACTCAAACTCAGCAGGTCCTAAATTAGCAATAATGCCACGGTTAAAGCAAAAGTTCAGATGCATGGGACAGATACCTCCAAAGGCATGAATACGGTTAAGCTGGTATCTCAGGCCAAGGGCATCAACAATCATGGTGCCTAATCCTCCTATGAGAATAGTACCTTGGGTCTCATGGGCAATTCTGCTCAGGTTTGCTAGCATATAGGTGGCGGCATTCATAGGCCTTCTCTGAGAAGCACAGTACATGATAAATAATCCATCCTTTGACACATAAATAACGTTCTCATCCTTACAAAACATTGTATGGGCTAAAATCTTATGGAAATAGTGGATGACGGGGTTACGGATATTCTCAGAGAACATGGTATGAGGCTCAAGGTGATAGTTACCAGTTATAGTCCCCCAAAAGTAGTCAAGGTCAAGGCTGATAAAGGCATCATCAAGAGTTATGGTATAAGCATCAGGTCCATTCGAAAATCCTAAAAGACTAGCCATCTTGTGGTGGGTGAAGCGGTATTTGGTTCCAAATAATTTGAAGGTAGCTAAGCCTCGGCCAAATCCGAAACCTCGGTTAGGATCATAGTAAAGAGAACTCAAAAACTGAAGGGTGAGCCTACGCTAAAGGGTAAATCTCTTTCTCACGGCAAAGTTAACCCAACTTATTTGGTTGAAAAGGTACATCACACTATCTTTGAGTCCTAAAGTAGTCAAGGTAAGTCCATCAGGGTAAATTGGTAATGCCATTTCCTTCTGAGCCACAACATCAAAACGTCGTCTCTGAGCTTCATTCCTAAAAACAACTTCCATGTCATCAATAGGATCCATATTCCTAAGTCAGTGGTTAGATATCCTAAGCTATACTAGCCTGAAATTAGACAAGGATTATGTTATTAGTTGATTGTACCGTAAGAAAGTGTTAGAATAGATAATAATAATAATAATAATAATAATAATAATAATAATAATAATAATAATAATAATAATAATAATAATAATAATAATAATAATAATAAGAACGAAAAAAACGCAAAAGTAAATAGTTAAAATTAAAAATAAAAGAGAGAATAAAGACTAAAGATTGTGGGTTTCCTCCCACGCAACGCTTATTTAATGTCGGTAGCTCGACATTAGATCGAAGTCGAGCTATTTCTTTGAAAGAGCGGGTAGCTCTTATAACTTGTAAGTTATGCATAAGTCCTTGTTTTCTATGTTGTGGTAATGCTTAAGTCACTTCCTGTTTACAATGAATGTCTCATTGAATTTTCCTCTTATGTCTACGACTTTGCTTTGGAAAACTCTTATAACCTCGAAGGGGCTAAACCATCTGGAATAGAGTTTGCCTGGAAATAATTTAAGTCTAGAATTAAAGAGAAGGACTATGTCACCCTCGTTGAATTCTCGCCACGTTATTCGTTTTTCATGCCATTGTTTAGTTCTTTCCTTGTAAATCTGGACATTCTCATAGGCATCTAGTCTAAGTTCTTCTAGTTCATGGATATCTAAAATTATCTTCTCTTCTGAAGCTGATTAATTCATATTCAGGGTCTTAATGGCCCAATAAGCCTTGTACTCAAGTTCGACAAGCAAGTGACATGATTTACCATAAACTAGTTTGAATGGAGTGGTTCCTATCGGAGTTTTATATGCTGTCCTATAAGCCTACAGAGCTTCATGAAGTTTCACAGAATAATCCTTCCTAGAGGTTGCAACGGTTTTATCTTATATCTACTTAATTTCTTTGTTAGAAACCTCAACTTGTCCACTTGTTTGGGGGTGATAAGGCGTTGCCACTCGGTGTCACACTCTATATTTAAGCAGGAATTTTCCAAAGATATTTGAGATGAAATGGGATCCACCATCTCTAATGACAACTTTTAGCACATCGAATCTAGGACAAATCACATTTTTGAAAAGTTTGATGACTACTCGTGCATCGTTAGTAGGAGAAGCTACTTCTTCGATCCATTTCGACACGTAATCAACTGCGACAAGTATGTATTTGTTTCCAAAAGAAGACGAGAAAGGACCCATGAAATCTATACCCTAAACATCAAAGACTTCTACTTCCAAAATACCCTTTAGTGCATCTCATCACGTCTAGAGATATTGCTAGTGCGCTGGCACCGATTGCAATTTGTAATCGCAGTGTGAATATCCTTCCAAAGGTTAGGATAAAATAGGTCAGATTGTAAGATCTTCGCACAAGTACTCGAAGTGCTTGCATGCCCTTCATAGGATGCAGAGTGGCAGTGAGATATGATATCATTTACTTTTGATTCATGGACACATCGGCGAAAAATCCCATCGGCGCCTCTCTTGAAAAGCAGGGGCTCATCCCAATAATAGTTTTTAAGATCATGGAATAATTTCTTCTTTTGTTGGTAGGATAAGTATAGTGGAAGTACCCCAACTGCTAGGTAGTTGACAAAGTCAGCATACCATGGCAGTGTGGTTTTTGTGCAAATTGATTCCACAGTTTCATTTGTTTCTGCATCATTATAAATTAAAGAGGATTCACTTATTTCACTTTCACTTTCTAACTGGGCTACAAGTCGATCATCAGGAAAATCATCACTGATGGGCACTTGTTCGAGTTCTTGATCCTTAATTCTAGAAAGATGATCCACTACTACATTTTCAGTCCCTTTCTTATCTTTGATTTCTAAGTTGAACTCTTGTAAAATCAGATTCCATCTTAAAAGTCTCAATTTAGCATCCTTCTTACATAGTAGGTACCTAATTGCGTTGTGATTAGTATAGACAATTATTTTTGCTCCTACTAAGTAAGAACAAAATTTATCTAAAGCGAACACAACAACTAGGAGTTCTTTTCCTGTGGTGGCGTAGTTCATCTGCGCATTGTCTAAGGTTCTACTTGCATAGTAAATAGCACGGAACTTTCTATCCTTTCTTTGTCCTAAGGCAGCGCCGACGACATAGTCACTAGCGTCACACATTATTTCAAATGGTTTACTCCAATTGGACGGTTGCATAATAGGTGCAGTAATAAGAGCACTTTAAGATGTTCAAACGCTTTCAAGCATTCCTTATCAAATATGAATTCAACATCTTTCATTAATAAGCTCGTTAGTGGTTTGGTTATTTTAGTGAAATCTTTAATGAATCGTGGTAGAAACCGATGTGTCCTAAAAAACTACGAATTTCTCTAACGATTTTCGGAGGTTGAAGATTTTCTATAATTTCAATTTTTGCTTTATCCACTTCAATTCCTCTGTCGGATACTACATGTCCTAGTACAATTCCTTCTCGGACCATGAAATGGCAGTTTTCCCAGTTCAACACTAGATTAACTTCAACGCAGCGTTCAAGTACCATTTCTAGGTTCGATAGACATCCTTCAAAACTTTTCCCACAAACAGAGAATTCATCCATAAATACTTCTATTATGTTGTCTATAAAATCAGCAAAGATTGACATCATACATCTCTGGAATGTTGCGAGTGCGTTACATAATCCAAACGACATTCGTCGATAGGAAAATGTACCATAAGGACAGGCAAAGGTAGTATTTTCTTGGTCATCAGGATGAATAGGAATTTGGAAAAATTCCGAGTATTCGTCCAAATAACAAAAATGATAATGTTTAGCCAGTCGCTTAAATATTTGATCGTTAAAGAGTAAAGGGAAATGATCTTTACGAGTGGCCTTATTCAGTTTTCTATAGTCTATGCACATTCTTAATCTAGTTTGAGTTGGTTTTGCTATGGATTCGCCCTTTTTGTTACTAACAACTATACAACCTCCCTTCTCCGGTACAACATGCATAAGACCGACCTAGTTACTATCGAATATCGGGTATATAATTCTTGCTTCTAGCAGCTTTGGTACCTCCTTTTTGAATACATCGCTCAAGATAGGAATTTTTCTTCTCTGATGCTCTCTAAAGGTTTTATAGTCCTCCTCTAGAATATTGTGATGCACACATATAGAAGGACTTATTCCTTTTTGGTCTGAGGTATTATACCCCAATGCTTTTGGATACTTTCTTAGAACGTGTAGCAATTTTTCGGTTTCTATCTGTCCTAAGTCAACATTGACTATTACTGGTCGTTCAAGCTCGGTGTCTAGGAACTCATACCTTAGATTTTTGGGTAGCTTTTTAAGTTATATAGAAGGCTTCTTTGGACACGACATTGGATCAGGCGTTAATGCTAGAAATTCCCTCAGACTATCATCTACATATGGCTTGCGCCAATTATCGTCTTCGAATATAGGAGGTGCTGGAATCTTTAGTACTTCAGTATACTTAGATGGTTCCATCTCCATTTCTTTCACGCATCCGTCGATGACGTCCAGGAAGCAACATGAATCATCTATAGATAGGACCTTTAAAAATTGAGCTAAAATAAATTTAACTTTTTCTTCACCCACTTCAAAAGTTAGCTTTCCTTTCTTGACATCAATGATGTCTCTGACTGTAGCTAAAAAGGGTCTTCCTAAAATAATAGGGATGTTAGAATCCTCTTTTATGTCCATTACCACAAACTTGGTAGGAATATAGAATTGACCTATACGAACGGGCATGTTTTCTAACATACCTATAGGAAATTTAATAGAATGGTCCACTAGTTGTAGAGACATTTTTGTTGGTCTTAACTCTCCAGTATCAAGTTTCTTACATGTGGCTAAGGGCATTAAACTAACATTGGCTCCTAAGTCACATAGAGCATTGTCTATGACAAAATTTCTGATTACACAAGGTATGGAGAAACTACCTGGGTCTTTCGGCTTAGGAGGCATGTTATTTTGAATAATGGTGCTACACTCAGTAGTGAGCATAACAATTTCATTATCCTCGAGCTTTTTCTTGTTGGATAGGATCTCTTTAAGGAATTTAACATATGAAGGCATTTGCGTTATGGCTTATGTGAATGGTATAATGATATTAATTTATTTCAGAAGTTCTATGAATTTCTTAAATTCTCCTTCATTTTAAGACTTAGCAAGTCTTTGAGGATAAGGTATAGGAGGCTTGTATGGTGGCGGAGGCACATAAGGTGATTTTTTCTCTGTGCCCTCTTCGCTTTTATCTTCCTTTTCGTTATTATTTAGTTCGTTCACCTTTTCAGTTCCTTTACCAGGGTTTTGATACATGGCAGGATTTTAGAGTCTTGGGTCGACTGGTCCATCAAGTTCTGTTCTGCTTCGCAATGTGATAACATTAGCATCTCCTTTTGGGTTTAGTTGTGGTTGACCAGGAAACATTCCAGCTGGGGCTTCTACTGTTGCTTGTTGTTGGGCTACTTGAGAAATTTGAGTTTCTAACATTTTGTTATGGGTAGCCATAACATCAAGTTTAATTGCCATTTGCTTTAGCAATTCACTCGTGTGCACATTTTGGTTGGCGAACTATTTGTTTTGTTGAGTTTGGGTTGCAATGAATTTTTCTAATAAAAGCTCAACGTTTGACTTTTGGGGTGCTTGAGGAGTGGAGGGGGATCCTTTATGATATCCTGGAGGAAGAACGGGGGCTTAAGTTGGAGCGAACAAGGTGTTATTGTTCTTGTAGGAAAAATTTGGATGATTCCTCCAGTCTGGATTGTAAGTGTTTGAGTATGGGTTTCCTTAGGTATAATTTACTTGGTCGGTAGGAATACTAGCCAATAAATGACATTCAGCACTACTGTGCCTAGGGGTTCCGCACAATTCACAATTCAATGTCACACTGGTCACGGTGGCTATTGGAGCTACAGTCAAACTTTCAATCTTTTGGGTAAGCGCATTCACTTTAGCAATAACACGGTTTAGACTGTTAACTTCGTACATTCCGTTCTTCGTAGCAGGTTTTTCTGCCGGAGTTCTCTCACCTCCCCATTTGAAGTGGTTTTGAGCCATATTTTCAATGAGTTAATAAAGTGTCTTCATATGGTTTGTCCATTAGAGCGTCGCCAACTGCAACATTCAAAGTCAGCTTTGTGTTGTAAAAAAGACCATTGTAGAAAGTATGGTTTATCAACCATTGTTCAAGTCCATGGTGCAGGCAGAGCTTCAACATGTCCTTGTGTCTTTCCCAAGCATCGAAAAGAGATTCATTGTATTTCTACCTAAATCCGTTGATTTGGGCTCTTAGCATAACAGTTTTGCTAGGCAGAAACTATCGGGCTAAGAAGACTTTCTTCAACTCGTCCCATGTAGTGATGGAGTTGGATAGTAGAGACTGGAGCAAAGCTCTAGCTCTATCTCTTAAAGAAACGGGAAAAGGACGAAGTCTTATGACTTCGTTACTAACACCATTTGCTTTTACGGTATCAACATATTGCACAAACATAGATAAATGACGGTTCAGGTCATCTGTGGAACTTCCAAAAAATTGGTTTTGTTGAACGACTTGTAACAGCGAAAGTTTCAACTCAAAATCGTTTTGATTGATGGCAGGGGCAGTAATGTTGTTATGCGGTTCATCCTGCAATGGAATAGCATCGTCCTTAATAGGATGGTTCGGTGGATTCTCAGCTATGGGAATCCTTAATTCTGGATAAGGAATTTCAGGTTCAAGAAGACTATACTTAGTTTGGAACTCGTTGATTCGGCGTCTTAAGTTAATAAAATGCTCGATATCATCAATTGGTTGCTCAAGCTTGTCGCCTCGAGAGAGAGTGTTTGGCATACAATCGAAAATATGAAGAAAAAAAAAGTAAGATTTGATGCCTTAGTTTATACTGTGCAACAATGGAATCACAATGTTGACTAAATCAAATCCCCGACAACAGCGCCAAAAAGTTGACCAATCGCGACATTGATGTGTTCGCCGGATAATAACTGCAAGTATACAGTTGTTCGTTTAGTCTTAAAAAGGTTATCGAACCCATAGGGAATTAATAATCAAACTAGTGTTATATATTGTTGCAGTGCAAAGTTAAGGCTAGTGATTAACAGATTACGAACGGGAAGAAAAATACTAATTTCTAAAGGTTTGAAAATAATGATGAAATGAGTCAGAAATATGGATTCCGCGTTCCTAAGGGACTTGTAGAGATCGGGTGCTAGTTATGATTGAACTCAGTTCCGTAGAAAATACCGACTTAAAGACTATGTTTCACACTCTCACGCTATTGATATGAACCAAACTTTCTAACCACAGGATTTTGCTCTGGCTCTCCCGTTTCAATTAAAAAGTGTGTTTTGAAAGTCAATGAGATTCTAAACGATGCCTAAAGTGCTCTCGCTGTTTTTAGGATTGATGCCTAGTTTCCACTATTCAGTTCATTCCTCACACTCTTGCGCTATCGGCCTGAACTTTAGTTTATTCCTCATTCTCGTGTCAAAATAATAAGTCATGCAATTTGGAAACTAAAACCAAAACTATCATACAATCATAAGTTTGCAGCTAAAGTTTTCTATCGAGTCCCGTCAGTAACGACGGTCCTCAAACGCCGCTCTCAATTAAATTTAGCCAGACATTATATTAACTACAACTAACATGTTCATACTTAACAAATTTAAAACTATCATGTTAAACAATAATTAAAAGCAATAACAAATAAAAACAAGAAATAGTAAAAACCTGAAATTAAAGTAAACGGGATTGAAATGCAAAATGTCGGCAGGCTTGAAATTATGATCCAAGAGTACAGTACAGTGGAAAATAAAACTAGAAATATAGTTGCTACAGTCCCTTGATGTGAGCTATTGCCGCTTTTATAAGTAATTCATGCCTAAGAACTAATCGGAATTTCTGCAGTGCTTCCTCACGTCTTGGATGCCTCGAAATGTGTCCTAGAGGTCTTATATATATATATATATATATATATATATATATATATATATATATATATATATATATATATATATATATATATATATATATATATATATATATATATATATATATATATATATATATATATATATATATATATATATATATATATATATATATATATATAAGGAACTGACCCTGCAACTGCCCTAGAACGTGCATGAGAGTGGAGAGAAAAAAAGTTGTCAAAACTGCTGTTGCGAACTAATGGCGGACGCCATTGGGCAATGGTGAACGCCATTGGGCCATGGTGAACGCCATTGCCTTCTTCACTTAAATGATGTGACAAGCAAGGTGATGGTGAATGCCATCTACCTATTGTTGCACCCCAAAATTTGACCAACATTTATTCACCCATCAAGTGTTTGAAAGTTGATACCTTCATCAGAAAGTTCAAGAGATCCTCAGGGGAATTGGTTGAAACCAAGGTTGTGTGCCTCCTAACTTGAGAGTTGTGGGTGCTCCTCAGATGATTCTGAGACTATGAGGTTGAGCTTGAAGCTTTGAGAAAGCCTATGAGATGTCTTGAAAGCCATCATGAAGCCTAGAGAGGTCATTATACAAGAATTCAGAAGATTCAACCATGAATGGTAGAATTAGGGTTTGACTGGGTCAACCCTAGGTCAACTGAAGCTTTGGAGAGGGTTGAGACCTAATCCAAGGGCCATGTGATCATGGAATGATGTATTGAAGTGCTATAAGGATGATCCCTAGACCAACTCATCATGATTGAGGAATTTGATAAGTTTCAAGCTAGGGTTTCTAAGGATTGACAGAGTAAAATCCCCTAGTTTGATCCCTATCTTCCAGGCAGTTTTAGCTTAAGATGTGCTTGATATCTCATCTTCCCCATAACATGAATGTTGTAGAGCTTGTTCTTAGCTTTAATTTGAGTGGTAGAAGTCCTTGATAGGATGTGCAGAGCTCAAGTTATGGTTTTGACAAATTACAGGTCATCTGAGGTATGTGAATCTGGGTCCTTGAAAGTCACCCAACTTGCAGACAACTTTTGCCCTAGTAGGATGATTCCTATGATCTCTTGGTCAACATGAATGTTGAAGATAATCTTCTTAGCTTTCTATAGAGTACTAGAAGTCCTTGATAGGATTTGTAGAACTCAACTTATGTTTTGAACAAGACAGGGGTATTTTGGTCATTTGGTGATTATAGGTCATTTTAAGCAAAGGCCATATCTCCTATTTCCAAGCCTCAAATGGAAAAACTCAAAACATCAAAGTTGTTCAAAATGGGATTTTAAGACTAGAAAAGTGGTCATGAGTTGTTGAAAAAGCTTGTAGCAAGGATTTACAAGATTGGGTAAAAATGACCTAAAAATGACTTATAAGTTAAATGAATCCAAGTTGGAATTTGGTTTGGGAGATCCACAAATCCAAAATAGGTCATCCAATATGTCATTTTGACTCCCAACATCATTTTAAAAACAATGGTTCAATTAGATTTTTGATTTGAAGCTTAAAAATGGAGGTTGCTTTGTAATTTTGATTCTTGCATCATAAGGCAACTTGCAAATCTTCACATAAGGCAAAACCAAGGCTTGTTTTTCACACATTCCCTTCCAATATCTCACAAAGGGAGATTTTAAAGCAAAGTTAAGAGGTTTAATGCATGATATGAGATGATCCCACATATCACTTCATGAGAAATTCTAAAACTTTCTAGATGATTCCATAAGTTTCTAGACTCTTCCATTGGCTGTTATAAAAAGAGTGGATCACCATGAAGAAAAGGTTGGTGAAAGTTGCTGAATCCATTGGTGAAGAGTGAGAGGAGAAAGAGATATCCAAGGTTTTCTTCAAGTGCAAGTCAAGCTCGATTTGATCTCTACAAGCCTCATCCATCACAATTCTTGCAAACAGAAAGATATCCACCATTGGAGGAGCATCTGGAGGAGATTACAAGTCTTGAATCAAGCCCTAACATCACTCACCATTGATATTTGACAGGTTGGTGTTCTTCATCATACCTCCATATTTAGGTCCTTTCTGTTAGAATTCTAGGTGGAAAGATAGCATGCTAGGTTAGTTGATGATGTTCTGAGAAGTAGGGAGCTTGGCATAAGGTTTCATGGCAGGTCACGATTTTTTCAAGATTGTAAAGCAAGCTATGTATTGAGTTTTAATGGATATGATATAGCATGGATTGGTTAGGGTAACATGAAGAACAAATTTATATCATTAGTTTGAAGATCTAGCAGAGTTGATTACAGAGAAAAAGGTTGAAACCCTAATGTTGATGCGTTCTGTTAGAAAGAGATAAGATGTTTCAGTGAAAATTGTTGGCACCATCGTGTTCGTGGAAATCAGTAGGTCATCTTTGCTTTTGGAAGTTTCGAATTTCATCGAGGAACAAGGAAGAACGAGTGGATTGAAATCTCATGCATGGAAGATGGAACTGAAAACCCTAATTGTCATTTTGGGGAAGACGAGTGTACCACCGTTGGATCATCCTGGTTTTTTTGACTTTGTAATTCCATCGCACGGCCATGATTCAATTTCAAAACGGAGGGAAAGACTTGAGCCAAAACGATGCGTTTGATTTAATGAGGAGTTCTGGGCTTCAGCAAATCATTTCTACTCGCACCCCACCATTGGCCCAGTCCAACTTTTTAACTGAAATATGATGCTATTTACACCGTCGTCATTTTATTTTTTTCTTTAATTTTTCTTCTTATTCTCTGATGGTAATTGGGCCCAGGCGCGCCATGCTAGGCGCACCCCCCTTCCTGGGCCCATCATCATATGAACTGGGCGCTTCTTCTTTTCTCACCCCCCATCCCCTTTAATTCATTTTCTTCTATTTTTTAATTTCCTTTATATTTCTTGCATTTTATAAAAATCATATAAAATAGAAAATTGAATGTTTTTTAATGCTTGTTTTTTTCTACATGTTCATGATTTTGTCTAGAAAAATATCAATAAATAAAATTCCATTTTATTTTTCTTTTAATATTTTTAGAATATTATTCATTTAAATAGCCTTTTTAATATGGTTAGTTTGATACTCAATTTTGTAGAATTTCTTTTAGGACCTTCCTTAGGATTTTTGAGCCATTCTTTTTGGCATAGTTAGATGTTGAATCATAGTTCCTATAGGATTTAATTCATGATTTTTAGGTTAAAATTTGATTAGTTTGTTTAGGCTAGCATTAGCATAACAAAATTAGGGTTTTATTCACCATAAGTAGATTTGAACAATTTTGTTTTGGGTTTTATAGGCCAAATTAGAGTATGGGGAATATATGGGTTAAGGGTAGGTATGTGTAGAATCCCCTAGAATTTTACTAGAATATTATATAGTATTTTAGTATTTTTAATTGATTTTTGAATGTATGGATAGTATGTGTGTTGCTCAAGGGCATAGTTTGTATTGTTTTGCTTTCTCTTCTTCTCCTTTGAGTGTGTGAGCCTTGAAGATTGAGTTGAAGACCTTGTCGATCATCATTGAAGACTTTGAAGACCTTGTGGAGGAGTTTAGTTTTAGCTGTTGTTTGTTCTGTTTATAGGATCATAAGTACATAGGTAGAGCTTTAGATAGAATAATTCCATTCAATAAACAAGGAGTGTCTTGTTCACCTCCTTCCTTCTCCATGATATAAAGTCCCTTAGGGGTATTCACCTCTCTCCTTTGGAGGGATTAGTGACCTTGCCCTATGAGGTAGAACTTTGAGAGAGCCTTTCCTTTTGATGTTAAGTCCTCAATGGCATCCTTTGGAAGTCAGTGAGCACTCTAACATCCTCATCTCATCTTGTTGATTGAATCTGGTTTGTTGGAGCATTTAAAGCCATTGAAGATAGAAGCTGAAGCTTTGGAGAGGATGATTCCTTGAAGATTGTTGAAGTCTGAAGACTTTGTGAAGATCAAGTTGATACTTGAAGATCCCTGAGGATAGTGAAGCCTGAAGGTGGAGCTGATCAAAGAAGCTGAAGCTTAAGGGAGAAAATGAGTTGATACTCATATTGTAGGGTTGAAACCTGGAAGGCAGTTGATGATTGAAGTCTGAAGGCTGAGTAGCTGCTAGAGGAGCTGAGGCTTTCTTCTGTTTTCTTTTCTGTATTGTTTGTTTTGCTTGATTTGTCTGTTGCATTAGATAAAGTCCATCTAGAATAAGTTCAGTCTAGGAGCATGATTGCATTAGAGGTTGAGTTGATCCCTCTGTTTGTATTGTTATTGCGTGGCTTTGCTTGCGGGTATTCGGTAGAGCCCAGCTCCCTTGCCCATGTGGTTTGTTTGCCTGATGGCATTTCATTTCTTCTATCTGTATGATTGCAGTTTACTGTTTATTGCTTGATAGCATGTTGTTTATTTTTCAGTATGATTACTGTTATTTCATGACTGGCTTGAGGTTGAGACGAGCTTGTGGAGGCTGAAGCCCCACACACATTTCCTCCCTCACTTGCATTGCATGCATTTTACTGTTAAGCTGATGCTTTGTCTGTTTCGGTGTATCATTGACATGATCCCTTAGGACTCTCATTTCCTTTGATAAGGATTTGATGATAGACTTTTAGGTTGAAACCTATGCATGACAACTTCTAGGAGTTCCCTGTTCAAACCTCAACCATAGGATGAATCCATGGCATGATAACAGTAGGACTTGATAGTCTCCCTCCTAGTTGGGCCTGTTCTCTTCTCATCTCAAAACAGTTTAAGATACAGTAATCATGAATGATTTCTTTCGTACGTTACGAGCCTTAAGCTATCTGAGAAAGGATTGTGGGAGAGTTTCTTTTCCATAGTCTGGATGTTTAGTATGGTACCCTTTGGGTGACATGCGACGCATTCACTCTCAGGTCATAGTCTCTAGTGCGGTTGAAATCGCAAACACAATAAAAAACACTTCCTTCAGGAAATAACCCGTAGTTTCCCGAACTACGTTTGCTCTGATCTTCCATCCTGTGTGGAAGTACGTAGGCATAGGATGCGATATCCTAGCGAGCAACCTTTCCCGTAACCCTTCGTAGGCCGAACTACGTTGACTCTGATTTCTCATTCTCTGATGAGAATATGTAGGCATAAAGTGCGACGCTTTGCCGAGTCATTTTTCTTTTCTTTTTCAGCCAGCCTTGATAGGTAGATAGATTATAACCAACCCGTCCAAGCAAACAAACAAGCGAGGATCCCGTCGAGTACGACGGACGTGAGGGGTGCTAATACCTTCCCCTTGCGTAACCGACTCCCGAACCCAGACAATGGTTGTGATGACCTTGTCTTACCCTTTTTCGTTAGGTTTTTCTGATCGTTTCCTTTCCCGCTCTGAGGGATAAATAACGAAAGGTGGCGACTCTTCTGTCATGCCGGCACCTTATTTTCGCAATAGCGACAGCTGGCGACTCTGCTGGGGACGCGATAGTTTCCTAGGGATCCAACGTCCCGAAAGCGAGTCAGTTTTGGGATCCAACGTCCCTTAAGAGAGTCAATCCTACCGCTTGTGTGTTTGCTTGTTGGATTGCGTTTATTTATCGCATTTTTACTTCTCGCACTTTATTTCCCGCATTTTATTTTCAGTATAATATGATTATTTGTGCTGTTGTGGGATGGGAGTTTTGATGAGTGAGAAGCCAGACCCAGGCTTGAGTGCACTATAGAATTAGAGTGGAAATTAGTGGGCGCGTGCTTGCTTTGCAGGCACTAGTGTCTCATGAAATCCACGCTCAGACGAGGTTCATCCGGTTGGCTTCACTTTCAACCCTTTGGGTTGAGACGGTTGCTGGTTTGGTGGATTGTCGACTCTGGGGACCGATCATTTGTGATTCAGCTAAGTGAGGCCTCTTCAAGACTTGATGATGCCACTCCTTATGGGAATCGTATCGTCAGTTTTGAAAGTCTGTGACGCTGATGAACGCATAGGATGTCGTACCTTGAGTCAGTTTAGGTCCATACCTGTGAGTGGGATTGGGTTCATTGCAGGAAACTTTGACCTTCAGACTACCTGGTTTTCTTGACGGTGAATCAGTTATGTTGGTACCAGGGTTCTCAGTTGCAGATATGTCTGTTCTTGATAGAGCAGGTCTTGATCAGAGCATCTTGTCATCAGGTGTATGTCTGTTCTTGATAGGGCAGGTTTTGATCAGAGTATTGTCATCAGTGGTTTGTTCTTGATAGGGCAGATTTTGAGTGGGGTCTGAAGATCTCATCAGCAGATGTTGTTCGTTCTTGATAGAGCGGATTTTGAGTGGGGTCTGAAGATCTCATCAGCAGCTGTGTATTTGTTCTTGATAGGGCAGATTTTGATTTGGGGTCTGAAGACTTCATCAGCAGATGTTTCTTGATCATACATCCGAGGTCCTTATTATCAGACTTTTGTTCTTGACAGAGCAGAATTTTGATCTCATGTATATGCTCCTATCAGATGGTTGTTCTTAGCAGATCAGATTAGTGGTCTTACACCGGGGTTTTCTTCTCATCAGTGATTGTTGATACAGAATCTCCACAGCAGCTATCCTGGACATATTATTGCATGCCTGCATTTTGCATTAGTTTGCATGTTCATTCGCATTCCATTAACGTGTGTCTGTGTTGCAGGTACCGTTTCCCCGATCCAGGATTTCTCGCCTCCTACTGTTATTATGGCCTCTCTCAGGAAGACTGTCGCGTACAAGTTCCCGACCCCTGATGTGTCGAAGTTGACTGGGCTGATAGCTCTAGCAGGTGATTCTGTGAAGGATAGGTTCAGGAAGTCTTATGGCAAGTTGCTCAGTCTGGTTTGCAAACCTTCTACGGCCGAGTTGAATGGGTTACATGCTCTTTTGCAGTTCTATGACCCTCCTCTGAGGTGTTTCACTTTTCAGGACTTCGTTCTCGCGCCGACGCTGGAAGAGTATGCTGATTTGCTGGGTGTGCCTATCAAAAGGCAGATGCCTTTTGTCCACATGGATGCTGAGCCTGATCTGGCTGGTTTAGCTTCTTCACTCCATTTGGGCTCCTCTGAGTTAGTAGTGACGAGTTGGAACAAGGTTCCTGGGTTCTCTTTGCAGTTTCTGGTAGCTAAGGCTCAGCAGTGTGCTAAGGACAAATGTTGGGACGCATTCAATGCCATCCTTGCTTTATGCATATATGGCATTATCCTGTTCCCCAACATGCCCGATTTCGTAGACTTTGATGCATTCCACATCTTCGCTTCAGGGAATCCAGTCCCTACTCTGATCGGAGACGTCTATCACTCAGCGCATTACAAGAATGAGAACCGGAGAGGGAAGAATGTCTCATGCTGCGTACCATTGTTGTACAAATGGTTTGATAGTCATTTGCCCAAGAGGGGTTCTTTCGTCTTGTCTGCAGCCACAGCTGAGTGGCCTGAGCGTCTGATGAGTTTGTCTGCAGAAGATATTGATTGGTTCGTTGACAGAGACAAGCTAGGCACCGAGGTGATCTTCAGTTGTAGTGGGTTTCCTAATGTACCTCTGATAGGTAGGAAGGGTTGCATTAACTACAATCCATCGTTGCTAGTTCGTCAGTTCGCATATGCTTTGAGGACTCCACCGAAGGAGGAAGAGGTACATGAATCTCTGTACCTCACGGGTACTCTAGAGGGGGATTTGTTGTCCAAGCTTCAGCACGCGTGGAACAGTATCAGCAAGAGGGGAAAGCCTTTGTTGGGAAAGAGCAACAGTCAAGCCTACCCTCCTTATTCAGCTTGGATCAGAGCCAGAGCCAACGCTATAGGGATGCCATTTCCTCATGTCAGACCAGAGATTCCTCCACCAGTCGAAGAGCCTACCACTGTGTCCATTCATCAACACAACCAGGTATTAGCCGAGCGGGATGAACTGAAGCGGGCGAACGCAGAATTAGAGAAGGAGTTAGCTCAGCTTCGAAGTGAGAGGAACGAAGCCGTGCATGCTCTCAAAAAGCAAACAGAGTCGGTGAACCAACTGGGTGCAGACTTGGCAAAGCAGATCGCTGATCGAGAGCGCTTGGGTCAAGACTTCAGGGCTGTTAATGATGTACTAGCTACGAAGAAGCAACATTTGGAGGAGGCATATCGGAGAATATCTAAGTTCGACCAGCATTGGAAGACCTCCCTGGCCACCAGGAAGGAGCGAGAGGACAAGCTGATGCTGCAGATCTCTAAGCTGGAAGCCGAAGTCAAGGACAGTGAGCGGAGGTTTTATGAAGAGACCGCCCGCAGATACGCCGCCGAAAGCCGACTCAACAAAGCCCTTGCTAACCTGAAGGAGCATAAGCTGAGGTTTGAGTCTAAGAAGCGGAAACTGGAGGATTGCTTTGGCGAAGGAGCTTGGGAAAGTTCAGTTCAGGGGCTTCAGCATACCATTGTGCAGAGGGAACTACTCGTCGAGGGGTTGCTCACTTTGCCAGATCATCCAGAGACGAAGGAGTTATTAGCAGAGTATCGCGCCCGTGGCCGTACTTGACTAGTTGCATTCCTGTTGTTTTGATCTTTGCTGTATGCTGACCATCACCAGACTTGTTGGCTGAGGTCATGCTGTTGATTTGTTTTGTACTCGCTGATACTGTGTACTGCCTCGACAGGCCTTTCCATATATATATGAGATTGATGTTTCCATGATTGGGCTCGGATTTCTTCTTCCTCTTATTATTATCAGCACTGGTACTAAGGCACTAGGATCGGGGAAATCTCCCAAGCACACAGACACACGCATGCATCTGCATGAAGCATTTGCATGGCGTACATTTTGTTGCTTTTCCTAACCTTTAATGTTGACAGGTTTTTCAGGTTCACAGGTTCCGAGCTGTTTCCGGTCTCCAGGATTGATCAAAGACTCATTCACCGTTACTCAACTCGCGCTAATCAGACTAGGATCATGGATCAGGTGCAGTCAGATGTTCAAGAGCTCCGTGAACGGATGGATCGTTTTATGGAACTGATGCAGGTAGTCGCTAATGGTCAGGACCAGCTTCGTACTTTGGTTCAACCTTTGATCTCCAGGGTTGATAGTAATGGCATACTGCATGGAGGGGTTGTGCCCACTCCTCCTCCAGTTGATGCTCCACAGAATGTTGTTCCTGTTGTCAGGGGCAACGACAGTGCTAACGGCAATCTAATGACTAATACCGGACTCAATGCGGCGGGAGTCAGCAATGGTAGTCTGGGAGCCAATGTTAACATAGGGTCGGTCAACGGCAATGCTGGTGTCGGAAATCTGTCGGTGCCTCAACCGTGGCTGGAGGATCACCAGGATGACGTGTTTTCCCAAAGAGGTATAGAAGCAGAGTTGAACGCTGAAGCCAGGCTCAGGTTCAAAGCGCTGGAAGACAAAATGAGAGACATTGAAAATCAGAACACTTTGGGCATTGACATGTCCAAACTGGGGTTAATTGCTGATTTCAAGGTACCTCATAAGTTCAAGGTGCCTGCTTTTGAGAAGTATAAGGGTACTACTTGCCCTCGTGTCCACCTTCGATCTTACTACAGAAAGATATCCGCCTATTCTGACGATGAGAAGTTGCTGATGCACTTCTTCCAAGATAGTCTTTCTGGTCCATCACTCGAATGGTATATGGGCTTGGAGCCCGCTACAGTGCGCACCTGGAAGGATCTCGCTGAAGCGTTTGTCCTCCACTATCAGTACAATAGCGACTTGGCCCCCAACCGAGTTCAGCTCCAGAATCTTTCACAGCGGAATAATGAAAGCTTTAAAGAGTACGCCCAGCGGTGGCGTGAATTGGCTGCTCGGGTTCAACCGCCGATGGTTGAGCGCGAGCTAGTGCAAATGTTCGTGGCTACCCTTCCTGGAATCTACTATGAAAAGCTTGTCAGTGGCATGTCCGGGACATTCTCGGCTCTCATCACTATGGGCGAGCATGTCGAGAACGGTATAAAGATTGGAAAAATTCAAGGCGAATCATCCTCAGCTGGAGGAGGTAGTAAGAAACCTTACGCTGGCAAGCGTCGAGAAGGAGATGCAAGTGCTGTCACTAATGCTCGGAGAAAGGGCAAGGGCCCTCAGCAGCAGATTGCTAGCATAAATATCCCGGCAGCTCCGCCGCAGCAGCAGCAACCGCAACAGCAGAATCAGCAGGGGTATAGGAAATATCAGAATCGGGCTCCTTTGGCAAATCGTCATTTCGAAGCTCCACCTATGTCGTATGCGCAGCTTCTGCAAACTTTGCTTCAGCTTCAGTTAGTGCAAAAGAGGACGTTGGCTCCCTTAACAGGGGCACCACCACCGGGGTATGACGCAAATGCCACTTGTGATTTCCATACTGGGGCACCAGGCCATACGATTGAGAACTGCAAAGCTTTTAAGCACAAAGTGCAGGACCTGGTAGACGCCAAGGTTATTAACTTTTCTGATAGTGTGCCCAATGTTACCAAAAACCCTATGCCTCATCATAGGGGAGGCGGAGTGAACGCCATTATCACTGAGGAGAGTGCAGACTTGCTGACTGATGTCAAAGACTTGAAGACGCCGCTTAGTTTCGTCAAAGCTAAGTTGCTGAAGAAGGGCTTCTTTCCTGGATGCGGAGAGTTATGTATGGCTTGTGCTACACTTCCTGATGGGTGTGAGCAGCTGGTAGAAGGTATCCAAAGTCTGATGTCTGAGGGTATTTTGCAGTTCAGCCGGAGCATTGAGAGTGTATCAGGGGAGGTCGTGCTGAAGCAGGCCGATGAAGTCGCTACCATTACCATTCCTCGTCAACCTATTACTATTTCTGCGCCTCGACCACCTACAATCACTATTACCAGGGCCGGGCCAATCCCATTCGAGAGCACTAACGCCGTTCCATGGCATTATGGCGCTGAGGTCTATTGCAATGGTCAGAAGTTAGAGCTGGAGCCTTACGGGTCGACTGTGCAGAATCTCGCCGGGGTCAGTGGTATTACTCGAAGTGGAAGAGTGTTTGCGCCGGCAGAGGTTGCAGCAGAGAAAGTGGTCAGAGCTGAGGCTGCTGATAAGGGTAAAGGCAAAGCCGCCGAAGAGGTCCCTTGTGGGGCAGAAAAGGATTTGCTAGTTAAAGATGCTGAGGAGTTCATGCGGTTAATCAAGAAGAGCGACTAC
Source organism: Lathyrus sativus (assembly GCA_963859935.3). NCBI lineage: Eukaryota > Viridiplantae > Streptophyta > Magnoliopsida > Fabales > Fabaceae > Lathyrus > Lathyrus sativus. The sequence continues at coordinate 215,704,200 of OZ012735.1, read as the reverse complement.
AGGATTGTAGATCATCTTCATCAGACTCCGTCAAAGATCTCTATTCTCAACTTGTTGCTGTGTTCTGAAGCGCACCGCAATGCGCTACTGAAGGTATTGAACGCTGCCTACGTGCCACAGGAGATATCAGTAAATCAGCTAGAAGAGGTGGTAGCCCATGTTAATGCTGGCAATGGGCTGGGATTCACAGATTTAGAGCTGACTCCTAAAGGGAGAGATCACAACAGCGCCTTGCACGTCTCGATAGAGTGCAGAGGCACTATCATGTCGCATGTCCTGGTGGATACGGGTTCGTCGCTTAATGTGCTTCCGAAGAAGGCATTAATGAAGTTGGACACTCGTGGATTGCTTTGCACGCCCAGTGATCTGGTGGTGAAAGCCTTTGATGGAACTAAGCGCCACGTTTTCGGAGATTTGACCCTGCCGATTCAGGTTGGTCCGGAGACATTCGATACGGTTTTCTATATCATGGATATCATGCCTGCCTACAGTTGCCTCTTAGGTCAGCCATGGATCCATGCTGCTGGTGCCGTGACGTCCACGCTGCATCAAAAGCTCAAATATGCTGTCGGGGGAAGCATAGTAACCGTCTGTGGTGAGGAGGACATTATGGTGAGCCACTTGTCATCCTTTAAATATGTTGAAATGGATGGCGAGATCCATGAAACTCTCTGCCAAGCATTTGAAACTGTCAAGGTGAAAGAGATAGCTCCTGTCGTCATAGAGAAGCAAAAGATGAATCTCTCCTCGTTCAAAGAAGCTCGGGCCGTCGTCGAAGCCGGTTCCACCCCAGGTTGGGGGCATGTTTTGGAGATACCGATCAAGCAGGATAAGTTTGGATTGGGGTATTCTCCTAAAGCTGAAGCTTCATCTTCTTCGTCTAGCAGCTCGGCTCGTGGGAAGGGGCCGATCCTATTCACCAAGGGCGGAGTGATTTTCGAAAGCATCAACGCAGCGTCTGAGGACAGCGGGGATAGCAATTGTGATCTTGACGCCTGGATTCAGCCAAGCAAGTCGGGCGAGCGCCTCAACAATTGGACCATCAAGGAGATTATCCAGCTGACAAGTGAAGAGTAATGATTTGCTTTTTACAATCTTTGTACAACCCTATGTCCTGCCCGGGGCATAGTGGTTTTATTGTCAGGGCCTTGTTGGATTATGTACATGCATTTTGTTAATAAATCAAAGGCGTTTTCTTCGTACTCAAATATTGTGTTCTCTGTTATTCTTGTTTTATGTTTATTTCGAAAAACAGCAAAATGGCAACGAGGTTTATGCTAACCTGCATATTCTTGCTTTAAACTTAACCCTTGTTATTGCAGGATCCATACAACAGATGACATCGACTCTGGACCCTCTACGACTCACTACGACTTCGATTGCCCGATCTATCAAGCCGAGGATGAGATTGATGAAGACGAGGACCTTCCGGAAGAGTTGGCCCGCTTGTTGAGACAAGAGGAAAAGGTTATTCTGCCTCACGAGGAGGATATTGAGTTCATAAATCTGGGTTCTGAAGAGCTCGTCAGAAATGTCAGAGTAGGGGCTGCGCTGCAGAATGATGTCAAGCATAGACTGGTCGAGATGCTTCGAGAGTATAGTGACGTCTTTGCTTGGTCATACGAAGATATGCCCGGACTCGACACATACATCGTGGTTCATCGTTTGCCGTTGCGAGAAGAGTGCCCTCCAGTCAAGCAGAAGCTTAGGAGGACGAGACCAGATATGGCTGTAAAAATCAAAGAAGAAGTCCAGAAGCAGTTGGACGCAGGATTTCTAGCCGTTACTACTTACCCTCTGTGGGTCGCCAACATAGTGCCTGTACCGAAGAAAGACGGTAAGGTACGCATGTGCGTCGATTATCGGGATTTGAATAGGGCGAGCCCTAAGGATGATTTCCCGTTGCCTCATATCGATGTGTTGGTCGACAACACAACCCAGTTTTCCGTGTTTTCGTTCATGGATGGCTTCTCCGGCTACAATCAGATCAAGATGGCACCAGAGGACATGGAGAAAACAACGTTTATCACCCCCTGGGGAACATTTTGCTACAAGGTAATGCCCTTCGGTCTGAAGAATGCAGGGGCCACTTACCAGCGAGCAATGGTAACTTTGTTTCATGATATGATTCATCATGAGATCGAGGTCTATGTTGATGACATGATTGCAAAGTCCCAAACGGAAGAAGAGCATCTGGTCAACTTACTGAAGCTTTTTGAGAGGCTTAGGAAATTCAGGCTGAGGCTGAATCCTAACAAGTGCACTTTCGGAGTGCGGTCCGGAAAGTTATTGGGGTTTATCGTTAGTGAACGGGGTATCGAAGTTGATCCTGCGAAAATAAAAGCTATTCAAGAAATGCCAGCGCCGAAAACAGAAAAAGAAGTTCGTGGTTTCTTGGGCCGAATAAACTACATTGCAAGGTTTATCTCTCAGCTCACGGCCACTTGTGAACCGATGTTCAAGCTTTTAAAGAAAGATCAGGCGATTACTTGGAATGAGGATTGCCAGAAGGCATTCGATAAAATAAAGCAGTATCTTCAAGAACCTCCAATCTTGATACCCCCAGTGGCTGGACGACCATTAATCATGTACCTGACGGTTCTGGAGAATAGTATGGGGTGTGTTCTCGGTCAGCACGACGAGACGGGCAGAAAAGAGCATGCCATTTATTATTTGAGTAAAAAGTTCACTGAGTGTGAATCTCGATACTCGATGCTGGAGAAGACGTGTTGCGCACTAGCTTGGGCCGCCAAACGTCTACGACAATATATGCTCAATCACACCACTATGCTAATTTCAAAGATGGATCCGATCAAGTACGTCTTCGAGAAGCAGGCTCTTTCGGGCAGAATTGCCAGATGGCAGATGGTGTTAACGGAATATGATATTCAGTATGTCTCCCAGAAAGCCATTAAGGGAAGCGTATTGTCTGATTACCTCGCCGAACAGCCGATCGAGGACTACCAGCCGATGAAGTTTGAATTCCCTGACGAAGATATTATGTTTCTCAAAGCGAAGGATTGCGATGAGCCGTTGCCCGACGAGGGGCCAGATAGGAAATCCCAGTGGAAATTGATATTTGATGGAGCGGTTAATTCCTATGGAAGTGGTATCGGGGCTATCATCACGACTCCTCACGGATCCCACATCCCGTTTACTGCGAGACTGACGTTTCCAGTTACCAACAATGAGGCAGAGTATGAAGCATGTATTATGGGTCTAGAAGAGGCAATTGATTTGAGAATCAAGAATCTAGACGTATATGGTGACTCATCGCTTGTAATTAATCAGATTAAAGGGGAGTGGGAAACTCGTCAAGCGAATTTGGTGCCGTACATGAATTATGCCAGGAGGCTGCTTCCGTTCTTCGATCAAGTGGAACTTCATCATGTACCTAGGGCTGAAAACCATATGGCTGATGCCTTAGCCACGCTGGCTTCAATGTACAAAGTCAATTTTTGGAATGAGGCTCCGAGAATTGTGCTTTCGCGTCTTGACAGACCGGCATTTGTCTTTGCAATCGAGGGTGTCGCCGACGGCAAGCCATGGTTCCACGATATCCAGACCTTCCTTATGACTAAGGAGTGTCCTGCGGGTGCGTCAACCCAGGATAAGAAGACTCTGAGGAGGCTATCTGGAAATTTTTATCTCAATCCTGATGGAGTGTTGTATAAGAGAAACCACGATCTCGTGCTACTCAGATGCGTGGACGAGAAAGAGGCAAGTATGCTCATGGAAGAAGTCCATGAGGGCACATTTGGTACGCACGCTGGCGGGCATGCCATGACGAGGAAGATCCTGAGAGCAGGATATTACTGGCTGACTATGGAGTCGGATTGCTTCAGATTCGCGAAGAAATGTCATAAATGCCAGATTTATGCTGATAAAGTTCATGTGCCGCCGTGTCCATTAAATGTCATGTCCTCCCCTTGGCCGTTCTCCATGTGGGGCATCGACATGATAGGCAAGATCGAACCCACTGCATCCAATGGTCATCGCTTCATTCTGGTAGCTATCGACTACTTCACCAAATGGGTGGAGGCAGCCTCGTACGCTAATGTGACCAAGCAGGTGGTAGCTAAATTCATAAAGAGGGACATCATCTGTCGCTATGGAATTCCCGAGCGGATCATTACTGATAATGGTTCGAATTTGAATAACAAGATGATGAAGGAGCTGTGCCAGAGCTTCAAGATTGAACACCACAACTCATCTCCTTACCGACCGAAGATGAATGGCGCCGTCGAAGCCGCCAACAAGAACATAAAGAAGATTGTTCAGAAGATGGTTGTGACGTACAAAGATTGGCACGAGATGTTGCCGTTTGCTTTGCACGGTTATCGTACGACGGTGCGTACGTCGACCGGGGCAACTCCTTTCTCCTTGGTGTACGGTATGGAAGTTGTCCTACCGTTAGAAGTGGAGATTCCTTCTTTGCGAGTTTTGGTTGATGTAAAACTCGACGAGGCAGAATGGATTACGAATCGTTTGAACCAACTCAACCTGATGGACGAGAAGAGGTTAGCATCGATTGCATTTGGTCGCCTGTACCAGAGCCGAATGAAGAAAGCTTATGATAAGAAGGTGCGTCCTAGAAGCTTTCAGACGAGTGATCTCGTCCTGAAGAAGATTCTTCCGCCACACTCCGATCACCGGGGCAAGTGGACTCCGAATTACGAAGGGCCGTATGTCGTCAGCAAGGTCTTCTCCGGAGGAGCTTTGTTGTTATCCACGATGGATGGTGAAGATTTTGCATCCCCGGTGAACGCGGACGCAGTTAAAAAATACTTTGCTTGAAAGAGACCCGCTGGACAAAAAAGAAAGAGTCCAGGCAAAAAAGGGGCATCCCGGCGAACCAAAAACAGAATAAAAGGTTCGGGCAAAAATTAGGGATATATTGAAAAATGTACACCCGCGAAGTCGAAAACCTACACTGGGCGGCTTCGGCAAAAAAGGGTATCCCGGTGAACTGAAAACCCGTAAAGGGCGGTTCACGCAAAAGTTAGGGATTTGAATAAGCAAATGATCGCGTTCCGCGTGTGGACTTTCATTGTGTAGTGGTTTGGAGGACCTGAGGGCCGTTGATCTGAATCAATCTCTTCCGAAGCTGAAGCGTCGAAGAAATATCGAAGTCGAGTGGGTCTTAGAGGGATCAACTCATGGTGTTCGTCTACGCCTCGTTGCCGACATTTGTATATACTGATGTATATTTATGTTTTATTTTTGCGCGGCTTCCTCATTCCAGGAGTTTGCCTCTGTTGTAAAACATTCTTTTGCCCATTCAGGGGTGCATCATCAATAAAATGCGTATTATTCAGCAATTCTGCTTGCCTGTTTAGCATTTATCTGTTTTGTTTGCGAAAGAAAACACCGATGTTTTTGATAAAATGCGCATGCATAAACTTACGGGCCTAGGCCCATTGATTGTTGAAACAATTAATTACCTGAATATTGTCACGAGATAATAACCTTGATGGGCCCCTTTGAGGAGGGTATCTTGTCTGTTTGTTTGTGTTGTTGCAGGTATAGCGCCTTCCAGAAGATGTGTCGTGCGCATCCCCGAGCCAGGGCGAGTCCACCTTCTCCAGCAGAGTTCAGTAGGTCTCTCCTCCGCAGAATCTGAACGCAAGATAGTGAGCATTGATATGTCTCCCCAGGCAGAGAGGATTCTCTCCCCCAAGCAGACGCATCCTGAAGGAACGTCATCTTCTCAGCTGAGTCGTGCGCCGAAGCTCGTATGTCCCCAGCACCGGGTCACGAGTGCAGATTTCATAGAAATGTTCGGGTGCCGTAGCTCGTGTTTCCCCAGTAAAGTCGCTGCAGCAGGTGCCTTCCCCAGCACCGGGTCACAAGTGCAGGTTTCGCAGGAAGCTATTCTTACGCCGAAGTATGCTGTAACTGATGGTGCCAGACTGAAGTCTCCAGCGGAATTGAGATTCCCCACCAGAGCCGTATTCTCTCCCGAAGTCGGATGATTCCCTCTTCCCCCAGTAGAGTGTTGGGACAGCTGATGCTGTATTCCCTTGCAGAGTTGTACTCTCCCCCGAAGTCTGATGATTCCTTCTTCCTCAGTGGGATTAGAGTTCCTCATCAGAGTCGTACTCTCCAGTGAAGTAGAATGATTTCTCTCTCCTCGGCTGAGTCCGCAAACCCCCAAGAGAGCCGAATCCTTGGAAGCAGTTGGGACCATGAGTGGTTGTCCCTAGCAGAATATTGAACAGCTGATGCTGTATTTCCCCAGAGTCGCACTCTCTCCAGCGAAGCAGAATGACTTCTCCTTCCTCAGCCGAGTTTGCAGATGTCCGAGAGAGCCGGGTCCTTGAAAAGTGATCAGATCATGATTAGTTGTCCCCAGTGGAGTGTTGAGCAGCTGAAGTTGTTTCCCCACAGAGTTGTTATTCCCAGAAGAGTAGCCGAGAAGGCCCCGCAGTTTATTCTCACGATTGACATCGCATTCCTTCAGCAGGTCCAAGTTCTCATAGAGCTTTGTTCCCCCGCAGTAATCAACTGAAGTTGTTTCCCCTGCAGCAGTCAACGGAAGATCAATTCCCCAGACAGAGTCCGATTGATATTGGCGTGTCCACATTCTCCTCAGCAGGATGATTCCTCTATCTGAGTAGTTCTTTCTCCTTGACAGGAGAATTTCCTCCTCGGCATTTATTTTGCTGACGGGATCGCATCATTGTGCATGGTTGCATAGCATTTAGCATAAACGCATAGCATTTCCGTCGTGTGAGGCATGGCGCCGAAGCATACGCATCATAAACATGATCTAGGTTATTATCATTCTTGTTTTACAGGGGTTCGACCGAAGGATCAGTTGCTCAGGATGATTCCTGACACTCTCCCCAACGAGGTCGCTTTCTTAAGATGATTCTTAAGACCCCGGTGTAATCCCCACAGTCGCTCGCTCAAGATGATTTTTGAGATCCCCAGCGAAATCTTCAGTTCAAGACGATTCTTGAATTCCTCAGCAGGGCCGTTTGCTTAAGATGATTCTTAGGACTTCGGCGCAATTTCCCGAGTTGTTTGCTTAGGATGATTCTTGAGCTCCCCAGTAGCGTCCCCAGAAGAGTTTCCCAGGAAGATTCCAGGGATCCCCAACAGAATGTTTGCTCCAGAAAGGTTATCAGTTCAGGATGATTCTTGAAGGTGCCCGACGGAGTTGTTTGTTCAAGATGATTCTTGAAGTCCCTAGCAGCGTGATAGGTTGGCTCCAACAGTGATGTCTAATCTGAAGATTGACTTCGTAAGCGCCTGAAGGCGGTATCAGAAAGTTATTGTGGATTCAGATTTCCTTGTTGATGAATCAACGTGTGTCTGAATTCAAAGTTCAAAAGTTTGTAGATGCAGCTTTTGTGTGCGAAGTGATCCGTGTTGGTCTGAAGACCAAGTCAGTTGTCCTGAGGTGATGATTGATTGTGATCAAGTGAATAGTTTTTCTTCTGACTGAAGTCAAAGATGTTTCTCCAGCTGAAGCGGAGTTTTGCCTGAAGGCAAAGTGTTTGAATCCCCGTAGAGTCATGAATGGCTCAGGATACCACTTCTCTGACTGAAGTCACAGATTTCCCAAGCTGAAGCGAAGGTGCCTGAAGGCAAGGTTATCCCCAAGGTCATGAATGACCTAGGATTCATTTTTCGGACTGAAGGCCGAAGTATATCCCTGACTGAAGTCACGGATACTCTATAGCAGAGGCGGAGTTGCCTGAAGGCAGATCCATGCATCCTTGAAAGCCAAGGACCATTTCTTTAGACTGAAGTCGAAGATACCTCCTGCAGAGTTGCCGACAGGCAAAAGTTTACATCCTTGAAGGCCAAGGATGCTTATCTTCAGAAGTACTTGAAGATCTTTTCTAGCTGAAGCTGGAAGTGGCCAGGGGCCAGGGTTTCATATAGCTTTGACGCTGAAGGTCTACGGTGGGATCAGTATGCAGTAGTATTCGGATGTTCGTTATGATTCTGAGGGTGAACCCCAGATCAGAGCGTGCTTGGTTGAGTCTCTCATCCCCAGCGGAGTAGCTTCAAATACGCAAGTGTACCTTTTTGTTCCATTTACCAGGGGTGAACCCCAGGGCAGTTTAGATCATGTTTATTTCCGGCGGCGAGGTTGGATGTTTGTTCGGCGGCGAGGTTGAATGTTTGTTCGACGGCGAGGTCAAACTCTTTAAATCCCCAGCAGAGATGATGTTTGTACGACGGCGATGTCGAGTGTCTCTCAGAGCAACGTTTGTTTCCGACGGCGATGTCAGATTCAGTTTTCCAGCGGCGATGTTGGGTATGTAAGATGGTTTAGTCTTCCAGCGGCGATGTTGAGTGTTGTGGTTGTCTGAAGGCAATATCAGGAGAATTTAATGTGGATAACTGACGGCGATGTCAGATCAGTATTTCTCCGCCTAGTTGTTGAGCAGCTAGTATTGCAGTATTCGAAGAGTTGAGCAGTTGGCAAATTTTCGGGTTTACCGGTATTCAATCGTCTCGCACCTTGATTGGCTGAGAGCCGTTCGCTTCTCACCCAGTCAGGTTCAAGCCGTTTGAATAGGGGCAGCTGTTGCACCCCAAAATTTGACCAACATTTATTCACCCATCAAGTGTTTGAAAGTTGATACCTTCATCAGAAAGTTCAAGAGATCCTCAGGGGAATTGGTTGAAACCAAGGTTGTGTGCCTCCTAACTTGAGAGTTGTGGGTGCTCCTCAGATGATTCTGAGACTATGAGGTTGAGCTTGAAGCTTTGAGAAAGCTTATGAGATGTCTTGAAAGCCATCATGAAGCCTAGAGAGGTCTTTATACAAGAATTCAGAAGATTCAACCATGAATGGTAGAATTAGGGTTTGACTGGGTCAACCCTAGGTCAACTGAAGCTTTGGAGAGGGTTGAGACCTAATCCAAGGGCCATGTGATCATGTAATGATGTATTGAAGTGCTATAAGGATGATCCCTAGACCAACTCATCATGATTGAGGAGTTTGATAAGTTTCAAGCTAGGGTTTCTAAGGATTGACAGAGTAAAATCCCCTAGTTTGATCCCTATCTTCCAGGCAGTTTTAGCTCAAGATGTGATTGATATATCATCTTACCCACAACATGAATGTTGTAGAGCTTGTTCTTATCTTTAATTTGAGTGGTAGAAGTCCTTGATAGGATGTGCAGAGCTCAAGTTATGGTTTTGACAAATTTCAAGTCATCTGAGGTATGTGAATCTGGGTCCTTGAAAGTCACCCAACTTACAAACAACTTTTGCCCTAGTAGGATGATTCCTATGATCTCTTGGTCAAAATGAATGTTTAAGAGCATCTTCTTAGCTTTCTAGAGAGTACTATAAGTCCTTGATAGGATTTGTAGAACTCAACTTATGGTTTGAACAAGACAGGGGTATTTTGGTCATTTGGTGATTATAGGTCATTTTAAGCAAAGGCCATATCTCCTATTTCCAAGCCTCAAATGGAAAAACTCAAAACATCAAAGTTGTTCAAAATGGGATTTTAAGCCTAGAAAAGTGGTCATGAGTTGTTGAAAAAGCTTTTAGCAAGGATTTACAAGATTGGGTAAAAATGACCTAAAAATGACTTATAAGTTAAATGAATCCAAGTTGGAATTTGGTTTGGGAGATCCACAAATCCAAAATAGGTCATCCAATATGTCATTTTGACTCCCAACATCATTTTAAAAACAATGGTTCAAGTAGATTTTTTATTTGAAGCTTAAAAATGGAGGTTGCTTTGTAATTTTGATTCTTGCATCATAAGGCAACTTGCAAATCTTCACATAAGGCAAAACCAAGACTTGTTTTTCACACATTCCCTTCCAATATCTCACAAAGGGAGATTTTAAAGCAAAGTTAAGAGGTTTAATGCATTATATGAGATGATCCCACATATCACTTCATGAGAAATTCTAAAACTTTCTAGATGATTCCATAAGTTTCTAGACTCTTCCATTGGCTGTTATAAAAAGAGTGGATCACCATGAAGAAAAGGTTGGTGAAAGTTGCTGAATCCATTGGTGAAGAGTGAGAGGAGAAAGAGATATCCAAGGTTTTCTTCAAGTGCAAGTCAAGCTCGATTTGATCTCTACAAGCCTCATCCATCACAATTCTTGCAAACAGAAAGATATCCACCATTGGAGGAGCATCTGGAGGAGATTACAAGTCTTGAATCAAGCCCTAACATCACTCACCATTGATATTTGACAGGTTGGTGTTCTTCATCATACCTCCATATTTAGGTCCTTTCTGTTAGAATTCTAGGTGGAAAGATAGCATGCTAGGTTAGTTGATGATGTTCTGAGAAGTAGGGAGCTTGGCATAAGGTTTCATGGCAGGTCACGATTTTTTCAAGATTGTAAAGCAAGCTATGTATTGAGTTTTAATGGATATGATATAGCATGGATTGGTTAGGGTAACATGAAGAACAAATTTATATCATTAGTTTGAAGATCTAGCAGAGTTGATTACAGAGAAAAAGGTTGAAACCCTAATGTTGACGCGTTCTGTTAGAAAGAGATAAGATGTTTCAGTGAAAATTGTTGGCACCATCGTGTTCGTGGCAATCAGTAGGTCATCTTTGCTTTTGGAAGTTTCGAATTTCATCGAGGAACAAGGAAGAACGAGTGGATTGAAATCTCATGCATGGAAGATGGAACTGAAAACCCTAATTGTCATTTTGGGGAAGACGAGTGTACCACCGTTGGATCATCCTGGTTTTTTGACTTTGTAATTCCATCGCACGGCCATGATTCAATTTCAAAACGAAGGGAAAGACTTGAGCCAAAACGATGCGTTTGATTTAATGAGGAGTTTTGGGCTTCAGCAAATCATTTCTACTCGTACCCCACCATTGGCCCAGTCCAACTTTTTAACTGAAATATGATGCTATTTACACCGTCGTCATTTTATTTTTTTCTTTAATTTTTCTTCTTATTCTCTGATGGTAATTGGGCCCAGGCGCGCCATGCTAGGCGCACCCCCCTTCCTGGGCCCATCATCATATGAACTGGGCGCTTCTTCTTTTCTCACCCCTCATCCCCTTTAATTCATTTTCTTCTATTTTTTAATTTCCTTTATATTTCTTGCATTTTATAAAAATCATATAAAATAGAAAATTGAATGTTTTTTAATGCTTGTTTTTTCTACATGTTCATGATTTTGTCTAGAAAAATATCAATAAATAAAATTTCATTTTATTTTTCTTTTAATATTTTTAGAATATTATTCATTTAAATAGCCTTTTTAATATGGTTAGTTTGATACTCAATTTTGTAGAATTTCTTTTAGGACCTTCCCTTAGGATTTTTGAGCCATTCTTTTTGGCATAGTTAGATGTTGAATCATAGTTCCTATAGGATTTAATTCATGATTTTTAGGTTAAAATTTGATTAGTTTGTTTAGCCTAGCATTAGCATAACAAAATTAGGGTTTTATTCACCATAAGTAGATTTGAACAATTTTGTTTTGGGTTTTATAGGCCAAATTAGAGTATGGGGAATATATGGGTTAAGGGTAGGTATGTGTAGAATCCCCTAGAATTTTACTAGAATATTATATAGTATTTTAGTATTTTTAATTGATTTTTGAATGTATGGATAGTATGTGTGTTGCTCAAGGGCATAGTTTGTATTGTTTTGCTTTATCTTCTTCTCCTTTGAGTGTGTGAGCCTTGAAGATTGAGTTGAAGACCTTGTGGATCATCATTGAAGACTTTGAAGACCTTGTGGAGGAGTTTAGTTTTAGCTGTTGTTTGTTCTGTTTATAGGATCATAAGTACATAGGTAGAGCTTTAGATAGAATAATTCCATTCAATAAACAAGGAGTGTCTTGTTCACCTCCTTCCTTCTCCATGATATAAAGTCCCTTAGGGGTATTCACCTCTCTCCTTTGGAGGGATTAGTGACCTTGCCCTATGAGGTAGAACTTTGAGAGAGCCTTTCCTTTTGATGTTAAGTCCTCAATGGCATCCTTTGGAAGTCAGTGAGCACTCTAACATCCTCATCTCATCTTGTTGATTGAATCTGGTTTGTTGGAGCATTTAAAGCCATTGAAGATAGAAGCTGAAGCTTTGGAGAGGATGATTCCTTGGAGATTGTTGAAGTCTGAAGACTTTGTGAAGATCAAGTTGATACTTGAAGATCCCTGAGGATAGTGAAGCCTGAAGGTGGAGCTGATCAAAGAAGCTGAAGCTTAAGGGAGAAAATGAGTTGATACTCATATTGTAGGGTTGAAACCTGGAAGGCAGTTGATGATTGAAGTCTGAAGGCTGAGTAGCTGCTGGAGGAGCTGAGGCTTTCTTCTGTTTTCTTTTCTGTATTGTTTGTTTTGCTTGATTTGTCTGTTGCATTAGATTAAGTCCATCTAGAATAAGTTCAGTCTAGGAGCATGATTGCATTAGAGGTTGAGTTGATCCCTCTATTTGTATTGTTATTGCGTGGCTTTGCTTGCGGGTATTCGGTAGAGCCCAACTCCCTTGCCCATGTGGTTTGTTTGCCTGATGGCATTTCATTTCTTCTATCTGTATGATTGCAGTTTACTGTTTATTGCTTGATAGCATGTTGTTTATTTTTCAGTATGATTACTGTTATTTCATGACTGGCTTGAGGTTGAGACGAGCTTGTGGAGGCTGAAGCCCCACACACATTTCCTCCCTCACTTGCATTGCATGCATTTTACTGTTAAGCTGATGCTTTGTCTGTTTCGGTGTATCATTGACATGATCCCTTAGGACTCTCATTTCCTTTGATAAGGATTTGATGATAGACTTTTAGGTTGAAACCTATGCATGACAACTTCTAGGAGTTCCCTGTTCAAACCTCAACCATAGGATGAATCCATGGCATGATAACAGTAGGACTTGATAGTCTCCCTCCTAGTTGGGCCTGTTCTCTTCTCATCTCAAAACAGTTTAAGATACAGTAATCATGAATGATTTCTTTCGTACGTTACGAGCCTTAAGCTATCTGAGAAAGGATTGTGGGAGAGTTTCTTTTCCATAGTCTGGATGTTTAGTATGGTACCCTTTGGGTGACATGCGACGCATTCACTCTCAGGTCATAGTCTCTAGTGCGGTTGAAATCGCAAACACAATAAAAAACACTTCCTTCAGGAAATAACCCGTGGTTTCCCGAACTACGTTTGCTCTGATCTTCCATCCTGTGTGGAAGTACGTAGGCATAGGATGCGATATCCTAGCGAGCAACCTTTCCCGTAACCCTTCGTAGGCCAAACTACGTTGACTCTGATTTCTCATTCTCTGATGAGAATACGTAGGCATAAAGTGCGACGCTTTGCCGAGTCATTTTTCTTTTCTTTTTCAGCCAGCCTTGATAGGTAGATAGATTATAACCAACCCGTCCAAGCAAACAAACAAGCGAGGATCCCGTCGAGTACGACGGACGTGAGGGGTGCTAATACCTTCCCCTTGCGTAACCGACTCCCGAACCCAGACAATGGTTGCGATGACCTTGTCTTACCCTTTTTCGTCAGGTTTTTCCGATCGTTTCCTTTCCCGCTCTGAGGGATAAATAACGAAAGGTGGCGACTCTTCTGTCATGCCGGCACCTTATTTTCGCAATAGCGACACCTATGGCGAATGCCATATCAGCTACAGAGGTAGAGTTGCTTCATTTGCTGCACCTTTTGCTATTCTCTCACTCTTTTCTGGTTTGCTTCTGAATCTGTAACGGACGAACCTGATAACTGTAAAACACAATAAAATGAAGTAAAATGCAATAAGACTCGATAAAATATGGACAAATAATACGCGTAATGAGCCTAAAAACATGATACGATTTCTCATTATCAATATCCTCTCCAACTTCTCTTCACAAGTCAAGAGCCAATTATGCTTGGAAGATCATCAAAAATTTGGAAACATTATAGGTCATTTTGTGGACTTAGTGAAACTTGGCCTAAATTCAAGTGATATTTACCTAACTTCCAAAGGTCATAACTCTCTCAATTTTCAACTTTTGTGGGCAGTTCTTTTTGCCAATTATTCTATTTGATGCCCTCTACAAGTTTGTTTTAAGGATCAAAGGCCAATTATGCTTGAAAGGCCATGAAACGTTTGAAGACATTATAGGTCATTTTGGACTTAGAATTATTTTGACCTCTGATTACAGGTCATCGTTCCAACTTTACAAGCTCATAACGTTTTTCTCTAGTATCCAAATGAAACCTTTCTTTTCACATTGATTTTCTTTGTTATGATGTGATCACTTTGTAAAAAGAATGAACATTAAAGGTCAAGTGTACAAGATTTCCCATTGGTTTGAACTTGGCCTCATGGAACTAAAATTTGCTCATGGTCAGAAATAACAATTTACTCAGTTCTCAATTTTAAGCCAAAGTTTGCACGTGTTTTATCCATGATGATGTTAAGTAGTACCTTAGTGTCATACCTTAAATTTTTAACCCTAAGATCCCACTTACCATTTGCATCTTTACACAAACAAGATCACATTTGGTTCCCTCCCACCCTTTGGGGTTTTGTTTTTGAGATCACCAAGCACCCTTTTGGGTGTATTTTATCTTTATGCTTATATGCTTATTGTTTAACTAACCACTACTCAAATTCAAAAATGCATGTCTTGTTTCTTTAATCTTTGTGCAAGGTAGAGCATTTCATCAAGAGCACCATGCTTGGTTCCTCAGCTAGGGTTTTGATTCCTCATGTTAAAGTGTGAACATCCATTGACTCCCAAGGGCTTATTTCTCAAGATATGACTTCTAATATCAAGTTTCATGTTCTCAAGCATATTTTAGTATAATTTTGAGCAAAAGCACCTGAAGGTTGTGTAGCTTGTTCCTCAAGAAAGTCAAAGGTTCATGTGTTTGTTTCCATGTCTTTTTCAATAATTTATTTCAAGCCCTGGTCAATTTAATCAAAGGAAATTCAAGGACATCTTATTTTGGGTTCATATGATCATCCATGTAGCTTGAAGTGCAAGAAACTCTCAAGTATACAAGTTGGTTCAAGAAGGTTTGACCAAAAAGTCAACATTTTTAAGTCAAAGTTCTAAGACTACAACTCCTTTTATTCTCCATATTTTTTAGTGACTTTTTTATAAATATGATTCTTCTTAACATCCTCCACAACTTCTACTTACATCACAAGAGCCAATTATGCTTGGAGGACCATCAAAGGTTTGTAGACATTATAGGTCATTCGGTACCCTTTGCTTGGAAGTACATATTAAGACCTATTTGGATTCATCTGGTACCCTTGGCTTAAGGATTCTCTTGAAGGCTTATGTTGGTTATTATGACTTCATCTGATGCTTGGATTACTATTTGCTTATTTGACTTTTAGGCATAATCCAAAGGAGGGAATTCTTGATTGACTTATGTCATGGGGCTTACTATCTACTCTTGGTTAGATCTTTCTTTGTCAATAGCTTTTATTTTATGCTTTAGGATAATCTCTTCATCTCCTCCCTCATTCTTAAATTTTCAAAATCTTCTCCCTTTTTCAAAATCTTCTTCTTTCAAACTAGAACCTTTCATAATAAACCTTGACTTTGTCAAGTGCATTTTCAAAATCTTTCCTTTAATAAATGCTAAGACATCTTAATCATATTCAAACATTTTTAAAAGACATAAAAAATACAAAAACTCATTCAAATATTTTTGTGCATTTATGCACTTTTTGCTTTAAAAATTTTCATAAAGTTTAGACATAATTTATTTCCATAGTTGAGATGTAATTCTCAATTCTCCATAGTATTGATGGTAATTCTTTTCCACTTGTGAGAGTTAGTGGCATACTTGTTGATTTTTATCCAAGTTGGAGCTCTTATCCTTGTGATGCAAAGTTCTCATTATTTTTAGTATTCTCCTTAAAATGACAACTTGCCTTTTCATTTAAAATGAACCAAAACACACCCTTTTGGTTATTTTACCACGAGCTACGAGGTTTTGATCCTCCATTGCATTTTGTGGGTACATAGGCACGAGACTCAGAAAGTCTTGTCAAACATAAAATTATAAAAGAAATACTTCTTTTCTCACCTCCCCAATCTCTTACAAGCAAACCATTTTCAAACAAAAAAGCGTAGATATTTCAAAGAAGTTCATATAGAGTACTATAGACGTTTTAAGTGCTAACACATTCCATTTGCGTAACCAACCCCCTCACTCTCTCTTTGTTTATTTGTTCTTGTTTTAGAACTTCTTTAGGTTTTGTTCACTCTTTTTCCTTTCTTTTGGATAAAATAAAAGTGCGGTGGCGAGTCTTGCTTTATGAGTTAAGTTAATCAATAACTTATCCTCACAATTTTTACCGCTACACTTAGGATAAAAAAACTACCCAAAATAAGAAGGAATGCACTGCGTTTTGGTGACTTTGCAAGCAAGGATGATCAAACTTTTGTCACACTTGATTCACATGAATTGTAACTAATTTTCGTACGTATCCTATTCATTCACCTCGGCTATAAATGGAGGAAGTGTTTGCACTGAAAACCAAGCTTGGATAGCCTCCAGAAACCCTGCTCGAGCTCACACTTTTCTTTGAAAATTTAAGATTTCGTTTTCAATTTCTAAGCATATTCAACTCCATTTCTTGATTACATTAGCAACTTTGGTATCTTCTGAGGCTATTTCAACAATTACCAAGCCTCGATAGTCTCTGAATTGTGTTTACCAGATCAACCTTGCAACCTTTTCTAATCATATTCAGACAAGGTAGTTTGAGACTTTATTTTCACTCAAACAAGTTACCACAATGTAGTCTGATGCTCTCTGATGTTTTCCCCTAACTTATATTACTTTGATTGATCTTGTAAGAAATTTAATTTTGATTTTGATTTTTGCTTTCTTCACGTGTTTCTCTGAAATTCTCCACGCTCAGTTTATATAAATGAATTTTTAGCCTATGGTTGGATTTGTGATGAGGTAACTGTCACAATGGTGGTGGTACCATTCTCTAATGTTACTTTTTTCTAAAGCTTCGATGAGGAGCTACCGGAGAAGACGATCAGAGATCAGCAGCGGTGGCCTGAGTTTGTTTTGATTTAAAAGTGATCCAGCGCGTTATTTCACTTAAGGCCTACCGCGTTCCTTTTGATTAGATCCCTTGGATCTGTTTTAAATTTGACCTGATGGCCACACATGTATGTGAATGCTAGCCTTTGATCTGATTCTGTGGCTGTAGTATTTTGTTCCATTTTTATTTTAGTTTAAATGTTTTTTATTGCTCTTTTATTTCAAAAAGTCATAAAAATAGCTCCCTTAACCTTTTTCACTCCAAACTTTTCCTATAATTTTCTAAAACTACTTTCTATATTGTGTACATTTTTTCAAATTCTTATGTCATGGTGTGATTTTTTTTCAAGCATATTAATTGGTTTTAAAACACTTTTATGCATTTTAAAATTCTTCAAAAAATATTTTATGATCCTTAATTTTTTTCTAACCTATATTGATTTTATTAAGTTTTTGTTTGATGTTTAGATGTTACATTTGCCTTTTCTCTTTTATTTTCAATTTAAAGTCATTTTAAAAATCATTTTAAGGCTTTTTAATTGTTGATTATTGCATTTTAATTATGTTTGACTTCTGGCTGCCTCAGATTATGACTTGATTAAAATTTTCCTCAATCTCAATGGACTTTGGGTGTTGATGAGGTTGGATGAATCTTCATCAATTCAAACTTATTAAACGATCATTTGGATCATTTTTAGTACTACGGGTTGATGATAAGTTTAGTGTCTAAATCCACCAAGAGAGGTGATTGAAATTGATGATATATAAATCCGAAGTCATGGTTCAATTTGGTTTCTCTCTTCATCTCTCCTTCTCCTTCTTCTTTTTCTCTATTCTTTTGATCAATTGGATGATTTAGTGTCCATCTTATTCATGAAGTTTGGATTATTACTTGATGAACTTACATCATTTCAAATGTACCTTGTAATTGATCATGGATCATTTGAGGTACTTTGGATTGATGCATAAGTTTATCCTAAGTTATCATGAAGGATGATTGATGTAAGGGGCCAATCTCCTTGCCTTAGTGCTTGATCCCTCCTTGGTTTTTACTTGTGCTACATGTTTTAAAAATATGATTTCTACCATATCTCTAACATGTATGGTACATAATTTGTTATTTATTGGTCTCCCATAATATGATCTTCCTAATAGATTATGCTACGATTGCATAATATAGCGCTAAATTTGTCCCGAATTGTTTTATTAACTTTAACATCAATACTATTATTATTATTGTGCTAACTTTTACTTTATACCATTTACTTTTCTCGCTCTTTACTTTCTTGTCATTTAATTTCTTGTCATTTAATTTCTTACTCTTTACTTTTTATGCCTTTATTTTTAGAATTACATTTCATATTGCTTCTTTTTCCCTTGTCCACTTGGACATTTTATTTTTCTTTTAAATACATTAATAAAGGAAAAACCCCTTAAAAAATTTAATCTCTCTTGGACTAATGGTTACTATCCTTTGCTTGACTTGGAATTTTACCTATGGACTTTGGTTACTTTTCTCTATGCTATTGGATTCATCTGATACTTGAGACTTTTAGTTGACATTTGAAGACTTGACTATGATACATAGCTTTGGACTTATGGCTTGAGTTCTTCTTTCAACTGATAATTGTCTTATTTTGTGCTTGTTGCTTATGGCTTACACCAAAGGAATGAGATGTTGGTTTGACTCTTGTCAAGTGCTGGCTAGTTCTTGGTTAGTACTTTTAGGCATACTTCCACTTTATTGCATTTCTTAGGATAGTCTTTTCATCTCCTCCCCTTCTTAAATTTTCAAAATTTTCTCCCTTTTTAAAAACCTTCTTGTTTTCAAACTTGAACCACTTTCTTAATAAACCTTGATTTTGTCAAATGATTTTCAAAATATTTTTCTTAAAATGAATGCTAAGACATAAGCATATAGAAGCAATTTCAAAAGACCTAAAATACACAAAACTTATTCAAATCTTTTGTGCTCTTTGTGCACTTTTCATCTTAAAATATGTTGACATTTTCCATTTAAATGTTAAGTGATAGACTTGTTCATTTTAATCCAATCCAAAATCCTCCATCTCAGGATGCTGCAAATGTTCCTTTCTCATACTTGTGGGCGATTAGTTGAGTTTTTCCATTTAATATGACAAAATGTATTTCATATAAAATCAATCAAAACAAGTACTTTTGTTAATGTTACCACCAACTACGAGGTTTTGATCCTCCATTGCACTTTATGGGTACGTAGGCACGAGGCTCAAGAAGTCTTGTCAAACAAAAATCTTAAAAAGTATTTATCTTTTCATCTCCCCAATCTTTTGCAAACAACTCCTTTTTAAGCCAAACACAGATTTTTAAGAGGTTCCTATAGAGTGCTATAGATATTTTGGGTGCTAACACCTTCCCTTTGCATAACCAACCCCCGCACCCTTATCTCTTCGTTTTATTAGTTTTGTTTTAAAACATCTATGAGTTTTATTCGTTCTTTTTCCCATTCCTTTGGAAACAATAAAGAATGGTGGCGAATCTTGATTTATGAGTTAAGTTAATCGATATGTTAACCTCAAATTTTCACTGCTATAGTAAAGTGGCGACTCTGCTGGGGAGTAGTCCCAAGTGGATTAAGCCTATCTTGATTATCTGTGTTTTATTATTATCTATTATTTGCTTTTGTTTTTTGGTGCTCGATTATCTCTAAGTGGTGAAATAAGTCATATACCTAGACTTGAGTGCACTTAAGATAGGATGGCGATACAATCATGTTTGGATTACGTGGAGTTAATCCTTAATAAGCTGACTTGAGATCCCCAACTCAGTGGATGCCTACTTAAGGGTAAATATGCTGAACAATTGAGTTGTGAAGGCATTTTACTTTTCAACCTAAGAGCCTGAAAAGTCGAGGACCTCAAAACCCTTTAACCCATCTTGGCCTTTTAGGATGTAGTGCAGTGACTATTCAGGTGTAGACTTAGATTAGTTGTTATGCGGTACTACACTTAAACGAATTTCTCTTGAGAATATTATTGGCTGACGAGTAGTCATTTAAGTCGGTAATATCCGAAAAATAGAATCACGACTCTGGGAACTTTGTAGAACCTTGTTGTACATGTGATTTAGCCTTATTACATACCTTGTGGGTTGTTTGTGATCTTGTTTTTTATTGTTGCATAATCATGCACTTATGCATTCATGAACATCCTGTTTCATTGAGTTTTCAAGGAACTTAGAAATTCTCTTTGCAAACATCGCATGTCTTGTGATCATGGATATTGGAAGGGGGAACACTCAGAAGTACAGTTTCAGAGCTCTTGATCTAAAAGAGTGGAGAAAGTTATCATCATTAGTGGTTGATCCTGTGGATTTCAAAGATCGCTATGGAAAACTTTTGGCTATTTTGTTCACCAATGTTGAAGATGGACTTCTTAATACTGTGGTTCAATTTTATGATATTGTCTACCGGTGTTTCACTTTTCTATGTTATTAGCTTATGCCAACTTGTAAGAGTATGCTTATCTTATGGGTGTGTCTGTTTCTGATAAGGTTCCTTTTAGTGGTTTGGAAGAGGTTCCTAAATCAAAAGTCACTGCAGCAACTTTCACTTGAGAAAATCTAATGTAGATGTCAATCTTATTGTCAAATGATGTTGTCATACCCTAATTTTTACCCCTAAGATCCCACATAATTTGTATCTTTACATTGCATAAAGATCACAAACTTGGTTGTCTTCTAACCCTCTCACCTTTGGGTTAGCCTTTGCAGAGATTAACAAGAACCTCTTGTGTATTTTCTTTACATCTTTTTTTTACTTATATGTTTTATAATTCACTAACCACTAACCAAAATACAAAAATATATGCCTTGTCCCTTTGTTTCTTTTGCAAGGTAGGGTTTAGAATTAAGAGCATCAAGTCATTGTATCCTCAATAAGGGTTTGAGTTCCTCAAGTCAAGGTGTGGTCAACCAATGATTTTCAAAGACTATTCATCAAAACATAACCTCTAATATAAAGCCATAAGGTCTCAAGCATTACTCAACTCCATTTTAATCAATGATGTTTCAAGTTGGATGACTTGTTTCTCAAGAAGCTTCAACGGTTCATGTGTTTATTTCCATGCCTTCATCAACAAGTTTTCTCAAGCCATTGCAATTTTAATCAAAGGAAAATCAATAGTACATACTTTTAAACTCATATGATCATCAATGTACCTTGAAATGCAAGAAAACAGTCCATAGTTGCAAGTTTGTTCAAGGAAGTTTGACCAAAAAGTCAACATTTCAAGCCTAAGTTCAAGACTTCATAACTTCTTCATACTTCAACATTTTTTAGTGCTTCTTTGGGCAAATGACTCATCTTGATATCCTCTCCAACTTCTCTTCACAAGTCAATAGAAAATTGTGCTTGTAAGATCATCAAAAGTTTGAAGACATTATAGGTCATTTTGTGGACTTAGAAATTGTTGGCCTAAATTCAAGTATGGCATGCCTTTGTTCCAAAAATCATAACTTCTTCAATTTTCAACTTTTATGGGTGCTTCTTTTTGCCAAATATCCTTCTTGATGTCCTTAACAACTCTGCTTTAGAGGTTAAACATCAATACATGCTCTAAGGACCTCAAATCTTGAGGGCCATTTATGCACAAAACTAGGTCATGACCTGTTTAACCTAATGTCAAACCTAATTGTCAGTTGTTCTTCCTCAACTTCCAAGCTTTCCATTTTCTCATTTAGCACCCACTTGAGTTGATTCTTTTTGCATTGTATTCCTTGACATGAAAGGAACATTTGGCTCAAGCAAAATCACAAAACGCACAAGGGAATTTTATTTGGCCTCAGTTGAAAGTTGGTGACCCGAGCTCTATTTTGATTGTGTCCTACAATTTTAGAAATGACCTAAAACTAAACTTGGGGACCACAACACATGTGTAAACTTGTTTATGATTGCAAAACGCATCTCACTAAGTGTAAAATGACTCATTTCAAGTCTTGAATCATACTTTTCACCTTGCTTCAAACGGTTGCAAAAAATGAGAAAATTCTAGAATGGATTCACACGTTCTGGATATGATCTCACACATATGTGTCGCAACTGCGAAAAACACCTAGCGGAAAAACAAAAGAGTCGCCACCAGACGTTATTTATCCTAAAAAGAGGGAAAGGAAACGATCGAAGAAAACCTGAAGAACGAGAAAAGACAAGGTCATCGCAACCAAATCTTAGGTTTGGGAGTCGGTTACGCAAGGGGAAGGTATGAGCACCCCTCACGTCTGTTGTACTCAACGGGATCCACGTTTGTTGTCTAATCAAAGGGTGTGTTTATCTAAAAGTTACTGTTAAACGGAAACAAGGAAAAAGGAGACTCGATAGGACATCGCCGCCCTATGCCTACGTATTCCCTCGTGCAATGGGAAAGTCAGAGTCAACGTAGTTCAGAAAACTACGGGCGATGGGGGAAGATTGTTCGCCAAGACATCTTCGAACTGTGCCTACGTATCCTCATCTGGTATGAGAAATCAGAGCAAATGTAGTTCGGGTAACTACATGTGAAAGGTCTCGACCGCACTAGGGCGAGAGAAAAGGTTTAATTAACAGGTTAGTCTCGATTGCATTGGGGCAAGAGAAAAGGGAAGTTAGTTGTTAGTGTGTTCGCCAAGGATAGAAATTCTCGTGCCTACGTATCCTCATTAGGGAATAAGGAGTCAGAGCATTCGTAGTTCACGAAACCACGGGAAAATGGGATCTCGATCGCATAGGGACAAGAGAAAATATTATGGGCCTGAAACTCCTTAACATAAGTGAATTAAATTTGTTTGAGATGTGTATTGCACTAAGGTCTATAACATAGGAGCGAATGTGTCGCATATCGCCCACAAGATGTATGCTAAACACTCTAGACAAGCAAGGAGAAACCCTTATCTCATCATTTTCCATGTATTTAAGGCTCGTGGCACACAATACTCGTCGTATTCATTAAGTGTTTTTATTATTGTTTTGAGAAAGAGAAAAGATACGCACAGAAGGTCTAAGGGAAATTGAATCCTAACAGTTATCATACAAAGTGACTCTAAGGTCAGGATTAGGAGGGAAGCTAACCTAATGTTATCATGTTTGGATTGAGAGCCTAATGCCTCTCCTACCTCCAACTTAATCAGAAATTAAGTGGAGCTACGAATTCTAAGGGATCATGTGAATACAAAGTAATCAACAGGTAAACACAAATCATCTCAATCACAAAGAGAAATCGAAAATGAAACAAGGCACGCATTTATCAGCGCTTAATAAGAAATTAACCAAGATATGCATCAAAATCAAAATCAACAATTAATCAAGAATATCGATAAGAAATCTACAAGAAAATGCTAACAACACTTGCTAAAAATAATATCAATATTAATAAAAAATTAACATCAAAACTAGAGTCTAGGTTTAACCAAAATTAGTATTAAAATCAACAGTCAATTAACTTAAACTAAAATTAAAGATTTAATTCTAAGTTAATATCTAAAACAACATTAATTAATTCAAGATTAATTCTTAAAGAAAATCCTAATCTAATTAATTCAAAATTAATTCTAATTCTAGTTAATCTAAATCAATAAACTAAAATCAAAATAAAATTTAATACAAACCAAAAACAATTAGAAAATAAACTAAGATCAAAATTAAAATCAAAGTTTAATTAAGTTAATTCAAAATTAATTAAAAATTAACAAATAAATAAATAAATCTATTCCTAATTAGAAAAGAAACTCTAATAAAAAAAGAAATTTCAAATATTTAAAATATCTTAGTTAATAAAACATTATAATCTAAAAAAATAGTTAGTTAACTTAAATCAAATCTAAAATTAATAATGGTTAAAAATAAAAAAGAAGGAGGTGTTAATAGTAACAAGGAGTAGATAAATAAAATAAAATAACATCAAATTAAATGGGCTCCAAAGCCCAATGTTTCAATAAAACTCAATAAAAAAAAAACAAATAAAAAAAAATGATTGAAACTCCATGAAGTTAAATAGCAACAAACTAGCAATATTTACAAAAATCAAAAGCTAGGGTGTAACTAGAGAAGGCCAGGTGGACTTAAAAAATACATAACAAAAATCTAACAGCTAATCTAAATCAAAATGCCAACTTGTAATAAAATTGAAATACACAAATTTTAAAGCATACAAAAATTTAACTCAACTTATCTAATTCAAATATAATACTACTACTAATAATAGAATTCTTAAAAGTAAAATAATTACTAATTACAAAATAAACTTTCTAAGAGTTAAAACATAAATTAATTAAAATAAGTATTCTAAAATTATGAATCAAAATATAATACTATTAACAAAATATGCTGAAATTAACAAATCATGGAAGTGAGAAAAATGAAGATACCTTATATGTTGTTGAAACTTAGGTGTATGTTGGTGGTAAGTGTCGGCTACTGAATAAAAAAGGAGATAGAAAGGTTGGGCTTCATACTATGAAAAAAAAGAAGATCTTCATTTCATTTTTGTGAACAGTAGCAAATAAAGAATGTAGGAAGATTTTTGTAGTGAAATATTAATTAGAGAAAATGATGGATTTGATTTGCTTTTTCAACTCTATTCAGCACATCCACCAAGAAAACTCCCTCTCTTTCACTTCTTTTCTTTATAGTGAAATATTTTCTCTCTTCTTTTTTCTTTTTTTTTTTATTGAAAAGTTGTGCGCCGTTGCTCTTTTCTCAGTCATTTGCTAGGTCTCATCAATGCTATGTACATTATAAATACTACGGTTTTTATTTTTGGAGAAACAAAAAATAAATACTTTTATAAACTTAACCTACAAGCTTACTAATAATAGATAAAAGACAATTTACTTATAAAATGATAAAGTAAATCAAATTAACTAAAATAATCCTAATTATCTAAACAAATTAAATTAATTATTTAACTAAAAAATTAAAATTACATGATTAAATTAATTAAGGTTAACAAAAATATAATCTTAATTAACTAAGCAAATCTAAATTAACTTTAAATTAATTAAAAGATTATTCGAGTAAAAAAATTAAATAAAGTTAACTAAAATAAAATCCTAATTATCTAAACTAAACTAAATTAATTTTAAATCAATTCAAAGATTATTTAACTAAAAAAACAAATAAAATGAATAAAAGGCGAATAAAAAGTCGGGTATCAAAATTTTCGAAAAATAAAAAAAGACTGCACTAAAATCATCAGCGTCGAATAAATCACCCGGAAAAAATACAACGTTTTGTCCGATTTTGAAACAAACCGGGAACGGTAAAAAGACTCAGACCGATCGAAACGAGGTTAAAAAGTCGCCAAAAATTAAAACGAGCATACCAGGTTAAACTACGTGAAACGTAGAGTAACATAAATGATGACTGCAAGCTTAAATTTAAAACCTTTCGTCCACTGATTTTAGGCACAAATGACTTTCCGTTTGACTGATTCGTCTGTACATCCGACAAGTTTTATTATGGCTGACATCTTAGGCGGTATGCATGATGAAGAACATGTTATGATACGCGGATGATGCAATGCGAGAATAAGGTCTGATGAATGAAAATGGATAAATAAATTAGAACTTGGATATGAAATGGTTTTGGACATCTGCATATGAATATTTGAACTTGACTTTGAATCTGATGAGCCCGAATAATCCTCCACCAATACCTTCCACCAACACACACCTTGACTGAATTTAATCCAAAAACCACACTTGAAAATCTCCCAACAACCTCTGATAAAATAAGCACAACTACCACTGAACAACCATCTGAATGAGATAACCTTTGAATCTCTAATCAAGAGAATCCTGAATCACTTTGAATCTGTTTGAATGAATCTCCGGGAAAATAAATCCACAGAGAAGCACAATTTGAACTGATGGATCATGATAAACCTGATCTCCTGGACCAAATCTCACATGAAACACTGCTTGATAACCTGATGAATTCCAATATGGAACAAATTGACCTTGAATACATATTGACTAAGAAATAGCCACTGATGCAGGTAACTTGTGATTGAAGCAGTCTCCTGATGGTTTGACCAAGAATAGGTCAAACTTCTGTCTGATCTTAATCATGACCAAATAACTACATCTGACTTGAAGTTATACCATTGTCCCTGATAAACCTGACCCCTATCCATGATGAAAGGCAAACCTTAACCTTGAGTCAATTGAACATAAGCTTGCCAACAAATTCAAACCAAGTGTCGCTACTCGAAAAAATCGTGCAAATACGGGAAGGAGAGAATGAAAGACAGAAGAGTCGTCATCGAACTTTATTTATCCCATGAGGGGAAGGGAAAACATTGAGAAAACCCTAATAAAGAAAGGATAAGATGGTCTCGCAATCAAGAACAGGTTCGGAGGCCGGTTATGCGAAGGGAAGGTATTAGCACCCCTCACATCCATCGTACTCGATGGGAACCATTTGTTTGTCTATGCGTGAAGGTATTTGCTAAAGATGTTGCTTATAAGAGTTTCCAACAGGGTAAAGATAAGGGTTAGAAACAGGGGAAAGAGACGTAATGGGGGAGAATAGACTCGGTAGGACTTCGCGGTCCTAGGCCTACATATTCTCAACAAATATGAGAAAGTCAGAGTCAACATAGTTCGAAAAAACTACAGGTGAAATATGGGAGTGTGTTCGGCGAGGATTGGGGCCCTCGTGCCTACGTATCTTCACTTACAAGAAGTGAAGAATCAGAGCATCCATAGTTCGGCCTACTACGGGTAAACGGTGAAAAAAGTGTGCTCGCCAAGACATCGTCGTCTTGTGCCTACGTATTCTCATCTGGCATGAGAAATCAGAGCAACATAGTTCGTGAAACTCGTTAACCGGTGTTTTTGTGGATGATGTTAACATAGTGCATTCTAGTAGTTTAAGTGTATTGCTGCTCGCTCATTGGAGACTTAGGCATTACCTGTTTGCAGTAGAACGGACATAACATATCCTTTTTAAAAGATTAATTTTTGTCATGCGAGGCAATATGTCACGTTTGATTTGTGGAGATTTGTTTTTAGGGGTGAAATATATCATCGGATAGTAACCCCTTGCGGGTAGTACCCAATTCTATATCTCAAAGTTTTCTTATAAAAAGGTGTGGCGAATACAAGTGTGTCTTTATATTGAAAGACGAGTATCGAGACCACACACTCTACAGTGAGTATCCTGACACTCGAAGAGGGAGAAGTCTACACTCAACCCTCTCTCTTTAGTTCAATGCAAAGAGAACTTCATTCTCTTATTAAAAGGTGTTTTGATCTTGAATGGTAAGTGCTTTGTGACAGTGAATCCTAACGGTAATGTCAAGCACTCGGGATAGGAGAAGGCCTATGCCTAACCACTCCACAACCATTCAAGTTTTATTGGGAAAAAGAGTTTGAAAAATGCGCTTGGCACGAGGCCAAGGTTTTTAGACTTGAGTAAAAGGGTTTTGAAAGGGAGTTTTAAAAAGTGAAGGTGGTGAATATAATCGCATCTTCATATTGAAAGACGAGTATCGAGACCACACACTCTACAGTGAGTATCCTGAGACTCGGTGAGGAAGAAGTCTACACTCAATCTTCTCTTTTTAGTTCAATACAAAGAGAACTTCATTCTCTTATTAAAATGTTTCTGATCTTGAATGGTAAGTGCTTTACAACAGTGAACCCTAAAGGTAATGTCAAGCACTCGGGATAGGAGAAGGCCTACGCCTAACCACTCCACGACCATTCAAGTTTTTGTTTAGAAAATACACTCGGTACAGGGCCGAGGTTTTAGGAGAAAAGTGAATTGGTTTGAAAGTTGGTCGAGAAAATCCGCTTGACGTTGGATCAAGGGTTTGACTTGTATTTGTGTGCAAAAACATGGTGGAATGGAAGTGGGTTTAAAAATGGCTCGATGACGAATTGGAAATTAGTTTGAAAACAGAATATTCTAGTCCCTGGGGGTGCTCCTAGACGATAAGCCGCAATCAAAGAAATAAAAAATACGTACATTAGAAACAAGAGAGGGGTACATGTAAGTTACACGGGATTGCATGAAAATAAAAAGTCTCATTGCCAAGTATCCCAAGAGAAAGCCGTGTGTGTGCAATGTGTCCTAAGCTACGTCTTTGAGAAAAAGTCGGGCACAACTCCATGCTTGAGTTCCTGAAAATATCCAAAGATCCGACACTCGGATAAACAAACAACAACCCACCGATTTTGAGTTTTATGGTTTCGATAATTTATTAAGTGTTTTGAAAGAATGTACAAGATGAAGAATTTGAATATATACAAGATATGAATAATATATAGGATATATATCAAGATAAATATTAACAGTTATATGGACAGGATAATATTAACTGAAAAAATAAAATAGTATATATTTGACAGAAATTAAAGTTAGTGGTTAGTTTGTTAGTGAATTGAATCGGGACGAAATGTGACACTAAACTGTCATAGCTCGACTTATAATGGAAGTCAGACTATAGGAGGTCGCGTAAATTGATATCCGTGCAAAAGACATGATAGAGAAATGATATTGAGGATCATTCTTCAATTTAATCGTGTCACACGGGCCAAAGAAGTGGGATCTCGTCTTAATCGCAAACATTATGTCCATTAATCGAAGGTAGCCTATCATGATCCCAAAGTAAAGAAAATGACCCAAATGGTCATTTTCCATAGATTTGAAATCGAGAAGGTTATCGACTTGGATAAATCGACGCTTATGAATAAAAGACTTCATAGATCGAAATAATTTAAATAAAATTAAAACGAAGAAGAAATGTGGAGAGAAAGAAGGTGGTGGTTTTGGGCAAACCTCCATCTATCAATAATTTGACCGATGATGGTTTCGTGGTCTCGTCATCGACCCGAAAAGATGAAAAGAAATGAAAGTGGAATTTCGATTGAGGAAAACATATTCCAAGTTTAAAAACTTAATAGTTAGAAAGGAAAATATTTACAATTCTAAAAGAAAATTAGAAAATATATTAACAATTAGAAACAAGGTTTAGAAAATGTATTAATAATCTAAAGAAAAGTTTAAAAAAATATATTACAATTAAAACAATATTTAGAAAATATATTAATAATCTAAAAAACTAATTTAGAAAGTAATGTTAAAAATTCTAAAAAAACAAAAATAGACTAGTTATTCCAAACCTTAAAACTTATTCTAATCTTATAAACCAACTAAATAAGAGCTTTTTCAAAACTAAATTAAACTAAATGACATATTATTATTATATTTTATAAAAATAAATCTACAAATAAAAGAAGAGAAATAGTATGAGATGTACAAAAAATAGGAAAATAGAAAGCAGTCCAAACAAATCAGCAGCTCCTCATTTCACTCAGAACTTAACTCCATCAGCTACTTCATTTAAAGCACCATGTTGTGGTGAGGATAGGATATCAAATTATTGATTAATTTGAATCACAGTCTTGATTCACAACCGGTCTTTGATTTATCTGAAGGAAAGGTTAAAGAAAGAAAATACCTAGTTTGCATCATAAACACAACGCAGGGAGAGATCTAAGGTTCGGGGGTTGGCTAAGCTTAGGGAAGGTATTAGCATCCTAAACTTCTGTAGTACTCTACAGGAACCTCTTGTTTAAAATGTGCTATTGTTATGATTATCTGCTTATGGGTAATGCTAAGGGTTAAAGGGTAAAGAGAAGGATCTAAGGGGTTAGTCCTAAGTTTGCTCGCCAAGATTCACATCTTGTGCCTACGTATCCGAGGTAGGGGATGAAATCAGAGTAATCGTAGTTCCCCTCAAAGAGGGAGGAAGAGGAACTTCTTGAACGCGATCAAGGTTTCAGGGGGAAGTAAACATTCATATGGAAGCGCTTACATGGAGTACGGTGACTCCGATTCTACATTGTAGAGTTGAATTGAAAAGGGTGAAGTAAGTATTCCACGGCAGGAACTTACATGGAGTACGGTGACTCCTAATCCTAAGGCTAGGATAAAGGGGTGGATGTCCACGGAGGGACGCCTAAGCATGAGTACGACGACTCAACGTCTTAAGGTTTAGGAAAAGGTAAAGGTGTGTCCACGGTGGGACGCCTAAGCACGAGTATGGCGACTCAGATTCTAAGGCTAGGATGAGGCGAGGGTAAAGGCATTGACATGACGATCAAACAGGGTAACCTTTCCTTCGGAGGGGAATTAAACGGTAAAAAAAATAGTGAAAATTGATAAGCAGTAAAGATAGTGAAATATGGGATAACGTACAATGAGCAATGATAGAGATTGAATTAACACGAGAAATTAAAAAAAAAAATTAGATAGTGATTAGATGTAAATGGTTAAGTGGAATAAGTGGTAGAATTGTGATGGAGTTAGAATTAATTTGTAAATTAAAATGAAAAGAGGAAAAATTGTTTTTGATTGTTTTTGAGAAATTTTGTGAGGAAATTATGAAATTAAAGTCTAAGTTAAAAACTAACTAAATAGAGAATTAAAGTTAAATTTAAATGAAAAGAAAAAAAGATAAGAAAAGGTATTTATTTTCAAGAAGAGAATTAGTTAAAATATTAAATCTAAATTATCTACAAAGATTAAAAAAAAGTTTTATGAGTTTTGAATGATTTTTTAAATTTAAAATTCATTTTTTTTATATTAAAATGGTTATTGGCAATGTTCTTCTAAACTTGATATTAGGATGGTTGGTCTTTACCAACATCCCCAGTGAACCCCTAGATATCCCCAGTAAGTCTTGGAGGTTTAGCTGTCACTAGCATCCCCGGTGAGTCGGGTCTTGTTCCTAGTCCTTTCCTAAAGATCCCGTTTAAACTCTTCGTTGAAAGAAGAGTCCCCATTAGTTTGTTCCTCAATAGGGACCGTGTCTCTGATCTTTTGAATCCCTAGTTGGACTCCGAGTCTGTTGACTTTTATTCCCTTGTGTGGTTTCCTAGCCTTGTTTCCTTTGATGAATTTCCCTGTTGGGATTTTGTTCCTTGTCCCCTGTGTGGAGGATCCCCTTGAAGTACCATATTTAGTCATGTCTGGACTTTTGGTTAGTTCACTTTGGATCTATCCTTAGTGTGTCTGTATTCCCAATGTGTGGTTACTCGTTGTTTTGTTTTTCTATTTTATTTTACTAGTGTGTCAACATTTTCTTGCACTCAAGCATCATAAATAATCATCCTTAGAACTCATGACATGATCAACATTAGTCCTTTTGCATACCATCGCATCTAAGGGACAAAATTTTCAGTTTGCTATATTTAAATACCTTTCACCATGATTATATAGAGATTGTCATCTCTCATTGCCATTCAGTGAAGATATTTAAATAGGGGCAAATGGCATACTCCAAATTGTTACCCCTAGATCCCATTACCATTCTAGGTGCATCAAGCATGTGTTGTCTAACCTTAACCTCTTTCAAGTTGGTCCTTGTCAAGATGCAGATGAATTACGGTTTTACACTATTCAAATAAAAAATCACGTGGACTGATAAGTCAAAGTTTAAGATTTATCTTCTAAAAATAAAGTCTTCATATGATCAAGAGGCTCACATATTTCCAAAAACAAGTGCTATTTGAGGTTTTTATCAAAAGAATAGGAGAAGTGCAGTGCAAAATCCTGATTAGGGTTTCTAGTGGAAAAAGTCAACTAAAGTTTGAATTTTGGTCTAAATGGGTGTCCAAAGCTTGAATCATGGTTCATGCTACTCCTATGACTTATTAAATTCTCCTCAATAATTTTGAAAGGCTCAAAGAACCTAGAACACTAAGGATCGATCCTGAAGATTTCAACTGCTCGGTTCGTTTGTCTGGAAAGTCAACTCTATAACTTTTAGGGTTTTGACCCCAAATTGAAGCAAGAAAGTTTTACAACGTCATTGTGTGCCTAACTAGTGAGTTTGTTGGAGATTTAATCAAGGATTGATGGATAACTTGCAAATCAAGAAACTAGGGTTCATGAAAAACCCTACTTTTAAACCAACTTGAAATGATCATAACTTCCTAACCACACATCCAAATGGAGTGGTTCAAAGCTTGTTGGAAAGATCTTGGGGATCCCTACAAAAGTGTACTATGGGGTTGGGGTCAGAAAATGCATATATTTGGATTTATAAGCTCATCAAGTTGGGAAGGATTTCCAAAATTAGAAAAATGTCATGTTTCTTGACTTGTAAGTCAACTTTTGCAACAAACTTCATGAGGCCTTTTGACATAGTTCCTTTTAGAATTTGAACTTCTGTAAAACATGAATGTTGTATATCATATTTGGGGATTTTTAAAAAGTACAAGAGAATTTTCTCAACCTTTATGGTTAGGGAGAATCGAAGAAGGCAAGTTGGCCATTTTTCATGTCACAAAACCAAGATCAGCACTTGCATTTTGATGCATAAACCACTCAAACCTCTTCTAATCACTTTCTTAACTCATCCTTTGATTCTTAGGGACCTAATTTATGATATTACAATGTATTTACACGAGCAAAAGACCAGAATTAGGTTAATGGAATTGTTTATTCATGCAAGTGGATGCAAGTGGCAAGAAGAGAAAAACTTTTTGCAAAATATGTCACAACTCAGCTACTACATTAGCTGCACTCTCCCTTTCACTTCAAGACCACTATTTGAAGGATATTGATGATGATGAAACACACAGAGAGGAGGCTTATGCTCAGAAAAGAGATCTCAAGTTGGATTTGCACATTTTGCCTCCAAAAAGGGCAAACTTGGCAAAATGATCTAAACTGCACATACCACTTGCTCTCTAACCTTGCATATAAATAGGAAAACCTCAAATCCAAACCACACCATATTGATCTAGAAACCAGGAAAAATCTCTCTCATTCCTTAGATGACAACCTTCTTGCAAGCATTAAACTTGTTCACTTGAAGCACAAAATTCTGCCTTTGCATAAACCCTTCAAAAACTCATTCTAATCATCAAACACATCAACCAACACTTCAAACATATCACAAATGAATTATTGAAGTTGTTCAAACACTCACCTTCACCAGAAAACACCTCATTCAAAAAGTCAATTGTTAATCCAAAAAAGTTTGACTTTCTGCATCTTTGAAGCCACAACTCTGTCCACTTCATTTCCAGCCACTCTAACCCCTTAAACACCTTACATATAAGTTTTTTGTGCTATCCAAACCATTACCACACTTCTGTAACACCATTCCAGAAGTTTTCCCTTGGAGGTTCTTGGTCATTTCTAGCAAGAACCACCATTCTGTCAAAGTAGCTGCTTGAATCATCACATCTCAACTGGAATTCTTGCCTTGTGCATTTGCTTAAGGATGCTACAAGAGGTAAGTGCTCATACTAGCTACTTTTATAAATATGATATGCTTTTAGGTACACTAAGTTTTAACATGTTAGGCATCATTTATAGGTCATGTTTGAACCTTTTCTTGACTACAAACTTATGCATTCATGACTGTCCACTTGTTATGGCTTGCTAGTTTGCTTTTCATGACATTTCCATATGAAACTATGTGTTTCTGTTTGAGAATAGGTGTTAGATGTTTTCAAACATCATTTACATATCATATGTGTTGTGTTGAATCACTTTTTGGTCATTGAGATGTTGCATTTCTGTTTGTCACCATGTTCTTGCTCAAACTTGCCATTTTGACCACTTCATGTGCAATATGTTGTTTGAAATCCTCTCTTGATGTGTTATGTTTTTAAAAATAATTTATATGTTCCATATGTTGTGTTTGATCACTTGCTTTCTGCTTAAACCATGTATATTTGACTGTCCACATGTTCTTGCACATAACTTGCCATTTTCAATGATGTCTTCGAATTTTCCAAATGATACATGATCTTTGAAAACTACTACCACCATTGAGTTCCTTGTAAAAAAAATATACAATTTGCTTTTTTGTTTCACTCAATTTCATTAAGTTTTGAGAAAGTTATGATTGTTTTTGCACATTTGCCTAAACTAGGTTCTTGCCTTGCCTTGTTTTTGCCCTAGTTGTCTTAGTTTTGAACACAATTTTCCAAAGTGCATAACTTCTTCGATTTTTTTTTATCATTTTGATGCCATTCTTTTTTCAAAATGATCCTTGATATGTATGGTTTCAATTTGTGAAGAAATAATTCAAGAATTTCTATTTTTGAAACACTTTGATTCACTTGAGAGACATGACCTTTTTAGGGTTTTTTTACTTGTTTTCTTGAGCTTCTTTGACTTAGTACTTGATTTTCCTTGTATGTTTGATCTTGTATGAATCAGTTTTGGATGTTTAACATGTTTATATGTTTGAAACGTTTTGTCTCCTTGCTTAACCATGCCTATTCTTGCCTTTTTTTAATGTATGAACATGAAAACCATGACTTGGGACATCTCTGTGAATCCATGTATGTTTCTTGATGTTGTAACCTCTTGAATATGATTCCTTAACCTCACCTTAATTTTTTATGTGTCTTGTTAGAACGATAATATGTTTAGGGTTTTGATTCTTGCCTTTGTAAATGCATGAATGTGAATGTATGACTTAAGACTTCTCTGTATATCCTTGTATGTTTCTTGATATTGTAACCTCTTGAATATGATCCTCAACACCCCCTATCTTACCTTACTTGTTTATGTGTCTTGTTAGAACCATAATATGTTTAGGATTGATTCTTTCTTTGAAAGATACTATGAATCTTGTTTACCTTCCCTTATGTGAAGTTTGAACCCATGCTTGAACTGTTGTCACTCTTCTTGGTTATCCATGATTGATTGTCATCAATATGCCTTGAAAATGATTAAATGTTTTTAAATTTATACTTTTTTGATTCATATACCATGTTTTCCCTAAGTTGTAACTTGTATGCATGACTTTTGTTTGTTAACCATTGATGAACTTGTTGTTGTTACACATGTTTCATGCTTGCTCTTGTTAGTTTGTTACCTTCATGATCTTTGAACATTGTTGTGTTAAGTGAAAAACCTTAGTTGTTAACATGCTTGTTCTATTTCAAGTTGATCATATCTTATTTCTACTTACCTTTGTCAATATTGATTCATATGGGATGGAACTTGTTAGTTCCCATCATGTTGTTTTGTTATCGTTTTTGTTTCATGTTGTTACATGCTTGCCTTAATATTTCTTAGTTGTTACCATGGCTTCTATATCTTTATCATATTTGAATGAATGTTTATGTGTGCTTTAACTTTGTTAATTTCTCCACAAGAGATGGCTTGTTAGCTCTCATCCAGTTGCCTTGTTTTTCCCTTATTCCAAAGGAAAGTCTCTCTATTGACTTCACTGTCATAGATAGCTCATTACCCCACCCATTGACTTGGTTAAGTCATTAGGTCCTTTAACTTAGTTAAGTTAGAACCTGTCACCCCCTAATTTTTGACCATAAGATCCCACCTCCTTTATGCATTTCTTACGCTATTTGACCTTATACTTCGTATTAATGTTTATGGCGATTAACCAGATTATGCAGGTATGACAAATGTGAATGGTATACTTTTTCTTCTCTCAATTTAAGCATCTCAGGCCGGCTCCGGATCGTTTTTAAAAGGAGCATTATTATTGTCAAGAATGATTTACGATCACAAAGATAAAGCACAGGAGGCATTAATTATTCGAGAGTTCGAGTTCAAAGTTGCAAGCTTTGGCCTGATAATACAACTAGGATCCTTCTAGCGCCCAGATATCTAAGTCACATTTCTATAAAGGCTCTTCTTTGAAAGTTCTACAAGGTCACTGGATTCCGATTTAAAGAAAGCAAAGATGGTTTTATGCGTTGAGTTTTATGGCATTCCAAGTTATTATAACGATATTGGGTCCATGCTATAAAAGACTGAGCTCTGATCAATTGAAAAGGTGCATTGCGCTGGAGGGCGGACGTCCATTTTCTCATCAGGTTTGTTGGTTCTAGGTGATTCAAGAATCACTTATTCACTATAAGACAGGATCAAAGGTGCTTATGAGCTGATATACAAGGTTGTAAGTAAAGGCAAGTGCAACCCAAGTATGAGTTGAGAATTCATAGAAGGAGTCATGGCAGGAATAACCATGGATTTTCAAGCGTTTTTTTTTTGTTTCACCATTTAATCCAAAGAAAGAGATGTTTTCACAAGCGTTACAACTTTTCCTAAATTACAAAACTCCAGGATTTCAAGTTGTGGTTATTCATTGACCAGCCATGTCACGAGCTACAAAGGCACACCTCTTTGTT
The DNA here is from genome assembly GCA_963859935.3 of Lathyrus sativus. Lineage (NCBI taxonomy): Eukaryota > Viridiplantae > Streptophyta > Magnoliopsida > Fabales > Fabaceae > Lathyrus > Lathyrus sativus. The sequence goes on along the minus strand of OZ012735.1, from coordinate 215,668,077 downwards.
CAAGTATTTTAAATCCTCTTCAAGAGAGTATATTCACTCACACGATACAAATTGGAATCATAAAAGTTGTCTGGATGTAGTATAATTTAAGCTCATTACAAAAGACAAAAATAGGAAACTCAACATCGTTCGTTTCTCATTTGGTTGCATTAAACTCACTCACGCGGAAACCTAACAAACTAAGGGGCTCGACATTACAGTGGTGAAAATACAATAGACCTTAAGGGTGTCCCTACTAAGCGGGATGTTGCAACAAATTGTTCCAACATGTCTTGATTCTCCCTTTGCTCTAAGTGTTGGATACCTCTTCATCATGAAAATCGGACTTCCCTGCGTTATGTTTCAAAAGTTAGCTCTCACAAGGCATAAAGGAAACAACGGAAGACAAAGTTATATATGTTGAGAATACTATTGAGGGTCCTGCAAGTGACAATTCCGACATTGAGAGATCTTTGTTTCCGACGAATCACACCTGTGTAACCTCTAAACACCATTACAGAATCTGTGTCTTTTGAAATCCAAATAATTGCAGAACCTGCTCCTGAAAGGAAAGTACATAAATCCATTAGTTGCTGCCACATAACGATATTTTGACATCTTTCATCGAGGATGAGTTTCAAAATGCACCAGCTACAAGAGGCCGGAATAATATGTTGTCACCTGCCGGTATTATCGGTGATATCTTTCTTACTATCGAGTATGCGAGTAAACGACCTTTGGATTGACTCTGGAGAAGGCCCCTGTAACCACTTTGTACGACCTGTCAAGACAAGTGGAAAACCAAGTCAGTACCAATCCTGCGTTCACACTAGCCTTGCAACAGACAACTAATTATAATCACACCCTAGAACACCATTACCGGCGGGACACTTTGACGCGTAGCAGCGACAACCTCGCTCCAATCTTCCAAACATAACCATCCAGCATTGCACCTGCAAAAATACAAGAATAAATTAGTAACCGCAACCGGGACGTCGAATGCCATTACAGAAAAAGTAAAGGTCAAGAAAGGAGCGGAATTCAACCCTCAGTTCAATGCATCATTGGGCATGAGCGGGCAACCGGGAGGGCAACAACCGAAGTTGTCGCCAGCTCCCCACGAAGCGTCGAAAGTAAGAGAATCAACTAATTTCAGATAGCCCCATCACGGTTCTAAAGTACAAGCGACATCAAGGCCGCAACTGCATTGGTAAGCTATCAGCTCAAGTGTTTCATCACCATAACAACAACATTTTCAACCTCCTCGCGGTTCAGACTGTTAAGTCATCATCACCGCTTCAAACCCCTCTCGGCAACGGTATAACAATCGGCTGTTTATGAACTGCTAGCGGTATCCTGAGGGAAGAGAGAAACATCAGCAGCAAGCATCATCTGCAAGCACATCAACAGCAGCAAGCATTTCAAAACCAGCAGGAACAAATAACACAGCTGATAATCAAAATAAACCATTACAGGAGGAGTTTGAAGGATAAAGGTTAAGAATAAGAAGAGGTTATATTCTCAGCCCTCAGTTCCACTCATCACTGGGCAGAAGCTCGAGTAGCCGGAAGGACAACAAATGGATTTATCGTTAACTCCCTACCAACTCGAAAGCATCAACGGACATTCGAAAGCAACAGCGGTCGTAAACTTCTTAGCTCGGACGTAGTGTCGTCATCGCCGATCCGAAACCTTTCCCGGCAAGCACAAGACAAGGCGAATATCTGAACTCAGAACATAGCTTTCCCTACAAGAAGAAGAGACGCATTAATGCAACTTCAAAACATTAATGCAGAAGTTAACCAGCAACAGTAAAGATACGAGCCCAAATATCACAAATTAATATGAAAGAGAAAGATTCAAACTTCCCAAAATTGAAGCCAGCATGTCATCGACAAGATCAGACAAACAAGGAAAGAATTGAAGTTGTTCCCCAGATTCACCAAGCTGCCTCGACAAGATCAGACAAATAAGGATATAATTGAAGAGCAATATTCATTGGAGGCCCATTGGTTTCACTTATAAAAGGGGCGACATTAAGCAAATCAAGGATCGAAAAAAATCACCGAAGGAGAGGAAGCATACAAGCTCAGAGCTTGATCGAGAAATTTTGTCACCGTCGCGAAGCTCAGACTACCCGCGAAGACTCATCATCACCGGAGAGATCAAGATCATGGATTGCATCACCGTTTCCCCGCTACCATCAACGCGCCGCCGACTCCTGTTTGTGGGTAAAAGTTTACTCCCAAATTACTTTGCATGTTTTTCTCTTTGCTTGGTTACAGACTATCATGAAGCAAGACGGAAAAGAAGACGGGAAAGAAGACTGAGAGATTGTTCGAAGAGAAGCGACGATGGAGATCGCGCTGTGATGAGGAAGAAGAAGGCCAACGCCGCGAGATGGTTTGGGGAGAGGATAAAGGCCTTTGTCTTTTTTTTACTTGTTTTATTTTTTTGTAAATTTTGTAATGTAAAATAATCACACGCGATGCACACACGCACATACCACGCACCCTTGCACACACGACGCTCGGATCTCCAACGAATCTCATCACATGGCCAACATCGCTCATACCCACAGTAACTCATGCACCTCGCTCGCATAGGATCCATCCGCTTGATTAATCTTTTTATTAAATTATTAACCTCAATTATTTTATAAACTAACTAATTAATCCTTTTTTTAATCACTTAACTATTTTTTTTAAATCAACCTAATTAATAATTATTAATATCTATTCTAATCACCCTTTTTAATTAATTGGACTGCATTTTATTTATTTAATCTCTTAATTAACTTTTCTTTTAATTAACGAATAATAAATCCGTTTGTTAATCTTTTCTTAAATAAATAGTAATTCTTAATTAACCTTTGCAAAAAGGTAAATCACCCTTTTAATTAAGTTCTATTTCTAATATCTTGGCAATTGTTTAAATAAGCGTCATCCTTTTAATTAATTAATTTGATAATTCTTGAGTGAACTTTTTATAAAACCTTTCTTAATCAATCTTTCTAAGCAACATGATAATCACTCTTTTTTAAAATAATTAGAAAATATTTGATAACATAACTTTACTTATTTAATAAAAATAATGATATGATAACTAAGCTTATTATAATAATAAAAACTTATTTTATAACTAAAGGAAATAGTAACTTGTTAATAGAATATTATCTTGTATCTGATAAACCTTTTTATAAACCCTTTTATTTAAAATCAAATCTCACCCAAATAATATATTTTCTCATTAATACAAATTCGACTAAAATTAATCAACTTCGCCTAAAACCCAATCACGCGCGCTCGCACTCTGCTCTGATTCCATTCACATATGCACAATTCACACACTCTCTTAGCGCTTTCATGCGTTTGTGTATATATTTATTTATATGCTTTTATGTTATCTGTTTTATTTACCATCATTTATCTTATCGCATCGCATAAACGTCCAAAGGAAGAATCTGCGCGTAACGTAAAACTTGCGTGTATGCATCTCATTTGCATCATCATGCCCATTGATCCTTGATCCCATTCAAGTCGATCACTTAAGATAGATCCTACCCCATATGAGGGTCTTTGTCTTTTGTCTTCACAACTTAGAGAAAAACAAAACAATTCAACTCAATACAATTATTCAAACACATTAGAGAATAAGATGTTAATCATCTTAAGTGAGATAAAACTTCTACCCCATAACAATTCAATCAATATGTAGAGACTTTACCGCTTAAGAGAGATAGAGGCGTACTTGTTGACAATCCGAGTACTTGAGCCCTTCTCTTAAGACGATGCAAAGACTATTTTCCTACGAAGTTGTGGAGGTTAAATTAAGTAATCTCCCCTAAAATGACAACTCATCTTTTCTCCTAGACCCAATCAATCAACTACCCTTATCCCTTAGGAACTTTGACCACAATCAAAGAAATCCTCAAACCCTTTAGGGGAACTACAGATACTCTGATTCCATTCCCGTCAGGATATGTAGGCACAAGATGCGATATCTTGTCGAGTATACTTAAAAATAAACCACTAGGTCTTTTACCTTAAGCAGATAACCCTTAGCAATAAACAACATAAAATAAGAGGTTCCTGTAGAGTACTACAGAAACTTAGGATGCTAGCACCTTCCCTAAGTTTAACCAACCCCCGAACCTATAACTCTCTAGCTTTTGCATTTGCATTGCATTGTGGGTAATTTGATCTTTTTCCCTTCCTTTGGACAAATTAAAGACCGGTTGCAAATGAATTAAGATTCAAGGTAATCAATAGCTTGACATCCAAATTTCTCCGTGACAGAAATGATGACTTCACTGGGGACTCTCTTCAGTGGGTTTCCCTAACTTGTTTATTATGCTTGCTTATTATTTGCTTAATTGCTTATTTGTATATTTCTTTTATTTCTTTTTGGGATGATATCTTTGAGTGGTGAGACAAAGTCCTACACCCGGACTTGAGTGAAATTATGATAGGATGGTGAGATATTCGACGAGGCTTATAGGGAGTGAGTCCCGACAAAGTTGACTCGAGAATCACCGCTCAGTTGAGACCCTTTCTAAAATGGTTCGGTTGAACGAGTATAGTCGTGAAAACTTTTACTATTTTCGATTGGAGTCCATGATACTGAGGACCATAGTTACCTTTAACCCCACTTTGACCTTTATTAGGACGTAGTGCAAGGACTATGAGGGAGTAGTCCCGAAATAGTTGCTACGTGATGCTACACTCAAAAGAGGTTCTCTTGAGAATATTATTAACCACCGAGTCAGTCGGGAAATTGATAATATCCGAAAGATGGACTAATGACTTTGGGAACCTTCTTAGAACCTTGTTCTGCAGGTACAAGAAACCTTTAGTCCACATCCTTTGGGGAATGGGTATACCCTTTGGCTCCATGCTCGTTGCAAACCTAGGACCTTCTTGTTTGTTTACATTTGCGTCCTTATGTGCTTACTTGTGTTTGTTGCATCCATAAAGCATCATACTGCATTGGACTTCATGGAATTCACCCTTATTTATGAATATTGTAGGACACTATGGATTCCAATAGAAGAAATACTTTGAAATATACTTTTAAGAGTCCCAAATTGGATGACCTAAGGAAGTTGGGATCTTTGATTGAAGACCAAGAAAGATTCAAGAGCAAGTATGGGAAGCTAGTACCTTTATTGAGTCGTGAAGCGAACGAGAAACTCCTTTATGCCCTGCTACAATTCTTCGACCCAGTTTATCATTGTTTTACTTTCTCGAATTATCAGTTATTGCCTACCCTAGAGGAATACTCTCATTTGGTTGGCCTACCTATCTTGGAAGAGTCCCATTTCCCTTTCTTAGAAGGAAACCCTAAGGAGAAAGACATTGCTAAGATCCTCTACCTAAAAGTATCTGACATCAAGGAAAATATGGTTACCAAAGGTGGGACTTTCGGTCTGACTACAGATTTCCTAATCAAGAAAGCCCGATATTATGCTGATTACACGAAAAGGGTTCCGTTTGAAACAATCTTTTCCCTACTTGTTTATGGAGTGTTTCTATTCCCAAGTTTTGAAGGGTTCGTCGACCTCAATGCCATCAATATCTTCATGAAGAAAAACTCGGTTCCCACTTTATGGGCTAACACCTACCATTCTGTGCATCTCTGAAACTTTCATGGTGGAGGGATGATTACCCGTTGTGTGCCTTTACTGTACAAGTGGTTTATTTTGCACTTGCCTAAGCATGTTTCTTTTTGGAACCTTAATAGCAGACGCTGGTCAGAAAGGATCATGGCTTTGACTCATTCAGACGTTGATTGGTATAGCCGTGAGTATGATGGGATTCTAATTATTGATAACTGCGTAGATTTTGCTAATATACCCTTGCTTGGCTTTGATGGAGGGATCAGTTATAGCCCTGTTTTAGCTCGTCGACAATTGGGATATCCGTTGAAGGAACCACCTAAGAGTGTTCAAGTGGAGATCATCTTCTTCAAGGATAACAAAGAGCTTCAAGAGAAGATTGTTGATGCATGGGGGCACTTGCATAAGAAGGGTAGAGATAGTTTGGGAAAGCCTAACTGCGTGTCTCTAGAACCATACCTTCAGTGGGTCAGGAACAGAGCCATCAAGCTAAGGATGCCCTATCCTCACCAGGATCCCATACCTCCGAGAAGAGAACCTGTTTATGTCTTTATGTATGAAGCAGAGAAATTAGAGGTCGCTCTAAAGAAGTCACAACATGAGTCTGAAGCATGGAAAAACAAGTATTCCGTGGTTGTTGCAGAGAATGTTGAACTTTAGAAACAGAACGTTGAGCTTCGAGAACAATTACAGTCGAAAAACAAAGACCTACCCCCTTGAAAGAAGAGAAGACATTAGGAGGATTTATTTTCCTTCAAATATCAGTCTACTCCTTGGAAATTAACTGTGGACATGCTTATCTTCGAGAAGGTCCAGTTGGAAGAGCATCTCAAGCGGCGGGATTTTGAAACTTCCTTAGGGCTTTCATTAGCTTTTATTTAGCTATTTATTTGGGATTTTTAAAAGAATTATCATTTGTAATCCGTTTCAAAATTAATAAAACATTTTCTTTTACCACAATGTCTATAAATATTGGAATTCCATGAAGTCCTACTCATCTTGCATTGCATTCTTTTTTCTTTGTTCACTTCAAGAAACTCAATTCCGTTTTATAGGTGTTGTAACGATGGATTTCAAAAGAGAAACATTGAAGTACACTTTTCAGAGTCCTAACATTGAAAGTTTAAGAGAGCTAGCAGATCTTATTGATAACTGCCATGCTTTCTCGTCAGAATATGGAGGAGTGTTCTATTTCCTCAAGCTCAAGATGATTGATGGGTTGTTGGAGACCCTTGTTTAGTTCTATGATCCACTGTATCATTGTTTCACCTTTCCAGATTACCAGCTGATGCCAACCCTGGAGGAGTATTCTGAATTTTTTAGGATACCTGTAACTACTCGGCCTGTGTTTACTGGATTAGAGGACACCCCCAATGACCAAGAGATCGCAAATGCTACCCGTCTCAATTTAGCAGACGTTCAAGCTCATTTAACCACCAAGGAAGGAGTCCTTGGGTTTCCGGCTGACTTCTTAATCGGGAAAGTCCGTTACCATAATGAGAGAAAGGAAGTCCCGATAATGGAAGCTACCTTTGCCTTGTTAGTTTATGGGATCTTCTGGTTCTCAAAGATTGATGATTTTGTTGACATGGATGCAATTAAGCTATTCATCCTCAAGAACCTAGTTCCTACCTTGCTAGTTGACACATACCATTCAATCCACTCGCGGAATGCTGAAGGAGGAGGACATATTGTCTGCTGTATCACCCTGCTATATTCATGGTTTATCGCTCTCCTAGCTTGGCATCCATTTATTTGGGAGCAGAGCGAGGCACCCCGCTGGTCTGAAATAGTCATGGCCCTTACCCATTCTGATATTGTGTGGTATGACCCTGCGTATGGAGGTGTTAAGATGATCAACAACTGTGGAAACTTCCCCAATGCACCTCTTATTGGGACGAAGGGATGCATCCATTACAACCCCGCTTTGGCTCGCAGACAGTTGGGGTATCCCGTGAAGAAAGTACCTGACCAAACTATGTTGGAAGGAGTCTTTTTCAAGAAAGGAGAAAATCCAGATTTGAAGGCGAGAATAATACGAGCACAGGATCACATCAACATGGGAGGAACAACTGCTTTAGGGTACCCTAATTGTGCCGCCTCTGAAGACTATCTACATTGGGTGCGAGAGAGGGCTCTCGACCTCAAGATGCCTTTCCCTTTTCACGAACCTATGGTGCTGACCTTTCATGATCCTGATTAGTTTGATGTGAGTGAGATAGATCAGTTGAAGACTGCCTTGGATGAGGCCCAGAAGCTGAAGACCGCTTGGAGGAACAAGTACTTCACCCTTAAGATAGAGAAAGAGAAATCCCAGAAACTGCCAGAAGTCGAATCCGCGAGAAAAAGAAAGGCGCAAGAGGATTTATGTTCCTTTCGTACCTCTTCAAGAACTGTCACTAGTGATAATCTTCCCCCAACTACTTTATCTTGGAAAGAGTATGTAGATCGACTCATCATTGAGAAGGCAAAACTGCAGGAACACGTCAACCAGCTTGTAGAGGAGCTTCGTGTGCAGAAGGAGCATAAGAAGTAGATCTCTAAGTTTTCTTTTGCTTTTGTTTCAATGTAATAAACTCTTAAAGGAGTACTTTGCTTTGTAATGCTTCTCGAATATCAATAATAAATTAAGTTTTCAATTATCCAACGTTATAATACTGAAAAAACACTTTGAGTTTCTTGAAGTTTCATCCTGCATTCAGCATTTTGCAAAGCATTTCACATTTAGCATGTACATGTGTCTCTTCTCCGCTGCGTCCTCATTTCCGGTTTTATGTCTTTGTCTCGTCAGCTGACATCTCGACCATCTGACCAAGCTCGAAGTGCATACTAAAGGACAATAAAGAGAACAAATATATGGATCGCATAACTGGTTTCAGAGTAAGGACTAATTCGATGTTTGACTGTTCCTCCGACGACTTTGTTCAACAAGTGGATGCTCCTATCCAACTTCAACCTGTGCAAGGAGATTCTCAGTTTCCGCAGTGTATACCAAATCTTCAGAATGTTTGTACTGAGATGAAGGTGGACGATCCTAGATTTTTAGCAATCGAGAAAGGATTTCGTGATCTCGAGGAACAGTTGAAGAGGATGAAGGAAGCTAATGCATCTGTTCTTGATGCTCTTGACTTATGTTTAGTTCCCGGTGTAATTATTCCTCCAAAGTTCAAGATGCCTGCCTTTGAAGTATACAAGGGTATTAGTTGTCCAAAATACCATCTGACGATGTTTTGTTGAAATATGACTGCTTACATTGACAACGAAAAACTGATGATTCACTTCTTTCGAGAAAGCTTATGTGGGGCATCCTTGATGTGGTATATGAAGCTACAGAGTAGCCACGTTCAGTCTTGGGAAGACTTAGCCGTTGCTTTTATGAAACAATACAGTTACCATTTAGATAAATCTCCAGATAGTAATCACTTAGCGAACATGAGTAAGAATGGCAACAAATCTTTCAAGGAATATGCTCAGCGTTGGCGCGAGTTAGCCACCTAAGTCATACATTGGAAGAAAAGGAAATGACCAAGGTTTTTCTGAAGACTCTAGGACCTTTCTTTTACGAGGAAATGGTAGCAAGTGCATCCAGTGACTTCACCGAGATTGTAAACATGGGAATGCGTTTGGAAGAGAGGGTTCGTGAAGGAAGACTAGTCACGGAAGGGAGTACCCATAACAATGCTAAAAAGTATGGGAGTGGTTTCGTGAAGAAGAAAGAGCATGATGTAAGTGTTGTGAAACAAAGATGATCCAAGAGAGGGTATCCTCCATCACATCAAGTTGCTACGGTGTCGCCGGTACTCAACGCTCCAGCATATCTACCATAGCCACAACATCAACAAAATCAACAAAATCAGCAATTCAACAATCAGGGTCGTGTACATAGAAGAATATACTTTGATCCCATCCCTATGAAGTACGTTTATTTTCTCTCGGTTTTGATCTGCAAAGGTCACATCCAGACAAGAGCTCTGTTGCACCCTAAAATTTGCTCAACCTATTTCATCTGGTTTATGTTTTAATTGCATTGTCATTTGCATAATAAGTCATGTACATAGTATAATAATTTGCATAGCATAGCATAGCAAGTCATCCAACAAGGGATCAAGTGCCATTCTTATCAGAAATAGGCCCATCAAGGGGTTTTATTCAAGACCATCCAAGTAATCAAGAAATGAGTTGAAGCTTTGAAAAGTTTGAAGGTCAACCAGTGGATTTCTCTCCTAATCTTGGGATGTTGAAGATCATCAATGGGAGTATGAGCTATGACTGAGGGTATGGAATGTGCACAAGGATCATGGAATACCTAGAGGGTCACTTTAAAGATGATACAAGTCATTGATACAAGTACAAGAGCCAGAGGTGAAGTGCAGTCAACTAGGGTTTCATCTGGGTCAACCCTAGGTCAACTGAGTGATTGAAGAACATCAAGGCTTAGTTGAAGGATGTGGGATTCATGAATTTATATGTGTATACATGTGTGGTGTTGTGCCAAGGAGAAATCAAAAGGAATCAAGAAGAAGATGAGTTACTAAATTAGGGTTTCAGTGTAAAATCCCCTAATTTAGGCCTATCTTCCAAGCCAGATAAGTCAAAATGAAAGTTTCAAATGAATTCTTGGTCAACATGAAACTTTTAGAGCGTCTCAATAGATTCAATTTGAGTACTATAAGTCTTCAAGAAGATTTGTAGAACTCAAGTTATGGTTCTTACAAGTTATGGGTCCCCAGAGGACATTGAAATTTATCTGTGAAAGTCACTTGACTTCCAAGCAACGTTTTCCCATGAAGGAGTTTTCAAATGGATTCTTGGCCAACATAAGAGTTGTAGATCTTGGTCTTAGCTTTAATTTGAGTACTAGAAGTCCTCAAGAGGATTTGTGTAACTCAAGTTATGGTCTTGGCAACCCAGGGGTATTTTGGGAAAGATGAATTGCAGGTCATTTTTCAACATAGGTCCAAATCTCCATCCTCCACCCCTCAAATGAAAAAATGTTCAACATGAGATGTGTTCAAAATGATGTTTTTAGGCTATATAAGAGGTCATGAGAGTTTGGAATGGCTTGCTTCACAAAGTCACCAAAATGGTCTAAAATGAAGGAGAATTTTAAATGAACCAAGGTTGGAAATTAGGGTTTTTGATCTACACAAACCAAACCAAGCCATATGATATACCAATTTGATTGTAAAATGCATTTTAAGAACATTGACATTGCCACAATCTTGAATTGAGGGTTAGTTTTAGGACTTGCTTTGAAAATTGGTTACTTGAATCATAAGGCACAATTGCAAAACCATACTTCAAGGCAAATGCAAGGCTCCCTTCCATCCTAACACATCCAATATCTCATTAGAAGACAATTTAGATCAGAATTGAGTGAAAATACAAGCTCAAGCATGAGCTGATATGAACCAAGCATGAGATGAGATTTTCATGACATGAGATGGTGAATTTCTCATTGGATCAATCTAGAACTTTCTAGGGTCTTCAAACACATTCTATATATACTTGTGAAGTGATGCAGAGCTAGAGTTGGAGAGAATTGAGGGAGATTGGATAGATTGCATTTTCACTTTTCCATTTGCAAACAGAATTCTGTTACACAGTTTCAGCCAAGTTCAATCCATTCTTTTGATCTCAGAAGCTTGCTCTAGCATTGGTGGATGATTTCAGATAGAATCCATAGCAAGAACACTGAAGAATCGAGTGTTAGCATTTGAATTTCATCATCTGCAACTCAGAATCGAATTCAAAGATTCAAGTCATTTCAGTCAAGTTCTTTGCATGCAGAAGCTTGCTTATACTCCATTGAAGGAATCTGGAAGCTTTTGAGGATTGATTTGAAGGTTTGAGGACTCTGTTCATCTCAAATTTGCAGGTATGAAAACTTCACTCCATGGCATGATTTAGGTAGTTTCAATCTGTTTTGATTAGTTAGATTCAATGTAGGTTAATGTATGAAGCTTTCTGGTAGCATTAGGGTTGATTTAGAGACAATTAGTGAAGTGATGCAATTTCTGTTCATGCAATTATCTTGATGAATCTTGTGATAGAATCTTAGGTTGATAGCTAGAATTGATCAGGGTGAAGTGGTGAAGAGTTTAGGCCACTCAATTTTAGGATTGGTGAGATTCCATTCTTGAGTGATTTCTGAGATTCCCATCGTGTTTGGAGAAGGAGAGTGTTTCAATGATTGTGAATGCCATGATTGAATTGCTGGTGAAAAATGGAGTAAGTTAGGGTTTTCATTTTTGAGTTTTGATGATGATTTGAGGGAGAACGATTTGGAAGAAGATGGAGATCATAGCTCTGAGCTTCTATGGCTTCATTTCCCTCCAAGGTTCAAATGAAGAAGATGATCTGACCACCATTGGATGTGAGGAAGACTTTGACTGGAAACGAAATCCAACGGCCACGCGTGATTCATTTTGTGAGAGAGTCTGAAGAGTGATCAAAGCGCAGCGTTTCACTTAAGTTGTAGAATGGGCTTAAGTGATGAACATGATATCCACACCCCACTTCCAAAGCCCAATAGGAAATACACGCAATTGGCTTGCTATTCACACCAAGATTTTGTTATTTTCCTGAGCATTTTCATTTCAATTTTCTGATGTAACTGGGCCTAATGCGCACTGCTATCCCCACCCCCTTATGGGCCCATTTCTGGATTTGCACTAGCCTTGATTGCTATTTGACACGCTCATTTTTCCTTTTTCTCATATTTTCTTTTATTTTCACATTTATTTTAAGTTCTTTGAAAATTCATAATAAATTGGAAAATTAATATTTTTGCATGGGAGTTTTTTCCCCATTTTCCTAAAGAGATAAAGAAAATTATAAAAGAATAAAAATTTCATTTAATTCATTTTTCTATTTTTGGTTTATTTTTACTTTTATTTGCTTTTATTTCACTTTTATTTTGATATATCAACTTGCTGAATTTAGTGTGATCATGTGACTTAGAATTTTGACTTGGTTCTTTTTGCTATGGTTAGTATATAGAATTAGGTTCCCCATGGAATTTTATCACATTTTTGTGATTTAATTTTAGTTAGTTTTGAATAAGGAACTTTAGTGTGCTAGAATTAGGGTTTCAACTTGACATAGGTGCATTTCAACACATAGTTTTTGGGTTTTTAGTTTGATTTAAGCCTTGGGGGTTATGTGGGGTATAGGGTTCCTAGGTAGGATCCCTTAGAAATTAATTTAGGATTTTATGATGAGTATTTCCTATTTTCTCTGATTTTTGCAAGTTGGTTGATATTGGTGTGTTCCCTCTTGGGATGTTGTGTTGTTTGGTGGGTTTTGGGCCTCTTCTTTGGGTGTTGGGGCTTGTGTTTGGCTTGAGGAGTCTATGAAGACCTTGGAGAAGATTGAAGACAAATAGTGATGCTTGGAGCTTGAAGTTGCTTGTGCTTGAAGATTGCTTGTTGAAGACTTAGGAGATAGGAGATATAGGGAGAGCTATAGAGTAGACTGATTTCTTCTGTCAAACATAGAGAGCTTCTTGTGCCTCTATTCCATCCTATGACACAAGGTCCCCTAAAATAGTTCCATCTCTCCTTAGGAGGGATGTAGAGCATGCTTTGATTGGGTAGAACCTTGAGGATCCTTTTCACTTGCTATGATAAGATCTTAATGATTTCCCTGGGTTATCATTAAGCCTCTCAACATTCCAATTTCATCTGTTGATTCTCTCCTGTGAATGTTTGTATTGAAGATTGTAAGACCATTGAGGATGAAGTTCATTGATGACTAGAGAAGGTGAAGCTTGTGCCTGTCAAAGCTGGGTATCTGTTGAGATTAGGGTTTTGCTGCTGTTTGAAGCTGTGTGTTGGCTAGGGCTCAATGCTTGCTAAAGCTGAAGATTATTGGAGATAAGAGATTATCTGAAGTTTGGGTATCATTGGAAAATGAAGATGGGATTTTGCTTGAAGCATTACTGTCAACCTTTTGCTGTTAATCGACTGTAGCTGCCAGAGCTGGTGCTGTTTGAACTGTTTGCTGTCAGAGCTGGTGTTGCTGTCTGAGCTATTGTTGGATTTTAGTTCTTTTGCTGTATTTGTTTGTTGATTTTTACCTTAGGTTTGAAGTGAAGCTGTTTCACTTTGCCTATTGTTTGTTGCTGCATCCCATGCATATTTACTGTTTACTATATATCGGCTGTTTCTTTTGCTGATTATCCTCTAGGATCTCTAATTTCCTCTGCGCAGGAGGGAATTATGACAGACGTTAGGTTGTAATCCATGCATGATAACATTAGGGTAGTTTTGATTCCCCTTTCAAACCCTAGGTTTTGTAGACTTCTTTCTCTTCTATCTCAAAACAATTCAAGACATAGTAATAAGGATAATCGATGTCGTACGCTACGAGCCTTAAGCCATTTGAGAAAGGTTGATGGAGGGTCACTCTTCAGTAATCTGATTGCTTAGTGTGTTACCCTTAGGGTGACATATGACGTAGTCACTCTCAGATCATAGTCTCTAGTGCGTCAGAGACTACAAACATCGTAAAAGACAGTTCTTGCATAAAAGACTGAAAACAAACATCAAAGTGTCATTTTTGTCCGCTTGGACTCTTAATCAGGAAAAACCCTTTCATAAGGAGATAAAAAACAGTCAGACAAGCTTGTGTCTTCCGTAGCCCGAACTACGTTTGCTCTGATCTTTCATGCTATATGAAAGTACGTAGGCATAGGATGCGATATCCTAGCGAGCAACCTTCCCCTCCTTTCCCGTAGGTAGGCGAACTACGTTGACTCTGATTTCTCGTTTCAGACGGGAATACGTAGGCATAAAGTGCGATACTTTGCCGAGTCATTTTTTTTCTTTCTTTTCTTTTTAACCCAGACCTATAGAATAGATAGAATAACACACCCTTAGCTAGAAAACAAGCGTGGATCGCGTCGAGTACGATGGACGTGAGGGGTGCTAATACCTTCCCCTTGCGTAACCGACTCCCGAATCCAGGATTTGGTTGCGATGACCATTCCTTTCCCGTCTTTGCGTGAGGTTTACTTCGAGCGTTTCCTTTCCCTCCTTTGGGATAAATAACACACGGTGGCGACTCTTCTGTTCAGCCGGCGCCGATTTACGCAGTAGCGACAACTGACGACTCTGCTGGGGACTGGAATATCCCCTATGCGAGTCAACCCTAGCGCTTGTTTTCCCGTCATGGGTGTTGTGTAGATTTACTTTTCTGTCTTTACTTTCCGCATTTTATTATCAGCTTTATACTGTTATTGCTGCTGTGGGAAGGGGGTAATCTGTTGAGAGATAAGCCGGACCTGGGCTTGAGGTTACACATAGACTTAGAAGTAGAGAGTAGTGGTTAGCCTGCTTGCTTAGCTCGCACCAGCTAGCCACGAAATTTACGCTCGGACGAGATTCTCTTTGATGCTTCTTGCCTGGCCCTTAGGGCTCGACAAGTTGTCTGACCCGAGGATTGTCGACTCTGGGGACCTATCAATTGGGATTCAACTAAGTGAGGCCGCTTCAAGGGATGATGATGCCACACCTCCAGGGTATCGCATCATCACTCTTGAAAGTTTGTGACGTTGAACCCACATAGGATGTCGTACCTCGTCTGCGAGTTAAGTACACACCTGTGAGGGGTAGGTGGGTTATTTGCAGGAAACCTTTGACCTCAGAATACCTTGTTTATCTCTGTCAGTGAGACGTGGTTATAAGGTTCTTTTGAGTGGTTGGTTTGGTTTAAGATAAAGAGTGGATGGTTCTCAAGGCTTCAGTACAAAGCAGCCCAGTTCATCAGCATTGCACTTGGTCCCTTGTTGGCATATTCATGTGCATTTTCACGATTGCATTTCATTAACACGTATTTATGTTGCAGGTGATTTCCCTCTGATTCTAGTATATCTTCTAGCCAGACATGGAGCCCCTGAAGAAGACAGTTGCTTACCGGTTGCATTCGCCAAATGTCGGTTCCTTGTTGGGTCTAGTCGCTCTAGCAGATGAGAGAGTGAGGGCTGAGTTCAGGATATCTTATGGAAGATTACTCAGTTTGTTGTACAAACCTTCGGTATTCGAGACGATTGGGGTGTATACTTTGATGCAGTTTTATGAGCCACGGCTGAGATGTTTCTTATTTCCTGACTATATTCTGGCACCCACTTTGGAGGAGTATTCTGCTATGTTGGGAGTTCCTGTGTTAGACCAGATGCCCTTCATACATGTTGATGCTGAGCCCGATCTGGTTACGCTTGCTGAGGTTGTCAGTTTGGACGCCTCTGGGTTCCCGGGAGGCTTGGTCAAGCTGAATGGAGCCTATGGTTTTCACCTGTCTGTCTTGGTTGAGAAGGCTACACAGTGCGCAAAGAGTGGATGTTGGGTTGCCTTCAGTGCTATTCTAGCTGTCTGCATCTATGGAATTGTCTTGTTTCCTAATGTGCCAGGTTTTGTCGACTCAGACGCCTTCCTGATTCTTGCCTCGAAGAATCCAGTTCCTACTCTCTCGGGCGATGTTTATCATTCCATTCACTACAAGAATGAGAAACGTCGTGGCAAGAATGTTTCATGTTGTCTTCTTCTCCTGTACAGGTGGTTCCAAGGGCACCTTCCTAAGACAGGGCCTTTTGTTGATGCTGTTGATACTTTGGATTGGTCTTCCCGGTTGATGGGGTTGTCTGCTGAGAATATCATTTGGTTTGATCGGAGCATGCTTGGTACTGATATTATATATAGTTGCAGTGGATTTCCAAATGTTCCCCTTATTGGACGGAAAGGCTGTATCAACTATAACCCTTCATTGCTGGTACGGCAGTTCGGTTACGCTTTGAGAGACGCTCCTATTAAGAAGGAGATACAGGAATCTCTGTATCTCACAGGGTCATTAGACGCGACTATTTTAATCAGATTGAGACATGCATGGGCTAACATCCATAGGAGGGGAAAAGCTTTGCTCGGTAAGAGTAACAGCAGAGCTTATGATCCTTATTCGGCTTGGATCCGCGAGAGAGTTAGTACTTCCTTGATGCCTTATCCTACTGTGGAACCCCTGTATCTTCCCTTGATTGAGGTACCCACTTTGGAAGAGAGTGAGAAGTATAACAAATTGTTGGCGGAGAACGAAGAACTGAAGAAAGCCAATGAGGAGTTAGAGAAGGAGATCTTCCAGTTGCGGCGTGAGAAGAAGGAAGCCACCTTCACTGTGAAGGAACATAATGAATTGATTAACAGGTTGGGATCGGAGCTGACGGAAGCGACCAACAAGAAAGAAAAAGTGGGAATAGCCTTAAACGGTGTTAGCAAGGTGCTTACTTCCAAGAAGGAACTTCTAAGCAAAGCTTATGCCCGTCTCAGCAAGTGGGAAGCTTTGTGGAGTACCACGCTTACCAAGCGGAAGGAGCGCGAAGACGAACTGAAGCTGCAGATTGCCATGCTAGAGGCACAGATTATAGCCCAAGATGCAAAGATTGCTGAAGCGACATCACTTAGGAGCGCTGTTGAGCTCAGAGTAAGTGACATTGACGAGAAGCCGAGAGGTTATGAAGAGAAGGTCGGTTCCAAGAGGTACAGATTTGACAAGAGTTATGGCGAAAGAACCTGCCAGGACGATGCCAAAAAGCTGAGATCCACTACCGAGCGGCATGCTTTACTGATCCAGGAGCTGATCTCCCGACTAGGGCACTCAAAGACGATGAGGATATTGGAGGACGTCAGAGCATGCCATTTGGCCTGATTTATCTTTGCCTTGCCTTTGTTATTTGTATGTGTATTTGGGCCATCGCCAGGCTTGTTGGCCGAGGTCTCTTCAGTTGTATTCAGTTGTACTCTTGTACTCAGCCTCTGGGCACGTGTTTATATATGAGGGTTTTCTGATTCTTTACTTGCTAGAAAGGGACTCCATTGTCGTAATGGCCTTCTCTCCAAAACTAGAATCGGGGGGAATATAACCTGTAGCATATTTACACATTTACATCCGCATTCATGTCGCACGACCAGTATTCTCGAATCTGTATCTTATTTCCTGCATCTACAGGTTTCCAGGATTGACGAACAAAGAGTTCACCGCTACTCAACCCGAAACAACTGCAAAAGAATCATGGATCAAGTCCAAGTGGAGATGCAGGAAATTCACGAGAAGTTGAACCTGTTCATGCAGGCCATGGAGAGTATTACTAAAGGCCAGGAGAATCTCCAGACTTTGGTACAACCGCTGCTAACGCGGGCTAATGGGAATGGCAACAATGACCACAACTCTGCGCATGTTGAGACTATTCCGGAGGATGGGCCCCCTACGCATGTGGTTCCTCCTGTGGTGACCCCACCTGTTGTGGTTGTAAACAATGACGCTGGTGCTGGCAATGGTAACGCAGGGAATGGAAATGAAACTGTTGTTAATAATGTTGGATTGGGAGATGCCAACCTAGGCGGTGGTAACTTCAATGGCGGTAATGGTTTTGGTAACAATGGATTCGGCTATAACGACCAGGGGTTTGAGTACGACAATCAGGGCGGAAAGTTCGGCTTCAACACTCAGGGTTTCGGCTACGACGGTTTTGGTAACGCTAACCAGGGTTATGGTGGAAATGGTGCTGGATTGATTCCTGTCAACACTGGTTTCGGGCCTGTTAGGATCAATCAAGGTTATGGTAATGGGGGACGAGGTCCCGTGACTAATCAGCAAGGGTTTGGTCGCAACACTGGTTATAACGGGTACGAAAATGAAATGTGAACTGGGGCGAAGACTGCCAAGAGGATGCCTTCTCTGGAAGAGGTATGGAATTTGAGGGACCCGTTGACAATGCTCAGAGGATTAAAATGCTTGAAGAACAGGTGAAGGGTATGGCTAATCAGAATTCTACCGGATTAGACATGACTACCATGGGCTTGGTGCCTGGGCTGAGGGTACCGCCAAAATTCAAAGCTCCCACGTTTGACAAATATAAGGGGGACACTTGCCCTAAGGTTCACGTCCGCGCTTATTATCGAAGGATGTCCGCATATTCAGACGACGAAAGGATGCTTATGCATTTCTTTCAAGACAGCCTGTCAGGACCATCACTCGAGTGGTACATGGGGTTGGAGCCCGCTCAAATCAAAACCTGGAAGCAATTGGCGGATGCTTTCGTCATGCATTATAAGTATAACAGTGATCTGGCACCGAACCGAGTTCAATTGCAAGGTTTGTCGCAGAAGAGCGGTGAAAGCTTCAAAGAGTATGCGCAGAGATGACGCGATATGGCAGCAAGAGTACATCCTCCGTTAGCTGAAAGAGAAATGAATAGCATGTTCATTGGGATATTTACGGGGATACATTACGAAAAATTGTTTAATGTTTCATTGAGCAGTTTTTCAGATTTGATTCTTATGGGTGAGATGGTCGAAGACGGTATTAAGGTTGGAAGATTCCACGCAGGTGAGTCCACCCCCGCCGGAGGTACAAGAAAAGCATTCGGTGGTAGACGCCAAGGCGATACTAGTGCCGTGTTTGGTGGCAGAGGCCGGGGAAGAGGACGAAGTCAGTATGCTTAGCATCAACAGGTCGCTAGTGTTACCATCCCTTTTCCACAACAACAACAGCAGCCGCAGCAGCAGCAACAACAAAGGCAACACCCCGCCCAACACAGGATCTTAGAGGGCAAGCCAAGGCGAATATTTTAAACGCCTCCTTCAACATACGTCGAATTGCTTCAAACACTACTAGGATTAAAGTTGGTCGAGAAAAGGACCATGACGCCGTTAACGGGCACTCCTCCGTTTGGCTACGATGCTGGTAAGCACTGTGATTTCCACTCCGGGGCGCCCGGACATGATATTGAAGGCTATCACGCATTTAAACATAAAGTTCAAGACTTATTGGACAACAAAGCTATCAACTTTGGACAAGCAGGTCCAAATATAGTACAACAGCCTATGCCCGATCACGGGGCCAACGCCATCCTGACTGAGGAGAATTTGAATCTAGTGACAGATGTCAATGAGCTGAAGACACCGTTGGGTGAGATCAAAAGCAGGTTGTTAAAAGGGGGTGTATTCCCAGGGTGTGACGAATTTTTCCTGGATTGTTGGATACAGTCAGAGGGTTGTAATGATTTAAAACAGGGTATTCAGGCTTTGATGAATAAAGGAACATTGCAGTTTGATAGAACCGCAGTTGAAGAGCCTGTAGAGGCATTGTGTGAGGAGCGGAACGATGTTGCGACGGTAACAATTCCAAGGAAAACAATAACAATAACGGCGCCCGCCAGGCGGCCGACGATCACTATTACTAAAGCGGGACCGATTCCTTTTGAAAGTACCAAAGTCGTGCCATGGACTTACGGGTTGGAGGTATATTGTGACGGTGAGAAAATTGAAGTCAATAGACAACCAGCTGGGGTTGTAGATAACGTTGTTGGAACAGGAGGTATGACCAGAAGCGGGAGAATCTTCACATCGCCTGAGATAGAGGCAGAAAGATTGGCAAAGGGGAAAGCTAAGGTAGACGAGAGTGGCCCCTCGCAGATAAAGGAAAAGGAAACATCACTTAAGGATGTGGAAGAGTTTATGAGGCTCATCCGTAAAAGTGATTACAAAATCGTTGAGCACCTCCAGCAAACGCCATTAAAGATCTCGATCTTATCACTGCTATTATGTTTCGAGGCCCATCGGAATGCTTTGCTGAAGATTCTAGACACGTCGTTTGTACCCCAAGATGTTTCTGTGAATCAGTTAGAGGGGGTGATGGCGCACGTGAATGCAGGCCACAATTTGGGCTTTACGGATTTTGATTTGACCCCGAGGGGGAGAGAGCACAATATGGCATTGCATGTGTCAGTTGAATGCTGGGGCGCGGTCATGTCCCGTGTGTTGGTGGATACAGGGTCTTCCTTGAATGTGCTTCCGGAGAAAGCAATGATGAAGTTGGATATCAGGGGGATTCTCTGCACACCCAGTGACTTAGTGGTGAGGGCGTTCGATGGAACGAGGAAGTCAGTTTTCGGATCGATAACGTTACCATTGCAGGTGGGGCCTGAGATATTTGAAACTGAATTCTATATAATGGACATCCAGCCAGCATATAATTGTCTTCTTGGGCGCCCATGGATCCATGCTGCTGGGGCAGTCACATCCATGTTGCACCAAAAGTTGAAGTATATGGTGGAGGATAGTGTCGTCACTGTTTGTGGAGAAGAAGATATTCTGGTTAGCCATCTGTCTTCATTCAAATATGTGGAGGTTGACGGCGAAATACATGAAACACCCTGTCAAGCCTTTGAAGGGCTAAAGATTAAAGACAAAGCTCCAGTACCCAAGATATCAGATGTGGCAGTATCATGTACAAAGAGGCTTAAGCTCTAGTGCAGGTAGGCGGGACCAAGGGCTGGGGTCAGGTGTTGGAGATTCCCGTGAAGAATGACAGGTTCGGGCTCGGATATCATCCTTCGTCATCAGCATCCTCTTCAGGAGCGCCCAGGTTCAGAGGACCGATAACCATCATACCAAGCGGGGTGAGCTGCGAGACTATCAATGCTGTTTCCGATTCTGAGGAAGGAGATAGCGACTGTGATATGGACGCGTGGATCAAGCCAACCGTGCCAGGACAAAGTCTCTGCAATTGGTTTATCCGGGAAACTGTTCCTGTGACAACTAAATAGTAATGATTTGTTTTCGTAATTGTTGAATAATCCTGTGTCCTACCCGGGGCATAATGATTTTGCTTAGGGCCATTTGGTTATGTACATTACATTGTTTAATCATGAAATAAAAGCGTTTTT
Organism: Lathyrus sativus; assembly: GCA_963859935.3. NCBI lineage: Eukaryota > Viridiplantae > Streptophyta > Magnoliopsida > Fabales > Fabaceae > Lathyrus > Lathyrus sativus. The sequence goes on along the minus strand of OZ012735.1, from coordinate 215,646,763 downwards.
CATATACAAATGTTGTGATCCCTGTTTTTTCCTGTTTTTATCTTTTACCATAAAATGGCAACATGGTTATTCGCTTTGTATGCGTTTTGAAGCGTTCAACCATTTCCTTTGCAGGATTACTATTTCAGATGACATCTATGAACCGCCTATGACTCACTTCGACTTCGAGCACCCGGTATTTCAGGCTGAGGAAGAGATTGTTGAAGATGGCGACGTACCAGAAGAGCTGACCTGGTTATTGAAACAAGAAGAAAGAATCATTCTGCCTCACGAGGAAGTCATTGAGACCGTCAATTTGGGGACGAAAGGGGTCGAGAAAAACATCCGTATAGGGGCCACACTGCAAAGCAACGTCAAGCAGAGGTTGGTTGAGATGCTCAAAGAGTACAGTGATATATTTGCTTGGTCGTACGAGGACATGCCGGGGTTGGACACAGATATGGTTGTTCACCGTCTGCCATTAAAAGAAGAATGCCCACCGGTTAAGCAGAAACTCCGAAGAACTAGACCGGACATGGCTGTGAAGATCAAGGAGGAAGTTCAAAAACAGTGGGATGCTGGTTTCCTAGCTGTTACAAAATATCCCTCATGGGTCACCAATATTGTGCCAGTGCCAAAGAAAGACGGTAAGGTGAGAATGTGCGTAGACTACCGTGATCTGAACAAAGCGAGCCCGAAAGATGACTTTCCACTTCCTCACATTGATGTGCTGGTTGATAACACTGCTCAATTCTCCGTATTCTCCTTCATGGATGGCTTCTCGGGCTATAATTAGATCAAAATGGCGCCAGAAGACATGGAGAAGACTACTTTCATTACTCCCTGGGGAACATTTTGTTACAAAGTGATGCCCTTCGGATTGAAGAATGCGGGGGCAACATATCAACGTGCAATGACGACTCTCTTTCATGACATGATACATAAAGAGATCGAGGTTTATGTTGATGATATGATTGCCAAATCCCAGACAGAGGAGGAGCATTTGGTTAATCTGCTGAAACTGTTCAAGAGGCTTAGGAAGTTCAGGCTGAGGCTGAACCCTAACAAATGCACCTTCGGGGTGAGATCGGGTAAACTACTGGGGTTTATTGTGAGCGAAAAAGGGATAGAGGTTGATCCTGCGAAAATAAAAGCAATATAAGAAATGCAGACGCCTAAAACAGAAAAAGAGGTGCGCGGGTTTTTAGGGAGGTTGAACTATATCGCCCGGTTCATATCTCACTTAACCGCAACGTGCGAGCCGTTATTCAAGCTGTTGAAAAAGGACCAGGTTGTGACTTGGAATGAAAATTGTCAAAAGGCGTTCGACAAGATAAAGGAATACTTGCAGGAACCTCCTGTTTTGATACCCCCAGTGGCCGGGAGACCTTTAATTATGTATTTGACGGTTCTTGAGGAAAGTATGGGTTGTGTTCTCGGTCAGCACGACGAGACTGGGCGTAAAGAGCATGCGATCTACTATTTGAGTAAGAAGTTTACTGACTGAGTCCAGATACTCAATGCTCGAGAAAACGTGTTGTGCGCTAGCCTGGGCCGCCAAACGTTTGAGGCAATACATGCTAAATCATACAACCCTGCTAATTTCAAAGATGGATCCAATCAAATACGTGTTTGAGAAGCAAGCACTCTCCGGAAGAATTGCCCGATGGCAGATGGTGTTAACCGAATATGATATTCAGTATGTCTCGCAAAAGGCTATTAAAGGTAGCATCTTGTCAGAGTACCTTGCGGAGCAGCCTATTGAGGACTACCAATTGATGAGGTTTGATTTTCCTGACGAGGATATCATGTACCTAAAGATGAAAGATTGTGAAGAACCGTTGCCGGACGAAGGACCAAAATTGGGTTCCAAATGGCAGTTAATATTTGATGGAGCTGTAAATTCATATGGTAGCGGAATAGGGGCAATTATCACTACTCCTCATGGGTCGCACATCCCATTTAATGCTCGATTGACCTTTCTAGTTACTAATAATGAAGTTGAATATGAGGCTTGCATCATGGGTCTTGAAGAAGCTATTGATTTGCGAATTAAGAATCTGGATGTATACGGAGACTCAGCTCTAATGGTGAACCAGATTAAAGGAGAATAGGAGACACGGCAACCCAATTTGATACCATACATGAATTATGCGAGGAGATTGTTGCCTTTCTTTGACAAGGTTGAATTGCATCATGTGCCGCGAGCAGAAAATCAAATGGTTGACGCCCTGGTGACACTGTCTTCAATGTATAAAGTTAACTTTTGGAACGAGGCTCCCTGGATTGCTATATCTCGACTTGACAAACCCACTTTCATATTTGCCATTGACGAAGCATCTGATGATAAACCCTGGTACTATGACATCCAGAATTTCCTGAAGAACAAGGAGTATCCGGCTGGGGCATCCAGTCGTGATCAGAAGACTCTCAGGAGATTGGCTGGCAATTTCTACTTGAATCCTGACGGTGTCCTATACAAAAGAAACCACGACTTGGTGTTGCTACGTGTCGCTACTGCGAAAATCGGCGTCGGCTGAACAGAAGAGTCGCCACCGTGCGTTATTTATCCCAACAGAGGGAAAGGAAACGCTCAAAGTAAACCTACCGCAAAGACGGGGAAGGAATGGTCATCGCAACCAAATCCTGGATTCGGGAGTCGGTTACGCAAGGGGAAGGTATTAGCACCCCTCACGTCCGTCGTACTCGACGGGATCCACACTTGTTTTCTGGTACGGATTGTTATTCTATCTACTCTACAGGTCTGGGGTTAAAAGAAAATAAAATGACTCGGCAAAGTATCGCACTTTATGCCTACGTATTCCCGTCTGGAACGAGAAATCAGAGTCAACGTAGTTCGCCTACCTACTGGAAAGGAGGGGAAGGTTGCTCGCTAGGATATCGCATCCTATGCCTACGTACTTTCATACAGCATGAAAGATCAGAGCAAACGTAGTTCGGGCCACGTAAGACACAAGTCTGTCTTGATTATTTTTATCCTTCTGAAAAAGGTTTTCTCCTGATTATGGGTCCAAGCGGACAAAAATGACTCTTTGATTGGTTTACAGTCTTTTACGCAAGAACTGTTTTTTATTGATGTTTATCCTTTTACTGTATTTTTCTGATTGTTTTGAGAAAGAAGAGAAACAACAACTCTAAAACCTATGGTTGAAAAAGGGAATCAAAATCTACCCTAATTTTGTCATGCATGGATAAGAACCTAATGTCTGTCATATTTCTCTCTTGCGCAGAGAGAAACAGAGATCCTAAGGGGATAAACGGAAAAACAACAGCATATATACAGTAAAGCGGTAAAATGCATGAATGCAGCAATACAAGAGAGGCAAGGGAGTCCCACTCGACCTCGAACCTAGAAAACAATGAGCAAGGTGAAACAGCTTCACCTCAATCTCAAGGGGACAATTAACAAACAATACAGTCAAGAAACTCAAACAATACATCCACAGCTCTAAACAGCACCAACAGCTCTAAACAGCAAAACCTGACAGCATAAGCTCCTTCTTCTATCAGTCTTCAAGGCAAGGGACTTCATCTTCAATCTTCTAATATTCTTCAAAGCAAGCTCTCCTAGATGAGTAATAGTTCATAAGATGATTTGGGATGTTAAACAGTCAGTTAACCACCAAAGGTGGCATACAGACTGTTAACAAAATACAGACTGTTTCTCTCAAAAGTTCTATCTCCTAGATACTGTCACTAATCCTTCCAAAGGAAGGAGGTGAGTATCAAAGAGAGACTTTGAATCATAGAGAAGAATGGAGGCAACAGAAACCATCCATATTTATGAAGAAGTTTTCTATTCTAAAGCTCTACCTAGCTCCTAGGCCCTATGATCTTCAATCAGTCTTCAAGCAAGCCTAGCATCTTCATCAACTTTGAACTTGATCTTCAACTCTTTGTCTTCATTATGCTTCATCCTCATGCTCTTCAAGGTTAACCCACACCCCAAGCAAGCCCAATAAGCCCATACAAACAAAATAAACCCCAAAAGGGCACACCAAACAAGCATACAATTGCAAAATATACTAAAAATATTAATATAGTAGGGAAAATTCTAATATTATTTATAGGGGATCTACTAAACCTACCCTTAATACCCATATATGCCCCATAGCCTAACTTGTCCTAAAAAACCCAAAAGAAATTGTTTTAATGCACCTAAGTTGTGTATAAACCCTAATTCAACTAGTCTAATAGCACCTAATCAAACTTATCCTAAAAATCAACACAAAAAAATGGGATTAATCCAGGGGGAACCTAAAACATATATCTAACTACCCTAAAAAGATTGAACTAAAAATATAGAGGGAACTACCTAAACTAAAATCTACAAATTAAGGTATCAACTAAAAAGAATTAAAAAGCAATTAAAAGTAAAAATACACAAAAAATATAAAAATGAAATAAAATGGCAATTTTATGATTTTATATTTTTCTTGACAAAAATGTGAAAAGGGAGAAAAAACTCCCATGAAAAAATAATGGTTTTTCAATTTATTATGCATTTTCAAAATTTGAGAAAATTTGGAGTAAAAAATAAAATGATTTATGCAAATGGGGTGTAACAAGAAATAAAATACAGTTGGTTTTATGATCTGGGCCCATACTGGGGGTGCAAAGAGCAAAGCGCTTGGGCCCAATGTGAGTTGAAAAAAAATTAATTAAAATGAAAAGAAAAAAGAAAAAACTAGCGGTGCAACTAGCAGGAAAATATAGTTATAACATGATGGGCCTCGCTTAGGGGGGTGGGTATAGCAAAAATCATTTAAGCCCAGGAAGCGCGTTTTAATGAAACGCTGCATTCCATGGCTTAGCTTCCCTCCACAATTCGTTTTTAATCTCAGCCGTAGGATCGAGTCTTGAGTCAAAGTCCTCGCGTGCATCTGACGGTAATAACTTCGTCTTCTTCCTTGGGATAACTAGGGTTTCTGAAACCATTAAAACACATCCTCCATGCATGGAACTTCCAGCCACTCGTTCTCCCTCATCTCTTGATCAATCAACACGATGTAAACACCAAACTTACTCTATTTTCCACGCTGAACACAGCCATGCCATTGAAATACATTAAAACACTCTCCATCATCCAAACCGAATGGGAAACCAAACCAATCTCAAAATATCATCAACTTTCGACTTCAACCAAACTCAATTCTCTTTATATCAAAATGATCCTTATGCTACACTAATTAAAATCAGCCAATCATCTTGCATTAACACTCATTATTTCGCATGTTCTTGATCATCAAAGAATTGACCTCCATTAATGGAACTCCACCAATTGCTCCCAAACTCATCAAAATTGGTCCCCTAATTGTCTCTAACCCATCTACACTAATAATTAACCCTAGCCATGCCTAGATTGAGGTGTAGGAATGGTTTTGCATACCTTGCTTCTTGAAATGGTAGGTGATGAAAATCTTCAATCCAAGCCTTGTAACTCCTCAAGAACACTCCTTGGAGGCTGAATCTTCTTCTGTTTGCAAAAGGAATGGCTGGAATTGCTTGTACTTCAAGATCCAATGCAATTTGCTTTCTTGCAACTTCAATGTGAAAACCTTCAAACCTTCATCAATGGAGTCTCAAGCTAATATGAACACACTCAGAGATGGTTATGGAGATGATTTGTGAAGAAAAATGGAATAGCAATGAAGAAGAATCAAGAGATTCAATGTAATTTGCAAATGAAGCTTTATGATTCCAATCACTATTCTCTACCACAATCAACACCAACCTTTCACCAATGCAAGCTGCATTCAATATATAGAGAGGTTTAGAAAAGTCTAGAACCCCCTAGAATCATCTAGTAAGAACTTGAAGATTTCATGATATGGTAATTTGCATTTTCATTTCTCCTTATATGAGATCTCATGCCAAATGCCTCATAATCCTTGTAACCAACTTGAATTTGTCCCCACATGATATTTTGGATCAGTTACAATGCATATTTTCCTTGTGTATTGAGTTTTTCCTTGTTTTGGTTTGGTACCCTATTATGCAAGCAAGACTTTTCCAAAGCAACCCTATGATGCAAGCCTCAAATCAAAATTGTGGCTGAACCATTGTTCTTAGAATGTCATTTGGAGTCAAAATGACCTATTATATGGCATGGTTTGGACTTGTAGCTTGGGATTTATGATTTTCAACTTCACTTGAATTAACTTATGCCTCATTTTTAGGCCATTTTTATCACCTTTTGATATGAGCCTTTAAAACATCTCATGACCTACCTACTAGCCTTAAAACATCATTCTAAGAAACTTTTATGTTGAAGATATTTCCATTTGAGGCTTGGAAGTAGGAGATATGGCCTTATGCTTGAAATGACCTATAACCTCCAAATGACCAAAATGCCCTTGGCTTGTCAAGATCATAAGTAGAGCTCCACAAATCAGATTGAGGCATACCATACCTTTCTAGAAAGCTAAGATCATGTGAAACAACTTTCATGTTGGCCAAAAATCCAATTGAAAATTCCTTAAGGGGAAAAAGTTGCTTAGAAGTCAAGTAACTTTCACAGACAAATTTCAGATGCCTCTAATGACCTGTAACTTGCAAGAACCATAACTTGAGTTATATAAATCTCCTTGATGCCTTCCACCACTCAAATTAAAGGTCTTGAGATACTCTACAAGTTTCATGTTGGCCAAGGATCCATTTGAGCCTTGAATTTTGAATTACTTTGCTTGGAATTTTGACCTAAATTAGGGGATTTTACTCAGAAACCCTAATTCAGAAACTTCTCTTCTTCTTGATTTATTTTGATTTATCCTTGGCACAACACCATATCCATATCCACATATCAAATGATGAATCCCACATCCTCCAAATAGGCCTTGATGCCCTTCAATCAAGCATTTGACTTAGGGTTGACCCAGGGTTGACCCAGATGACACCCTAGTTGACTGTCTTCAACTGTAGCCCTTGTAACCACATCAATGACTTGTATCACTATCAAAATGACCCTCTAGGTATTCCATGATGTCTATATACATTTCATGCCCTCAGTTCATGGCCCACAACCTCTTTGATAGTCTTCAAACCCCCTCAGGATAGGAGAGAAACCCACTGATTGGTCCACTAACTTCTCTTTCTTTCTTGGTAACCTGGATAGTCATGAACTTGAATAAGAACCTCTTGACATGCTTTTTTGAAATAAGAATGGCATTTGATCCCTTGTTGGATGGTTTGCCCATGCTATGTTATGCAAATGAATGAATTATGTACATGATCTAATATGCAAATGCTAAAGCTATGAAACATAGAATCAGGTGAAATAAGTTGGTCAAATTTTGGGGTGCAACAGCTGCCCCTATTCAAACGATTTGGACCCGACTGGGTGAAACGCCCGGAGCCTTCAGCTAATCGAGGTACGGAACGGTTGAATACAAAATGAACCCGGAAATTTGCCTACTGCAAAAAATAGATTGCGAAATAACTGTACCACTATTTGGGTAATACCATCTACAAATCCGGTTTCAACGCTATCTTGTCAATACCGGAATTGACTTCACTAGGAGAAGTATTTTTGTCGAATATAAGAACGCGATTCTGTACTGTGCTCCTTACGGGGAAATCCTTCGTCTAGATACTGAAGAGTTCATCTGCATATCTCTCACGGGAAACAAGCATCGACTTAGTAACACTTCGTCCGCCTATCCAATACGGGAACGTTATTCTGTTTATATTACGGGAAAATTTTCTTCTGCCCATCACACAGGAAAATTATCCTTCTGCCCATCACACAGGAAAATTTTCTTCTGCCCATCACACAGGAAAATTTTTCTTCTGCCCATCACACAGGAAAATTATCTTCTGCCCATCACACAGGGAAATTTTTCTTCTGCCCATCACACAGGAAAATTATCTTCTGCCCATCACACAGGAATATTATTCTTCTGCCCATCACACAGGAAAATTTTTCTTCTACCCATCACACAGGAAAATTATTCTTCTGCCCATCACACAGGAAAATTATTCTTCTGCCTATCACACAGGGAAATTTTTCTTCTGCCCATCACACAGGAAAATTATCTTCTGCCCATCACACAGGAATATTATTCTTCTGCCCATCACACAGGAAACTTTTTCTTCTGCCCATCACACAAGAAAATTATTCTTCTGCCCATCACACAGGAAAATTATTCTTCTGCCCATCACACAGGAAAATTATTCTTCTGCCCATCACACAGGAAAATTATTCTTCTGCCCATCACACAGGAATATTATTCTTCTGCCCATCACACAGGAAAATTTTTCTTCTGCCCATCACACAGGAAAATTATTCTTCTGCCCATAACACAGGAAAATTATTCTTCTGCCCATCACACAGGAAAATTATTCTTCTGCCCATCACACAGGAAAATTATTCTTCTGCCCATCACACAGGAAAATTATTCTTCTGCCCATCACACAGGAAAATTATTCTTCTGCCCATCACACAGGAATATTATTCTTCTGCCCATCACACAGGAAAATTATTCTTCTGCCCATCACACAGGAAAATTATTCTTTTGCCCATCACACAGGAAAATTATTCTTCTGCCCATCACACAGGAATATTATTCTTCTGCCCATCACACAGGAAAATTTTTCTTCTGCCCATCACACAGGAAAATTATTCTTCTGCCCATCACACAGGAAAAATTTTCTCGGACATAGTTTCTTTGCCTATTCTTTGCATTAACTAACTCCGCTGGGGATATTCCGAAAACAACTGTCAAACACTCGTCTTGATAACAAGTGACTACTTCTGAACTTCGATTTTATGAAAACCTGAAAAACTGCCGCAGCAACAAACTTGAAAAAACATTCCGCTGGCCGGATACAATACTGCCTCAATTGGCAACTCTGGTGGGGAAAGTAATAAACTGAATCACATCATCACATGTCTCCCGGCGAGACATCGATTGTCTGGTAATATCTGAGCTTTTAGAGCTCCATACTCCTATTGAGAACCACACCTGAAAGCAAAAAGTCAACCAACCTGATCTATGTTTCAAAATGCGTATGTTTGATAATGGCGTAATGCTCCATACAATATGGAAATGCTACGCGTTTTTTTGTTTGGTGGATGCAAATATGACACTATATGCCGATGCAAATGCAGGCTCGAACTGCTGGGATAGCTCTAACAAGCTTGCTTCCTCAATCGTGGCCGTCGAGGACAAATGCCACCATGTTGGGGAGTGAGCGGGTATCACAATGTACTCCGGCAAAATAAATGCCAGGACACACGACCAACTCTATCGGGGAGAGTTTTAACCTTCGATTTCCACCGGGAGGAAAGAAGACACTTGCTGAAAAGAGGGAACTCCGCTGGGGACGAAACGACTCTCTTGGGGAAAATCAACTGACTCCGTTGGAGAGAATAAATGACCCTACTGGGAAGGGAACCTCTACTGGGAAGAGTAGACTGTCTGGGTACAGCTCACAAGTTTGGAAATATTAATCTTCTGAGGCTAAACAACTCTGCTCGAGATAGGGAATCCTTTTGGGGGACGCCACACTGTCTGAATACAGCCTTCGATCTTGGGATCGTCAATTCTGCCGAGGATAAACGACCTTGCTGGAGAATGTCCTTCGGATAAGCTGCGAATAGCTGGGGAAATTGATCGTTCTTTGATAAGGAACATTGTTATCTCAGCCTCAGGGAATGAAGCGCGACCTGCATGGGGATTCACTTCACGTAACGATCAAGCCATTCCGTTACGAGCTTCTCGTTAGTACTGCAATCTTTTGATCGTCCACTTCGTATGGTCAAGAACCCTGCAACACCACAAACGAGACAAGACAAGTCTATGCAACCAAATCTATTCAGGTTAGTGTTAGTGACATCATTTTCAGTCAATTCAAAGTCTTAGCAATTATTGGCAAGGGCCAGCGGTGTTATACACTTGCTAGTTTTATTAAACATTGGCGTTTTTCATGTACAAAACAGTAAAGAACAAACATCAAATACTGAATAACATGTTTTATTGATTGGGCCCCTGAATGGGCAGAGTTTTGTACACGGGATGTAACTCCTGAAAAGAGGAAGCTACGCACAACAAATATACAAGTATGCACAAGAAGCATAAATACAATGACAAATCAAATTTGTACACATATCGGCAATGTGATGCAGACAAACATCATGAGCTGATCCTCCTATGACTCGCCTGACTCTCGCGCTTTCCCGGTATTCACACTTCCGAAGAGATTGTATCTGATAATCGACCCCTCAGGTATATTCTCCCGCACCAACGTGCACCGCAGTATCGAATTTGGACCGCAGTCATTTGCTTTTCAAATCCCTAACTTTTGCGTGAACCGCCCTTTGCGGGTTTTCAGTTCACCGGGATACCCCTTTTTGCCGAAGCCGCCCAGTGTAGGTTTTCAACTTCGCGGGTGTACATTTTTCAATTTTTATCCCTAATTTTTGCCCGAACCTTTCATTCTGTTTTTGGTTCGCCAGGATGCCCCATTTTTGCCTGGACTCTCTTTTTTCTGTCCAGCGGGTCAATTTCAAGCAAAGTATTTTTTAACTGCGTCCGAATTCACAGGCGACGTAAAGTCCTCACCGTCCATGGTGGACAACAACAAAGCTCCTCCTGAGAAGACTTTTCTGACAACGTATGGCCCTTCGTAGTTGGGGGTCCACTTGCCCCTGTGATCTGCCTGTGGCGGGAGAATCCTCTTTAGCACAAGGTCGCCCGTCTGAAAGCTCCGAGGGTGTATCTTTTTATCATACGCTTTCTTCATTAGACTCTGGTACAACTGACCATATGCTAGAGAAGCTAACCTCTTCTCATCCATTAAACTCAGCTGGTTCAACCTGTCTTTCACCCATTCTGCCTCGTCCAGTTGGACATCTCGTAATACTCTCAGGGAAGGAATCTCAACTTCCAGTGGTAACACTGCTTCCATTCCATATACCAACGAGAACGGGGTTGCCCCGGTTGATGTGCGTACCGTCGTACGATAACCATGCAAAGCAAAAGGTAGCATCTCATGCCAGTCCTTATAGGTCACCACCATCTTCTGAACAATCTTCTTTATGTTCTTATTGGCCGCTTCAGCAGCGCCATTCATCTTGGGTCGATAAGGAGAAGAGTTGTGATGCTCGATCTTAAAATTCTGACACAGCTCCTTCATCATTTTGTTATTTAAGTTCGAACCGTTGTCGGTAATTATCCGCTCGGGGATTCCATATCTGCAAATGATATCTCGCTTGATAAACCTGGCTACCACCTGCTTGGTCACGTTTGCATAGGATGCCTCTTCCACCCATTTGGTAAAATAATCGATTGCTACCAAAATGAACCGGTGTCCGTTAGATGTCGTTGGCTCGATCTTTCCAATCATGTCGATTCCCCACATTGAGAATGGCCACGGTGACGACATCACGTTCAGAGGACTCGGAGGCACATGGATCTTATCTGCATAAATTTGGCACTTATGACACCTCTTCGCAAACTTGAAACAATCGGTTTCCATAGTTAGCCAATAATAACCTGCCCGCAGCAGCTTCCTCGTCATGGCATGCCCACCAGCATGCGTACCAAATGTACCCTCATGTATCTCCTCCATGAGCAACTTCGCCTCTTTCTTGTCTACACAACGTAGTAGCACCAAGTCATGATTTCTCTTGTATAGGACACCGTCCAGATTCAGATAGAAATTACCCGCCAATCTCCTGAGAGTCTTCTGATCGTGACTGGTTTCCCCAGCCGGATATTCTTTGTTTTTCAGGAAATTATGGATATCAAAATACTAGGGTTTATCATCAGATGCTTCGTCAATGGCAAATACGAAGGCGGGTCTGTCAAGTCGAGAGATAACAATTCTGGGAGCCTCATTCCAGAAGTTGACTTTATACATGGAAGACAATGTGGCCAGGGCGTCAGCCATCTGATTCTCTGCTCGCGGTACATGATGCAACTCAACCTTGTCAAAGAAGGGCAAAAATATCCTCGCGTAATTCATGTACGGTATCAAATTAGGCTGACGTGTCTCCCATTCTCCTTTTATTTGATTCACCACCAGAGCTGAGTCTCCATATACATCCAGATTTTTGATTCGCAAATCAATGGCTTCTTCAAGCCCCATAATGCAAGCTTCGTATTCGGCTTCGTTATTGGTAATTGGAAAGGTCAATCGAGCGGTAAATGGGATGTGCGACCCACGTGGAGTAGTGATGATTTCCCCTATTCCGCTACCGTAGGAGTTTACAGCTCCGTCAAAGATCAACTTCCATTTGGAGCCCAATTCGGGTCCTTCGCCTGGCAACGGTTCTTCACAATCTTTCATCTTTAGGTACATGATATCCTCGTCAGGAAAATTAAACCTCATCGATTGGTATTCCTCAATAGGCTGCTCTGCCAAGTACTCAGATAATACACTCCCCTTTATAGCCTTTTGTGAGACATACTGAATGTCGTATTCGGTCAAAACCATCTGCCAACAGGCAATCCTCCCCGATAATGCCTGCCTTTCGAATACGTATTTGATAGGATCCATCTTCGAGATGAGCATGGTTGTATGGTTCAGCATGTATTGTCTCAAACGCTTGGCGGCCCAGGCTAGCGCGCAACAAGTTTTTTCGAGCATTGAATATCGAGATTCACATTCAGTAAACTTCTTACTCAGGTAGTATATCGCATGCTCTTTTCGTCCTGTCTCGTCATGTTGACCGAGAACACAACCCATACTCCTCTTAAGAACCGTCAAATACATAATCAAGGGTCTCCTCGCCACTGGAGGTATCAAAATAGGAGGCTCCTGCAAATACTGTTTTATTTTATCGAACGCCTTTTGACAATTTTCATTCCATGTTACAGCCTGGTCTTTTTTCAACAGCTTGAATAACGGCTCACACGTGGCCGTTAGGTGAGATATGAACCGAGCGATGTAGTTCAACCTCCCTAAAAACCCGCGCACCTCTTTCTCTGTTTTAGGCGTCGACCTCTCTTGTATTGCTTTTATTTTTGCAGGATCAACCTCTATTCCTTTTTCGCTCACGATAAACCCCAGCAGTTTACCCGACCTCACCCCGAAGGTGCACTTGTTAGGGTTCAGTCTCAGCCTGAACTTCCTAAGCCTCTTGAATAGCTTCAGCAGATTCACCAAATGCTCTTCCTCCGTCTGGGATTTGGCAATCATATCATCAACATATACCTCGATCTCTTTATGCATCATGTCATGAAAAAGAGTCGTCATTGCACGCTGATACGTTGCCCCAGCATTCTTCAATCTGAAGGGCATCACTTTATAACAAAATGTTCCCCAGGGAGTAATGAAGGTAGTCTTCTCCATGTCTTCTGGCGCCATTTTAATCTGATTGTAGCCCGAGAAGCCATCCATGAAGGAGAATACGGAGAATTGAGCGGTGTTATCAACCAGCACATCAATGTGAGGAAGTGGAAAATCATCTTTCGGGCTCGCTCTGTTCAGATCACGGTAATCTATGCACATTCTCACTTTACCGTCCTTCTTTGGCACTGGCACAATATTAGCGACCCATGAGGGATATTTTGTAACAGCTAGGAAACTAGCATCCCACTGCTTTTGGACCTCCTCCTTAATTTTCACTGCCATATCAGGCCTAGTTCTGCGAAGCTTCTGCTTAACCGGCGGGCATTCTTCTTTTAGCGGCAGACGGTGCACAACCATATCCGTATCCAACCCAGGCATGTCTTCGTACGACCAAGCGAACAGATCACTATACTCTCTGAGCATTTCAACCAATCTTCGCTTGACGTCGCTCTGCAGCGCGGCTCCTATACGGATGTTCCTTTCAACCCCTTCCGACCCCAGGTTATCAATTCCAATGACCTCCTCATGAGGCAGAATGATTCGTTCTTCTTGCTTTACCAACCAAGACAACTCTTCTGGAACGTCGCCATCTTCAACAATCTCTTCTTCGGCCTGAAATACCGGGTGCTCAAAGTCGAAATGAGTCATAGGCGGTTCAATGATGTCATCTGAAAATATTATCCTGCAAAAGGAATGGTTAAATGCTTCAAAATGTGTATAAAGCGAATAACCACGTTGCCATTTTATTGTAAAACACAAAAACAGGAAAAACAGAGATCGCAATATTTGTACATGAAAAAACGCCTTTTATTTAATGATTAAACAATGCAATGTACATAACAGCACGACCCTAAGCAAAATCACGATGCCCCGGGTAAGACACCGGATTGTTCAACCATTAAAAAAAACAAAGTATTATTGTTTGGTAGTCACAGGAACAGTCTCCTGAATAGACCAATTGCATAATCCTTGTCCTGGCACGCTTGGCTGAATCCAGGCGTCCATGTCGCAGTCACTGTCTCCTTCTTCGGAATCTAAAACAGCGTTGATGGCCTTGTGATACACTCCACTAGCCGTGATTGTTATTGGTCCTTTGAAACGGGGTGCCCCTACAGCAGGCGCTGATGACGATGGTTGATATCCCAGCCCAAATCTGTCCATCTTCACGGGAATATCCAGGACCTTTCCCCAGCCTTTTGTCTCACCAGTCTTCACTAGAGCCTGAGCCTCCTTGTATGACGAGACGACCACTTCTGACGCTTTACTCGGCCCTGGAACCTTGTCTTTGATGCGCAACCCTTCAAAGGCCTGACAGGGTGTTTCATGAATCTCGCCGTCGACTTCTACGTACTTGAATGATGACAGATGGCTGACCAATATATCTTCTTCTCCACAGACCGTGACCACACTGTCCCCTACCATGTATTTCAGCTTTTGGTGCAAGGTAGATGTGACTGCCCCAGCACCATGGATCCATAGTCGTCCGAGAAGATAGATGTATGCTGGCTGGATGTCCATAATGTAAAATTAAGTTTCGAAAATCTCCGACCCTACCTGGAGAGGTAACGTTATAGATCCAAAGACTGACCTTCGTGTACCATCAAATGCCCTGACCACCAAGTCACTAGGCGTACAAATGATTCCCCTGATGTCCAATTTCATCATTGCTTTCTTTGGCAGCACGTTCAAGGAAGATCCGGTATCTACCAGCACGTGGGACATGACTGAACCCCTACACTCAACTGAGACGTGCAACGCCATGTTATGCTCCCTCCCCCTCGGGGTCAAATCAAAGTCTGTAAATCCCAAGCTATGGCCGGCGTTCACGTGCGCCATCACCCCCTCCAACTAATTCACAGAAACATCTTGGGGTACAAACGACGTGTCCAGAATTTTTAACAGTGCATTCCTATGGGCTTCGGAACACAATAACAGCGACAGTATGGATATCTTCGATGGCGTCTGTTGAAGGTGCTCAACAATCTTATAGTCACTCTTACGAATAAGGCGCATAAACTCTTCTACATCCTTCAACGACGTTTCTTTTTCGTTCCTCTGCACAGGGACATCCTCATTCATTTTTCCTTTTCCTTTCGCCACTCGTTCAGCCTCTACCTCAGGCGATATAAAAATTCTCCCACTTCTCGTCATCCCTCCGATCCCGACGACGTTGTCTACAACCTCAACTGGCTGTTTACTAATATCAATTTTCACCCCATCACAGTATGCTTCCAACCCATAAGTCCAGGGTACTGCCTTAGTGCTCTCATAAGGGATTGGTCCTGCCTTGGTGATAGTGATCGGCGGTTGCCTGGATGGCGCCGTTATAGTTATTGTTTTCCGGGGAATCGTCACTGTAGCTACGTCCCTTTGCTCATCCGCTAATACCTCTGCAGGTTCCTCAACTGCCGTTCTGTCGAATTGCAACGTGCCTTCGTCTATTAAGGTCTGAATACCCTTCTTCAATTCAGCACAACCCCCAGCTTGGGTCCAACACTCTAAACAAAACTCATCGCAGCCCGGATACACACCTCCTTTCAATAATCTGCTCTTTATCTCACACAACAGTGTCACTAGCTCATCAATATTCATGATCAAGTTCAAACCCTCCTCAGTTAAAATAGCATTTGCCCCATGGTTGGGCATGGGCTGTTGTACTATGTTCGGACCTGCTTGTCCAAAATTTATGGCCTTGCTATCCAACAAATCTTGCACCACATGTTTGAACGCGTGGCAATTCTCTATGTCATGGCCAGGAGCCCCAGAGTGGAACTCACAGTGCTTGTTCGTATCAAAACCAAACGGAGGAGTGCCCAACATTGGCGCCATAGTCCTCTTTTCCACCAAATTCAAACCCAGTAATGTTTGGAGTAACTCCGCATACGTATAAGGAGGTACATCGAATACTCTTTTCGGCCTCGTGTTAGGAAATCTCCTCTGTCCCTGATTTGGCCTCTGCTGCTGCTGCTGTTGCTGCTGCTGTGGTGGTATCTGCTGTAGTGGTATCGGTTGTTGATGAAATGGAATTGTGACACTTGCCACCTGTTGCGGATGATTGTACTGATTCCGCCCTCTGCCCCGGCCTCGGCCTCGGCCCCCGAATACTGCACTTGCATCACCTTGACGGCGACCACCAAAAGCTCTTCTGTTACTGCCCGCTGAAGTAGATTCCTCAGCTTGGAATCTCCCCATTTTAATATTGCTTTCAATTTTCTCACCCATCAAGATTAGGTCCGAGAAACTTCCCAAGGAAGTATGAAACAGCTTATCATAAAACACACCAGTAAATGTTCCTATGAACATATCATTCATTTCTTTGTCATCCAAAGGAGGATGAACCCGTGCAGCCATGTCGCGCCACCTCTGCGCATATTCTTTGAAGCTCTCGTCTTTCTTCTAGGACAACCCCTGTAATTGGACCCGGTTGGGTGCCAAGTCACTATTGTACTTATAATGAGCCACAAATGCTTCAGCCAGCTGCTTCCAAGTCTTTATCTGAGTAGGCTCCAATCCCATGTACCATTCAAGGGAAGGACCAGACAAGCTGTCTTGAAAGAAATGCATCAGCATCCTCTCATCGTTTGAATAAGCCGACATCCTTCTATAGTATGATCGCACATGCACATTTGGACAGGTATCCCCCTTATATTTGTCGAATGTGGGAGCTTTAAACTTTAGCGGTACCCTCAGGCCAGGCACCAGACCCATTGTGGTCATATCTAAACCAACAGCACTTTGATTCACAACGCCTTTCATCTGCTCCTCGAGCATCTTGATTCTCTGAGAGTCATCTATAGGACCTTCAAAACCTCCACCAGAGAAAGCATCTTCTTGCTGATCTTCTATCCAATTACCGTTTCCATTTCCGTATCCATCATACCCGTTGTTACGGCCAAATCTAGTCTGATTCATCACAGGGCCCTGCCCCCTGTTACCATACCCTGGAGCGACTCCGGCAGGTCCAAAAGACATCATTCCAGCACCATTCCCGTTGCCGAATCCGCCATAACCCTGATTGGCATTACCGAATCCATCATGTCCGAAGCCCTGAGCATTGAAGCCGTACTTCCCAGCATGATCAAACCCTTGGTCGTTATAGCCAAATCCGTTGTTACCAAAGCCATTACCTCCAATATCACCACCCAGATTGGCATCTCCGAACCCAACGTTGTTGACGACAGTCTCGTTACCGATTCCTGCATTACCGTTCCCGGCGGCAGCGTCGTTGTTCACATTTACAGCAGGTATGTTCGCCACAGGTGGGGCTACCGGTGTAGGAGTACCATCCCCGTGAATGGTGTCAACTCGCACAGAATTATGGTCTTCGTTTCCGTGCCCAACATTTCTCATCAGCAAAGGCTGCACCAAAGCCTGCAAGTTTTCCTGGCCTTTCACAATGGTCTCCATTGTCTGCATGAATAGCGCCAGCTTCTCACGCATGTCCTGTATTTCATTCTGGATATGATCCATAACTCTTTTACAGTTGGTACGAGTAGAGTATCGGTGCGGGCGTTGACTTTCAATCCTGAAAAGACCTGTACGGTGCAGGAAATGAGATACAGTTCAATAATCACCTGTAATGCAATATGTATGTATATGCAGTGCAACATGTGTCTGTGCATTAGGGAATATCGCTCCCCAATTCTAGTGCGAATGTGTCAGTGTGGTGACAGTGACAGTAATACGTAGTTCGGAGCCGAATCATAGAAAACACCTCATACATTACAGAGAAACCCATCAAGTCAGGAATACAATACCAATGAGCGTACAATAAGAAGGCATGACCTCAACCAACAATCCTGGTGATGGCCAGCATAATGCAAATATAGCATACACATTAATACATGAAATAGTCAAGTGCTCCCATGCGCCTGGTACTCCTCTAATAACCTCTTGGTCTCTGGATGACTTGGTCGGGTAAGCAAACCCTCAACAAGTAGATCTCTTCGCTTGGGAGCACGTCGTAAATCACCAGCAGATTCCTCCCGTGCCCCTTCTCCGAAG
Source organism: Lathyrus sativus (assembly GCA_963859935.3). NCBI lineage: Eukaryota > Viridiplantae > Streptophyta > Magnoliopsida > Fabales > Fabaceae > Lathyrus > Lathyrus sativus. The sequence goes on along the minus strand of OZ012735.1, from coordinate 215,628,463 downwards.
CGATCCTCTAGTTTCCGTTTCTGAGACACAACCTCTTTCTTGCACTCGATGGCCTTGTTCAATGAGTTCTGAAGACTATATCTTTCCATCACCTCCTCTTCATACTTTTTATTTCTAGCCTTCAACTGATCTTCGAGTTCAGAAATTTGCTGCTTCAATTTGTCTTCCCTCTTTTTGTTGTTGGTTAGCGTAGCATTCCATGTTTTGTTGCAAGAAGAGATTTCCCGGTGGGCGGCATCGAGTGCCTTTTTCTTGGACTCCAACATATCATGAGAGCTTCTGAATTCTTTCCCCAGGCGCTCACGCTTCTTTTTCTCTTCGGTCAGTTCAGCACCTAGCCTGTTTACTAACTCAGTCTGCTGTTGGAAAGAATGCACAGCCTTGTTCTTCTCACTACGCATCTGAGCCAGTTCCTTTTCTAACTCTTCATTGATCTTTATCAAGTCCTCCTTTTCTTTCACGACCCGCTCATAGACCTCAACGGCTACAGTAGTGGGCTCCTCCACTGGAATGGGAACAAGACGTGATACTGCTGGAAAAGGCATCTGTACCTGTCTTACCCTCTCCTGGATCCACACCTTGTATGGCATATAGGCTTGGCAATCATTCTTGCCTAGCAATGGTTTCCCTCTTCTGCAGATATGATTCCAAGCGTGCTGAATCTTGGCCAATAATTCCCCACTCAAGTCACCGGTGAAATACAGAGATTCCTGTATTTCTTCCTCCTTTGGCGGGCTTTTCAAAGCATAACCGAATTGCCTGATCAATAATGATGGATTGAAATTAATGCACCCTTTCCTCCCAATCAGAGGAACATTAGGATATCCGGCGCAGCTGTAGATAATCTCAGATCCTAATAAAGCTCTGTCAAACCAGCCAAGATCTTCTGAAGAAAGTCCCATCAAATGCTCAGACCAATCTACCGTATCTGCAGACTCAGCAAAGATACCCTTCTTGGGCAGATGACTCTCAAACCACATATACAGCAGAGGAACACAACAAGAGACGTTCTTGCCCCTCCTTTTCTCATTCTTATAATGCAGTGAGTGATAAAAGTCTCCAATCAGGGTGGGCACAGGATTGCCTGAAGCAAAGATATAGAATGCGTCCAAATCAACGAAGTCAGGCATATTAGGGAACATCACAATGCCATAGATACACAAAGCAAGGATAGCATTAAACACAACCCAACAACCACTCTTGGCGTACTCTTGTGCTTTCCCAACTAAGAACTTGAGAGAAAAACCAGCAACTCCATTCCACGAGGTTAACAGCAGTTCTGAGGGGTCTAAGTGCAAAGCAGCAGCCAAATCCTCCAGTTTGGGCTCAGCATCCATATGAATGAAAGGTACCTGGTTCTAAATAGTCAACTCCAAGATCTCAGCATATTCTTCCATGGTCGGAGCCAGAATGAAATCAGGGAAGGTAAAACACCTCAGCGGGGGATCATAGAACTGCATCAGTGCATACAATCCGTCACGCTCATACATGGATGGTTTATAGACCAGCCTGAGTAGTTTCCCATAACTCTTCCTGAAGCTTCTCTTCACCTCATCATCAACTAGAGATATCAAACCAAGTAGCGAAGAAACATCGGGAGTAGGCAACCTGTATGCGACAGTCTTCCTCAAAATACTCATGATAACAGATGGAAGGCCGGAGCACTAGAATCGGGAAGTATGAAAATGCACCTGCAGCACAGACACACGTTAATGATATGCATATGATGATGCAAACAATGCAATATGTAAGCAATGCAACAAGGGATCACAAGCCCCTGACTGAGAAATTCAATCCACAACACTGGCCTCAAACAGACCCTCAAACTGCTCAAGATCATCCACGATGCTCCAACCTGGTCTCTGACAGACCCAATAATACCATCCTCAGATATCACACCCCTGAATCTCAATCAAGATAACCGGTATTCTGGAGGTCAAGTTACCTGCATGCCCAACCCCTCTCACAGGTAGGTGTCCTAATAACTGACACAAGGTATGGCATCCTATGCGGTCGTTGGCGTCACAGACTTTCAAGACGGATGATACGATACCCAGAAAGTGTGGCATCATCATGTCCTGAAGAGGCCTCACTTAGCCAACTTCCAAATGATCGGTCCCCGGAGTCGACAATCCAACTAACCAACAACCCCCTCAACCTAAAGGGTTGAAAAAGAAGTCAACCAGAAGAACCTCGTCCGAGCGTGGATTTCATGAGACACTAGTGCCTGCAAAGCAAGCACGCGCCCACTAATTTCCGCTCTAATTCTAGGTGCACTCAAGCCCAGGTCCGGCTTATCTCTCAATCATAGAACACCCGTCACAACCCCAATATAGCAATAATAACAATAATATAATGCTGAATGTAAAATACAGAAAAAGTAAATCCATACAAAATCCTCGACGGGAAAACAAGCGCTAGGATTGACTCGCGTAGGGAACCGTTGGAGTCCCCAGCAGAGTCGCCAGTTGTCGCTACTGCGAAAATCGGCGCCGGCTGAACAGAAGAGTCGCCACCGTGCGTTATTTATCCCAACGGAGGGAAACGAAACACTCGAAGTAAACCTACCGCAAATACGGGGAAGGAATGGTCATCGCAACCAAATCCTGGATTCGGGAGTCGGTTACGCAAGGGGAAGGTATTAGCACCCCTCACGTCCGCCGTACTCGACGGGATCCACGCTTGTTTTCTGGTACGGATTGTTATTCTATCTACTCTACAGGTCTGGGGTTAAAAGAAAATAAAATGACTCGGCAAAGTATCGCACTTTATGCCTACGTATTCCCGTCTGGAACGAGAAATCAGAGTCAACGTAGTTCGCCTACCTACTGGAAAGGAGGGGAAGGTTGCTCGCTAGGATATCGCATCCTATGCCTACGTACTTTCATACAGCATGAAATATCAGAGCAAACGTAGTTCGGGCCACGTAAGACACAAGTCTGTCTTGATTGTTTTTATCCTTCTGAAAAAGGTTTTCTCCTGATTATGGGTCCAAGCAGACAAAAATGACTCTTTGATTGGTTTACAGTCTTTTACGCAAGAACTGTTTTTTTTTATGTTTATCCTTTTATTGTATTTTTCTGATTGTTTTGAGAAAGAAGAGAAACAACAACTCTAAAACCTATGGTTGAAAAAGGGAATCAAAATCTACCCTAATGTTGTCATGCATGGATAAGAACCTAATGTCTGTCATATTTCTCTCTTGCGCAGACAGAAACAGAGATCCTAAGGGGATAAATGGAAAAACAACAGCATATATACAGTAAAGCGGTAAAATGCATGAATGCAGCAATACAAGCGAGGCAAGGGAGTCCCACTTGACCTCGAACCTAGAAAACAATGAGCAAGGTGAAACAGCTTCACCTCAATCTCAAGGGGACAATTAACAAACAATACAGTCAAGAAACTCAAACAATACATCCACAGCTCTAAACAGCACCAGCAACTCTAAACAGCAAAACCTGACAGCATAAGCTCCTTCTTCTATCAGTCTTCAAGGCAAGGGACTTCATCTTCAATCTTATAAGATTCTTCAAAGAAAGCTCTCCTAGATGAGTAATAGTTCACAAGATGATTTGGGATGTTAAACAGTCAGTTAACCACCAAAGGTGGCATACAGACTGTTAACAAAATACAGACTGTTTCTCTCAAAAGTTCTATCTCCTAGATACTGTCACTAATCCTTCCAAAGTAAGGAGGTGAGTATCAAAGAGAGACTTTGAATCATAGAGAAGAATGGAGGCAACAGAAACCATCCATATTTATGAAGAAGTTTTCTATTCTAAAGCTCTACCTAGCTCCTAGGCCCTATGATCTTCAATCAGTCTTCAAGCAAGCCTAGCTTCTTCATCAACTTTGAACATGATCTTCAACTATTTGTCTTCATTATGCTTCATCCTCATGCTCTTCAAGGTTAACCCACACCCCAAGCAAGCCCAATAAGCCCATACAAACAAAATAAACCCCAAAAGGGCACACCAAACAAGCATACAATTGCAAAATATACTAAAAATATTAATATAGTAGGGAAAATTCTAATATTATTTCTAGGGGATCTGCTAAACCTACCCTTAATACCCATATATGCCCCATAGCCTAACTTGTCCTAAAAAAACGCAAAAGAAATTGTTTTAATGCACCTAAGTTGTGTATAAACCCTAATTCAACTAGTCTAATAGCACCTAATCAAACTTATCCTAAAAATCAACACAAAAAATGGGATTAATCCAGGGGGAACCTAAAACATATATCTAACTACCCTAAAAAGATTGAACTAAATATCTAGAGGGAACTACCTAAACTAAAATCTACAAATTAAGGTATCAACTAAAAAGAATTAAAAAGCAATTAAAAGTAAAAATACACAAAAAATATAAAAATGAAATAAAATGGCAATTTTATGATTTTATATTTTTCTTGACAAAAATGTGAAAAGGGAGAAAAAACTCCCATGAAAAAATAATGGTTTTTCAATTTATTATGCATTTTCAAAATATGAGAAAATTTGGAGTAAAAAATAAAATGATTTATGCAAATGGGGTGTAACAAGAAATAAAATACAGTTGGTTTTATGATCTGGGCCCATACTGGGGGTGCAAAGAGCAAAGCGCTTGGGCCCAATGTGAGTTCAAAAAAAATCAATTAAAATGAAAAGAAAAAAGAAAAAACTAGCGGTGCAACTAGCAGGAAAATATAGTTATAACATGATGGGCCTCGCTTAGGGGGGTGGGTATAGCAAAAATCATTTAAGCCCAGGAAGCGCGTTTTAATGAAACGCTGCATTCCATGGCTCAGCTTCCCTCCACAATTTGTTTTTAATCTCAGCCGTAGGATCGAGTCTTGAGTCAAAGTCCTCGCGTGCATCTGACGGTAATAACTTCGTCTTCTTCCTTGGGATAACTAGGGTTTCTGAAACCATTAAAACACATCCTCCATGCATGGAACTTCCAGCCACTCGTTCTCCCTCATCTCTTGATCAATCAACACGATGTAAACACCAAACTTACTCTATTTTCCACGCTGAACACAGCCATGCCATTGAAATACATTGAAACACTCTCCATCATCCAAACCGAATGGGAAACCAAACCAATCTCAAAATATCATCAACTTTCGACTTCAACCAAACTCAATTCTCTTTATATCAAAATGATCCTTATGCTACACTAATTAAAATCAGCCAATCATCTTGCATTAACACTCATTATTTCGCATGTTCTTGATCATCAAAGAATTGACCTCCATTAATGGAACTCCACCAATTGCTCCCAAACTCATCAAAATTGGTCCCCTAATTGTCTCTAACCCATCTACACTAATAATTAACCCTAGCCATGCCTAGATTGAGGTGTAGGAATGGTTTTGCATACCTTTCTTCTTGAAATGGTAGGTGATGAAAATCTTCAATCCAAGCCTTGTAACTCCTCAAGAACACTCCTTGGAGGCTGAATCTTCTTCTGTTTGCAAAAGGAATGGCTGGAATTGCTTGTACTTCAAGATCTAATGCAATTTGCTTTCTTGCAACTTCAATGTGAAAACCTTCAAACCTTCATCAATGGAGTCTCAAGCCAATATGAACACACTCAGAGATGGTTATGGAGATGATTTGTGAAGAAAAATGGAATAGCAATGAAGAAGAATCAAGAGATTCAATGTAATTTGCAAATGAAGCTTTATGATTCCAATCACTATTCTCTACCACAATCAACACCAACCTTTCACCAATGCAAGCTGCATTCAATATATAGAGAGGTTTAGAAAAGTCTAGAACCCCCTAGAATCATCTAGTAAGAACTTGAAGATTTCATGATATGGTAATTTGCATTTTCATTTCTCCTTATATGAGATCTCATACCAAATGCCTCATAATCCTTGTAACCAACTTGAATTTGTCCCCACATGATATTTTGGATCAGTTACAATGCATATTTTCCTTGTGTATTGAGTTTTTCCTTGTTTTGGTTTGGTACCCTATTATGCAAGCAAGACTTTTCCAAAGCAACCCTATGATGCAAGCCTCAAATCAAAATTGTGGCTGAACCATTGTTCTTATAATGTCATTTGGAGTCAAAATGACCTATTATATGGCATGGTTTGGACTTGTAGCTTGGGATTTATGATTTTCAACTTCACTTGAATTAACTTATGCCTCATTTTTAGGCCATTTTTATCACCTTTTGATATGAGCCTTTCCAACATCTCATGACCTCCCTACTAGCCTTAAAACATAATTCTAAGAAACTTTGATGTTGAAGATTTTTCCATTTGAAGCTTGGAAGTAGGAGATATGGCCTTATGCTTGAAATGACCTATAACCTCCAAATGACCAAAATGCCTTTGGCTTGTCAAGATCATAAGTAGAGCTCCATAAATCAGATTGAGGCATACCATACCTTTATAGAAAGCTAAGATCATGGGAAACAACTTTCATGTTGGCCAAAAATCCAATTGAAAACTCCTTAAGGGGCAAAAGTTGCTTGGAAGTCAAGTAACTTTCACAGACAAATTTCAGATGCCTCTAATGACCTGTAACTTGCAAGAACCATAACTTGAGTTCTATAAATCTCCTTGATGCCTTCCACCACTAAAATAAAATGTATTGAGATACTCTACAAGTTTCATGTTGGCCAAGGATCCATTTGAGACTTGCATTTTGAATTACTTTGCTTGGAAGTTTGACCTAAATCAGGGGATTTTACTCAGAAACCCTAATTCAGAAACTTCTCTTCTTCTTGATTTCTTTTGATTTCTCCTTGGCACAACACCAAATCCATATCCACATATCAAATGATGAATCCCACATCCTCCAAATAGGCCTTGATGCCCTTCAATCAAGCATTTGACTTAGGGTTGACCCAGGGTTGACCCAGATGACACCCTAGTTGACTGTCTTCAACTGTAGCCCTTGTAACCACATCAATGACTTGTCTCACTCTCAAAATGACCCTCTAGGTCTTCCATGATTTCTATATACATTTCATGCCCTCAATTCATGGCCCACAACCTCTTTGATAGTCTTCAAACCCCCTCAGGATAGGAGAGAAACCCACTGATTGGTCCACTAACTTCTCTTTCTTTCTTGGTAACATGGATAGTCATGAACTTGAATAAGAACCTCTTGACATGCTTTTTTGAAATAAGAATGGCATTTGATCCTTTGTTGGATGGTTTGCCCATGCTATGCTATGCAGATGAATGAATTATGTACATGATCTAATATGCAAATGCTAAAGCTATGAAACATAGAATCAGGTGAAATAAGTTGGTCAAATTTTGGGGTGCAACACTACGTTGCGTAGACGAGAAAGAAGCAAAGTTGCTCATGGAAGAGATACATGAGGGTACATTTGGTACGCATGCGGGTGGGCATGCTATGACGAGAAAACTGCTGAGGGCAGGTTATTACTGGCTAACTATGGAAACAGATTGTTTCAAGTTTGCAAAAAGATGTCATAAATGCCAAATTTATGCGGACAAAGTCCATGTGCCCCCAAGTCCTCTGAATGTGATGTCATCACCATGGCCATTCTCGATGTGGGGAACTGATATGATTGGTAAGATTGAGCCTACGACATCAAACGGACACCGGTTCATTTTGGTGGCAATCGATTACTTCACCAAGTGGGTGGAAGCAGCATCATATGCCAATGTCACCAAACAAGTGGTCGCCAGATTTATCAAGCGAGATATTATCTGCAGATATGGAATCCCTGAGCGGATCATCACCGACAACGGTTCAAATTTAAACAACAAGATGATGAAAGAGCTGTGCCAGAATTTCAAGATTGAGCATCACAACTCTTCTCCTTACCGACCCAAGATGAATGGCGCTGTTGAAGCAGCCAATAAGAACATAAAGAAGATTGTTCAGAAGATGGTTGTGACGTATAATGACTGGCACGAGATGCTACCTTTCTCTTTGCACGGTTATCGTACGACGGTACGCACATCAACCGGGGCAACCCCTTTTTCATTGGTATACGGAATGGAGGCAGTGTTACCGTTGGAAGTTGAGATTCCTTCCTTGAGGGTTTTACGAGATGTCCAACTTGACGAGGCCGAATGGGTAAAAGACAGGTTGAATCAGCTGAGCTTAATGGATGAGAAAAGGCTAGCTTCTCTTGCATACGGTCGGTTGTATCAAAGCCGGATGAAGAAAGCATACGATAAGAAGATATGTCCGCGAAGCTTTCAGACGGGCGACCTTGTGCTGAAAAGGATTCTCCCGCCACAAACAGATCACAGGGGCAAGTGGACCCCTAATTACGAAGGGTCGTACATTGTCAGAAAAGTCTTCTCTAGAGGAGCTTTGCTACTATCTACCATGGATGGTGAAGAATTTTTGTCGCCTGTGAATTCGGACGCAGTTAAAAAATACTTTGCTTGAAAGTGACCCGCTGGATAGTAAAAAGAGAGTCCAGGCAAAAATGGGGCATCCTGGCGAACCAAAAACAGAATAAAAGGTTCGGGAAAAAGTTAGGGATAAAATTGAAAGGATGTACACCCGCGAAGTCGAAAACCTGCATTGGGCGACTTCGGCAAAAAAGGGTATCCCGGTGAATTGAAAACCCGCAAAGGGCGATTCACGCAAAATTTAGGGATTGAAAAAGCAAATGACTGCGGTCCGAATTCGATAACTGCACTGCTTGGTGGTTTGGGAGCACCTGAGGGTTCGTTTATTCAACACAATCTCTTCCAAAAAAACTGAATATCGGGAAAGCGCCAGAGTCAGGTGAGTCATATGAGGATCAGCTCACGATGTTTGTCTGCACCACGTTGCCGACATGTGTACAAATTCGAGTTGTATTTGTATTTTTTATGCTTTTTGTGCATGTGTGTGTACGTAACTTCCTCTTTTCAGGAGTTGCATCCGATGTACAAAACTTTGCCTATTCAGAGGCCTGTTATTAATAAAACATGTTATTCAGTATTTGACGTTTGTGCTTTACTATTTTGTATGTGGAAAATGCCAATGTTCTGATGAACTTGCATATGCATAACTTTGCTGGCCCTTGCCAATAATTGCTAAAACTTCGAATTGACTGAAGTAATGTCACGGACACTAACCCGAATAGATTTGGTTGTATATATTTTTCTTGTCTCGTTTGTGTTTTGCAGGGCTCTCGCCTTTAAAGCGGACAATCAGAACTTGTGGCCCCCAGCCGTAGATTCGTGGTGAAAGACTTGACTTTGTGCGACGCCAATCCCCATGCAGATCGCACATCATCTTCAAAAGTTGGGATGATTTTTGTCCCTTACCGAAGAGATCAATTTCCCCAGCTAGTCGCAGCTTATCCCCAGAGGATATCCCTAGCCAGTCAAAATCAGTATCCCCTGCAGAGGTTGCACTCCCCAGAGAGTCGAATATGATCAATCCCCAGCTGGGAGAATGCTCGCAGTGTTTAACCAAGTCATAGTTGGTTCAGAAGGATTATCCTCAACGGAGTGGTAGGCCCGAGTTTGTAAGCTGTGCCCAGGCAGCATCGTTTCCTCCAGAAGGACGTTCCCTAGTCGAGACGTTTCTTGCTCAGTTAGTTTACTTTCCTCAAGAGAGTTGTTTCTTCCCCCAGCTGGGTTACTCTCCCCAGCCGAGGATGTTCTTTCCTCCTAGTGGAAATCAAAGTTTAATCTCTCCCCAGTGAAGTTTGGTTGTATGTCCGACGTTTATTTTGTCAGAGGATTTTATGATACTCGTTCATCCATAACATGGTGGTATTTGCTCTCAACAGCCGTGTTGAAGCAAGCTTGTCAAAGTTTCCCCAGCAGCTTGAGCCTGCATTTGCATTTGCATATAGCATCATATCTGCATCTACCCAAAAAACTCATAGCATATCCGTGCTGTACAGAGCATTACGCCATTCTCAAACATGCGCATTTTGAAACATAAGCCAGGTTGGTTAACCTTTTGTTTTCAAGTGTTGTTCCCCTTGCAGGTGGAGGGAGCTCTTGCTCAGATCAATTACCAACTATTCAAGGTCTCGGCATGAGACATGTGATGATAATGTTCGTCTTGTCATTATTCCCCACAGAGTTGCTTGTTTAAGTTTCTCTTACCCCTTCAGCGGAGTATTTCTTCGAGATTGTTGTTATGTCAGTATCAAAAGATTTCGTGAATCAATTTTTGGAAGTTGTTGCCTTTGTCGAAGTAGGTGTCTGGCAGTTTGGGTTCAGAAAATTCCCAGTAGAGTCCTTCTCAGGTTTGCTGCTGTGTCCACGCTAAAAGTTTGAAGATTGGACCAGTATTTGTTACCCATCTGATTGATGGAGTTAGCTACCGTAAAGATAGGCGGAGAAGCTGTAATCAGAGATATTTCCCGTAGTGGTGGCGGAGTTATTACCCATAGCGGTGGCGGTGTTATTTTCCCGTAGTAATGGCAGAGTATTACCCATAGCGATGGCGGTGTTATTTTCCCGTAGTGGTGGCGGAGTTATTACCCGTAGCGATGGCGGTGTTATTTTCCCGTAGTGATGGCGGAGTATTACCCGTAGCGATGGCGGTGTTATTTTCCCATAGTGGTGGCGGAGTTATTACCCGTAGCGATGGCGGTGTTATTTTCCCATAGTGATGGCGGAGTATTACCCGTAGCGATGGCGGTGTTATTTTCCCGTAGTGGTGGCGGAGTTATTACCCGTAGCGATGGCGGTGTTATTTTCCCGTAGTGGTGGCGGAGTTATTACCCGTAGCGGTGGCGGTGTTATTTTCCCGTAGTGATGGCGGAGTATTACCCGTAGTGATGGCGGTGTTATTTTCCCGTAGTGATGTCGGAGTATTACCCGTAGCGATGGTGGTGTTATTTTCCCGTAGTGATGGCGGAGTATTACCCGTAGCGATGGCGGTGTTATTTTCCTGTAGCGATGGCAGAGTATTACCTGTAGCGATGGCGGTGTTATTTTTCGATAGTAACGACAGAGTTATTTTCCCGTAGTGGTGGCGGAGTTATTTCTCGTAGTGGTGGCAAAGTTATTTTCCTGTATCGTTGGCAGAATCATGTTTTGTTGACAGGAGTACTTCCCCAGTGAGGTCGTCCAGATTATTCCTATATTGACAAGTTTGGTGCTGCATAGGCGGTTAGTGCTGAAATCAAATCTGTATCAGGTGGTTGATCAGTTGTTACCATAACAATCAGGTTCAATTGATGGATGGGGGTTCCCCAAGCAGTGGTGCAGTTTATTTATGCGGTTGGCAAATTTCCGAGTTCTTAGTATTCAACCGTCTCGTACCTCGAATGTTTGAAGGTCGTTCGCTCTTCACCCAGTCGGGTCCAAGCCGTTTGAATAGGGGCAGCTGTTGCACCCTAAAATTTGCTCAACCTATTTCACCTAGTTTATGTTTCAATTGCATTGTCATTTGCATAATAAGTCATGTACATAGTCTAATCATTTGCATAGCATAGCATAGCAAGTCATCCAACAAGGGATCAAGTGCCATTCTTATCAGAAAGAGGCCCATCAAGGGGTTTTATTCAAGACCATCCAAGTAATCAAGAAATGAGTTGAAGCTTTGAAAAGTTTGAAGGTCAACCAGTAGATTTCTCTCCTAATCTTGGGATGTTGAATATCATCAATGGGAGTATGAGCTATGATTGAGGGTATGGAATGTGCACAAGGATCATGGAAGACCTAGAGGGTCACTTTAAAGATGAGACAAGTCATTGATACAAGTACAAGAGCCAGAGGTGAAGTGCAGTCAACTAGGGTTTCATCTGGGTCAACCCTAGGTCAACTGAGTGATTGAAGAACATCAAGGCTTAGTTGAAGGATGTGGGATTCATGAATTTATATGTGTATACATGTGTGGTGTTGTGCCAAGGAGAAATCAAAAGGAATCAAGAAGAAGATGAGTTACTAAATTAGGGTTTTAGTGTAAAATCCCCTAATTTAGGCCTATCTTCCAAGCCAGATACGTCAAAATGAAAGTTTCAAATGAATTCTTGGTTAACATGAAACTTGTATAGCGTCTCAATAGCTTCAATTTGAGTACTATAAGTCTTCAAGAAGATTTGTAGAACTCAAGTTATGGTTCTTACAAGTTATGGGTCCCCAGAGGACATTGAAATTTATCTGTGAAAGTCACTTGACTTCCAAGCAACTTTTGCCCATGAAGGAGTTTTAAAATGGATTCTTGGACAACATAAGAGTTGTAGATATTGGTCTTAGCTTTAATTTGAGTACTAGAAGTCCTCAAGAGGATTTTTGGAACTCAAGTTATGGTCTTGGCAACCCAGGGGTATTTTGGGAAAGATGAATTACAGGTCATTTTTCAACATAGGTCCAAATCTCCATCCTCCACTCCTCAAATGAAAAAATGTTCAACATGAGATGTGTTCAAAATGATGTTTTTAGGCTAGATATGAGGTCATGAGAGTTTGTAATGGCTTTCTTCACAAGGTCACCAAAATGGCCTAAAATGAAGGTGAATTTTAAATGAATCAAGGTTGGAAATTAGGGCTTTTGATCTACACAAACTAAACCGAGCCATATGACATACCAATTTTATTGTAAAATGCATTTTGAGAACATTGACATTGCCACAATCTTGAATTGAGGGTTATTTTTAGGACTTGCTTTGAAAATTGGTTACTTGAATCATAAGGCACAATTGCAAAACCATACTTCAAGGCAAATGCAAGGCTCCCTTCCATCCTAACACATCCAATATCTCATTAGAAGACAATTTGGATCAGAATTAAGTGCAAATACAAGCTAAAGCATGAGCTGATATGAACCAAGCATGAGATGAGATTTTCATGACATGAGATGGTGAATTTCTCATTGGATCAATCTAGAACTTTCTAGGGTCTTCAAACACATTCTATATATACTTGTGAAGTGATGCAGAGCTAGAGTTGGAGAGAATTGAGGGAGATTGGATAGATTGCATTTTCACTTTTCCATTTGCAAACAGAATTCTGTTACACAGTTTCAGCCAAGTTCAATCCATTCTTTTGATCTCAGAAGCTTGCTCTAGCATTGGTGGATGATTTCAGATAGAATCCATAGCAAGAACACTGAAGAATCGAGTGTTAGCATTTGAATTTCATCATCTGCAACTCAGAATCGAATTCAAAGATTCAAGCCATTTCAGTCAAGTTCTTTGCATACAGAAGCTTGCTTATACTCCATTGAAGGAATCTGGAAGCTTTTGAGGATTGATTTGAAGGTTTGAGGACTCTGTTCATCTCAAATTTGCAGGTATGAAAACTTCACTCCATGGCATGATTTAGGTAGTTTCAATCTGTTTTGATTAGTTAGATTCAATGTAGGTTAGTGTATGAAGCTTTCTGGTAGCATTAGGGTTGATTTAGAGACAATTAGTGAAGTGATGCAATTTATGTTCATGCAATTATCTTGATGAATCATGTGATAGAATCTTAGGTTGATAGCTAGAATTAATCAGGGTGAAGTGGTGAAGAGTTTAGGCCACTCAATTTTAGGATTGGTGAGATTCCATTCTTGAGTGATTTCTGAGATTCCCATCGTGTTTGGAGAAGGAGAGTATTTCACTGATTGTGAATGCCATGATTGAATTGCTGGTGAAAAATGGAGTAAGTTAGGGTTTTCATTTTTGAGTTTTGATGAAGATTTGAGGGAGCACGATTTGGAAGAAGATGGAGATCATAGCTCTGAGCTTCCATGGCTTCATTTCCCTCCAAGGTTCAAATGAAGAAGATGATCTGACCACCATTGGATGTGAGGAAGACTTTGACTGGAAACGAAATCCAACGGCCACGCGTGATTCATTTTGTGAGAGAGTCTGAAGAGTGATCAAATCGCAGCGTTTCACTTAAGTTGTAGAATGGGCTTAAGTGATGAACATGATATCCACACCCCACTTCCAAAGCCCAATAGGAAATACACGCAATTGGCTTGCTATTCACACCAAGATTTTGTTATTTTCCTGAGCATTTTCATTTCAATTTTCTGATGTAACTGGGCCTAATGCACGCTGCTATCCCCACCCCCTTATGGGCCCATTTCTGGATTTGCACTAGCCTTGATTGCTATTTGACACGCTCCTTTTTCCTTTTTCTCATATTTTCTTTTATTTTCACATTTATTTTAAGTTCTTTGAAAATTCATAATAAATTGGAAAATTAATATTTTTGCATGGGAGTTTTTTCCCCATTTTCCTCAAGACATCAAGAAAATTATAAAAGAATAAAAATGTCATTTCATTCATTTTTCTATTTTTGGTTTATTTTTACTTTTATTTGCTTTTATTTCACTTTTATTTTGATATACCAACTTGCTGAATTTAGTGTGATCATGTGACTTAGAATTTTGACTTGGTTATTTTTGCTATGGTTAGTATATAGAATTAGGTTCCCCCTGGAATTTTATCACATTTTTGTGATTTAATTTTAGTTAGTTTTGAATAAGGAACTTTAGTGTGCTAGAATTAGGGTTTCAACTTGACATAGGTGCATTTCAACACATAGTTTTTGGGTTTTTAGTTTTATTTAAGCCTTGGGGGTTATGTGGGGTATAGGGTACCTAGGTAGGATCCCTTAGAAATTAATTTAGGATTTTATGATGATTATTTCCTATTTTCTCTGATTTTTGCAAGTTGGTTGATATTGGTGTGTTCCCTCTTGGGATGTTGTGTTGTTTGGTGGGTTTTGGGCCTCTTCTTTGGGTGTTGGGGCTTGTGTTTGGCTTGAGGAGTCTATGAAGACCTTGGAGAAGATTGAAGACAAAGAGTGATGCTTGGAGCTTGAAGTTGCTTGTGCTTGAAGATTGCTTGTTGAAGACTTAGGAGATAGGAGATATAGGGAGAGCTCTAGAGTAGACTGATTTCTTATGTCAAACATAGAGAGCTTCTCGTGCCTCTATTCCATCCTATGACACAAGGTCCCCTAAAAGAGTTCCATCTCTCCTTAGGAGGGATGTAGAGCATGCTTTCATTGGGTAGAACCTTGAGGATCCTGCGCATATGCATAAACGTTCAAAGGAAGAATCTGCGCGTAACGTAAAACTTGCGCATATGCATCTCATTTGCATCATCATCCCCATTGATCCTTGATCCCATTCAAGTCGATCACTTAAGATAGATCCCACCCCATATGAGGGCCTTTGTATTTTATCTTCACAACTTAGAAAAAACAAAACAATTCAACTCAATACAATTATTCAAACACATTAGAGAATAAGATGTTAATCATCATAAGTGAGATAAAACTTCTACCCCATGAAAATTAAATCAATATGTAGAGACTTTGCTACTTAAGAGAGATAGAGGCGTACTTGTTGACAATCCGAGTACTTGAGCCATTCTCTTAAGACGATGCAAAGACTATTTTCCTACGAAGTTGTGGCGGTTAAATTAAGTAATCTCCCTTAAAATGACAACTCATCTTTTCTCCTAGACCCAATCAATCAACTACCCTTATCCCTTAGGAACTTTGACCACAGTCAAAGAAATCCTCAAAACCTTTAGGGAAACTACAGATACTATGATTCTATTCCAGTCAGGATATGTAGGCACAAGATGCGATATCTTGTCGAGTATACTTAGAAATAAACCACTAGGTCTTTTACCTTAAGCAGATAACCCTTAGCAATAAGCAACATAAAACAAGAGGTTCCTGTAGAGTACTACAGAAACTTAGGATGCTAGCACTTTCCCTAAGTTTAACCAACCCCCGAACCTATAACTCTTTAGCTTTTGCATTTGCATTGCATTATGGGCAATTCGATCTTTTTCCCTTCCTTTGGACAAATTAAAGACCGGTTGCAAATGAATTAAGATTCAAAGTAATCAATAGCTTGACATCCCAATTTCACCGTGACAGAACCCATATCCATTAGACTTTGCTTTAAGTCTAAATACCTACCCTTTTTTAGGAGTATCCCTCAATTAGAACCTTAAGATAGAGTTTGTTAACTCTATGTAAGAATCATTGTCATGATTACTTACTCCCCTCTTGGCTTTTGTCAAAGTCAATCCCCTCGAGTGTTAAACTTAGATCTAGAGAGTTTTATCAAACTCTATACAAACATTGTTATGTTTGTTCCCCCTTGGAATCTTGACCATATTCAAGTATTCCTCAACCTTAGTGAGGAGAGATACGGTTGCTCTGATTCCATCTTAGTAAGGATACATAGGCATAAGATGCGATATCTTTATGAGCAAACTTAGAACTATCCTTATGTGTTTACCTAGAACTCTACCCTAAACTTAATCCTATAACCCTAGCAAACAACTTAGATAACTTATCATACACACACATAAAAGGTTCTTGTAGAGTACTACAGATGTCTAGGATGTGAAATACCTACCCTATGCATAACCAACCCCCCGATCCTCGAATCTTTAGCATTATTGTTACATCGCGCAAAAGTTTTTTCTTTCTTTAACCTTTCCTTTGGCTAAATCAAAGCTCAGTGGTGAATTTTAATGAATTAAGATTCAAGTTAATCAATAGCTTGACATCCGATTCTCATCGCAACAACTAGCTGTTTCCTTCCGTAGCTTTTATTTTATGCTTTAGGATAGTCTCTTCATCTCTTCCTACTTCTTAAATTTTCAAAATCTTCTCCATTTTTTAAAATCTTCTTATTTTCAAACTTGAACCACTTTCTCAATAAACCTTGACTTTGTCAAGTGATTTTCAAACTCTTTTATTGAATAAGTTATAATCAATCTTAAGCATATCAAGAACATTTTCATAAGAAATTAAAGATACACAACTCATTCAAACCATTAAGTGCCTTTTGTGCACTTTTCCTTTTAAACTTTTCTTAAGGTTTAGACACGAGTCATTTTCATAGTTGAGATGTAATTCTCCTATCTTCGTAGTTATGTTTGATGTTGATTCTTTTTCACTTGAGGGAGTTAGTGGCATACTTGTTGATTTCAATCCAAGTTGGAGCCCTTCTCAATAGTGATGCAAGAGTCCATTTTCATACACTTGTGGGCGATTAGTTGAGTTTTCTCCTTAAAATGACAACTTGTCTTGTCCATTTAAAGTCAATCAAACTAATCTCCTTGTTATTTTTACCATGAACTATGAGGTTTTGATCCTCCATTGCACTTTGAGGGTACGTAGGCACGAGACTCAGGAAGTCTTGTCAAACACAAAAACTTAAAAAAAATATTTCTGTTCTTATCTCCATCATCTTTTAAAAACAACACTTTTTAAAGCCAAACATAGATTTTCAAGAGTTTCCTATAGAGTACTATAGATGTTTTGGGTGCTAATACCTTCCCATTGCATAACCAACCACCTTACTCTTGTCTATGTTTTTATTAGTTTTATTTTAAAAACTTCTGCTGGTTTTGTTTATTCTTTTCCCCATACATTTGGAAAAATAAAAGTTCGGTGGCGACTCTTGCTTTATGAGTTAAGTTAATCAATAACTTAATCTCAAATTTTCCCGCTACACCCAGAAAGCTCACCTCTTTCAACCAAAATTCACACTTCAACAATTTAGCATAAAGCTTCTTCTCTTTCAATACTTGCAATAGAATCCATAAATGTTCAGCATGCTCTTCTTCCGACTTAGAATAAATCAGAATGTCATAAATGAAAACCACCACAAATTGGTCTAGATAAGTGTGAAAGATTCAATTCATATATTCCATAAACACACCAGGTGCATTAGGAATGCCGAACGACATTACCAAATACTCATAATGTCCATCCGAGTTATGAAAGTCATCTTCTGAATATCTTCATCCTTTACTCGAATTTGGTGATATCCCGACCTCAAGCCAATTTTACTAAACACACATGCACCCACCAGCTGATCCATTAAGTCAACTATTCTTGGAAGCGGATACTTGCTCTTAATTTTCACTTTATTCAACTTCCTATAATACACACACAACCTCATACTGCCATCTTTCTTCTTTACCAACAACACTAGAGCTCCCTAAGGCGATACACTTAGTCTTACAAATTTCTTTTCCAACAACTCTTCTAATTGCTTCTTCAAATCTGCTAACTCCGTTGCTGATTGTATGGTGCCATAGAAAAAGGTATGGTACCAGGTGTTGCACCCTAAAAATTTGCTCAACCTACTTCACTTGGTTTATGTTTCAATTGCATTGTCATTTACATAAAAAAGTCTTGTACATAATTCATTCATCTGCATAGCATAGCATAGCAAATCATCCAACAAGGGACCAAGTACTATTCTTATCTCTATGAGCCTATCAAGAGGTTATTATCCAAATTCAATCCTCTCCAAGTCATCAGGAAGAAATTGAAATCTAAGAAGTCAGTGGATCAAGCAGTGGATCTCTCTCATATCTTGAGTGTATTTGAAGATCATCCAAGAAGTTGTGAGCTGTGAATTGAGGTCATGGAGGGTATATAGACATCATGGAGGACCTAGAGGGTCATTTTGAAAGTGAGACAAGTCATTGATGTGATCACAAGAGTTGCAGTTGAAGACAGTCAACTAGGGTTTCATCTGGGTCAACCCTAGGTCAAATGCTTGATTGGAGGTCATCAAGGTCTATTTGAAAGATGTGGGATTCATCATTTGACATGAAGATATGGATGTGGTGTTATGCCAAGGAGAAATCAAGAGAAATCAAGAAGAAGAGGAGTTTCTAAATTAGGGTTTCTGTGTAAAATCCCCTGATTTAGGTCAAACTTCCAAGCAAGATAATTCAAAATGAAAGCTTCAAATGGATCCTTGGCCAACATGAACTTGTAGAGGATCTCAAGGCCTTTAATTTGAGTGGTGGAAGACATCAAGGAGATTTATAGAACTCAAGTTATGGTTCTTGCAAGTTACAGGTCATCTGAGGCATCTGAAATTTTGTCTGTGAAAGTTACTTGTCTTCCAAGCAACTTTTACCCCTCAAGGAGTTTTCAAATGGATTTCTGGTCAACATGAGAGTTGTTCCTAATGATCTTATATTTCTATAAAGGTATGGTATGCCTTCATCTGATTTGTGGAACTCTACTTATGACCTTGGCAAGCAAAGGGTATTTTGGTCATTTGAGAATTACAGGTCATTTCAAGCATATGCCTAAAACTCATACAAGGAAGCTTCAAATGAAAAACTTCACAACATAAAAGTTGCTCCAAATGACATTTTGAGTCTAGAAAAGTGGTCATGGGAGTTGGCAAATGCTCATAGCTCAAGATTGCAAATTTGGTCAATTAAAAGGTGAATTTAATGAATAAAAGTGACCTAAAAATGAGATTTTTCATAACATGGCCAAATGGGATGAAATTATAGGTCATTTTGATTGGAAAGAATGTTTTAAGACCATTGGCAATAGTGTATTTTTGAGTTTAGGTCAAAATTTGAGATATATCATGGCTTGCTTATGATTAAAGTGACACATGCCAAAACTCAAGGGATTTGTGTACAAGAAGTTTCTAGCAATTTCTAGATGTTTCCATGGGCATCTATATAAACCCTAGATCTGATCCATGAAGGGGTGGCACTTCATTTTGATCCAAAACACCAAGTTTCACTCCATTTTGCATTTTTGCAAATTCATTCCAAACTTCTCAATTCTTCATCAATCATTCAATTTTATGATCCAAATCCACTCAAGAATCACCCCTGAGTACATTGCAAGCAAGATCTGAAGAAGAAATCACAAGAATCGTGCTATACAAGTTCATCCTCCAAATTGCAAAAAGAGTTGGTTAAAAGAATCCAAGGTGTTTGAGCAAGCACAAGTGCATACAGAACCAAGATCCATAGCCATTGATCAAGTGCAGAGCATTGCTAGCTGTGAATCCAAGGTTTCATCCATCTGTTTTCAATTTTGCACCAGGTTAGTAATCTCTTCGAATTAGCTTGTTTTAGTTAGCATGATGTAGATTGGTTAGGATAAGAATGACCTAGGTAGTTAGATGAATAATTCTGGAGATTTTGACTGAATTTGGTGGAGGTTGATATGTGAGCACACCAACTGTTTGGATATAGAACTAGAAGGATAGGAGGTTTTAATTCATGTGGTTTAGCTTAGGTTAATCAGTGATGCAAGGTGAGCATTTTGATGGCAAGAAATTGAAGAAAGAAGAAGTTGGAAGTTTGAGTATCCATGGAAGTGCACCATCGGGTTTCTTGATTCAGTTGGTTTCAATGAGAATTATTAGCATGGTTGTATTCAGCTCGAAAAATAGAGCATCTTTGCTTTTTATGGATTCGAATTTCATGGAGAAACAAGGTTGTATGAGTGTGTTGAAATCTGGTTCGTGCAAGCTCGCTCATGGCATTCATGGTGGAAACCCTAGGTTATTTGGAGAAGACGAGTTCAGAGGCGTTGGATCATTCTCAGATTATTGACCAAGACTCCCATCCAATGGCTCACGTTTAATTGAGAAATGGAGGGAAAGCTGAGTTTAATGAAACTCAGCGTTTCATTAATAGTCATCATTGGGCTTAACTGGACAATTGCTATTCGTACCCTCACACAAGGCCCAACCTTAAATTAAACTGAATCTTTATGCTATTTGCACCGCTCGCGTTCTAATTTTCTTTTGATTTTCTGACCTGATTTTTGTTTGGAACTGGGCCCAGACGCGCCTTGCTACGCGCACCCCCAGTCTGGGCCCATCATTCATTTTTCAATGCAAATCATTACTAACTGCACCCCAACTCATTTTAATTCATTTTTATTTCATTCATTTTTCTTAATTGTTTGAAAAAATCATAACAAATTGAAAATTCCATATTTTTGATTGGTTGTTTTTTTAACATTTTCATATTTCTGTGTAGAAAAATATCATGTAATAAAATTTCCATTTTATTTTATTTTAATATTTTTTACATATTTTCTCTTTTAATGCCTTTTTAATAGATTTAATTTGTATATAGTTTTGTAGAATTTCTTTTAGGTGGTTCTCATAATCTTTTTAGACCAAATTTTTTTAGTATAACTAGATACATATATTAGGTGCCCCTTTGATTTTTATACCAATTTTTTAGGATTTATTTTAGGTAATTTAGTTAGAAAACATTAGGCTAATCATTTAGGGTTGTGAATATAATGTAGGTTTAACAAAACAAATTTTCTTTTGGGTTTTCTTTAGGACAAACTAAATGATGGGACTATAGGGGTATTATGGGTAGATAATAGATCCCTTAGAAAATATTAGACTTCCCCTATTCTACTATTACTACTAGTATATTTCCTGTGCTTGCTTGATTGTGTGGTGTGCCCTCTCTAGGGTTATGATTTGACTGTGTGGGGTATTGGGCCTGCTTGGGGTTTGGGTTTGAGCTGAATACTTTGTTGATGAAGCCCGTTGAAGACAAAAGGAATGAAGACCCATTTCCAGAGTTGATGAAGAGTATCTCTTGCTGGCAGCTGTCGAAGGTTATAGGATCTAGGAGTTAGGTAGAGCTCTAGAATAGCAACTTGATTCACAAACATGGAAGGTCTTGTTTGCCTCCATCCCTCTCTATGATGCAAAGTCTCCCTAGGACACTCACCCCCTTCCTTTGGAAGGCTTGGTGACAGTGTTTAAGAGATAGAACTCTTGAGAGAAACATTCTACCTATTGTTAACAGTCTGTTTGCCACCTTTGGTGGTCAACTAACTGTTTAACATTCCAGTTCCTCCTCTTAACTGTTCCTCATCTTGGAGAGTGACACTTGAAGAGAAGCCCTGAGGATTGAAGATAGAGACCTTGCTTGAAGGCTGTGTAGATGAAGACTGATGCTTGCTTGAAGCTTGTAGATAGTTGAAGTTGATGAAGCTTGTTGATGAAGAGCTGCTGTTTGCTGTTTATTTTTGCTGTTTATAATTTTTGATGTATTGTTTGAATTTCTCTGACTGTATTGCTTTCCCTTTAATCTGTTAGGTTGAAAGAGAATTTTGGTTCGCTTTTGCCTGTTGTTTTCTAGGTTCGAGGTTGAGTGGGACTCCCTTGCCTCGCTTGTATTGCTGCATCCATGCATTTTACTGCTTTATTGTATATATGCTATTATTTCTGTTCCCGTTCATCCCTTAGGATCTCTGTTTCTCTCTGTGCAAGAGAGGAGCATGATAGACATTAGGTCTTAACCCATGCATGATAACATTAGGTTAGTCTAATTCCCTTTGCAACCGTAGGTTAGAGTTCTGTCTATTCTTTCTCAAAACAAACAGAAAAACACAATAAATATTTCAAACACAATAAAAGACACTTCTTCCGTAAAAGAATGTGAACTCATCAAAACGTCATTTTTGTCCGCTTGGACTGCTAATCAGAAAAACCCTTTTTTAGAAGGAGATAAAAAACAATCAAGATAGACTTGTGTCGTGCGTGGCCCGAACTACGTTTGCTCTGATCTTTCATGCTGTATGAAAGTACGTAGGTATAGGATGCGATATCCTAGCGAGCAACCTTCCCCTTCTTTCCCGTAGGTAGGCGAACTACGTTGACTCTGATTTCTCGTTCCAGACGAGAATACGTAGGCATAAAGTGCGATACTTTGCCGAGTCATTTTCTTTTCTTTTTTAACCCCAGACCTGTAGTTTAGATAGAAATAACAATCCATACCAGAAAACAAGCGTGGATCCCGTCGAGTACGACGGACGTGAGGGGTGTTAATACCTTCCCCTTGCGTAACCGACTCCCGAATCCAAGATTTGGTTGCGATGACCATTCCTTTCCCGTTTTGCGTTAGGTTTACTTCGAGCGTTTCCTTTCCCTCCGTTGGGATAAATAACGCACGGTGGCGACTCTTCTGTT
Source organism: Lathyrus sativus (assembly GCA_963859935.3). Lineage (NCBI taxonomy): Eukaryota > Viridiplantae > Streptophyta > Magnoliopsida > Fabales > Fabaceae > Lathyrus > Lathyrus sativus. Next base: position 215,605,807 of record OZ012735.1, on the reverse strand, counting down.
CAGCCGGCGCCGATTTTCGCAGTAGCGATAGCTGGAGACTCTGCTAGGGATCCAACGTCCCCTGGCTGCTAAGGACTGCGATAGTTCCTTATGCATTTGGGATCCAACGTCTCTTAAGCGAGTCAATCCTAGCGCTTGTTTTCCCGTCGAGGATTTTGTATGGATTTACTTTTCGGTTATTTACTTTCAAGCATTATATTATTGTTATTATTGCTGTATTGGGGGTTGTGACGGGTGTTCTATGATTGAGAGATAAGCCGGACCTGGGCTTGAGTGCACCTAGAATTAGAGTGGAAAGTAGTGGGCGCGCACATGCTTTGCATGTCCTAGTGTCCTGCGAAATCCACACTCAGACGAGGTTCTTGTGGTTGGCCTCCTATCCTACCCTTTGGGTGGCTCGGGTTGCTGGTTAGTTGGATTGTCGACTCTGGGAACCGATCATTTGGAAGTTGGCTAAGTGAGGCCTCTTCAGGATTCGATGATGCCACTCCTTCTGGGAATCGTATCATCAACCCTGAAAGTCTGTGACGCCGACGACCGCATATGATGCCATACCGTTGTCAGTTACTAGGACACCTACCTGTGAGAGGGTTTGGGTTATGAAGGTAACTAGACCTTCAGATACCGGTTTATTCTTGATCTGAGATTCAGGATACCTATGGACAGTTATTGGGGTCTGCCAGAGACCAAGTTGGAGTGATTATTGGGTCTGAGGTTGATTGGAGCCTATGTATGGGGTCTGTCAGAGATCATAGTGGAAGCTTTATTTTGGGTCTATCCAAGACCAGGGTTTGAGGAATTCTGGATGATCTATCTGAGACTTATGATGTGGTTCAGGCTTCTCAGCCATGACATTTGGTCCCTGTTGCATGTTATTTGCATTGCATTGTTTGCATAACCATTATCATTGCATCCTATTAACGTGTGTCTGTGCTGCAGGTGCATTTGCATATTCCCTAGTTCTAGTGTCTGGACTTCTGAGTATTGATCATGGCTGGTTTGAGGATGACAGTTGCCTACAAGTTACCTATCCCTGATATTACTCCCCTCCTGGGTCTGATTTCTCTTGCTGATGCGGATGTCCGTAGAAGCTTCAGGCAAAGTTACGGAAGGCTGTTGAGATTGGTTCGCAAACCAACTGATGATGAACAGAATGGGTTGTATACACTGATGCAATTCTATGACCCTGCTTTGAGATGTTTCACATTCGCTGACTTTATTTTGGGGCCTACCATGGAGGAATACGCAGAGTTTATTGAGCTTCCAGTACAGAATAAAGTCCCTTTTATTCACTCTGCCGCTGAGCCCAAGCTGGAGGACTTAGCTAAGGCCTTGCACATGAGTGCTTCTGAGCTGTTGATGACTTCTTGGCGCGGGGTTCCAGGTTTCTCTCTCCAGTTTCTGATTGGTAAGGCTCAGGAATACGCCAAGAATGGGTGTTGGGTAGTCTTTAACGCTGTTTTGGCTCTATGCATTTATGGGATAGTGTTGTTTCCCAATTTCCCGAACTTCGTGGACATGGATGCATTCCATTTGTTTGCTGCTGGCAACCCTGTACCCACATTGATCGGGGACTTCTACCATTCGATGCACTACAGAAATGAGAATAGGAGGGGCAAGAACGTCTCTTGTTGTGTGCCTTTGTTGTACATGTGGTTTAAGAGCCATCTCCCCCTGAAGGGACCTTTTGTAGACAGGGCAACTACAACTGACTGGCCAGAGCGCCTGATGAGACTATCCTCTGACGACATTGAGTGGTTTGACCGAGAATTGCTGGGATCTGAGCTCATTTTCAGTTGTTTGGGGTATCCTAATGTTCCTTTGATAGGAAGAAAAGGGTGAATCAATTATAACCCATCTCTGTTCGTTCGCCAGTTTGGATACGCGTTGAAGAACCCACCTAAGGAGGAAGAAGTACAGGAATCCCTGTACTTCACCAGTGATTTGAATGGAGAGTTACTAGCCAAGCTTTAGCACGCCTGGATGCGTATCAACAGAAGAGGGAAACCACTGTTGGGGAAGAATGATTGTCAGGCTTATGTACCATACAAAGTTTGGATCCAAGAGAGAGCAAGACAGCTGCTGATGCCATTTCCAGCTGCACCAGTCCCTGTTCATATTCCGGTGGAAGAACCAACCACAGTTACTATGGAGGTCTACGAGCGAGTTGTAAAAGAAAAGGAAGCCTTGATGAAGATCAATGAAGAGTTAGAAAAAGAACTGGCTCAGATGCGTAGTGAGAGGAACAAGGTTGTGCATTCTTTCCAACAGCAGATCGAATTAGTAAACCGGCTAGGTGCTGAATTGACTGAGGAGAAAAAGAAGCGTGAACGTCTGGGGAAAGAATTCAGAAGCTCCCATGACATGTTGGAATCCAAAAAGAAATCACTCGATGCCGCCCACCGGGAAATCTCTTCTTGTAACAAGACGTGGAATGCTACGCTAACCAACAACAAAAAGAGTGAAGACAAATTGAAGCAGCAAATTTCTGAACTCGAAGAACAGTTAAAGGCTAGCACCAAAAAGTATGAAGAGGAAGTAATGGCGAGGTATAGTCTCCAGAATGCGTTGAACAAGGCCATCGAGGGCAAGAAAGAAGCTGTGTCTCAGAAGCGGAAGCTAGAGGATCGCTTCGGAGAAGGGGCATGGGAGGAATCCGCTGGTGATTTGCGACGTGTTCTCAAGCGAAGAGATCTACTTGTTGAGGTTCTGCTTACCCGACCGAGTCATCCAGAGACTAAGAAGTTACTAGAGGAGTACCAGGCCTATGGGAGTACTTGACCATTTCATGTATTGATGTGTATGCTTTATTTGCATTTTTGCTGACCATCACCAGGATTGTTGGTCGAGGTCATGCCTTCTTACTGTACGCTCATTGACATTGTATTCTTGGCTTAATGGATTTCTCTGCAATATATGAGGTGTTTTCTATGATTCGGCTCCGAACTTCGTATTGCTAGCACTGTCACCGCACTGGCACATTCGCACTAGAATCGGCGAATGATACGCCCTAATCCACAGACACATATTGCACTGCATTCACATCCAAATTGCATTACAGGTGATTATTGAACTGTACCTCATTTCTTGCATTGTACCAGGTCTTTTCAGGATTGAAGGTCAGCGCCCGCGCCGATACTCCACTCGTACCAATTGCCAAAGAATTATGGATCAGATGCAGAATGAAATGCAGGACATGCGTGAGAAGCTGGCGCTATTCATGCAGACAATGGAGACCATTGCGAAAGGCCAGGAAAATTTGCAAGCTTTGGTGCAGCCTTTGTTGGTGAGAAATGCGGGGCACGAAAATGAAGACCATAATTCTGTGCGAGTTGACACTATTCACGGGGATGGTACCCCCACGCCGGTAGCTCCACCTGGGGTAAACATACCTGCTGTCAATGTGAACAACGGCGCTGCCGCCGAGAACGGTAACGTTGGAATCGGTAACGAGACTGTCGTCAATAACGTTGGGCTCGGAGATGTCAACCTGGGCGATAATATGGGAGGTAATGGCTTCGGTAATAATGGATTCGGCTTCAATGACCAGGGGTTTGATCATGCTGGGAAGTACGGCTTCAACGCTCAGGGCTTCGGACAGGACGGATTTGGTGTGACTAATCAGGGTTATGGCGGAATCGGAAATGGAAATGGCGCTGGGTTAATGGCTTTTGGACTTGCAGGATTCGCTCCGGGGTATGGTAACAGGGGGCGAGGCCCTGTAATGAATCAGACTAGAGTTGGCCGTAACAACGGGTACGATGGATACGGAACTGGGAACGGTAATTGGTTAGAAGATCAGCAAGAGGATGCTTTCTCCGATGGAGGTTTCGAAGGTCCTATGGATGACTCTCAGAGAATCAGGATGCTCGAGGAGCAGATGAAGGGGGTCGTGAATCAAAGCGTTGTTGGCTTAGATATGACTACAATGGGTCTGGTGCCTGGCCTGAGGGTACCAATAAAATTTAAAGCTCCCACATTCGACAAATATAAGGGGGATACATGTCCAAAGGTGCACGTGCGGTCATACTACAGAAGGATGTCGGCATATTCAAACGATGAGAGGATGCTGAAGCATTTCTTTCAAGATAGCTTGTCTGGTCCTTCCCTTGAGTGGTATATGGGGCTGGAACCAACACAGATAAAGACATGGAAGCAGTTGGCTGAGGCGTTTGTGGTTCACTATAAGTACAACAGTGACTTGGCACCCAACCGGGTCCAATTGCAGGGGTTGTCCCAAAAGAAGGGCGAGAGCTTCAAAGAGTATGCGCAGAGATGGCGCGACATGGCTGCTCGAGTCCATCCTCCTTTAGAGGACAAAGAAATGAATGATATGTTCATAGGAACATTTACCGGTATGTTTTATGACAAGTTGTTTCATACTTCTTTGGGCAGTTTCTCAGACTTAATCCTGATGGGAGAGAAGATTGAAAGCAATATTAAACAGGGAAGATTCCAAGCTGAGGAATCCACTGCAGCTAGCAGTAACAGAAGGGCTTTCGGTGGGCGCCGTCAAGGTGATGCAAGTGCAGTGCTTGGGGGTCGAGGCCGAGGCCGGGGCAGAGGTCGAAACCAGTACAATCAGTCGCAGCAGGTGGCAAGTGTTACTATTCCATTTCAGCAACAGCCCATACAACAACAGCAACATCAGCCACAACAGGGGGTACATCCTGCCCAGCGCAAAATCCAGGGGGGCATACCAAGGAGGGTGTTTGAAAAGCCTCCTTCTACGTATGCAGAATTGCTACATACGTTACTGGGTTTAAACTTGGTAGAAAAGAGAACTATAGCGCCAATAACAGGCACTCCTCCGTACGGTTACGATGCGAACAAGTACTGCGAATTCCACTCCGGGGCTCCTGGCCACGATATAGAGGGTTGCCTCGCATTCAAGCATGTGGTGCAGGATCTATTGGATAGTAAGGTTATCAATTTTGGACAGGCGGGTCCGAACATAGTGCAAAAGCCCATGCCCAATCATGGGGCAAATGCCATTTTAACCGAGGAGGGTTTGAACTTGATTATGAATGTTGACGACCTAAAGACACCGTTGTGTAAGATAAAGAGCAGATTATTGCAAGGGGGTGTGTCTTCAGGCTGCGACGAGTATTGTTTAGAGTGTTGGACCCAAGCTGGGGGGTGTGATGAATTGAAGAAGGGTATTCAGACTTTGATAGACGGAGGCACATTGCAATTCGATCGAATGGCCGTTGAAGAACTTGCAGAGGTATTAGCAGACAAGTAAAGTGATGTAGCTATTGTGACGATTCCTCGAAAAACAATAACCATAACGGCGCCGACCAGGCGACCGCCGATCACTATCACCAAAGCAGGACCAATCCCCTACGAGAGCACTAAGGCAGTCCCCTGGACCTATGGGTTGGAAGCATATTGTGATGGGGTGAAAATTGATGTTAGTAAGCAGCCAGTGGAGACTGTAGACAACGTCGTCAGTACCGGAGGGATGACAAGAAGTGGGAGAATCTTCATATCGCCTGAGGTAGAGGCTGAACGACTGGCTAAAGGAAAAGGAAAGGTGAATGATAATGTCCCGGTGCAGAGGAACGAAAAAGAAGCATCATCGAAGGATGTGGAAGAGTTCATGCGCCTTATTCGTAAGAGTGATTATAAGATTGTTGAGCACCTTCAACAGACACCGTCAAAGATATCCATACTGTCGTTACTATTGTGTTCCGAAGCTCACAGAAATGCCTTGTTGAAAGTTCTGGATACGTCCTTCGTACCCTAAGATGTTTCCGTGAATCAGTTGGAGGGGGTGTTGGCGCATGTGAACGCAGGCCATAGCTTGGGATTTACAGACTTTGATTTGACCCCGAAGGGGAGAGAGCATAACATGGCGTTACACGTCTCAGTCGAGTGTAGGGGCTCAATCATGTCTCATGTACTGGTAGACACCGGATCTTCCTTGAATGTGCTGCCCAAGAAAGCAATGATGAAACTGGACGTCAGAGGAATCTTGTGTAGGCCTAGTGACTTGGTGGTCAGGGCATTTGATGGTACACGAAGAACAGTCTTTGGATCCATAACATTACCTCTACAGGTGGGGCCAGAGGTTTTCGCAACTGAATTTTATATTATGGACATCCAACCAGCGTACAGCTGCCTTCTCGGACGACCCTGGATTCATGGTGCTGGGGCAGTCACATCTACCTTGCACCAAAAGCTGAAATACATGGTAGGGGCAGTGTGGTCACGGTCTGTGGAGAAGAGGATATATTGGTTAGCCATCTGTCATCATTCAAGTATGTAGAAGTCGACGGCGAGATTCATGAGACGCCCTGTCAAGCCTTTGAAGGGTTGCGCATCAAAGACAAAGGTCCTGGGCCGAGTAAAGCGTCAGAGGTTGCCGTCTCGTCATATAAGGAAGCTCAGGCTCTAGTAGAGACAGGTGAGACCAAGGGCTGGGGCAAGGTGCTGGATATTCCCGTGAAGATGGACCGATTTGGGCTGGGATATCAACCGTCGTCATCAACGCCTGCTGCAAGGGCACCCCGTTTCAAAGGACCGATAACAATCACAGCTGGTGGAGTGTATCACGAGGCCATCAACGCTGTTTCAGATTCTGAAGAAGGAGACAGTGACTGCGACATGGACGCCTGGATTCAGCCAAGTGTGCCAGGACAAGGATTATGCAATTGGTGTATTCAGGAGATTGTTCCTGTGACTCTCAAACAGTAATACTTTGTTTTCTTAATTGTTGAACAATCTGGTGTCTTACCCGAGGCATCATGATTTTGCTTAGGGTCGTGCTGTTATGTACATTGCGTTGTTTAATCATTAAATAAAAGGCTTTTTTTCATGTACAAATATTGCGATCTCTGTTTTTCCTGTTTTGTGTTTTACAATAAAATGGCAACGTGGTTATTCGCTTTATACGCATTTTGAAGCATTTAACCATTCCTTTTGCAGGATAACATTTTCAGATGACATCATTGAACCGCCTATGACTCGTCTCGACTTTGAGCACCCGGTATTTCAGGCCGAAGAAGAGATTGTTGAAGATGACGACGTTCCCGAAGAATTGTCTTGGTTGGTAAAGCAAGAAGAACGTGTCATTCTGCCTCATGAGGAGGTCATCGAAATTATTAACCTGGGGTCGGAAGGGGTTGAAAAGAACATCCGTATAGGAGCCGCGCTACAGAGCGACGTCAAGCGAAGACTGGTTGAAATGCTCAGAGAGTACAGTGATGTGTTTGCTTGGTCGTATGAAGACATGCCTGGGCTTGATACTGATATGGTTGTGCACCGTCTGCCGCTAAAAGAAGAATGCCCTCCGGTTAAGCAGAAGCTTCGCAGAACCAGACCTGATATGGCAGTGAAAATTAAGGAAGAGGTTCAAAAGCAGTGGGATGCTGGTTTCCTAGCTGTTACGAAATATCCCTCATGGGTCGCTAATATCGTGCCAGTGCCAAAGAAAGACGGTAAAGTGAGAATGTGTGTAGATTACCGTGATTTGAACAAAGCGAGCCCGAAAGATGATTTTCCGCTTCCTCACATCGATGTGCTGGTTGACAACACTGCTCAATTCTCTGTATTCTCCTTCATGGATGGCTTCTCGGGCTATAATCAGATTAAGATGGCGCCAGAAGACATGGAGAAGACTACTTTCATAACACCTTGGGTAACATTTTGTTATAAAGTGATGCCCTTCGGCTTGAAGAATGCTGGGGCAACGTATCAGCGTGCAATGACGACTCCTTTCCATGATATGATGCATAAAGAGATCGAAGTTTATGTCGATGATATGATTGCCAAATCCCAGACGGAGGAAGAGCATTTGGTGAATCTGCTGAAGTTATTCAAAAGGCTTAGGAAGTTCAGGCTAAGACTGAACCCTAACAAGTGCACCTTCGGGGTGAGATCGGGTAAACTGTTGGGGTTTATCGTGAGTGAAAAAGGAATAGAGGTTGATCCTGCAAAAATAAAAGCCATACAAGAAATGCCGACGCCTAGAATAGAGAAAGAGGTGCGCGGGTTTTTAGGGAGGTTGAACTACATCGCTCGGTTCATATCTCACCTAACGGCTACGTGTGATCCATTATTCAAGCTGTTGAAAAAAGACCAAGCTGTAACGTGGAATGAAAATTGTCAAAAGGCGTTCGATAAAATAAAGCAGTATTTGCAGGAGCCTCCTATTTTGATACCTCCAGTGGCAGGGAGACCCTTGATTATGTATTTGACAGTTCTTGAGGGAAGTATGGGTTGTGTTCTCGGTCAACACGACGAGACAGGAAGAAAAGAGCATGCAATTTACTACTTGAGTAAGAAGTTTACCGAATGTGAATCTCGATACTCAATGCTCGAAAAAACTTGTTGCGCGCTAGCCTGGGCCGCCAAGCGTTTGAGGCAATACATGCTGAACCATACGACCATGCTCATCTCGAAGATGGATCATATCAAATACGTATTTGAAAAGCAAGCATTATCGGGGAGAATTTCCCGTTGGCAGATGGTTTTGACCGAATATGACATCCAGTATGTCTCGCAGAAGGCTATAAAGGGGAGTGTATTGTCTGAGTACTTGGCAGAGCAGCCTATTGAGGAATACCAATCGATGAGGTTTGATTTTCCTGACGAGGATATCATGTACCTAAAGATGAAAGATTGTGAAGAGCCGTTGTCAGACGAAGGACCAGAAGTGGGCTCCAAATGGAAGTTGATCTTTGACGGAGCTGTAAACGCCTACGGTAGCGGAATAGGGGCAATCATCACTACTCCACACGGGTCGCACATCCCGTTTACTGCTCGATTGACCTTTCCAGTTACCAATAATGAAGCCGAATACGAAGCTTGTATCATGGGGCTTGAAGAAGCCATTGATTTGCGAATCAAAAATCTGGATGTATACGGAGACTCAGCTCTGGTGGTGAATCAAATAAAAGGGGAATGGGAGACACGTCAGCCTAATTTGATACCGTACATGAATTACGCAAGGAGATTGTTGCCCTTCTTTGACAAGGTTGAATTGCATCATATACCGCGAGCAGAGAATCAGATGGCTGACGCCCTGGCCACTTTGTCTTCCATGTACAAAGTCAATTTCTGGAATGAGGCTCCCAGAATTGTTATCTCTCGGCTTGACAGACCTGCCTTCGTATTTGACATCGACGGAGCATCTGATGATAAACCCTGGTATTTTGATATCCTTAATTTCCTGAAGAACAAAGAGTATCCGGCTGGGGCATCCAGTCACGATCAGAAGACTCTCAGTAGATTGGCGGGTAATTTCTATTTGAATCTGGACGGTGTCTTATACAGAAGAAATCACGACTTGGTGCTACTACGTTGTGTAGACGGAAAAGAGGCGAAGCTGCTCATGGAGGAAATACATGAGGGTACATTTGGTACGCATGCTGGTGGGCATGCTATGACGAGGAAGCTGCTGCGGGCAGGTTATTTTTGGCTAACTATGGAAACTGATTGTTTCAAGTTTGCGAAGAGGTGTCATAAGTGCCAGATCTATGCAGATAAGATCCATGTGCCTCCGAGTCCTCTGAATGTGATGTCATCGCCATGGCCATTCTCGATGTGGGGAATCGATATGATTGGAAAGATCGAGCCGACGGCTTCTAATGGACACCGATTCATTCTAGTAGCAATAGATTATTTCACCAAGTGGGTGGAAGCGGCATCTTATGCGAATGTGACTAAGCAGGTGGTAGCCAGATTCATCAAGAGAGATATCATTTGCAGATATGGGATCCCCGAGCGGATAATCACCGACAACGGTTCAAACCTGAATAACAAAATGATGAAGGAGCTGTGTCAGAATTTTAAGATCGAGCATCACAACTCTTCCCCTTATCGACCCAAGATGAATGGCGCCGTTGAGGCGGCCAATAAGAATATAAAGAAGATTGTTCAGAAGATGGTGGTGACCTATAAGGACTGGCATGAGATGCTACCTTTTGCTTTGCACGATTATCGTACGACGGTACGCACATCAACCGGGGCAACCCCGTTCTCGTTGGTATACGGAATGGAAGCAGTGTTACCATTGGAGGTTGAGATTCCTTCGCTGAGGATACTGCGAGATGTCCAACTAGACGAGGCAGAATGGGTGAAAGACAGGTTGAACCAGCTGAGTTTAATGGATGAGAAGAGGCTAGATTCTCTAGCATACGGTCGTTTGTACCAGAGCCGAATGAAGAAGGCATATGATAAGAAGATACATCCTTAGAGCTTTCAGACGGGCGACCTTGTGCTGAAGAGGATTCTCCCGCCACAGGCAGATCACAGGGGCAAGTGGACCCCCAACTACGAAGGGCCATACGTTGTCAGAAAAGTCTTTTCAGGAGGGGCTTTGCTGTTGTCCACCATGGACGGTGAAGACTTTACGTCGCCTGTGAATTCGGACGCAGTTAAAAAATACTTTGCTTGAAATCGACCCGCTGGACAGAAAAAAAGAGTCCAGGCAAAAATGGGGCATCCTGGCGAACCAAAAACAGAATGAAAGGTTCGGGCAAAAGTTAGGGATAAGATTGAAAAAGTGTACACCCGCGAAGTTGAAAACCTACACTGGGCGGCTTCGGCAAAAAAGGGTATCCCGGTGAATTGAAAACCCGTAAAGGGCGGTTCACGCAAAAGTTAGGGATTTGAAAAGCAAATGGCTGCGGTCCGAAGTTGATACTGCATGGCGCATTGGTGCGGGAGAATATACCTGAGGGGTCGATTATCAGATACAATCTCTTCGGAAGTGTGAATACCGGGAAAGCATTAGAGTCGGGCGAGTCATAGGAGGACCAGTTCATGATGTTCATCTGCATCCCGTTGCCGACATGTGTACAGATTTGATTTGTCATTATATTTATGCTTCATGTGCATACTTGTATATTTGTTGTGCGTAGCTTCCTCTTTTCAGGAGTTACATCCCGTGTACAAAACTCCGCCCATTTAGGGGCCCAATCAATAAAACATGTTATTCAGTATTTGATGCTGGTTCTTTACTGTTTTGTACATGATAAACGCCTAGGTTTAATAGAACTAGCAAGTGTATAACGTCACTGGCCCTTGCCAATAATTGCTAAAACTTTGAATTCACTGAAAATAATGTCACTAACACTAACCTGAATAGATTTGATTGCATAGACTTGTCTTGTCTTGTTTGTGGTGTTGCAGGGTTCGTAGCCGTATGAAGTGGACGATCAAAAGAGTGCAGTACTGACCAGAGGCTCGTAACGAAAGACTCGATCCCCACGCAGGTCGCGCTTCCAAGATAACAATGGTCCTTACCAAAGAAGGATCAAATTCCCCAGCTAGTCGCAGTTTATCCAAAGGACATTCTCCAGCAGGGTCGTCCATCCTCAGCAGAATTGGCGATTCCAAGATCAAAGGTTGTATTCAGACAGTGTGGTGTCCCCTAAAAGGGTCCCCCATCCCGAGCAGAGTGGTTTAGCTTCAGAGGATTAATATTTCCAACTTGTGAGCTGTACTCAGACAGTCTACCCTTTCCAGTAGGGTCATTCACTCTCCCCAACGGAGTCAGCTGATTTTCCCCGAGAGAATCTTTTGCCCCCTGAGGAGTTCTCTCTTTTCAGCAAGTGTTTTATTTCCTCCCAGTGGAACTCAAAGGTTAAAACTCTCCCTGGCAGAGTTGGCTATGTGTCCTGGCATTTATTTTGCCGGAATACCGTGTGATACCTGTTCACTCCCCAGCAAAAGTACAATTTTCATTGGCACGGGTAAGCTCCCCAGTAGAAGTCCAATCATGATTGGCGCATTCAGCTATTCCTCAGCGAAGCAGGCTGCACTCTTCCAGCATTTATTTTGCTGGAATAATTCTGTGACACTTGGTTATCCCCAGCGGAGTTGGCATTATCTTCAGCATTTATTTTGCTGAAGCAGTTTTCTGTATCCCAGCAGTTCGAATCTGCATTTGCATCGGCATATAGTGTCATGTTTGCATCTACCAAATAAAAACGCATAACATTTCCATGTCGAATGGAGCATTGCGTCATTGTCAAACATATGCATTTTGAAACATAAACCAGGTTGGTTAACCCGTTTGTTTTCAAGTGTTGTTTCCCATGCAGGTGGAGGGAGCTCGTGCTCAAATTAATCACCAAACATTCAAGGTCTCGGCGGGAGACATGTAATGATAATGTCAGTCGTGGCATTATTCCCCACAGAGTTGCTTGATTAAGTTTCTCTTACACCTCCAGCAGAGTATTTCTTCAAGGTCGTTGTTGTGACAGCATCAGAAGATTTCGTGAATCGATCTTTCGAAGTTGTCTGGCAGTGTGGATTCAGAAAAATCCCCAGTAGAAGCCTTCTCAGATTTGCTGCCATGTCAGCACTGAAGATTGGAAGACTAGACTCAGATTGTGTTACCCATGTGGTTGGTGGAGCTAGCTGCTGCAAATATAGGAAGAAAAAGTTGTACCAGGAGGTTCCCGTATGAACAGGCGGATGAAGTTTCCTATGTTCAGGCAGATGATGTTCCCGTATGAACAGGCAGATGAAGTTTCTTGTGTTCAGGCAGATGATGTTCCCGTATGAACAGGCGGATGAAGTTTCCTGTGTTCAGGAAGATGATGTTCCCGTATGAACAGGCGGATGAAGTTTCCTGTGTTCAGGCAGATGATGTTCCCGTATGAACAGGCGGATGAAGTTCCCTTTGTTCAGGCAGATGATGTTCCCGTATGAACAGGCGGATGAAGTTTCCTGTGTTCAGGCAGATGATGTTCCCGTATGAACAGGCGGATGAAGTTTCCTGTATTCAGGCAGATGATGTTCCCGTATGAATAGGCGGATGAAGTTTCCTGTGTTCAGGCAGACGATGTTCCCGTAAGAACAGGCGGATGAAGTTTCCTGTGTTCAGGCAGATGATGTTCCCGTATGAACAGGCGGATGAAGTTTCCTGTGTTCAGGCAGATGATGTTCCCGTATGAACAGGCGGATGAAGTTTCCTGTATTCAGGCAGATGATGTTCCTGTATGAACAGGCGGATGAAGTTTCATGTGTTCAGGCAGATGATGTTCCCGTAAGAACAGGCGGATGAAGTTTCCTGTGTTCAGGAAGATGATGTTCCCGTATGAACAGGCGGATGAAGTTTCCTGTGTTCAGGCAGACGATGTTCCCGTAAGAATAGGCGGATGAAGTTTCCTGTGTTCAGGCAGATGATGTTCCCGTATGAACAGGCGGATGAAGTTTCCTGTGTTCAGGCAGATGATGTTCCCGTATGAACAGGCGGATGAAGTTTCCTGTATTCAGGCAGATGATGTTCCCGTATGAACAGGCGGATGAAGTTTCCTGTGTTCAGCAAACGATGTTCCCGTAAGAACAGGCGGATGAAGTTTCCTGTGTTCAGGCAGATGATGTTCCCGTATGAACAGGCGGATGAAGTTTCCTGTGTTCAGGCAGATGATGTTCCCGTATGAACAGGCGGATGAAGTTTCCTATATTCAGGCAGATGATATTCCCGTATGAACAGGCGGATGAAGTTTCCTGTGTTCAGGCAGATGATGTTCCCGTAAGAACAGGCGGATGAAGTTTCCTGTGTTCAGGCAGATGATGTTCCCGTATGAACAGGCGGATGAAGTTTCCATTGTTCAGGCAGACGATGTTCCCGTAAGAACAGGCGGATGAAGTTTCCTGTGTTCAGGCAGATGATGTTCCCGTATGAACAGGCGGATGAAGTTTCCTGTGTTCAGGCAGATGATGTTCCCGTATGAATAGGCGGATGAAGTTTCCTGTGTTCAGGCAGACGATGTTCCCGTAAGAACAGGCGGATGAAGTTTCCTGTGTTCAGGCAGATGATGTTCCCGTATGAACAGGCGGATGAAGTTTCCTGTGTTCAGGCAGACGATGTTCCCGTAAGAATAGGCGGATGAAGTTTCCTGTGTTCAGGCAGATGATGTTCCCGTATGAACAGGCGAATGAAGTTTCCTGTGTTCAGGTAGACGATGTTCCCGTATGAACAGGCGGATGAAGTTTCCTGTGTTCAGGAAGATGATGTTCCCGTATGAACAGGCGGATGAAGTTTCCTGTGTTCAGGCAGATGATGTTCCCGTATGAATAGGCGGATGGAGTTTCCTGTGTTCAGGCAGATGATTTTCCCGTATGGATAGGCGGAGGAAGTTTCCTGTGTTTAGACAGATGGTTTGCCCGTATGGATAGACAGATGAAGTTTCCTGTGATTAGACAGAAATGTTTCCCTAGCGAAAGCGTCGGGATTTTCCCTTGATGTGAGTCTTGACATGGACAGATTTGTGTTTATTCGTGATTTGGCGAAATTTGGGTCCAGATGTGGACAAGGTTACTCCTGTGACAACAGAATCTCTATTCGTGTTGACGAATTTGTCTCTCTTCTTGTGTTGATAAGGTTAGTCCGGTTGTGGATAGAGGTGTTTTGCGAAAAGTGTTCAGTACCTGTCGCGTTACATAGGTGGTTGAAGTTGAAATCAGAATTATCAGACGTCGGATCAGTTGTTGCCGTAACAACCAGATTCAATTGGTGGATGTCGTTCCCCAAACAGCGGGGCAGTTTATTTCTGCGGTTGGCAAATTTCCGGGTTCTTAGTATTCAACCGTCTTGTACCTCGAATGTCTGAAAGCTCCGGGCATTTCACCCAGTCGGGTCCAAGTCGCTTGAATAGGGGCAGCAGGGAAAAGATCAATAGAAAACTCTACCTCTCTCTCTGGCGGCTCATCTGAAATATCATCTGGAAATTGAAGGTAGAGAAAAACATAAGAAATGGGGGTTTGAATTGGATTTTCAAAACTTTTTCAATGAGACGCTTCACACAAACAAACAAGACATATAAAACCAAGATGCGAAAGTGACACGTTTGGTTTATACAAGTTCTCATATAACAAGGCTACCTTTTGTCTACTTTCACCTTCAAAAAGGACTTAATCCATTAATATTGAAAGATTATAACAAGTTCGTCTAAGTTTTTTGAAAAACACCTTAACCCTCTCAAGTATACAGACTAATACTTAGTCACTCGAGGAAAAATAATATTAAAGAAAATACAAGGAAAATGTTTACAATGATGCTTCTATAAAGCAGATGAAACAATTTTAAGAACAAAGTGTAACACAATTATGAGCAACAACTCTTTGTGTTTTAAAATCCTTTTGATATACTTTTAGGCTGTGCTTATTTCATTCTTGTAATATTGATCATTGTTCCGTTTAATAAAGAAGTGACTCCTTTATATAGTTGGATGGTTGAACGTTGGAGGGTACAAATGTCAATGTTAATGCCAGTTGTTGCAATGGTAATACGAAGACCGTGAGAGAATGTAAGCACTAAGATTTAAAGAATCAAATATGTATCAAAATCATCACTTATTCTACTTCCCCTTTTTTTCATAATAAAAAATTCATAGTATATTAAAGATGATGCAAAACAATACAAGTGAGAAAAACAACCTAGAACACAATATAAAGCTAAATGGGAAGCCTAAGTTCATAAGGTTGAGAAGAAGGAAGAGGGATCCTCTGAACTAGTTGAGCAAGCATGTTTTGAATGTTGGGGTTGACTTCATCTTGCTTGTCGTTTCTGGTTCTAACCTTTTGATGCTCTTTCTTTATCACTTCTAAGATTTTAGTCATAAGAGGGAAAAGGTCAGCTTCAGAGGTGAGTGCTTTATCAGAGCCTATTGCACTATCCTTCTCAGCACTTGCCTTTCTAGCTTCTTGTTCTGCAGCTTCCTTCTCAGTGGCCTCTTTCTTCGCAGATTCTCTAGCAGTAGCTTCTCTTTCAACAACCTCTCTCTCAGAAACCTTTTGAGCTTACAATCTCTCTTCAGCTTCCTTGATAAACTTTTCCTTTATTTGATCAGAAAGATTTCTGATTCTGTTAAACTCAACAACTATCCATATGTTAAACCGATTCCAGCTAGCATCTAGATGTGAAAGATTGTTTCTAGAGATGGACTCCTCATAGAGCTTTTTAACTCTTCTTTCTGCATTTTCCTTGAAGCTAGAAACCACTTCATCAAGTTTTAGTCTAGGAGTTTCAAGTTTAGAGGTGTTATGATCATAGTTGGTTTCTTCATCAGAATCAGGTTTCCTAGTAAGGATGTTATTAGATTCTGAAGGAGCATTTTTCATGGTTTGATCCTCATTCAGGCCAGGTGAGTTTAGATCAGAATGGTCAGATATGTTGGTGATGGCCTGGAGTGTGGAAGTGGTGTTTTTGTATAGATGGAAAGAGGTATGGGTTCTGAGGTATGTATGGTTTTTAAAGTTATGTTTTCAGAGATTAGCTGAGTGGTATTATTTGAGAAAGTATCTGGAAAGATAGTTTTGGCAGCAAATGAGAAAGCAAATGAAAGAAATGATTCAGATATTGTTGTGGTGGAAATGGATGTTGGAATGAGGATTTAAGAATTTGTTGTAATAATGGTTTCGTAAATAGTAGTTGTTTGTGGAGTGGCTTCAGATGTTGTTGTTGTTTGGAGAATGGGTTCAGAAATTTTGGTGGTTTAAGGGATGGTTGATTTAGGTGGTGTAGGTGGCACTTTGGATTTTCCAGAAGGAGCTTAAATATTAGATGGTGAAGGTGGTATGGACGTATTTGTAAATGTGGTAGAGATAAGTGGAGGAGGTGAAGGTATTAATGAAGTAAGGGTTCTAGTATCAGAACCAGATGCAGTAGATTGTGATCCAAAAGACTTACTTGAAGGAACTGAATAGGAGGCCAGTGCAGAAGACTTCTGAGATTTTAAAGATTCTCCCAGATTTAGTTTCTTCTTCTTCCCAGTCTTCTTCTGAGATGGTTCATGTTGTCTTTTCTTCAGAGCAGGAGGAGATTCTAGAAGATCATCATAAGAGAATTCATATACTTCATGGCCTTCAGCTTCAAGCATTTTGAGATACTGTTCTTTAACTTCTTGTGAATCAGTCTTGGTGAAAAGAGGATATTCATCAACAACCATCCTTCTATCCTTTAGACTGTTCCAATCTGTAAGAATAGTTGATTTAACCAGAACCTTCTCAATGATGCCCATACTCTTGAGATATCTTCTGTTCAGAGGTTTTCCATTATCCACTATAATGTCATCCATCATATTCAGATGCATTAAATGATCTACAAGACCATTTTTTATGAGAATATCTAAGATGAGTCTAACTAGAGGGAAGTAGCTTCTAGGTTTCGTATTGTTTCTGGTTTCTTTAAAAACATCTCTGAGACATTTGAAGAGAACGAAAGGAAGGTGAATTGGTTCTCCCTTCATCAGATAGTACTACATAAACTTTTGATAAGTGTTGAAATAATCAAAAGAGATTGATCCTAGTGTGTGGTGAATGCATCCCATAATGTTTTTGAGCCATACCCGGAGGTTCTTGTGAAGTCCCTGGTTCTAAGACGATGATTTGCTTCCTGAAGTTTGAGAAAAGATTGTAGGGTTAACCATTTGAGTCAGAATCTTTGACTTAGGGTTCATGTTAAACCCTTTTCCCACTTGCTTCCTCCATTCCAAGCAAGGTAGCAATTGATTTCTCAGTGATGACACATTTAACACCCAGAACATGAGAAACAATATATCTGTTAACAGCATCAGCGTATCTCCAAAAATCCTTTATCAAATTTGTGTAGATAGGACCGTAAAGATGATCAAAATAGTTATTCCAACCTTGCTTGTGAGTTCCTTAGTCAAATCTAAAACATTTTCCTTTAGGTTATCAAAATCTCTTAGAAGTTCATAGAGAACTTCCAGTTGCTCAAATGGTGCTGCCAAGTTGATGTGAGTAGGACGGTCGAGAATATGTTCAACATGAAGTGGTTGAAAAGTAGACAAAGATTAATGCAATGTTGATGTTTCGGGAGGCATGGTGTTAGAAGCCAAGGGTTGAGAAGATTGACTATTGTTGCATATGTTGAGAGAAGTGTTAAACTGATTCTTGTTGAGCATCCATGGATGAAGGTAGTTGCAGAGAACAAGGGGTTTTAGGTTTAAAGAAGATGAATTGTGGGGAGTGAGTAGCGTAGTATGTTATAGTGAGAAAAGTGAGTGTGTGTGTGTGTATATATATATATATATATATATATATATATATATATATATATATATATATATATATATATATATATATATATATATATATATATATATATATATATATATATATATATATATATATATATATATATATATATATATATATATATATATATATATATATATATATATATATATATATATATATATATATATATATATATATATATATATATATATATATATATATATATATATATATATATATATATATATATATATATATATATATATATATATATATATATATATATATATATATATATATATATATATATATATATATATATATATATATATATATATATATATATATATATATATATCAAGGGAGAACAAAATGATTACTATGCATTGAAAATGAACAATGGGGAGAGTAATAAATAGTTATAATGATTTTAAACCTATTCTCAAGACATCCCATCACTCAAAGTGTCGCTTCAACCGGTAACCTATAATTAGAGATAGACAGGTCTCTAAATAAATCATAGCCACACATTTGAAAATACACGATTTAAATGTTCTTAGAGTCAAGAATACCAAGAGGTTTTTGACCTGAGATATTTCTAACCAAGACATCTTTTAACTTGTAGAAGTATCAATGAACAGAAAGATAAAACAAGAAAAAATTTGCATAAGTCAGAATCACAATTTTTACAGAAGTAGTTGAACCCATTAGAAAGAGAAATTCATTCTAGACAGAGTTTAATTTTTAATTTTTTCAGAATAAATAGAAATCTATCTTCAGCTAGGGGTTTTATGAAGATATCAGCTCACTGGTGGTCTGTATCTATGAACACTAAAATAATAATCACTTTCTAAACATAGTCTCTAATTAAATGATGTTTGATTTCTATGTGTTTAGCTCTAGGCTGTAAAATTAGATTCTTACTTAGGCAAATAGCATACGTGTTATCACAGAAGATATGAATGTTACTTTCATATATTTGAAAGTCTTCGAGTTGATTTTTCATTCAGAGCATCTGAGTGCTGTAAAGTGATGCTGAGATATATTCTGCTTCAGCAGTTGATACTACAATAGTTTATTGCCTTTTTCAAGCCCATTAGAAGAGATTGTTACCCAAAAACTGACAGTTTCCAGAAGTGCATTTACGTTCTAGTCTGTCTCCAGCGTAGTCTGCATTTACATTCTAGTTTGTCTTTAGCAGTTTATTTATTTGTATTATGAGAAATTACTTTAGCTCTTGCATCAAACTCATTTTGAACTCTTCCTACATTAGCTTAGAAAACTCTTGACACACATATGGATTAGCAGAACCAAAAATTATATTATCTACATAAATTTAGCATATCATCATATTGTTTCCAAAGTTCTTACAGAAAAGACTAGTGTCTACCTGACCTCTAGTAAATTCATTTTCTAAAAGAAAAGAACTTAGTCTTTCATATCAAGCTCTGGGAGCTTGTTTCAAACCATACAATAACTTTTTAAGTTTAAAAACATTTTCTAGAAACTTGACGTTTTCGTAACCTGGAGGTTGGTTAACATATACTTCTCCAGAAATGTATCCATTCAGAAACGCGCTCTTAACATCCATTTGATATAAGATAATACCATGTTTAACAACAAAAGAAATTCAAAGATGGATAGATTCTAACCTGGCGAGTGGAGAAAATGTTTTATTATAGTCAATACCTTCTTGTTGACTGTAACCTTGTGCAACCAGTTGTGCTTTGTTTTTTACAACTTCCTCGTTCTCAAATTGGTTTTGGCATAGAGCAGTGCTTTGCACATGAAGATCGTCAATTTGGGGTTTCCGTTCCAATTCAAGTTATCTGTGTGGAGATCAAGTTGTCATGCTATGTTAGGGTATCAATGTTTCATAGTTAAAAACCGTCAAGGATCAGTTCATTTACAATTAGGGTTTCCGGATAATACAATTCAAACTTCAAGTCATATTCTTCTAATTTTATTGTTTCAAGTCCCTAATGTATTGAAGATCCAATTTGCTTCATGTTCATGCTTTTCAAGATTAAATCATGGATCGTTGGAGTGTAGGAGTAAGATCAATCAAGATGTGCATTCGTGGTTCTAAGTCGGGAATTCATTTTCAGTTATTGCTATCAATATCTATTTCAAAGCTATGAGTTTCCATTTTTAAACCCATATTCCATTATCCAAATAATTTGATATCCATTTTCCTTATCCATTTCCCATTTGTTTCCTAAGTCAATAACCATTTCCTTTTGAAAGACCATTATAATCCATATACATTTTGTTAATCCAAAATTCATTCCATGTCCAAATACCCAAATAATAATTTCTTTTGTTAATTTCCATTTAATTCAAAAACAATTTTTGTCCATTTAATCACTTTTTCTCATATCCATTTAAATTGAAATCCATATGCCACTTTTCAAGTCCACTTTAATTCACTCAAGTTTAATTGAAAAACTCAAGATCTCAAATATTCTTTCCAAAGTTCCAAGTACCACTTTTAATTCAACTTGCAAATTCCATTCAATATCATTTCATTCAAGAATCTAAATACAAGTTACAAATTTATTCAATTCCATCTCATAATCAAGTTACAAAGATTCAGCCCATTTGCCATAATTTTTTACAAAGAATAAAGACCACATGAAATTGAGCCAAAAAGTCCAACACACGCATAACCTGCACTTCACAAACTAAATTTTCTCTCTGCAAATTCTCATAGTTAGTGTAGCACCCAAAAATTTGCCCTTTCATTTTAACTGTAATTGGCTTACGTTTCATTCATTCTTTGCATTTTTCATCTGTGCATATCATGACATTGGCTCTTGAGACATGAGATCAAGGTGTTTTTATAGCTCAAGGCTTTCTTCCATTGCAAGTTTTTAAGCAGCAAGCATCAAAGGCTCTGACATTTATTTTGCTCAGGAATCAAACACCTGATTATAT
The DNA here is from genome assembly GCA_963859935.3 of Lathyrus sativus. NCBI lineage: Eukaryota > Viridiplantae > Streptophyta > Magnoliopsida > Fabales > Fabaceae > Lathyrus > Lathyrus sativus. Next base: position 215,584,867 of record OZ012735.1, on the reverse strand, counting down.
TTTTTAACAGGTTATTTCAAGCGCATGAGACAATTCACAGGCTATTTCAGGAATATTACAGGTGCAATATCAAAAGACAAATTTCAGAGGCTTAGCGTGGCTCAGAATAGGTGGCAACGAGTGATTCTCCAAGTTTCCCTCTTTATGGTGCCAAAATTTTGAAAATTTAAATGTGGTAATCGGTTACTACAATCAGGGTAATCGATTCCCTCAAGTAAAATTTGCAAAAATGCTTCAAATTTCAGCACTGCAGAATTTTCAATCATTCTTATCCCTTGATTTCACATGTGCATCATTGGAAGGATCTAGAATTGATTCATTTTCACAAATTCCCTCCGATTTTCAAACATTTCATTCCTAATTCCACTCCTAATTTCCATTCTTCACACTAACCCATATTCCAAACCATATTTTAATTCCTAACCTAGGGATTATTTAACTAAATTCACTCCAAACCTCAAGAGGATTCACTCTCATTTTTCACCTTCATTTTCATAATTTGCTCTCAATTCTCTCTCACTTTTTCATTCTCCATCTTCATCTTCAACATTTCACCAAAGCTCCATATTCATAGATTCATAAATTGTGCATAACAATTTGTGAATTCTTGAGCTAAACCTCCACTACACCACCATTCTTGATTCAATTCTACATTTGAAGCTTGTTTAGATATAGATTCAAGTTTTGGAAGTCATTCTTGAAGGAGCTTTGAAGCAAGTTCATCACATTGCTTGGATCTTGAGGTTTCTTTCTAGGATCTTAGATTTCTTGTGTTAGACCTGTCCATTTTTGTTTGCAACACTCACGAAAGCAAATCTTAGCTTTGTAGGTTGGTGAATTTTAGATCCATACTTGGTCTATTTTAATTTTAACTTATGCAATGTAGATCTTTGGCTTTTGTTACAATTTGATCCATTGGCTTGCTTTGATTTGTGATCTTGTTGTTTAATTGACGCAATTGGTGTTTAGTTGTTGTAATATGATGTAATTTTCGTGCATAATTGATTGGTTGATCATTTAGATGTTTGAATAAGTCATTTGCTGCTGAAAGTGCTTTTTGAAAGTTGATTTTCTGCCACTGTCTTAATGGTAATTAGTTACCACTATTAGGGTGACCGATTACCCTGTTCATTTTACACGTGATTCTTCAAGTTGATTTTCTTGCTTCTTCTTACATGTTTGGGTTCCTCTTCACTTTCAAACTTCATGGATGGATGCTACGCATATTTATGGATTATTTTGGAGTTGTTTCACCTCACATGACAATACGTTTGAGTTTCTTCGACGCGTGACTTTTGGTTTCCGTAACGCATGCACAAGATTTGTTCGTTTTGCATTCTTGATGTGATGATCATGTTGCATAATCCTTTGCGCCCATGTAATGGCTTGTTTTTTATGTTTACATTGCTGGAAATATGATACATGTTCGTGTTTGTTTCTAATTCCATGATTGCATGTTCGTTTCAAGTGATTAATTGTTGAATTATCCATGATGCTTTTGATGAATGCTTAAGTATGTGATGCCATTGAAACTTGTTCATGCTTAATTGCTTGGTGTTTAATTGTCTACACATGTGAATCAATTGCTCTTGCTTGAAGCTTGCTTATGTTTGCAATTCATGTGGGTTTGCTTAAACGTGAAGGCATGCTTTTGATTTTCTCTTTTGGATGCATGATTATGCTTGGTGTTTGGAAATGTTCATTTGTTGATTGATCAATCTTGGATGCATATTTGATGTTGTATTATTACATGATTGTACATGTTTGATGCTTATCCATATGCATTTTTCTTGCTGCATTGCATGCTGCCTTGGTGAGTACATGACTATTATGCAGAATAGTAGTTGTTATAACCTGTCTTGTTTGATTTGCTGCCTTTTACACATGTTTCTGCCTGAAAGTGTGTACTGTTAAAAGTTGTTTTGCTTGTGTGTTGGTTTTTATTGCTGTTTTGTGCAGGAAGCGCTGTTGTAGCTACTGTTTTTATTTTGTTTTCTTGTTTTTGGCTTGTTCTTGCATGCTCCCTTAGGGCCTCCTAGTCCAACTTAATTTTTGATTAAGCTTGGAGTAGGATAGACATTAGGAGTCTAATCCATGCATGATATTAATAGGTTAGTCCATATTAACCTCAACCTTAGGTTTATCTTTTGCATGCTAACATTAGGATAAAATTTCCTCTCGCACCCCGACCTTAGGGCCTTTTTGCATGACAACATTAGGACCAAGTTTACCCTTAGACTTTCCATGTGTCTTTCTCTTCTTCTCTCTCAAAACAACTTCAAAACACATAATAACTACAATGAACATTGTGCGTCAAGAGTCTTAAATATATGGGAAATGATGAGTAAGGGGTCTCTCCTTGTTCGTCTAGAGTGTTTAGCATACGTCCCGTCTGGGGGAAATCATGCGATGCATTCGCTCATATATCATAGACTTTAGTGCAATGTGAATCTCAAATATAATCAAGTCACTTATTTAAAACTCATGAACAAATTCAAATTATTTTCATCCTTCGAGATCATTTTTCAGACCATTCTCAGAAGGAGTGCGCTATTTTTCCGTTTTATCGTAAATAGGCATCGACCCTAACTTCTGGAAAGGGAACTTAATGTTACTCATAAAAAACACTAAGCAACCTGTGGTAGCCGAACTACGGCTGCTCTAATTTCTCATTCCAGATGAGGATACGTAGGCATAAGACGACGATGTCTTGGCAAGCAACCTTCCCCCTTTCACCCGTAGTTTTCCGAACTACGCTGACTCCGACTTTCCCATTACACAAGGGAATACGTAGGCATAAGACGGTGATGTCCTATCGAGTCTCTTCTTTTATTTTCCCTTTTTGTTATCATTTTTCTTTAGCATTAGGCTTTAGATGACTCACCTTTTGATTAGAAAACAAGCATGGATCTCGTTGAGTACTACGAATGCGAGGGGGTGCTAATACCTTCCTTTCGCATAACTGACTCCCGAACCCAAGATTTGGTTGCGATGACCTTATCTTTACTCTTCTTCTCAGGTTTTCATCGATCGTTTCCTTTCCCTTCGTTGGGATAAATAACGTTCAATGGTGACTCTTCTGTTTTTCGCTGCTGCGACAGCTGGTGACTCTGCTGGGGACTTTGGGTCCCTATGCAAGTCAATCCTAGTGCCTGTATGTTTCTGTTTCATTCAGTGTTTATTTTATGCTTTTACGTACATTATCTGTTATATATTATTGCATTCACATTTTATTAGCATTTGATTATTGTTATCATATTACTCTGCTACTGTTGTGCTGTTAGGTAGGGATTGTTCTATCAGAGATAAGCCCACTACCCAGGCTTTTGAGTATACACTTAGGATTAGAGTGGAGAGTAGTATGGATTGTGTGGCGTCTGGCCACGTGTAGTTGACATGAAACTCACATTCAGATGAGGTTTTATTTGGAGATACTCTATCCTATGCATCTGGTGCAGATGATAGGGTGTTGACATAGAGAGCTTACTACTCTAGAGACTATTCATGGGAAATCGATTGAGGCCTCCTTGATTGATGATGATGTCAAACTAGAAATAGTGGACGTATCATCATTTCTCAACCTAAGAGCTTGTGATACTAATGACCTGTATAGGATGTCTCTGTTCAAGACTAGAACCCACATGTGAGAGGGGTGGGTTTTTTCTGCAGGAAACCATGACTTTTAACCTACCCGGTTTTCTTGTTTTCTTGTCAGTGTGGACTTTTGATCCTGGGTGTTACAATTACTCTGATATTCTGGTCTTCTGGTTTTCTTGTTAGAGAAGAATTATGGCCTTATTCAGTCAACAGTGCAACAGCTATTCAGAGCATATGGACCCTTAATCCCATGTTTGCATTTGCATAATTATTTTGCATCCTAACATTCATGTTTGTGTAGTTCCAAGTTCTCGCCTTATCCTTGATTCTGGTTATCAGATATTTATAGAGATGGACATTGGTAGGAAAAAGATCATCGTGTATAAGTTTCCAGCTCCTGACTTGGTTTCCCTTCATAGTTTGATTGCTCTGGAAGATTCTAGCATTCTCGAGGATTTCAAGAAGGGTTATAGGAGGATTCTGAGTTTCGTCCATTCTGTTACTGATTATGACTACAAGGCTATCCACACTCTTCTACAATTCTACGATCCTCCGTTGTGATGTTTCACTTTTCTGGATTATCTGTTGGTTCTAAAGCTGGAAGAGTATGTATTCATCCTGGGAGTCCCTGTCCAGGATAAAACTCCTTTCTATTATTCCGAAGAGGATCCTGACCTCGACGATCTTGTCGTTGCTCTTTATTTGAGCAAATATATATTGGTGGATAACATTGCTAGCAAAGGAGGAGTTGTTGGGTTTCATCTGGAGTTCTTGGTAAGTGAAGCTCAGAAGTACGCTGAAGCTGGTAGTTGGGTGGTTTTCAACTCTATCTTGGCCCTATGCATCTATGGCATCGTCTTGTTCCCAACGTGTCAGATTTTATGGATATGAGTGTCACTCGCCTCTTTATCATGAAGAATCATGTGCCTACTCTCTTAGAAGATATGTATCATCCTGTGCACTATAAGGACAAGAAGAGGAGAGGAAATATGGTTTCCTGTTGTGTACCGCCTCTTGATAAGTGGTTTATGGATCATCTTCCTTGTTCTGGAGCTTTTGTTAATTCTAGGAATTCTTCCGAGTGGTCTAAAAGATTGATGGGGCTGACTGCGAAAGATATTGTCTGGTTCGATCATGAGTTGCTTGGCAAGGAGATTATTTTTAGCTGTGGGGATTTCCTAAATGTGCCTCTGGTAGGGAGAAAAGGGGGTATTAACTATAACCATTCTCTCACTGTTAGATAATTTGGATACGCCTTGAGGGAGACACCAAAAGATGAGGATGTTCAAGAGTCTCTATTCTTCACTAGGGCAACTGACCCAGAGCTACTGAAGAAAGTTGTAGATGCATGGGGTAAGTAAGATCCACAGGAGGGAAAGTCTTCTTTGGGAAAGGGTAATTGCAGAGCCTGTGATCCATATGTAGAATGGATTTAGAAGAGGGTCGAAGAAGTGTTACTACCATTCTCTGTTGAAGTGCCTCTGTACCCGCTAATGATTGAACAATCCACGACGGTGAAGATTGAGAGGTATAATAAGCTTTGGGTCGAAAAAGAAGAACTCTATAGGGAGAATGAAGAATTGAAGATATAGGTCTCTCGTTTGGGGTATGCTCAGAGAAAAGAAGTCTATGTGTCCAAGGTGAAGATGAAACTTCTAGCCAAGAAAGAGAAAGAATTATAAGATGCAATCAGAAGCAGAAAGAGGATATGCCAAGACCTGAAGAGCGCTAACAGTATCTTGCAGCAGTGAAAGAAATATCTGGATAAAGCTGGCTTTGAGATCTCAAAGTTCAACAATCAATGTAATGCCACGGTGACGGCTCATAATAGGAAAGAAGATGAATTTCGTGATCAAATTGAGAAATTGAAGCTACAACTTGAAGTCAAAGAGAGAGAGGTCAGAAGAGATTCATCTCACAGATGCCAAAGTGAAAAGCGACTTAAGGAGACTTTATCATCCTTAGAAGAGATCAAATTCCAAGCAGAGGTGAAGAAGCCTAAGCTCTAAGACGCCTTTGGAGAAGATGCTTAGGAGGATCATTATTATTATCTAGAAGGGATCATGCACAGGAGAGATATTCTCATCCAGGAGCTGATTCAGAGACCGAAGCATCCTAACATCAAAAAGCTATTCAAGGAGGTTCAAGCATGGTGCAAAGAGCATAGTGGATGGGGAGGTCTGTCCTTGGTGGATATTGATGATGTGTTGTAGCTGTCTTTTCTGTGTTTATCTTGATCACCGTCAGGCTTGTTGACCGGGGTCATTGGCTGTGTATTTGATGTTAGCTCTATTGCATTGACTCTATATTGACTTGGTTTTCTCATCCAATCTATGAGTAGTTTTACCAGTGTTATATCTATCTCTTGTGCTTATTGTTGTTTATACCTGAATCAAGGTGTAGAACACCCTGAAAATATTCAAATATTACACTCGCATTTGCATTTTCATACTCATATGCATGGCAAGTGTTCTGGGATAGCTTATCTCATATCTGTCTGGTTTTCTTCAGCAGGATAGTAGATCCTCGCATTCACAAGTATCACACAAGAGGGAATAAGAAGAGGATTATGGATCAGATCCAAGCAGAGCTGTTGGAAGTGCGGACTCGCATGACTCAATTCATGGAGTTGATGCAGAATATGGCCCAAGGGCAAGAGAAATTGAGGAACTTGGTTCAACCTCTAATTGACGCTCCCAGAGTCGAGGACAGTGGGGTGGTTCATCTAGGTGGTAATGTTGTCCACCCTTCAGTCATAAGTATTGCTGGTGTTGTCATTCCTCTGGGCGGAGGTGGTGTATGTGTTGTTCTTACTCCATACAGGGGTGTTACTGGAGGAATTCCTATTGCTATTGGTGGTGGATGTGTCTGTGTTGTCTATAGAGTTGGTGAAGCTCATAACCATTAGTGGGAGAAGGACAAGAAAGAAGATGCATTTTCTATGTGTGATCTAGAGGCTTGTCTCTCGTCTGAGGTGGATAAGAAATTCAAGATGATTGAAGAAAAGATGAGAGATTACGAGAACCATAATGCTTTTGGTCTTGACATGACTAATCTCGGGCTGGTCCTAGGTGCAAGAATCCCACCTAATTTTAAAATCCTAGACTTTGATAAGTATAGGGGAAAGACTTGACCCAAAACTCACATCTGGGCTTACTATCGGAAGATGTCTGCATACTCCGAGGACAAGAAGCTGCTCATGCACTGCTTCCAAGATAGCCTAGTTGGGGCATCTTTGGAGTGGTATATGGGGTTAGAAAGGACGTATATCAGAACCTGGAAATATATTTCTGGAGCTTTTTTCAAGCATTATCAGTACAACAGCGATATGGCACCCAATAGAACTCAATTGTAGAATATGGTTCAGGAAAGAAATGAAAGTTTCAAAGAATATGCCAAAAAATGGTGCGAGTTAGCAGCCAGAGTTCAACCTCCAATGCTGGAGAGAGCTTATCGATATGTTCATGGGTACCCTTCAAGGGCCTTACATCGAGAAGTTGGTTGGGTGCACATCTGCAGGGTTTTCAGACTTGGTAATGGTTGGAGAAAGAGTGGAAAGTGGAATTAGGGTTGGGAAGATTCAGAATGGAAATGGTTCCTCATCTGAAGGAAGTAAGAATTCGTATGCTAGAGGTTCCAAGAAGAGAGAAGGGGACACTAATTCTATTTCTTCTTATCGGGGTAGAGGAAGATCCAATCAGAATTATACATAGCAGGTTGCTACTGTGGTCATTTCGGTTGCACCTCAGTAACATAATGCTCCTCACCGATATCCAGATCAACCAAGAATAGAAAATAAGTAGTTCGAGACTCCGCCTATGCCATATTCTTAATTGCTACACCATTTGCTTCAGTTGCAGTTGGTTTAGAAAAGAACACTAGCACCGCTCACTGGTACTCCTCCACTAGGGTATGATTCCAAGGCTCAATGTGAGTTTCATTCTAGGGCACCAGGGTATAATATTGATAACTGCAAGGTGTTCAAGCATAAAGTGCATGATTTTCTTGACTCCAAGGCCATTAATTTCACTAATGATGGAACCAATGTAATTTAAAACCCTATGCCAAATCATGGTGTTGAACAGTGGTATACATAAACTGATAGACGATGGACAACTACAGTTTGACAGAACCAGTGTTGTGAATGAGTTTAATGATGAGGTTAACGGTGATGGTAAGGACAGTGGAACAATATCAATCCCATATAAAATCGTCTATATTTCAACACCCGTGCGACAAGCATTTGTCATCATCACTACTCCAGGGCCGATACCATATGAGAGTACTAAAGTAATTTCATGGAACTACGGGGTTGAAGTATTTTGTAATGGATAGAAACTAGAGTTGTTGGGTTCTTCGGATGTTGGGTCTAATCTGGACAATATTGTTAGTGCTAGGGGTTTCACACGCAGTGATAGGGTCTTCTCTTCACCAAGTGTTAATGTTGACAGATCGGTTAAAGGTAAAGGCAAGATGGTTGTGGATGATTCCATGCAACAACAGTCAGGTGATGCTTCTTTCTTAAAAGATGTAGATAAATTTATGAGGTTGATTCGTAAGAGTGATTACAAGATCATCAACTGGTTGAATCATACACCATCGAAGATCTTTGTTCTATCTTTGTTAATGTGTTCCGAAGCATACATAAATGCATTGCTGAAGGTGATGAATGCCACCTATGTTCCTCAGGAGATTTCAGTAAATCAGCTTGAAGGGTTAGTTGCCCATGTTAATGCAGGAAACGGTCTAAGGTTTACAAATCTAGATTTCACACCGGCAGGAAGAAATTATAATAAGGCTTTGCTTATATCCATTGAGTGCAGGGCCCCTCTCTTATCCCATGTGTTGGTAGATACTGGGTCGTCATTGAACGTGTTGCCAAAGAAGGCTCTTATGAAGTTGGATACACAGGGTGTGATTTGCAGGCCTAGAGATTTGGTAGTGTGGATCTTTGACGGATCTAAAAGGTATGTGTTTGGTGAGGTGGTTTTGCCTATTCAAGTTGGACCAGATATTTTTGATACAAATTTCTACATAATGGATATCCAGCCTGCATATAGTTGTTTGTTAGGCCATCCCTGGATACATTCTGCTAGAGCAGTTACTTCAATGCTACATCAGAAGCTGAAGTACATGGTTGAAGAAAGGGTCGTTACCTTATGCGGTAAAGAGGATATTATGGTTATCCACTTTTCATCATTCAAGTATGTTGAGGTTGATGGGGAAATACATGAGACCCTCTCTCAGGCTTTTGAAATGGTGCAAATTCAGAAAGAGCCTCCTGTGAAGGATAAAAAGCCTGAGGTTTCAATGTCTTCTTTGAAAGAAGCGCGTGTTGTGGTTGAGGTTGGCAGTTCCCGAAGATGGGGTCAGGTTCTTGAAGTATCGATGAAGAATGATAAATTTGGATTAGGTTATAAGTCGTCACAAACTTCACCGAAGTTCAGGGGTCCTGTCAAGTTCACAAGCGTCAGGGTTATTTTTTTAAAATCAAATTCATGCAATACGGGAAGACGAGGTCGACAGTGATTGCGACATGGATAGTTGGATCCACCCTTGCATCCCAGGCCAAGATTTATGCAACTGGTCTTCAGAGGAAGTCATCCTGGTCACTCACGAAGAGTAATTTTTCTTGTTTTTACATCTTTCAAGTCCTGCACTCTGCCCAAGGCGTAATGACTCATTTATAGGACCAAACATATTTTAATTTCAATGTTATCATGAATAAAGGACGTTTTGCATTCAAATGTTGTACTCCATGTTTTTCATTTTTATTTTTGCATCTTTAAAAATGGAAATGTGTTTTTGTTTTGTTTTGTTCATCTTTGCATCCTTAATAAAACATAAAAAAATGCTCATGCAGATCTGTTCCTTCAAATTCTATCAATAATGATTTAGCTATGACTCAGTATGCCTTTGACAATCCCATTTATCATGTTGAAGAGGAGATTGGCGAAGACAGTGAACTTCCTGAGGAATTAGTTAGACTGTTGAAATAGGAGGAGAGGATTATTCAACCTCATCAAGAGGATATCGAGATCATCAATCTGGGTACCAAGGATGCAAAGAAGGAAGTCATAATTGGGGCCGCATTGGAAGATAGTGTCAAGAGAAGGTTGATTGAAATACTCTGTGAGTATGTGGATATCTTTGCTTGGTCTTACCAAGACATGTCTGGGCTTGACACAGACATCGTTATGCACCATTTTCCTCTCAGAAAAGAGTGTCGTCCAGTCAAGAAGAAGTTGAGAAGAACAAGTTTGGACATGGCTGTAAAAATCAAAGAAGAGGTTCAGAAATAGTTGGACACCGGGTTTCTTGCTGTGACTAATTATCCTCCGTGGATTGCTAACATTGTGCCTGTAAGAAAGATGGAAAAGTCAGGATGTATGTTGATTACAGGGATTTGAATAGAGCAAGCCCGAAAGAGAATTTCCCGCTCCTTTATATTGACGCATTAGTGGATCATACTGCTCAGTTTTCTGTGTTTTCCTTCATGGATGGCTTCTCTGGGTACAACCAAATCAAAATAACCTCAGAGGACATGGAGAAAACAACATTCATAATATCATGAGGGACATTCTGTTATAAGGTAGTGCCTTTTAGATTGAAGAATTTTGTGGCAACCTATTAGCGGGCAATGGTGACTCTCTTTCAAGATATGATTCACAAAGAGATCTAGGTCTATGTTGATGACACGATCGTGAAGTCACAGATGGAGGAAGAGCTTATAGTTAATCTGTTGAAGCTGTTTGAGAGGTTAAGGAAATTCAAGCTAAGGTTGAATCCAAACAAGTGCACCTTCGGGGTGAGGTCTGGTAAACTACTGGGTTTCATTGTTAGTGAAAGAGGTATCTAGGTTGATCCTGCCAAGATAAGAGCTATACAAGAGATGCCTGAGCTGAAAATAGAAAAAGAGGTTCGTGGTTTCTTAGAGGGGTTGATCTACATTGCTGGATTCATCTCTCATCTAACAACCACGTGTGAACTAATATTCAAATTACTGAGAAAAGATCAAGCAGTCAGGTGGAATGAAAATTGTCAAAAAGAATTTGAAAAGATAAAAGAATATTTGCACGAGCCTCCGGTAGCAGGAAGACCTTTGATTATGTATCTTATGGTTCTTGAGAATTCAATGGGGTGTGTGCTCAGTCAACATGACGAGGCAGATAGAAAAGAGCATGCCATCTACTACCTGAGTAAGAAACTTACTGATTGTGAGTCGAGGTACTCAATGTTGGATAAGACATGTTGTGCATTCGCTTGGGCAACTAAGTGTTTAAGGCAGTATATGTTAAACCACAAAACCCTGTTGATATCGAAGATGGATCTGATTAAGAATGTGTTTGAGAAGCAAGCACTCACTGGGAGGATTTCCCATTGGCAGATGGTTTTGACAGAATAAGATATTCAATATATTTCCCAGAAAGCCATCAAGGGAAGTGTTCTGTCAGAATATCTTGCTCAACAACCTATTGAGGATTATCTACTGATGAAGTTTGAGTTTCCGGATGAAGATATCATGTTTTTGAAAATGAACGACTATGATGAATCTTTTCTTGACGAGGGGCCGGAGATTGGATCTCAGTGGAGTTTGATTTTCGATGGTGTTGTCAATTCATATGGTAACGAAATTGGGGTAATCATTACCACTTCTCACGGTTCTCACATGTCGTTCACTGCCCGATTGACGTTCACTTGCACCAACAATGAAGCAAAATATGAAGCGTGCATCATGGGGTTAGAAGAGACCATTGGTCTGAGGATCAAAAATCTTGATGTATATTGCGATTCAGCGCTGGTGGTTAATCCGATTAAGGGAAAATGGGAGACTCGTCATGCAAACCTGGTGCCTTATAAGGATTATGCCAGAATGTTGTTACCTTTCTTTGACAAGTTTTACTTTCATCATGTGCCTTGGGATGAAAATCAGATGGCAGATGTGTTGGCAACGTTAGCATCGATGTACAAGATGAATTATTCGAATGAAGTTCCGACAATCAGCATTATGCGTCTTGATAGGCCTGCTTTTATGTTCACTGCTGAAGATGTCTCAGATGGTAAACCTTGGTTTCATGATATCAAGGATGCACACATGGTCAGATGCCCCTAAGTCAAGAATACCCGTCAGGGGCAACCAACAAAGATAAGAAGACTCTGAGGAGGCTAGCTGGTAATTTCTATCTGATCAAGGATGCACACATGGTCAGATGCCCCTAAATCAAGAATCCACATAGAAGATAAGGTTAAATTAGTACTTTTATTGAAGATACCTGAAATAGTGTGTGAAATGAGACCCTCGTCATTAGTAATGGTCTGAGAATTTTTTTTGGGTTGTTGCAAAAGAAGAAGCATATGCTGATAGTCTTCTTTCAAGATTACACCATCCTTTTCAGGGTTATGGAATGACTTAGAATTTGAGGAAGGTTTGTTGTTCTTGGTGCGATGTCCATGGGGAAAGCCATGTTTGAAGTACCATGATTCCACTGTGTGGTTGGTTTTGCAATGGTGGGTTCCTAATATCGAACCTTTATTGGGAGTTTTCCCTCTTCAACGACCAATATTGTTAGGATTTTTGGCGTAAAGAATAGTGGGAGTTGCCCTGAAGGGAGAAGGCGAGGCAACTTCTTGTTGTGCAATCAAGGAATAGGCACGACTAATTGTTGGAAGAGGATTTAGAAGGAGGATTTGAGTGTGAATGTTGTGATAGGTAATGCTCAAACCCTTGAGAAAACACGAAACGTACTCCATGTGCTTGTAACTGCAAATAGATTTAGCTAAATCGCACGTGCAGGGGATGATGCCAGAACAAGAAGGTGTTGGGAAAATATCCTCAAGCTCATTCAAAAGAATCTTCAGATCTATAAAATACTGTGAAAGAGAACGACCGCCTTGTTTGATGGAGTGAAGGTCTCGCAGAAGTTTGGAGAAGCGGAAGTTGTTGCCCTTGGTGAATCTTTCGCGAAGATTGTCCCATAGATTGAACGTCGAGTCGAAGCAGATAGTACTTTAAGCAATATGTGGTGAAAGAGATTGGTTGATCCACGAGAGTACCTTGTTGTAAGCCCATTCCCAGAGCTCGAAATCTTGGTGAGACAGAAGTGGCTTCAAAAGCATTCCATTGATGAAACCATGCTTGTTCTTGGAGGTTAGAGCACGACACATGAATTTGCTCCAATTGTGATAGTTGTTATCATCCAACGGTGGCGCCATAAGAACGAAATCAGGGTTTTCACTGGGATGAAGATAGAAGGGGTTTCTGGAATTCAATATAGAGTTTTAAGAATCATTTTTGTTGGTGGGGATTGTGGTGATGTAATCTTTGGTGGTGGGATCCTCATGATCGGAATCACCGTCAGAAGGCATGGCGATTGAAAAGAAAAATGGAAACTATGAAGAATGAAAGAAACCCAAATGTGAATGGGTAAGAGAAAAGGAAAAAAAAAACTAGAGTGTTTTACACCTGAAATCATAATACGGGAATGAATTGGAAGGAGTCCATTTGGGCAAAATTAATTTTATTATCTGAATCACCTCCATACAAAGATAACCAAGTGTCTTATATAGACATTTGGGCCCAAAAAAATATAACAGATAACTTCCTAACCCAACCCCGATAAAAAAAATAAGCCTATGTATCTAATAAGTCTTTTATTCTAATTGTTATTTATTTGGACTTTAGGCGTTTCTATCTCACCACCAACTATTAGGACTATATATGTACTCTTCTTGGGTAATGAAAATGTCAATATTATTTATAAGTAGTTTTATTTGTCTTTTAATTTCCTTTTTTTTTGTTGCTAGTTTTATTAGGGATCTAGCATTAACACTCTAACAATTTAAATTGAACAAAACATAATTCGATTTAATCTATTCTCACCCCTATATATATTTCAGATATATGATTAACTTCTCTTAGGCTGAACTCCCTCCTTTTTACTTTTTCTTTTAACACGTGTGCAAAATAAAAAAATAATAATGATAATAATAACCGACTGAGCCATTAGTGCATTCCGATGTAAGCACATTCAAAGAATCAAAGTTAGAGAATATTTCTTTTTGTTTCAAAAGGCTTATTTGGCTAATGCTTGTAAGTTTGAATATTTCTTTTCCATTCCTTGATGTTCTCTTCGGACATGTTTTTCTTTTAACTACATAATCAGTTTTTCTTATTTGCTAATTGTGCAGAGATGATTGGTGTACGCTTGCTGCTGTTTTTTTGTTTTTGTTTAATAACATCCTGTTTTCAAAATAGTAGTAATATTTTAATTTTATTCTAAATGGATATTCTGTCCTATATCTAATCTGGTGAATTATAAAGAGATATTCTGTCGGATGCAGTATAACTTTATTTTCGGGGTTCCCATCTCATTGCACGAATGGTGAATCAACTTTTTCATAGTCAAAAGAAGGTCATAAAATTCTCTAGTTTTCCAAGTCAACCTGCTCTTTGCATGAAAACAGAAACTATTCTATACAAAAAGTTTTGTCACGAAACATATTGATGCCTTAGAAATAATAAGACAAATCACAGCTGCTACTAAGGTTTCATCTTCGGTATACCAATGAATTTATATATATATATATATATATATATATATATATATATATATATATATATATATATATATATATATATATATATATATATATATATATATATATATATATATATATATATATATATGTTAATTAGATTATTTTCTACAAAGTAACAAATTTTTTCCCAAAATATTAAATACTACTACTATGTGGCAAGAAAGATATCGAACTTTGAACCTATCGATAAATTCAAAGATTTTTAACATTTCATCTAAATGGTCTTTAGTAATTTATAATAATAAATCTTAATAAAATATATAAACTCTTCACATGTTAAATAGCATAAAATAATAGAAGATAAACTTTTTATCCAATTATTTAAAGATTTAATTCAACATAATTGATTGAAATCATTATGGTTAATATGGTTTGATTTTAAATATACACGTTATATTGTCATGAATAAATATAAAGCACAAATACTTTTTTACGGGAAAAATTCATAAAGTTTTATTAATAATAAAATTTTAAATATATGTTGGTACATTATTAAAAACTTAAAAACTAGCTAGAGATGAAGTCGTCCGAGTCAAAACGTAAGCAGCCTCATTGACTTGTCTCCTAATGAACATAACATGAAAGTGTCTAAAAAGAATGGCTAACAAGTGAATACACTCCTTTGTTATATCGTCGAAATCCGAATTATTAGGATTTTGAATGTTCGCACTATCTAATATACTTTTAGCATCTAGTTCAAAATCCACATTGTTCAGACATAACTCGTGAGCCCACTTGATAGAGTACAAGAGGCCTAAAGCTTCACCCACATCTACTTCAGTACTAGGCGAGAACCACCTTGTACGGGCAACAACAAACACCCTATCACCATCTCTAATACAAGTAACTATTTCTACTTTGTTGTTTAAGAAGGAAGCATTAATGTTGCATTTAAACCGCCCAGATGAATGTTTGCTTCACTTAGAATCATGTACCACTTATTTTGAATAGTAAGACTCGATCTGATATGTTGGGCATTTCTCCATCCTGACAGTAAATGAGAAGCACGGTGACAAATGAACTATGGAGAATCTTCAATATGGTTACAAGTAACATTATTCCTGCATTTCCAAATACTTCACAACGTAGTTAAGAACATAGCTTATTGATCTTGATTTGATATATCCCTGTAAAAGGAGAAGATTATAGTAGCAGAATCATCTTCGTTATTCGATAACTACTGCATCTTAGCCCACACACCCACTTTTTCCCAACACTAAATGCTCTTAGAACACTAAAGAAACAAATGATCATAATTCTCCTTTCCTTTTCCATAAACACCACAACTAGTAGGGCAATCAACATCTTTATCTTTTAATCTCATTCTAGTTGGCACACAATTCCTGCAAAGACGCCACATAAATTTTTTGATCCTTAGAGGAATCACCAGATTCTAAATCAAGTTTCACCTCTTATCAATCCTAAGATGAGAGGTATCTATGAAAAGCACAAATACTTATCATGCATTATTTTATATATTTATAAAGATAATTTTAATCAATATTTACTATATCAATCAATAATAAATACTTGTCACATATTTTATTTAACAATACAAATATGTATCACGAATTTATTCATATCCCTTATCTATATTTTTTAATTGATCCTTCTTGGATTACTTGTTGGAAAGACTTGAATGGGCTTAAATTAGAGCTTGCACCATTGCAAAGAGCCTCTCCATGCTGGTGAATGAGAGTCATAGAGAAGAAATAAATATTCATAAGGGTTTAAAACAAGGAGACCATTTAACCCATTTTCTCTTTATTTTGGTGGTCGAAGGTCTTAATACTTCTCTGAAGAACGTTTGATTTGGTTGGTGTGTATTGAGGGTTTAAGGATGGGAATGATGGATTAGAACTACCCCACCTCTAGTACTGAAGGCTCTGCAGATTTGAGCAAATTTTGGTAAAATGGCCGGGATGTTGCACAAGATGTTCCAACAAGAAGAATTCTGCTGAAAGAAGACATGTTGGACCAGATGTCTCAACACGATGTTAGGGCATCATGTCTGTTAATGATGACAGGATTTTGTTTTAGCAGAATATTTACAGACTAGTTCTGAGATCTAAGGCATGGATCAAGGAATAATTAAACAGATATTTTGAAGCCCATGGACTACTCAGGTTTATAAAAAGAAGACTTAGACCTAGGGTTGGATGATCCCGAAGTAATGCTTGTAAAGTAGAAAATAAGGGTTTAGGTTTTGAGAGTCGTAGGTTTTCTTGTGTTGTAAGTCTCCCTTTGTATCAGTTTGATACATTGTGGCAAACATAAATGTTTATGCAAATTCAGAAACCTGTAGGTAATGAATCGTGTATTGTTCTTGGGTGAAGCTTTGAAGCAAATGTAAGTAGATTGTTAGTCAAGGTTGTCTGACTGAACTTTGTATTGAATGAGGTGTCTTTCAAGTAGGATGATACAATTATTGTGAATATAACTGTTAGGTATCACAGGTTGTGATTAAGGGAGTGAGATGGGTTTCTCTTATCAATTAGATGTGACTTCTAATAATAAAGTTTTCATTGAGTAGTGATAGGTAAACCGAAGGTTGTTTATTGTAAACCAGAGGTTGTTTACATAAAACTATACTACTGATAGTGGATTCTTCTTCCTAGCTTGGTAGCCCCCAGATGTCGGTGATTTGCACCAAACTGGGTTAACATATCTTGTGTTATTTATCATTATGCAAATTTACAATTCAATATTTTCTTTTTGATTAACATGTTGTAACAGATGTTGAAACATCTGTTGTGATTCTGTTGCTAATATTCACAGTATCATCTTGTTTATTCTGCCCTTGTTTTTAAGTTATGCAGAGAATAATATTGTGACATGTTGTTAGGACATCTGCAATCTGATTGCCAGAATTTCAAGTACGCTAATAATATAGTTCTTGTGGTGGAGAGTAGCTTCGTATATTAGGTCTCCTTTTGATTTAAAGTCAGATTGGTTTGCCTCTTCCTTTGTTAACATAGTTGTGGATGGTTAGAAGACCAATTTTTGGCATGACGTCTGGGTTATCTTTTCTCCATTATGTGTCTCATTTGAGAGGTTATTTATTTTTTAGGAACAAAAAAATTAGGTGGTGGGCTTAATAGGTGCTTGGGAGAGAGATGTTTAGCTATAAAGTTTTAAGTGGTGGCGACCTCTTCTGGTTTGAGACAAGGAGGCTCTGAAATCTCTATTATGGCTTATTTTTAAGATTATGCAATTTTGTTGGGAGGATGTTTGGATTTGGGAAACGGAATCGATAGGAAGTTTCTCTGTTAGAGTCGCTTGTGGCTCCTTTGTTTCCCTGGCCAAGGTTTCGGAGATTAGGTCTAAGGAGATGCTTAAAGGGCTCGTGGGGGTTCGAAAGAGCTAAGTGCCTTTTAAGGTTGTTGTGTTCTCTTGGCATTTGCTTTAGGATATATTGTCGACAAGTGGAATCTCCTAAGGCATCAGACTATGCATAATAGTAGTGATATAGGGTCCGCCATATGTGTGTGAGGTTTCCTCAACTATCTCTTATAGGGTGTTTATGTAATTGGGGTGGCCTATGCCTTTATTGTAGTTGATCTTAGGCGAGTTTGATTTGTTTCGGGATTTAGGAAAGATGATAGTAGTGTATTTATGCTTGGTCTCAATTTGACATTTTGTGGTCTTGGCTATTTGGATTCTGCAGAATAAAATTATTTTTAGACATGAACGTTGGACTATGAACCTCTGGATTTCTTTGATTATCAGCTTGGCTTAGAAATAGGTCAACGATTTTGTCATTTATTTGTTAGACTGGGAGCAGGACCTCAAGTGGTTGGGTACTTACATATGAAATGGGTGGCCAACTACTCTTTTTTAGCAGGTAGTTGGGTCTTCTTTCCTCCAGCTCGTTCTCTTTAGATGTCTGTTGTGCTTATGGCTTTAGCTTGGATCAAATATGTAATCAGTTTGCTTCTTGCTTTGATTTGTTTAGTGGTTGTGTTCTCATGTTTTCTGCTTGCTCTTTTTAAGATGGTGTCCCTAGCGTTTCTGAGTTGGTTTCTTTCCATGTGATGGATTTTTTCATTTGACTTTAGTGGTGTTGCCTTTTTTCTTCCTTTTTTTACTTTTGTTTTTTTGTTGTTGTTGCTCTAATGCACCTCTGGTGCTCTTGGTAATTTTATCATTTTTTTATACTTTTCTATCTATTAATATATTTTGCTCTACTTTGTTGTTAAAAAAGTATAAACAATTATCCCATACAATAATTGTTTCTTCCAAAAATACTATTTAATAAATATAAAAAAAATAACATAAGAATAATTAAGTGTCACATTAAAAGACAAAATAACATCACTATTTCATAATCGCTTAACTTGATACTCCAAGCCCCATGAAAGTATATTTTTGTAAGTCCCTCTTAGTTTAAAAAATTGTAATATAAAAAAAATTTAGAGTCCTCCCCTCCTAAAATGCTCAATTATTTTTCATTTATCAGAAAATGAGAATTGAATAATCTGTTTTTTATAAGCAAAATTGAACCAAAAAGATTCAAGTTCAGTCAAAAAGATTCAAGTTCAGTTGAATAATCTGTTTTTCATTTATCATTTTCAATTGCACATCTCTATATCTAAAGGAAATAATCTTGAACCAAAAAGATTCAAGTTCAGTCAACACTCTTCACTTCCATTTACTAACCAACACCAAATTAAACTTCTCGCAATCTTTGACCCCTAAACCTCCAAGCTTCTTGGACTTGCAAACTTTAAAACAACTAGCCTAAATAATTTTCTTATTCAAGTCTTCTCCTACCCCATTGGAAAACTCTTTGTAATTTAACAATGTCAAGAATCACACCTTTGGGAGCTTTGACGAAGAAAAAATAGGAGAGGGTAGGTTAGTCAAAATAGCATTAAGAACCACCACCCTGGATCCAATAGTCATATGTTTCCCCTGCCACTTGAAAAGTATCTTTCTCATCTTGTCCAAAAAATGATTCAAGGATGCCCTTCTCCAAGGATTTTCTCCCACTTGAATGCCTAAGAAATTAAAAGGAACCGAACCAATAGAACAAGCAAGAAAATTTAAGGAAGATCTAAAAAAATCATCCTTCAAGTTGATTCCACAGGCCTTACTTTTATTCAGATTCACATAAAGTCCAAAATCTAACTCGAAACCTTACAACAACACGTAAATAGTCCTTAAGTTCTCCAAATTACCATTGCAAATCAATGTGGTGTCGTTTGCAAATTGAAGAAGTTCAAAATGCAGCTCCTTGTTGAGATTGAACCTGAGGAACTTATCCAACCGAATAACGTTCATCATTAAACATGAAACCCCTTTTAGAGCTATCAAAAACAAAAATGGTGAAAGTGGAACCCTTTGACGAAGCCCTCTACCAACCTCAAAATCCAATTTTGGATCGTCGTTAATAAGAACTGACATAGAACTCAAAAAGACTAACATGCTCATCCACCTAAGCCAGCTCAAACAAAAATTCATTCTACCCAACAAGTGCTTCAAGTACTCCATGAAACACAGTCATAAGTTATTGCAAAATCCACTTTCACAATGAGGCACTCAATCTTGTTTCTAAAAGCATAATCAATGATTTTATTAAGAGCTAGAACAACATCTACCATAACTCTTCCTGGATTGAAGGTTGATTGTTGAGAAGATACCATGTTTCCCACCATTTTTTCACTCTATTGGAAATCAATTTCAAAATAATCTGATACAAAGAACCAACTAGACAAAAAAGGCATGTACTCCTCTAAACATTGAGGGTTAGCGAACTTAGGTAATAAAGCAATGAATATGGAAATCACTACTTTTGGAAGTATCTTGTTACTATAGAAGTCATTCAGGAACCCCACCACCTCCTCTTGAATGATGTCTCAACAGATCTTTAAAATACTTTTATCCCCCTCGCTATTCCACACCACCTGTTTGATTTCTTCAAGAAAAAAGGATCCTCTAATGAAGAAGACACGCCACTATAAAGAGTACTAAATTGGAAACCACCAAGCATGGGTTTTCTATACTCGTTTTCAATAAATCTCTTCTCGAAAAAATATCTAGGTTCTAACTTGATAATCTCAACCTAGTTCCTTCTCCCCCTATTCAGTTCCAATCTCACAATAGAATTCCTTTTATGCATGTCCTTCAGGGATTTGTGAAAATACTTTGAATTCTTGTCCCCTTCCTTGACCCGCTTGCACCTTGTTTTCTGCTAGAGGACCTTCTTCCTACATTACATACCATTCAAAATAGGACTCAAAGCAAGCAAGTGATTCTCCATCAATTACTTGCAAGCCTCCCCTTCGTCTGTTGTTGCTAAAGCCTCCAAGTCATTGATCTTTTTAACAACATTGTCAACTTGCATATCCAAGGAATAAAAACAAACATATTCCACAATCTCTGCTTGTCTTTAAGGTCTTTCAATTTCTCCTTCAACACAAAGGCCCTCTTTTCTACTACCACATCAGAATCCCAAATTGATTTCACAAAGGAGAAAATAATCCTAATGGTCAATCCAAATGGTGAAAAACTTAAACGGCTTTACTTCTAGTCCATATTGGATTCTGGTAAAAAAATTCCCCTACACCCCACCTCCTGAGCCACAATTTTCCAACAAGCAATCAAACAATTAGACAAAAGAAACTAACATTACTACTGTAATACCCTAATTTTAGCCCTAAGATTTCTCACATCTCATTTGCATCTTTGCATCACAAACAAGATCAGACTTTGGTTCCTCTATTCGTCTCATCTTTGGGTTTATGCCCTACAGGGATCACTGAGCATCTGTGTGTTTCTTGTTTGCTTTTATTTGTACGTTTATGTTTGTTAACATTTAATTAAAATACCAAAAATATGCTTTTTTTCCTTTTACTAACTTTTTCAAGATGAGGTTGGAATCAAGAACATCAATCACTAGTCCCTCAGCTCAAATAAGTTTCATCTAAACAAAAAAGTTAATCTCCAAGTAATTCAAATCATTTGATCAAGAGTTTTTCAAAATTTGATTGACTATTACTCAAGAAATTTCAAAGTTCATGTGTTTATTTTCATGCCTTCTTTGAGAAATCAGAAAAATTGAGCCAGAGCCAAGACAACACATCAAAAGGTCATTTTTCACACATTTTCACTGTGTTAATCGATTAACACATTTGTACATGCAAATGGTTAATCGATTAACCAACGCATTTTTTGTGAAAATATAACAAATTCAAATTCTGCTGCATTTTGGCAGCAATTTTCAAATATTTCATCATGAGAATATTCTAGATCACTTCATTTTAATTCCCCTACCTCATCATAATTGATTCCCCCCATACACCTTCACTAATCACCATTTGATCTTGATTTTGCCTCCAAATTCAAATTCCAAGACTAATTTTGGTTCCAAACCAAAAATTCCAAGCCACAAAAATTTCCAAGCCTAAACTCTATAAACAGAGGCCTCATTTCATTCTTTCTTCAAGCTTGGATAGCCAAATTCACCTTGCTAAAATTTCTCTCAATTCCCTTCAACCACGAAATTCACCAAAGCTCTTTCTTCTTTTGAAAGTTAGTAAGTTCTTCATTGGAACTTACTAATCTTTGAGCTAAAACCTTCATCCAATCACTTTTTCATCATCAAATTCAGTAGATCAAGGATTTAGAGCGTAGTTTTTGAAGTTAATTTGAAGCAATTTTAGATTTGAAGTGGTAAACCCTTATTCCACCATTGTTGTTATTAATCCATCATCCATAATATGATCTATTGTTGATTCTTGTTGCTTGATCTTTGGATCTTGTAAGTTATGTTTTATTGGTGTTATTTTTTGTTGTTTTACTTGAATTTTCGTGCTAATTCTCATTCATGATCATGAGGTGTTTAAAGAAATGGTTGGATCATGAATGCTGAATTATTTTCAAATTTTTTTGTTGTCTTAGCAGTGTTAATCGATTAACACATTTGCACATGCAAAGGGTTAATCGATTAACCAATGTCGAGATTATGTTTTTTGCTTGTTGTTGGGACTGTTATTGTTCCATCTCCTTTTCCTTCCCTTTCATTTTTTTCTTTTCCTTGGATTACATCTTTGCGCGGTTCAATTTGGCATTCCTTCATCTATCTCTCTTTTTTTTATCGATGAAAATCTTCAATATCATTGGAACTTATTTTAGTTTTTGATGAAGATGAGATCTTTACCTATTTTCTTTTTTTACGGTATTACTTTCGGAGGATGGTCTACATATCATCTCTCTAGCTTGCATTAGTACATACATTTTTATTGACCGACCTCAGATAGTCGTGCCTTCTACATAAGCCCGATTACGATTTCTTAACATAGTGCTACATGTGTCCCGTGTCGGAAAATGATCATTCGTGGCATAAACTTATGTTTGAAAGTCCAAGTATGTTTGATTATTTGTCTTAGGTCCATTACTTATGAAACTTGTTGTTATGAGGCTTTGATTTTATCAATTGTCTAATAAGTCTTCATTAACTTTGCCTTAAGTTCATTATTTAACCATTGTTGATCATTTGTTATTGTTAGGACAAGATTTGGTTCTGCCCGATATCTCTATGTTTTGGTAATAATAAAGTAGTATTTGTGTGAGAACAATTTTGGTACTCTAATGTTTTTTTTTTTTGAAGATTTAACAAACAGGTTCTGACTCTGATAAGACCATGTGCATTGTCACTCTGATCTGACCAAAGTCGCTTCTACGCTATAAGAAGCACTTCTTCTTCTGATCTACTCTCACTCAGAAATATTCTAAGAAGACAATATGTTGTTGCTGCAATGTTCACTTGGTTTCTGCCTCTGATCATGACTTTGATACTTTACTTCTGAAGGCTTTCTAGCTTCTGAAGTCATTATCTTTCTAAAAACTAAGTGGTGAAGACTCTGAAGACAAGGTTCTGTTGAACGAAGTTCTGAAGACTCTGAAGACTTGAGTTTATGAAGAATAAGTGTTGAAGACTCTGAAGACAAAGTTCTGCTGAACGGAGTTCTGAAGACTCTGAAGACTTAAGTTACTAATGACCAAAGGTTCTAAAGACTGAGTTCTTAAGGTTCTGAAGACCGAGTCCTTAAAGTTCTGAAGACAAGGTTCTGGTGAACAAGTTCTGAAGACTCAGAAGACTCACGACTTTTAAGACCTAGTGGTCAACTCTTCTACTCATGCTTCAATCATCTCTATCCAAAAGCCTCTGATGTAAAGAAGATAAGCTCAATCGTTTACAAGGGAAAATAGTACATAATACGTTTCAACATTTGATTCCACTACCATTCCACTATCCTGATTTAGTGGTACAAAGGACAACGTTTGTGTGTGATTTGCATCCCTGCGTAACAACATTATTTCAAATCGCCAGCTATCTAAAGGATATTCCTGATCTACCCTCCAACGAATCTTTTTCTGGCTATATAAAGACTTGTTTACTTGAAGAAATTAAGAAGCTTTACAACGATTAATACAAAAGTTACACTTTTATTGAAAATGATCTATGAAGAACTAAAGCTACAGTATTTAAGTTTCACAATACAAAGAAAGAATATTTTTCATACTAATTGTGTCTTTAGTCATTTGAGCTATTAATAATGTTTATATCTGCTTATGTAGAAGCAATTTCATTGTAAATATCTTTCTTTAAACTTTTATTTGTAACTTCTTAAAGGACCAGTTAGGTCAAAATCCTTAAGAAGACACAGTTAGTCTTTGTTGTTAGTCACCAGCGGTTGCTAGTGCAGATTGTAATTCCTTAAGGGACCAGTTGGGTCAGAATCCTTAAGAATAGATGGTTAGTCTTTGTTGTTAGTCACCAGCTGTTGCTAGTGCAGTGTAATATTTTGACTATAGTGGATTAAGTCCTTGTGTATAAAGCGAAATCACCTTGACGGGTGGACTAGATTAGCTTGATAGTTTTCAAGTGAACAAGGATATATCGTGTGTCCTTCTCTCTTATTAGTCTATTTGTGATCTTTGTTTGAGTTTAACAAAAAACTCTCATTTTTGAAAACCCAATTCAAACCCCTCTTTCTTGTGTTTTCTCACACCTTCAGTTCTAACAACTAATCACTAACTCACAAACAATATTATTACACTAATTTTGTTTATGCTTCTTTCTTGCTCCCTATCTCTATTTTATTTTTATGCTTCATTATTACCATCTCATATCATATATTGTTTATGCTTCCACTTTTTTTTCTTTTGTCCATTTAGACAAAATACATTAATAAAGACTTAAAACCCCTAAAAAAACTTGTTCTCTTAATGGTGGACTATGGTTACTATCCTTTGCATTGGACATGGAGTTTTGGACCTAGAACTGCGATTTTAACCTATCCTTGGAAGCTTGCGATGTCAAACCTTGGATTTTGGATACTTGGAGTTCTCTTTTGAAGACTTATTTTGATCAAAGCCTAATCTAAAAGAAGAATGCTTATATTATGGAGCTTTCTTGTGTGGTTAGACCGTTTTTATCCTTAGATTTTATCTTTTTGCTCTAGGATAGTCCCTTCTTCTTCACCCCTTCTTTAATTTTCAATATCTCCTCTCTTTTTATTCAAAAACCTTCTTGTTTTCAAAATTAAACCTCTTTCACAATAAAACCTTGACTTTTGTCAAGAGCTTTTTCAAACTTCCTTTTCTTTAATCAATGTTAATCATACTTTGACTCTTTTCAAAAGACATAAAAAGCATTCAAACTCATTCAAACCTTTTGTGCCTTATGCACTTTTTCTTTTAAAACTTTTCCATAAGTTTAGACATGAGTCATCTCTTTAAGCAAAACTATTTGCTTGGAAATGACGACTTGTATTTTCACTTAAAATCAAACATAACAAACCTATTTTTTTTATTTGTACCACGAACTACAGGGTTTTGATTCTATATTGCACTTTGTGGGTACGTAGGTATGAGATGATAACTCTCTCCAAACACAAAAATATTAAAAAATAATTCTCTTCTCATCTCCCCAATCACATTCCAAACAAACCTTTTCAAACCAAAAAGCGTATATATTTCAAAGGATTCCTATAGAGTACTATAGACATTTTTGGTGCCAACACCTTCCCTTAGCGTAACCAACCCCTTACCCAGTCTCTGCTCATATATTCTTGCCTTAGAACTTGATTAGGGTTTGTTCGCTCTTTTTCCTTTCCTTTTGGAATAAATAAAAGTGTGATGGTGACTCTTGCTTTATGAGTTAAGTTAATTAATAGCTTACGCTCATGATTTTTCCGCTACAGAAAAGTGGCGACTCTGCTGGAGATTCTAGTTCTTAGTGGGTTTAGCCTACTTTGATTTATTCACGCTTTATCTGTTTGATTTAACTGTTATTGATTGTTCTGCTTAGGTAATCTTGAGAGGTGAGATAGATCTTATACCCGGATCTGAGTATGATAGGAGGATGGTATAGTCAGGGATGCTTTAGGGAGTAATCCCGAACAAGCTGAATTAAGAATCCATCTGCTCAGTCGAGGCTTCCTCAGAATGACCAATGTCTAGTGAGTAATCGCATAAAACATTACTTTTTCCGACCTCAGGCCCATGACACTGAGGACTTTAGTATTCCTTTACCCAACTTGGCCTATTAGGACGTAGTGCGGTGGCTATGAAGGTGTAAACCTAAAATAGTTGATACGCGATACTACACTCGGACGAGGTTCTCTTGAGAATATTATTGATTCTCGAGTAATCGTCATGCTAGTAATATCCGAAACTGGATTTAGGACTCTGAGCACTTTCTAGAAACTTGTTCGGCAGATGTTATATCCTTGGTACAAAACTTTGTGGGTTGGTCCTTAACCTTGGCTTCATGCTCGTGACTCGGATCTTTGAACCGTGTGCTTTATGTGATCTTGTTTATGGTCGTGACATCCATGCACTCTTAAACTCATGAGCATACATATGCATTCCTTCAAGTTGTCAAAGAAACTCATTTAAATTGTCTCGTTCTTCAGTTATTTGTCCATCATCAAGTTGTTTCCTCAACACAACTACAGAACTAGAGCTGCCATCAGATTAAGAATAGAAAATCAAGAACAACACAATGCAGAAGTCAGAATGGAAATTGATTAGTTGAAGGCCAACATAACCAAGCTCACAGAAATGATATAAGTTCTAAATGCCAGAGGTGAACCACCTCAGAGGACCGTGATATCTGAAATCTCAACTGCTGCTGTTAACCCTCCATTGATCCAACAACCAACTACTACTTGGCCAGAATTTGGGTTACCTCTGAATTACTTACCACCCTTTGCAACTAGTCCAATGGTTGACCCATCCATACTGCCGGTATCTTCAGCTCCATTGTTCACTAAACCTCGTCCTATTGTGTATAATGTTTCTCAAGCTACTCCTGAGAATCCTCCTTTCGTGTACCATGTTGTTGGTCCACAATCTGAAAGTCAATGAGGCCTTGGATATATTGAGGAGGTTAGAGAGCAATGGTAAACTCTGGATAAAAGGATAAGAGCCGTGGAAGGAAATGATGTCTTTAATGCTCCCACAATGGACATGTGCTTAGTTTCAGACTTGGTTATGTCTGCCAAAATCAAAACTCCTGAATTTGAGAAATACAAGCGGTGCACCTGTCCCAGAAGCCACTTGGTAATGTACTACCGCAAGATGGATGCCAATGCCAACAACAAAAAATTGCTCATTCACTGTTTCCAAGATAGCTTGAGTGGGGTTTCACTGAAATGGTATATGGGACTTGGGAAGAACTGTATTCAAAACTGGAAGGACTTGACTGATGCTTTCTTGAAGCAATATAAGTACAAGTTGGACATGGCACCTGACCACCGTCAACTGCAAAACATGTCTAAAAAAGAAAAGGAATCCTTTAAGGAGTACGCTCAATGCTGGAGAGAGCTAGCTGCTCAAGTGGAGCCACCCTTGGTAGAAAAGGAATTGACTGGATTGTTCATGGACACTCTTCAGCCGCTCTTTTGGGAAAAGATGATAGGCAGTGTATCATTTAGATTTTCTGACCTAGTCACCATTGGATAAAGACTAGAAGAGGGTATCAAGAAGGGAAAGATTACCAATGCTGAAGCCTTTAATGGTGCAAGAAAGTCCACTGTGAATTTTCAAAAAAAGATGGATGGCGATACTCATGTTGTTTCAGTTGAAAGGAAACCTTATCGCAGGCAACAATATGTATATGTAGTTGCTCCTGTTGTTAATGCTCAACCAGTTCAAGTTCCTCTTCATGCTGTTAGACAAAATCAGAATCGCAATAGGACTAACTTTGATCTTATCCCGATGTCTTACACTGAGGTGTATCCAGGTCTTATTTAGAAAGGTTTGATTATAACCATAGTTCTACCTCTTCCTCCAAATCCTCTCCCAGCCAACTTTAGGGCTAATCTTAGTCGTGAATTTGATCAAGGTGGGGCAGGCCATAACTTCGAAGGTTGATATGCATTGAAGGCTAGAGTACAAGAGCTGATCAAAGACAAGATCCTCACCTTTCATGATATTAATCCTAGTTTTGTCAACAATCCTTTGCCAAAGCATGCCAAGTGAAGTTTGAGTCAGTTCAGACAAATCCTCTCCTAAAGCCAGTGTTTCAGACAAGATAACTTATCCTTGTTGTTGATTAGTCACTAGGCCTTGTTTCTTTCTGTTTGCATTTTTCTCTGATTGTATTGATTGTTTTCTCTCGAACTTTATTTGTACTTTCATGGTTAATTTTAATGAAATGAGAATTGCAATATTTTGATTCAATTCATTTACACCCACAATGTGCATCTTTATGCTTTCTTTTTCATAAAATAAAAACATATCTCCTGTTCATTTTCTTTATCAAGATTTTTTTTATGCAAAGATTGAAGGGAGGATGATGAAAATGAAATACCCGAAATTGTTGAATTGTATGCTTTTAATTAAAACCTGGCCGATGATGTACATACATTGTTTCAACTCCCAAACACTGGAGAAATAAGGAAGTTAATCCCTTGTTAATCCCTTTGAGCCTAGAAGTTAGAATTTCTTTCTGTACGAAAAAACCCGTAATCTTAACCTGGGGATAGGTAGTTCTCAGCTAATTTGATTGTGCATTTAAACAGGAAAGAATCATTCAAGAAGCCTTTCAATAAAGGTTGCAATCACAAGCTTTCCTTCGTACACATCAAAGAAGTGTCGAAGATGTCTTTCAAATCAAAAGCCAATGATGCTTCACCGTGATCATTAAGCCAGGCATTAATTATCTTTCAAACAAAAGAATTTAAAAAATCTCGCTAATTCAAAACCTATGAAGGAGACTTAGGAAAAAATTGGGGCATCTCGCTGACTGTAAGCTTAAATGGCACAGTTCAGGCAAAAGTTAGGGATAAAAAAAATCAATCAAGAGGTTACCTAAATCCTCAAAGACAAAACGAGTTGACCGAGGTCCTCATCAACAACAACAAAATGTTATAAGAAAAAGGGACTGCCAGCTCAGAAGAAAAAAAATCCCTTGGCTCTTGAGTCATCATCATAACTATGTTGCAATTCCAAAATCGCTTGGAACCTGAATGCATGAGTTGAATTAACTGAACATAGGACTGAAGATCATCATGAAGAATGGGTTGGATACAAATAAACTTTGAGCCTATATCCTTTGTTTTGAAAGCCGTGAATTAGACCACGTTATAACCCACAAGAGAACTAATTAAAGCCAAGTTTTTTTTGAAAGCATACTACAACAAGGTTGCGTAAATTGACTCCTAAGATTATTGTCAATCGTTTGTTTTCATGTCATACCTTTGCTTTCTATTTGAATGTCTAAATCATCATGTTTTTACAAGGGATTCATTTGCTATACATCAATGATATCATTCCAAAAATGATTTTGACTTCAAAATTGAATGAATTTTGCATTAAAGTTACCATGTTTGAATAATTTTATTTGCAGTCAAACTTTCCTCATTAAGAAATTTCAAACAGTTGAGAAAATTGGTCAGTGATCCTATCAAGGGCACATTACTTCCAGATCCTATTGTGAATTAGTTCAAGATTTGTTTCTCAGTACAATTTATTCTCATAATTAGTTAACTAGAAGATCTCTTTTAAGACCTGTACTGAGTTTAGCCTCCTTAACATTCAAGAACTGAAGCCATGATAAGTTTATCCTCATCATTCATTTCAAGAATTAAAGCCATTATCATTTTCCCCCTGTAATAGTCAAGCTGAAGCCATGATCAGTTTGTCCTCATCAGAAAATCAATCTGGGGAAGTCTTCTTCAAGAATACTCAAGCAACTCTTCATGTATTTCCTCAAAGGACTATTAGCCCGATACAGTTCATAAATGTGACAGAGATGTGTTCAACATCTTCTCTCCAAGCAAAGTTGGAAGTATTCCCTATGTTGAGGAATTAGAGTTCCATTCTTCCCTCACAAAATATTCTATCTCAGTTATCCCAATCATTTGCATTACATGCATAAATCATTCATATATCATGCATAGAAAAAAATTGCATAGCTCAAAGTGTGTTTTGCGCTCATGGGCATTTCTCGAGGTCCTGTTGCTATCAACATCTTACCTTGTGATCAAAGTCCAACTTACTTGGCATTTACCAAATCATTTACCTATCTTTTCATTCAGTACCATTCTTGGATGTTGTTGTTTCCCTGTGCATTTAGTGTTGTTGTTGGATCTTTTTATTCTTTCGTTCTAGTTTTATTCCTGGGTCTTTGTATTCTTTCACTCCAGTGTCATTCCTAGATGTTTGCCTCTTTTGATCTCTAGTGCCATTCCTGGATATCTTGTTCCTCTTGTGTCTCCCAGTGTTATTCCTAGAAGTCCTATGTCTCTTTTGTAATCCCCAACAGGTTTTCTTGGATATCTTTCAGTGCTATTCCTGAAAGTTTTATCTGTTCAGTTAGTGTCATTCCTGAATGAGTTTTCTCCTTTGCATTCAATGCCATTCCTGGATGTCTTTCTCACTATCATTCAATGCCATTCTTGAATGTAGTGATTTACCTTTACTTTCAGTGCCATTCTTGAAAGTTCTTTCTCACTTTATCCAATGCTAGTCTTGGATATCCTGAACTCTTTTTATCCAATGCCATTCTTGGATGCTCTTGATGTATTTTCCAAACTTTTCTCACTTCATGCCATTCTTGAATGTTGTGATTTCTTCTATCCAATGTCATTATTGGATATATTTTCCTCAACTGAGTTCAATGCTATTCTTGGATATCTCCGTTGTTTACTCTTGTCATCCAATGTCATTCTTGGACGTCTCTAGTGAATTTTTTTCAAATGAAAGTTTTGTTTCCATCCAATGCTATTCTTGGATGTTGATTGATATATCGTCAATTAAGTTTGTCTCCGTCCAATGCCATTCTTGGATGTCTCTGATGTTTGTTGTTTCCCCATTCAGTGCTATTCTTGAATTTTGTAGTTCCTTTCATCCAATTCCATTCTTGGATATCTTACTCCAAATAGAATGTTTTTCACCTTCATTCAGTGCTATTCTTGGATGATGCTGTTATTTTTTTCTTTTTGTTGTCCAATTCCTTTCTTGGACATCTATTGGCATACTTTTATCTTGTTCGTAGTTTCCATCCAATGCCATTCTTGGATGTTACTATTCGTCTTCCCAGGGTTTTGTCCCTGTCTTTCCAACTATTGACAGATACTTCTTGTCACCTTGACAGATCTCCAGAAATAGCTTGTGTTCTCCAACGTGTCTTTTCACGTCTTATCACTCAATTTACTGTAAATCTTTTGTTTTAAGCTTCCCCACCGAGTGTTTTATCCTTTGAATTCGTATCATCTTGTGGCATCTTAAGGCTAAAAATGTGGTTTTGCGTATTTAAGTATCTTCAATCTTGTCGAGATGAAGTTTTCAACCCTCATATCTCCTGATAGAAGAAACTTAAATAGGGGCAGTTGTAATACCCTAATTTTTACCCCTAAGATCTCCCACATCTCATTTGCATCTTTGCATTACAAACAAGATCATACTTTGGTTCCTTTATTCCTCTATTCTCTGGGTTTATTCCTAGCAGGGATCACTAAGCATCTATGTGTTTCTTGTTTGCTTTTATTTATATGTTTATATTTACTAACCTTTAATCAAAATACCAAACATATGCTTGCTTTTCTCTCTTTATTAACTTTTTCAGGAAGAGGTTGGAATCAAGAACATCAATCAACAATCCCTCAGCTCGAATAAATTTTAGCTGAACAAAGTCAAAGTTGATCTGCAAGCAATTCAAATAATTTGATCAAGAGTTTCCCAAGATTTGATTGACTATTACTTAAGAAATTCCAAGGTTCATGTGTTTATTTCCATGCCTTCTTTGACAAATCAGAAATATCGAGCTAGAGCCAAGACAGCACATCAAAAGGCCATTTTTCACACATTTTCACTGTGTTAATCGATTAATACATTTGTACATGCAAATGGTCAATCGATTAACCAATGCGTTTTTTGTGAAGATACAACAAATTCAAATTCTGCAGCATTTTGGCACCAATTTTCAAATATTTCATCCTGAGAATATTCTAGTTCACTTCATTTTAATTCCCCTACCTCATCATAATTGATTCCCACCATACACCTTCACTAATCCCCATTTGTTCTTGATTTTGCCTCCAAATTTAAATTCCAAGCCTAATTTTGGTTCCAAACCAAATTCCAAGCCTAAATTCTATAAATAAAGGCCTCATTTCATTCTTTCTTCAAGCTTGGATATCCAAATTTACCTTGCTAAAATTTCTCTCAATTCCCTCCAACCACAAAATTCACCAAAGCTCTTTCTTCTTTTGAAAGTTAGTAAGTTCTTCATTAGAACTTACTAATCTTTGAGCTAAAACCTTCATTCAATTTCTTTTTCATCATCAAATTCAGTAGATCAAGGCTTTTAAATGCGGTTCTTCAAGTTAATTTGAAGCAATTTTAGATTTGAAATGGTAAACCCTTATTCCACCATTGTTGTTCTTGATCCATCTTCCACAATGTGATATATTGTTGATTCTTGTTGCTTGGTCTTTGGATCTTGCAAATTGTGTTTCATTGGTATTATTTGATGTTGTTTTACTTGAATTTTCGTGCTAATTCTCATTAATGGTCATGAGGTGTTTGAAGAAATGGTTGGATCATGAACGCTGATTTTTTTTTCAAAATTTTTTGTTGTCTTAGCAGTGTTAATCGATTAACACATTTGCATATTCAAAGGGTTAATCGATTAACTAGTGTCCAGAATGTGTTTTTTGCTTGTTTTTGGGACTGTTTTGGTTCCATCTCCTTTTCCTTCCCTTTTACTTTGTTCTTTGCCTTGGATTACATCTTTGTGTGGTTCAATTTGGCATTCCTTCATATATCTCTCATTTTATTTTGATCGATGAAAATCTTCAATATCATTGGAACTTATTTTAGTTTTTGATGAAAATGAGATCTTTAACTATTTTCTTTGGTATTGCTTTCGGAGGGTAATCTACATATCTTCTCTCTAGGATGCATTAGTACAAACATTTTTATTGACCGACCTCAGACTTATGTTTGAAAGTCCAAGTATGGTTAATTATTTGTCTTGATTCCATTACTTATGAAACTTGTTGTTAGGAGGCTTTGATTTTATCAATCCTCTAATGAGTCTTCATTAACTTTGGCCTAAGTTCATTATTTAACCATCGTTGATCATTTGTTTTAACAACTAATTATTAACACATTAACAATATTATTGTACTAATTTTGTTTATGCTTCTTTCTTTCTCCCTATCTCTCTTTTATTTTTATGCGCCACTATTATCATCTCATATCATATATTGTTTATGCTTCCGCTTTTTTTTTTCTTGTCCATTTGGACCAAAAACATTAATAAAGGCTTAAAACCTCTAAAAAAAACTTGTTCTCTTAATGGTGGACTATGGTTACTATCCTTTGCATTGGACATGAAGGTTTGAACCTAGAACTAGGATTTTAACCTATGCTTGGAAATTTGTGATGTCAAACCTTGGATTTTGGGTACTTTGAGTTCTCTTTTGAAGACTTATTTTGATCAAGGCCTAATCTAAAGGAAGAATGCTTATGTTGCGGAGCTTGCTTGTGTGGTTAGACCATTCTTATCCTTAGATTTTATCTTTTTGCTCTAGGATAGTCCCTTCTTCTTCACCCCTTTTTGAATTTTCAAAATCTCCTCTCTTTTTATTCAAAAACCTTCTTTTTTTCAAAATTAAACCTCTTCCACAATAAAATCTTGACTTTTGTCAAGAGCTTTTTCAAACTTCATTTTCTTTAATAAATTTCAATCAATGTTAATCATACTTTGTCTCTTTTTAAAAAAACATAAAAAGCATTCAAACTCATTCAAAACTTTTGTGCCTTATGCACTTTTTCTTTTAAAATTTTTCCATAAGTTTAGACATGAGTCATCTCTCTAAGCAGAACTATTCGCTTGGAAATGACGACTTGTCTTTTCACTTAAATCAACCATAACAAACCTATTTTGTTATTTGTACCATGAACTACGAAGTTTTGATCCTATATTGCACTTTGTGGATACGTATGTATGAGGCAATAAGTCTCTCTAAACACAAAATATTAAAAAATAATTCTCTTCTCATCTCCCCAATCTCATTCAAACAAACCTTTTTAAACCAAAGAGCGTAGATATTTCAAAAAGTTCCTATAAAGTACTATAGACATTTTGGGTGCTAACATATTCCCTTAGAGTAACCGACCCCCATACCCAGTCTCTGTTCATCTGTTCTTGCCTTAGAACTTGCTTATATTTTGTTCGCTCTTTTTGGTTTCCTTTTGGAATAAATAAAAGTGTGGTGACGACTCTTGCTCTATAAGTTAAGTTAATTAATAGCTTACACTCACGATATTTGTCGCTACAACTACAAATAACTTATTTTATGACAAAGCTTTCACCTCACCAAACAAAAAGTCGAGGTATAATTCCAGCACGCTTCATGTTTTGTTTTTTATTTTGTAAAAATACAGTCTATTCCCCCTGATTTTGAAAATAATTGAGGGAAAAACTAATTCACGACATGCTTCGAATCCCAACAAATGCAATTTATGTTTTTATTTCTTTAAAGGTGATGCCTTTGATGTTTATTATTAATTTGTAAATTAAATGATCTTTACTTTCAGTTTTTTTTTAATAAATGAGGGGTTAGATAATCAGATTTTACTATAAAACTCGTACACATCATTATAGTTTTGCACCTCTTGCTAGGTCATTGTTATATTTTAGAATAACCTTATTATGTTGTCAATCAAAGAAAATATTCCATAGTTTATTTCTTTCCTCGATTGACAACATTGAGGAATTTATTCCTATACATATTGTGAATTGTAAGAAATATTGTTGTTTCATAATACAATTCCTTGGTTTGAATATTGTAACATACAAAGAAAGTGGTGAATGGTAAAAAATTGAAAAATGAAACAATATATGTTAGTTTTTAATTTTGTACCATTCACCAATTTTTTGCAAGTAATGTATCACCTCAATTATTTTATAAAATTGAGGGGTAAAATGAATAAGCCACTTGTCACCTTGGTTTTGTCTAACAACCGAGCTGAAATTGTTTACTCTGATATATAACTTAGCTTGTAACGTTCAATTTCAATTACCTAAAAAACATATAATAAAACAACTTTCATAGAACCTTAATGAAGAGCTCTAAACAATGAGGTCCCTAAAGACATATCATCCTTCAACTCTTAAAAAAACAAGGAAATACGAATATGATATGTGTTTAAGGCTCGTGTTTTCTTCTTCTTATTCTTCTTCTTCGTAGATCTGATATGTCTAACATCACTCTTCATGTTAAATTAATGTTGTTGTTGTTATTGTAGAGCCCTAAAATCTTAGAGGTTTTAATCTTTGATTTTTTTAGACCTGTTAAAGGTTTAATCTTGTTGTTGTTGTTGTTGTTGTTGTTGTTGTTGTTGTTGTTGTTGTTGTTGTTTAAACTGAGATTCATGTTATATATTGTTGTTTTTGTTGAAATAAATATGTTATAGATTTATTGAGATTGATGTTGCTGTACTTTTGTTGAGAGATTGATTTTTTTAGTTGTTGTTTAATGTTAGTTGTTGTTTAAATTGAGATAATGTTAATGTTATTGTTATTTATTGTTTTTTTATTTGTTGATGTTATTGTTGTTGTTGTTGTTGCTTAGTTATTATACTTAGGAAAGTTTTAAAATCTATATGTTTAGAGTTTAGTTGTTGTTATTGAGTTTGAGTTTGAGATTGAGACTAAGATTATGTTTTTGTGATTTTTTATGCAACTCTCATCTTGTTCCTCTGAACATTTCAAGATGAAATTATAGTGACAGAAAATAAAGTTGAGTTTATTATATGTAATGTCGGTTGTTTGTTTCACCAACACCTCTTTGAACATATAAACGATGAGTTACAAAATACCCGAAAACATTAATTATTGTAATTTTTTATTCAAATATAATTGTTCATATAATTATTTTGTAAACTAATTTGAAAAATTATATGTTCAGGTATGGCTAAAGAATACAGGCAAGACACATTAAATATAATAAACTCAAGCTTGTTTTACCCTTCGTTTATATTTAAAAACCGAGAGAATTGGTTTTTTCACCATTTAAAAATTCCAAAAAGGATCTCACTGGGGATCGAAGCCATGACCATTTCAACTATCCCCTCGGTTATTTAGAAATCGACGGTTAAAGTGAAAAAATTTCATGTCGCCCTTCATTATCTCACATGTGTGCCCAAGGTAAGATATGTTTTTTTTTCTGGAGTAGTGCGATCAACAAGGCTCATAGTGAAACCATCACTCCTATACCATGTAAATTTGCCTCCAGCTAGAGGTAGATCCAAAAGGTCAAGATTAATGATAAACTCAGTAAATTCTCTCATCTCCATTCTATTGATAACTAAACTAGCCCTTTTTCTCTCCTCCTCCTTCTTAATTATGTTGAAATCTCCACCAATAGACTACTCTCCTACATCAAATTTATCCTTTCGAGCCAATAACTCTTTCCATAACAAACACTTCAAATTGAAATTACAAGATGAATCAATGTTCACCAGATAAATGATAGTTTACTTCTGAACTACAGAAATACCAATGAGATTCTCACCTACAAAACTGAAATAATTTCTCACCATACCTAATTTCCACATAATCAGTTAACCCCCTATCTACTAATAGCCGTTTTTGTCGACGATTCCACTTCTCTTCCACCTCACAAGGACCACACGGTTTCATCATCCATATGTTCCAGCTTCGTTTCTTGAAGAAAACACACGTCAAATTGTCCCTTCTTGATAAGCCTCCTAAACCCCTTGTTCTTTATTACCGGTCCCTCTTATGTTGAGAGATAAACATCTCATTTGACACCTTTCTTTTTTGCTTCCTTCTAAACTTTCCCTTCTTCATCCCTAACTTCAATAACTCTAATGGCTTTTACATGCACCTGGATTTCATCACCTCTGTTTACTCCCAAAGCTTCAGCGTGTTCCCATATTTTCACAGCTAAGTAATCCTTATTTAAAGCTCAATATATCTTATCTCATTGCACTACATCATCATCAAACATGCCCTCACAACGTAACATGATTCCTCTTGAAAATATAGATGATGAAGATTTTGATTGTAATGATGATGAAGGCTGATGACTCAAACTAGAGCTTAATGGGGGGGGGGGGGGGGGAGGGGGGTGTCTCACGGAGGAAAAATAGGAATGCTTGAAAGGCCCCTCTTCCTCAAACTTCCCTTTATTTTCCACTTGTCTCTTTTGGGCCTTAGATGATTCCTTTACTAAAACCTACTCAATTTTTTCCCGGCTAAAGAAGCTTATCTAATGGCTCACCAACATAACAAAATAATCATAAAAACTCGTTACTTTAACCACATTGGACGTAACTAATAACTCTGCTACCTTTTTTTCACTTCTCCCTCTTGAATTCTACGCTCTTGTCGTTTGTACCTCTGCTATTATCCAATTTTGTTGCTTTCACATGATCTCAGATTGACTTAACAGAAACACATGTGCCATATCTCTATGCATA
The DNA here is from genome assembly GCA_963859935.3 of Lathyrus sativus. Lineage (NCBI taxonomy): Eukaryota > Viridiplantae > Streptophyta > Magnoliopsida > Fabales > Fabaceae > Lathyrus > Lathyrus sativus. The sequence continues at coordinate 215,547,697 of OZ012735.1, read as the reverse complement.
CTCTATATTTGTGTCTTTCACCGAAAAAGCACCCTGCCTATCCTCTAATCTTTGTTAATTCAACATATTATCCTCTCCACCCTTCAGCTCAAGATACACATTCATATTACCATTCTCAAAATAAATTTTGGTAGGCTCTGACTCTTCAAAAAATTGAGCTATTTTTTCAAGACCTAATGCCTCATTCCTAGGATGTGAAACATAAAAATCATCTTCCAACTCATGATTCAAGCTATCGACTTCGTCTACATTAAAAATGAAATTGTCTCCAATATTATTGGAAGATCTTTAGGAGTCCGAAAATTCCAATTTTCTATTTGATTCTCCTGGAAAAATATTCTAAGAGGACAATATGAATCCTTCGTCACCTTGATCTTAAAAATGAAACCATCGATCTTGACATTCAAAACTTCATTCAACATGTTGGTACATCTTGTTCTCACAAGAAATCTGGTAACATCCATCTTAACCTAAAGCCTAGTATCATCATCGACACACATAAACGTACCCACATGTTTGGAAATGAATTCGAAGAATTTGAAGTTCCAAGTGTGACATGGGATACCGTAGATAAGTAACCACATAACCCTCTTCTCATCCACCTCAAATGACTTCCATCTCTTTATCTTCTTAAACCATTGACCAATCCATTCCTTCCCCGAAACCAACAACTCATTGATCTCCAATTCCTCTATTTCTTCTAATAAACATAAGTTCGCTCCCAATGGAGTAACTTTCACCATAAACTGTCATTCTTTTTCAAAGATAATTTGGATGTTATAGGACATTCCTGAATCAATCACTACAAGAAAATCACGTTTTAACTTCAACAAATTAGCGTCAGCCCTGATTCCGACCCTATTAGTGTTGTCGACATGTCTCCATAAGCCGACGCTAACAGAGCAAAATCATTTTGCTTTATTTTTTATTAGTTCATTAAATATAGTGTCACGCTCCCTCGCCGCTATATATATACAGTTAATTCATTTCCAAACATGTGGGTACGTTAACGTATATTTGTAAATACTAGTGGCGCTCATAATTGACGCTAACGTATATTTGTATATTTATTTTATTTTTTATGTTGCGGTGGCTATTCTTAGTGCGAAAAAAAATTTATTTCCCCCAACTCATTTTGTTTTAAATGATTATTTATTTTTAACCATTGCCGCAGACCTAACTGACACTGTTATTAGTGAAAAAAATGTATTTCCCTCCACCAATTTCATCTGCCTCCAATTATTGTTTTAAATAATTATTTTTGTAAAATTTTTATAATAGCGGTGATTTAGATGATAAATGTTTTATATTTTTCTTCACAGTTTGCCTTTTTTTTTATTATTTTAATTATTTATACTATAAATTAAAAAAATTAAATAAAGCTTAAACAAAATTTATAAAATAAATTCAAAATTATATATTAATAAAATAAAATAAAATAACAACTAAATTAATAAAAAAAAACCTAAATGAAATTAAAACTATAAAATAATAATACTATAAATTATACTTAAATAAAAAAACAATTAAAACTATCAACTAAAACTAAATTTATAAAATTAAATTTATAAATTAATAAACTAAAATTAAAGCTATATCAAACTAAAAATTATAAAATAAAATCAATATTAAAACTATAACTTAATAATAAAGTAAAATAAAAACAAAACTAAAATAACATATTTTAACAAATTAATAACACAAAAGTAAAAAATAAAACCAAAATTAATTATTAATAAATTAAATTAAATTACTACTGAATTAATAAATAAAAATGAAATCAATATTAAACCTATAACCTAAAGAAATAAATTTTAACTATATTGATAACATAAAAATAAAAAAATAAAATCAAAATTATATGTTAATAAGTAAAATAAAATTATATCTAAATTAATAAAATTAAATAAAAATTAATTCAAAACTATAAATTAATAAAATAGAATAAAAAAAGCTAAAATAAATTAAAACTAATTTATTAACATAAAATTAAAAAATAAAACCATAATTATACACTAATAAAGTTGTTGTGAATCGAATACCTTTAAACAAAGTATAAACGGTTTCTTAATGATCAAGAAACTCACAAGGGTTAGGGTTAACAAAGAAAACAAGGTAAAACAACAAGGAACAACAAGGATTGGTTATTAAACTGTTATTCTTTCCTTTCTCTTTGAACAAGATTACAAGTATACAAGAATAACAAAATAACCTCTCTCCCTTGAAATTAGGATTTTATCTTCCTATTTTTCCTTATGCCAAGATTGAGAAACTAGCATCCTATTTATAATAAAATAGCACACTAACCTAATGAGCTTTTTAACAATTACCCATTACAAGCTAACTTAGGGTACAAGCTAACTTAAACAATTGGGCTTACAAGCAAGACCCAATTCAACATGCTAACAACCCTAGCAATATTTACTCATGCTAACAACCTTAGCAATATTTACTCATGCTAATAACCTTAGCAATATTTACTCATGCATGTTAGAACAAACTTCGACTACAACACACATTACTTGCGAACAGACTTCGACCACACTAGAGTTCGATCCAATGTCTCACAAATCTCCACCTTGGATCTAACTCTATAACATCAAGAAACTAGCTTTCTTCATGCAGATTTATTAACTGCATACAGTGGAAAAACTTGCAACTGGGCAATGTCTTGGTGATCATATCAGCAGCATTATGATCTGTCGAAACTTTCAGCACTTGGACTTCTCCACGCTCGATTACCCCTCTGATGAAATGCAGCCTCACATCAATGTGCTTGGTTCGCTCATGATAGGCTGAATTCTTCGACATATGTATTGCACTTTGACTATCACATTTAACAGTGATAACTCGACCTTGAAGTTTTAGCTCCTTTGCAAAACCTTCAAGCCACACTGCTTCCTTCACAACTTTAGTTAGAGCAATATACTCCGCTTCAGTGGTTGATAAGGCAACGACCTTCTGAAGTGTTACTTTCCAACTGATTGTTGTCCCAAACATAGTGAACACATATCCGGAGATAGATTTTCTAGAATCCATACAACCTGCATAATCAGAGTCGACATATCCTTCGATTACTGCTTTACTATCTTCACCCAAGGCTCCACCATAAATTAGGACTCTATTCAGAGACCCATTTATGTACCTTAAAATCCACTTCAATGCTTGCCAGTGAGCCTTTCCAGGATTCGCCATGTACCTGCTTACAAGACTTACTGCATATGCTATGTCGGGTCTAGTACAGACCATAGCATACATCAAAGACCAATTTGTCTTCTTTTGATTCCTCATAACTTCCTTATAGTCTCTAGGTTCTTCGTCTAGAACCTCACTTGCAGAGATTAAGGCATAAGCTATAAGATCTGCATACCCAAGTCTCTGAGGTGGCTTGATGACTCTCCTCGACCTGTCTCTTGCTAGCAGGTAGTCATTATCAGTCTCCTCATCTTCGACAACATCTTCTGTGTCTTCTTCGACTTCATCTGGGGTAAGCAATTCAGCATCAACATGCTCCACCTCAACAGGAATCTCTCCCTGTTCCAGCTCTTCGTCAGCATCATCAGTTTTCTTGAAAGCCATATCTTCTTCGTTGAAAACTACATCTCGACTGGTGATACACCTCCTGTGACCTGGCTCTAGGCACCATAGCCTATAATCTTTGACTCCTTCAGGGTATCCCATGAAAATGCATTTCAGAGCTCTAGGTTCGACCTTGTCTTGCCTAATATGAGCATAGGCCACACAACCAAATACTCTCAGTCTGTCGAGACTAGGTGGATGTCCCGACCAAACTTCTTCAGGTGTCTTCATTCCCAAGGCAATCGAGGGACATCTATTTATCAGGTAAGCTGCTGTCGAAACAGCTTCCGCCCAAAACACCTTCTTCAATCCAGCACTAACCAACATGCATCTAACCCTTTCAAGGATTGTTCGATTGAATCTCTCAGCTAAGCCATTTTGTTGAGGAGTACCTGCTACAGTCTTATGCCTTGTAATCCCAGACCCAACACAGTAACTGTCGAAAGCTTCATTGCAGAATTCAAGGCCATTGTCGGTTCTCAACCTCTTAACCTTTCTGCCAGTCTGAGTTTCGACTAGAATCTTCCAACTTTTGAAATTCTCAAAAGTTTCATCCTTCGTCTTCTGAATGAATACCCATAGTTTTCTGGAATAGTCATCAACGATGGATAGAAAATACCTTGCACCTGAGTGTGAAGGATTCCTTGCAGGCCCCCAAAGATCAGCATGAATGTAATCCAGGGATCCATGTGTTCTTTGCTTGCCTTTGTTAAACTTCGCCCTACAGGATTTACCAAATACACAAGATTCACAAAATTCCAACTTTTCGACTTTGTCACCTCCTAGCAGGTTCTGCTTCCCCAATTCGACCAGGCCTCTTTCGCTGACATGGCCCAATCTCATGTGCCATAATTTTGTCTTCGACATAGATTTCGTGGATGCAACATTTGTCAAACCACTTACAACCTCAGCCTCAAGGGTATACAAGCCTTGTTTCTTCACGCCTCTCAAGACTTCCTTCGACCCCTTCATGACTCTTAGGATACTTTTATCTCCTTGAAAAACATATCCTTTTCTGTCGAATTCACCAAGAGAAATCAAATTTCTCTTCAAGTCAGGTACGTACCTGACTTCAGTCAATAACCTTATTGACTCATCATGGAGCTTGAATCTCACAGATCCAATACCTGCAATTTTGCAAGATTTGTTGTTTCCTAACAGCACAGATCCACCATCTTGATCACATAGCTCCTCGAACAATTCTATGTTTGGAGTCATGTGCCAAGTGCAACCTGAATCCATAATCCACTCTTTCCTCGAGTCGCCACTTGAAACCACAAGAACATCAGATGAGTCGAAGTCATCTTGAACAATGGCTGCATTGCCATTACCTCCATGATCTTTCAGGCGTTCAGGGCACAACTTTCTTATGTGACCCTCCTTCTTACAGTGGTAACATCGAATACTAGATGTTTCGCCACTATAAGACTTCTGTTGACTTTTACCTTTTTTCTTGTCGAACTTACCATCCTTTCGCAAGAATTTTCCCTTAACGGCCAAACCTTCGCCCACCGTCGAAGGTTTATGCTTCTTTCGTTCGTTCAAGTCCTTAGAATACAAGGATGATTGAACTTCTTCAAAGGTCAGGGACTCCCTTCCATACAAGAGAGTTTCTTTGAAGTGAGCATGTGTTCTGGGCAAAGCACACAACAGCAATAGTGCTTGATCTTCATCATCGATCTTCACATCAATATTTTCAAGATCAAGAATCAGCTTGTTGAACATATCCAACTGCTCAGCCAACACTTTGTCTTCACTCATCTTGAATGAATATAAAGCTTGCTTCAGGTATAGTCGATTCACCAGAGATTTGGTCATGTACAAACTTTCAAGTTTCACCCATAATCCCGATGCTGTAGTCTCCTTTGATACCTGTCGAAGAACCTTATCACCAAGGCTCAATAATATTGTGCTGTGGGCTTTCTCGATCATGCCCGTCTTTTCTTTTGCCGTTAATGCAGCGTCCATGGCTGCCTCACCCTTCAACGCTTCCAAACAACCCTGCTGAACCAATAGGGCTTTCATCTTCAAGCGCCACAGACCAAAGTCGTTCACTCCGGTGAACTTTTCAATCTCATACTTTGTTGAAGGCATCTTCTCCACGCTCACCGCACCAATTTGTTGTGAATCGAATACCTTTAAACAAAGTATAAACGGTTTCTTAATGATCAAGAAACTCACAAGGGTTAGGGTTAACAAAGAAAACAAGGTAAAACAACAAGGAACAACAAGGATTGGTTATTAAACTGTTATTCTTTCCTTTCTCTTTGAACAAGATTACAAGTATACAAGAATAACAAAATAACCTCTCTCCCTTGAAATTAGGATTTTATCTTCCTATTTTTCCTTATGCCAAGATTGAGAAACTAGCATCCTATTTATAATAAAATAGAACACTAACCTAATGAGCTTTTTAACAATTACCCATTACAAGCTAACTTAGGGTACAAGCTAACTTAAACAATTGGGCTTACAAGCAAGACCCAATTTAACATGCTAACAACCCTAGCAATATTTACTCATGCTAACAACCTTAGCAATATTTACTCATGCTAACAACCTTAGCAATATTTACTCATGCATGTTAGAACAAACTTCGACTACAACACGCATTACTTGCGAACAGACTTCGACCACACTAGAGTTCGATCCAATGTCTCACAAAAGTGAATAAGAAAAACTAAAAAGTTTTGATGAAATAAAATTTTGTTTTGATATTTAATTCTCAAAAAAGATTTATAATGTCAGGTACTGTCATATTAAATTGTTTTGATAGTTCTATAAACTAAAAAGTTTATTACTAATTGATATTGACACGACTATTTTTTGTAGTGCAAGAAGATTACATGAATATTCTGACATAATTCATACAAACAAATAATAATGTGGATGAATAAGAAACTACAACTTTGGAAAGAAGTTGTTGGGGGTAAGTCGTGAGGGCGGTGTTACGGAGCTGCAAAATTGGCGGTCAACATAAAGTATGGAGTATCTTACTTGATACAAGTGACAGTTGAAAACCACAACAGAGAAGCAGAGAGCCAAGCCATTGATCATGATAGAGTTGGGCTTTTGCAGCATGTGAAGAGGATGCAATAACTTATTCATGTGCATACGAAGCTAATGCGGAGATAGCAGAGTTGGGAAACAAATTTAAAGAATTTAAGAAACAGATGTTAGCTATTTGGCAGTTGGGTCAAGTGGGTTTTTCTACTGCTCCTTCTAGTGTCCGTCCTAATAGTCATCATGATTACGAGTCTGATGAGCCGTCGGCGGATCAAGACTATATGAGTGATTGTTAGTGAGTCTAACGCTCAACTTATGAATATCTATATTGCAACTCATTGGAAGTAAGTGTTGGTGATTTTAGTAGTAATATGATTTATTGTAGGTCGATGTAATTATGCGTTAAGCTTGGAAACGAGTTAGGGTAGTGTGGAGTGCACGCTCGTCGAGCCAACGTGTAATTGAATGCGAATAATTGAAAAAGGGTTTTAAGGGGCGAAGCCCCGTTCGGAATTTTTTTGAACAGTTTCTGAACAGTTGAACTCGTTCGAAAGTTTTTTTGAATAGTTGAACCCGTTCGAAATTTTTGAACAGTTGTGTCTTTTCGGTTTCTGTTACTAATCTCCTATATAAGGAGTGATTTGGCCTCAGTTTTAACATACAAAAAAACAAAAATCATACTTTCTCTCTACATTCTTGATCTGTTCTCTATTGCCAGAAGCAGATTGTTCTTCAAGAATTATCCCCACAAAGATTTCGTGAACCCAGGAAAATAATAGGGTCAAAATACTTTGTTCGGAAAGTGTACGAACACGATTCCTCAAAGTTATCCAGGATTATCATACTCAAATTTCTAAGAGTAAGTTCTTTTGAATCTATGATAATTCATGTATGTTGTTTATAACAATTAGGTTTGGATAATGTGTTTGGGTACGAGTCTAGTGACATTTTAGATAGATTAGATTAAAAGTGTTACAAAGTGTTTTGACCTTGTTTTGATGATGATGGTGATTTTGGTTAGGTTATGTGTGGCTTTGTTTAGTAGAGTATAAACTGAAATTAGCATTTATTTCTTGTTGCTTCTTTTTTGAAAATATGTTTTGCGAATGCTTATCACTGTTTGTGCTGTATTTAGATACATCATCATGGTTATGAAAAGGAGTTAGTTAGAACATGAACTAGTTAACTAAAGTTCATTATACTTAGTTGCCAAGAGAATAAGAATACTCTAAATATAGTTATCTTCTCCACTAACAAGATATGGATTTTATGAACCTTTTTAAAAAAATTGGGTGAAGGTGGGTTGGTCAGCTCCAAGGTAGTTAATATGAAAGATAATATCTCAAGGAAAGTCTTGTTTTGTCTTTCTTATAACCCAACCAATTTCTGCATAAACAAGGCCATATTTATGGCCACTAACATTTTTTCTCTTCACTGATGGGATTTTGAAATTCCATCCTAGCTTTGGATATAAAAAAGGAGCAATAAAACCACCACTAGAAGTTGTTAGAACAATAATTTTTTTTTGATATTTTTTCTTTTAGTTTTGATGATAACAAAAGTATTAAAAGAATAATAGTTTATTTGATGTGTGTTTTATTTATGCAGGTTCTTGTTCTTCTTGTACATAAATAATCAGAATCTGTTTTACTTAGACACACTTGGAGTTACTTCATTGCTAGGTTCTGGTGGTAGAGTCTGAAGAACAATTGCTAGTGTGGCTTGACGCAAACTCTGAACTGAAGGCCTCAGCATTCAGACGAGTTTCTACACTTAGTAATTGTATATTAGCATCTGGTACCATTCAGAGTTGGTGATAAAGTTGTGGATTATTCGTACTACTAAAAACAAGCTGTATTATCTTATCAGCCTGTTAGCTTGAGTCTACAAGATTGCAAGGCTCAAGAAAAGTTGGTATGTTCTATGGATGTCTTCTCCCAACAGCTTTATCAGTACAAAAACCTCTTGAAGACTCAAAAGTTAAAAATGTTACACACTAGATTCAGAATCTACTGTGCATCCATCTTCAACGTCTCTTGTACTATGGAGTAAAAGCAAAGACACTTGATCAAACCACTTCCTCAACGACTAGTTTCTGGAAAGACTATATATATGGTTGAAGATTCAAGTTTGAATTTGAACAAGGATTCTTCTGTTGAAGGAGTAGTAAGATCAAGCAATTATCAACTCTATGTAATATGAGGATTTTTGGTTGTAATTGTAAAAGCCTTATGATTTTCTACCTCTGTATATATTAGAAATCTTAAGTGCTTTAGGTCTTTGTTATGGTGATTTCCTGTACCTCTGATACTTGCATCATGCACACCTTGTTCTCTATTCTGCTGAGCCTTCAACAGTTTAGATTAAGTCTCCTGCTATGTGTGTGAGCAAAAAGTCTTGTCTCATTGGGATTCAAGAAACAAGTCTTGAGCCAAGATGCTTAAGCCGCGATGCTTAAGCAACAAGTCTTGTCTCATTGCTTAAGTGCTTGAGCTATAAAGTTCTTATTCAACTAGTATGATTGAGCAAGTGGGGTAGTCTCTATCTGAGGGGCGAGAGTAAGAAGTCTCGAGTGCAGCTTGAGCAAGGGAAGTCTCAGTCTAGATGGCGAGAAGAGCAGATGGCTCAGCCAGAGGGTGTGGGCAAAGGCAAGTCTTAGACATGTGATTTAAGAAAAGGGAAAGTCTTAACAAGATGACAGAAGAACATGTGGCTCAGTCAGATGGTGTGAGTAAAGGTTAAGTCTTAGACATGTGCTCTAAGCAAGGGAAGTGGCAGACAGTTGGTCTGAGCAGTTGTAAAAGTCTTATGATGTGACTTCCCATCTATAAATTCACAAGTATGATGACTGGATCAAAATATTGATATTTGAGAGATATAATATTTAGTTTGGCTTATTATTTTGCTTACTCAATATGTTTTTTTTCTCTAACAAGAGATCATTCAGCAGTTTCACATCTTCAAATTCTCCATTATAAGTTGAAGCTAAGATTACAACCACACAAATTGTGTTCTCATCTACCATCTTAAAAGGTTCCATTATATAGTAATCTTCTATTCTAGTCACAAATTGTATTTAGAAACATGACTTCGTTTCAAATGTATCATAGGGCTAAAGTTGTTTGAATGTGGATAACCTTATTGGGACGTCACTGGTTTTGAAAATGAGGAATCTTAATTTCAAAATCATGTTTCAGGACTTGTATTCTAATTAATAAAATAATTGAAGTTCTTATTATGTTGTTATGGTAGTGATGTTAGGAACTTTTTACCTTTTCACTTCTAGTCTAATGTATATTTTTTTAATTATAGATTTGGAAGTGAAGATGAAAATGAAAATGAATATGAATGAAAATTTTAATTGGAGAATAAGGATAAGCTAAGTGACATTGATCTTTGGTTAGATGGACGGGCTAATTTCTACTAGATTGTGATTATGTACTCGTTTTTGTCATTTTGGTTTATTAATTTATGATAACTTTAGTTATGCAAATTTTAGCCTTATTGCTCTCCCAATGTTAGTTTTGTTGTTTCTTTGAATATTTGTTGAAGCGGTAAAGCAGCAAGTAAAAATATTATTTTCGAAAGAATTTCCTCCGAAATTTATATCATCTCCACAGGGATCAGTGTGAGGGAAAGAATGTTGTTCGACAATCTCTACGTCTCTAAGCTTGAGTTAAAATGGTTTGGGATAAAAATGTAAGAGGAAAAACATAAAGTAAGAAAATAAATACATTCTTAATAAATGAGAAAACTTGTCAGGAGTTGTATTTCGTTCTACCCATCATGCACTAAAAAAATATATGGATCAAATGCACGCAACCTAAATCGCGTGTCAATACCATCACGTGTCGCTCACAATAGAGGTTATGTGTAACGCAAATTCGAGAGATCAATCGTATCGTTTCATCGTTGATGTCTCACACAACTCGACAACACGGAGCATTAAGAATCGATAGCCACGTGAATAGTAGTCCTAAATCTATGTCTAGCATTTAGAATCTAACATATGTTCATTTTAGATCGAATTTGAACCGTATATGTCTATAGCAATCCAAATCCATTAAGTAAAAAATCAAGATAACCATCGATAAAGAGTTGTAAAAGAGATTTTATACAAAGATCCATTAATATACATACAATCAAGATAAACTTACATACAAAACCCCAACAAATGAAAAATACATAGAGAGGAAGGAAGAAGAACACAAATCTCACGGTCTGTCAACTCCGATTGAAGTGGATTCGACTCCGGATCGTCAAGATGCACCCTCCAATGTTGTTTCTAAACTAAATCTACTCAAGAATGTGTTTGATGAAGTTGGGGTAAAAAGTTCCCAAACAACATAACCTAAAAAATGCTGAAAAAACACTTAAATAGGCAAAAATAGGTTCTAGTGTTCGCCTAGCGAAGTCCGGTTCGCACAGTGAACTTATGCCTCATTTTCTACTGCCAAAACATTATTTTTCACGTGTTTTAGAAATTTTTGTTCGCCTAGCGAACATGACAGCAAACCAACACTTGTTTTGACCATAACTTTTAAACCGTAACTCTGTTTTACGTGCGGTCAGAAGCGTTGGAAAACTTATTCAATGCTCTATAAGATAATGTCAATATATCATTGCTTATATACCTACAAAAATGAGAGAAAATAAATTAAACTCAATGATATTTACGCGATACACAATATATACACTATAATGTAAACTATACAACATATGCACAAAAGTTGAGGTTTATTGGTTGAATTAAGTCAATAAGTGCCAATTATTTACACTCAAAATCAGTATATTTTAGCACTTATCAACTCTCCTCAACTTAAACTTGTTTGTCCTCAAACAAGAATCGATCAACTCAAGGAAACAAAAGTAACAATCAAGCAATCACGACTCAACAAGTTTCATAAAACAAAAAATAAATGTATGGTTCAACACAAAAACGTACATGCAAAGCAAAACATACCACTAAACTACAACGATAACATGAAAACGAAACAACTCCTAAATACAAAACACATGTCAAAAATTCTAAGACAATACAATGTTCAAAAATGAATCACGCCTAGCACACACTTCATCGATAGATGAATAAAAAAAACATTAGGGGCTTAACTCTCACCCAACAATCAAGCCAACAACAAGTTAAATTATGCATTTATCAAGAAAAAACTCATATTGAACAGTATAAAAGCAAAAATCACAAGGGCTTTAAAGGTTGTAATGTGGTTTGGGTAACAAATAATTGTTTTTCTCAAGGTAAAAGAAACAAAAACTTGCCTAATCAAATGAGAGTGATCATTTTTCACAATCTCAAGCACTCACAAATTCCAATCACCTTTTCCTATTTTCCAAATTGTTACACCATTCCACACAACTTATTAGCATAACATTATTCTATTTTTTTTCAATTCTTTCCCTTTTTTTTCTTTTTCTTTTTCATTTTTTCTTTTCTTTCTTTTTCAAACTTTTTCTTTTTCTCAACCTCTTAACAACCAACCTCTTCTCCCCAACTTGAATACAACCACACATAGTGACATGAATGCTCCCAAACTTATTAGGTAAGGGTAAAAACTCAAATAACAAGTCATGGTTATAGTTCAATAAAAAGTATTAGAATCCATACAAAAATGATCTTAACACCAATATGGATTCTAACAAAGGCTCAGGGGGTAAGCAAATTCTCACTCACTCACAAGGTAGATTGACTATTTGATCAAGTGGGTATGCTCAAAATCAAACAAAGTGCCTTGATCATTTTAGTGCTATCATACAAATCAACACAAATACAAGATTAAACATAATAAAACCGAGTTAAACAAGAATGTTGGTCTCCTGCATATAGTAAACAATGGAAAGCTCCTCACAAAAAGTTTTTGTTCTAAAGTGATTCAAAACTGAACAAGTATGGCAAAAGAATGAATGACATGAAAATTGTACAAATGAAAAGTTTCTTAATCATGCTATGTTGTAGAAAGCGATAAACGAGTACCTTGTGAAGTACCAACTTCAAACAATATCAAAACCATACATTCGCAAGTTGAAACGATCAAACTTGGAAAATCACAAAATGCATCCTCAAGCTAATCGAAAACAAACTTAAGAGAAAACACAAAAATTATTCTAAAAACCTAACAAAAAAAACTCAATCAAACTAAATAAACATAAAGCTATACAAACTCAAAAACCATTGGGTTGCCTCCTAATAAGCGCTTGTTTCACGTTGTTAGCTCGACACCTTTATTGTTCTTTGCTAGTAACTTCCTCACATACACGCCAATGCTTTTTCAAAGTGCCAACCTAAAGAAAGTGTCCTAACCAAACACTTGAACAAACGTTACGAGAACAAAATATATACAACACTCGAACAAACATAATGAAAGACAAAAGCAAAACAAGTATCTATACAAGTATATATACAATTATGTGCAAAGCTTAGAAATATAGAAACTATCGTAATGCGACTCAATATCAAAACTAATCCCCAACAACGGTGCCATTTTGTTGGAGCGGTAAAGCAGCAAGCAAAAATATTATTTTCGAAAGAATTTCCTCCGGGATTTATATCGTCTCCACAGGGATCAGTGTGAGGGAAAAAATGCTGTTCGACAATCTTTATGTCTCTAAGCTTGGGTTTAAATGGTTTGGGATAAAAATGCAAAAGGAAAAACATAAAGCAAGAAAATAAATACATTCTTAAGAAATGAGAAAACTCGCCAGGAGTTGTATTTCGTTCTACCCATCTTGCACTAAAAAAATATATGGATCAAATGCACGCAACCTAAATCGCTCGTCAATATCATCGCGTATTGCTCACAACAGAGGTTATGTCTAACGCAAAGTCGAGAGATCAACCGTATCGTCTCATCATTGATGTCTCACACAACTCGACAACACGGAGCGTTAAGAATCGATACCCACGTGAATATTAGTCCAAAATATATGTCTAGCATTTAGAATCTAACAGATGTTCATCTTAGATCGAGTTTGAACCGTATATGTCTATAGCAATCCAAACCCATTAAGTAAAAAATCAAGATAACCATCGATAAAGAGTTGTAAAAGATATTTTATACATAGATCCATAAATATACATACAATCAAGATAAACTTACATACAAAACCCCAACAAATGAAAAATACATAGAGAGGAAGGAAGAAGAACACAAACCTCACAGTCTGTCAACTCCGATTGAAGTGGATTCGACTCCGGATCATCAAGGTGCACCCTCCAATGTTGTTTCTAAGCTAAATCTACTCAAGAATGTGTTTGATGAAGTTGGGGTAAAAAGTTCCCAAACAACATAACCTAAAAAATGCTGAAAAATCACTTAAATAGGCAAAAAGAGGTTCTAGTGTTCGCCTAGCGAAGTCCCGTTTGCACAGCGAACTTATGCCTCATTTTCTACTGCCAAAACATTGTTTTTCACGCATTTTAGAAATTTATGTTCGCCTAGCGAACATGACAGCAAACCAGCACTTGTTTTGACCATAACTTTTAAACCGTAACTCTGTTTTACGCGCGGTCGGAAGCGTTGGAAAGCTTATACAATGCTCTATAAGATAATGTCAAAATATAATTGCTTATATACCTACAAAAATGATAGAAAAGCAATTAAACTCAATGGTATTTACGCGATACACAATATATACACTATAATGTAAACTATACAACATATGCACAAAAGTTGAGGTTTATTGGTTGAATTAAGCCAATAAGTGCCAATTATTTACACTCAAAATCAATACATTTTAGCACTTATCAATATTGTGAAATATGTGTATATATAGAATCCTAATTTCTGCATATTAGGCATTGATGACAACAATCAAAGTAGGTTTTTACCTCCTAATATTATTATTCCATTTAGTTTGGGAAGTCTTGTAAAGAAAAATAAATGTACGTTTTATTCTAAATTGATTTTGGTAGTTCTAAAAAGAGAAATTAAAAGCAGGTTACATCCCAAATAATTTTAGGTTCTAAAAAAAATTTAAACATAATGTCGATTATAACTGATGGTACATGGTTATATCTAGATGGTGTGCATGGAAGAAAGCCAATGCTAGGGAGCAGTATGTAACACCCCACTTCCCGTATTAAATAAAATATAAATATTATAATAATAATCAGAGTTTTCACCATAAAGTGGGATATCACATCTCCAAATTTTATAAAAATACTTTATTCATTCTTTTCAAAATAATACAGCGGAATTTGTTTCATAAAGTAAAATACATCAAAACATGATACGTCACAGGATTTCAACACGTTTGACATAAAACAATTACAACACCCATATCCCGTGTTACGTATCAGAGCATCCTAGACTCGACGGTCACACCAATATCCAAGCTAGCTAAACACCTGGATTATCTGTACTTCCGAAGAAGCACAGACCACAACAACAACAAAGGGGTGAGAAATAATGATCAGAATATAATGGTAATGTAATACATGTAAATAAGGTAGTAAAACACACCAACACACCAATATTCACCCCCAACAACTCCATATGACGAACCTACTGTTCAAATTACAATATAACATATTATAATGCAAATATGCAACTCAACACCATGCATGCGGTACCGACTCATTGGTTCATTCAATCGAACCCACCATTCTCCACAAAGGAGTACGGGTGAATCACTTACGCTCCATCCGAGACATGATTCAACCCCACCATTCTCCATAAAGGAGTACGGACAGATCACTTACGCTCCATCCGAGACATGATCCATCCCCACCATTCTCCACAAAGGAGTACGGACAGATCACTTACGCTCCATCCGAGATATGATCCATCCCACCAAGACACCATGATATGCACACACCAATGCATAACTATTATGTTCAGGCACACTAAGTGCACACGATCCTCCTGATCATATCATCATACATCAATGCATATATGTACAGATATAACATACACCAACACCATATAAATCAATTCACACAGTGAGCAATCTCACATTCTAACACCAAGTATAAACACATCCTAACACTCGGGGAATACACGATCCTACTGATCACTGCACCATAATCATATACATGATACACCCATCATTCATTTTAATTAAATTAGATATTAAACGAGTTCACACTCTAACACCATATATAAACACATCTCAACTCAGATTCCCAGCCTATTCTAGTACCAATCTTGCCTATTACCGTAAGCAATCGGTTTCTAATTCCTATTCCCAAAATCATCACCTACACACTTTATCGATACCTCAAAAGCCATACAGAACTTTCCCTAAAAACTGTAAAACACCCTATATGCTCTATATGCCAAATCAACCCAAAACACCAATTCGTTAACATTGACTTATACTCCATCACTATCAATTACTAGTTATCATCAAACACAAACACACCAATAAACATTATACTTACCAATTATCCTATACTTCCTACTCTAGAACCAACATTACGGTACATTACCGACACTTCAGAGTCACTCTGAATCTCTCCAAGGTCCTAACCATAGTCATTAACGACACTATAGGGAAACAACACATAATTTTCCCCAAAGCTATAATCATGGTCATTACCCACACCACAGTAACAACACAGAATCTCACCAAAACTCTATTTATATTTACTATCAACACTGCAGTAACAACATATAATTTTCCCCAAAGCTATAATCATGGTCATTACCCACACTACAGTAACAACACAGAATCTCACCAAAACTCTATTTATAGTTACTATCAACACTGCAGTAACAACATATAATTTTCCCCAAAGCTATAATCATGGTCATTACCCACACTACAGTAACAACACAGAATCTCACCAAAACTCTATTTATAGTTACTATCAACACTGCAGTAACAACATATAGTCTCACTAACATCACCATAATATATATACACCAAATTCACCAATACCAATCAACAATTCATCAATGTCAAGCATCAATTTATCATCAGCAACAATAATAACAAGCATGCCAATATAAAACTTCATAGATCGGAATTTTCCTACGGGGTTAAGGAATCCCCTCTACCCTATACATGTATATACCATCCCAAATCAAGTTTCTCCCCCCTTACCTTGTTAATCGGTTGATCGATGAAAGAATCCTCCAAGGTTTGGCCAATTCTGATTTTCCCCTGTATCCTTCGTTCTTTGCTCCCTTTTACGTTCCCTTTTCCGTTCTCTCCTTTCTATCGTTCTTTTTCCACTTTCTCTAACTTCTCACAATGTATCGTAAAACTACTAATCCCTCACGTTTCTATTTTAATTCTCTAATCCCAATAATAATAATAACTTAATAATAATAATAATAATAAAAATAATAATAATAATAATAGTAATAATAATCCTATTATTATCTCACCAAAATAATAATAATGTTAATAACTTAATAAAATAATAATAATAATAGTAATAATAATCCTATTATTATCTCACCAAAATAATAATAATGTTAATAACTTAATAAAATAATAATAATAATAATAATAGTAATAATAATCCTATTATTATCTCACCAAAATAATAATAATGTTAATAACAATAGTAACTATAATAAATATAATAATAATAATAATAATATTCCCACCAATATCAATATTATACACTATATTATTATATTCACCAAAACACCACCAATAATCCTCCCATATCAGGGACACCCACCAATAATAATATTCATACCGATGATAATAATAATAATAATAATAATAATAATAATAATGATAATAATAATAATAATAATAATGATAATAATAATAATACCACCAATATTACTATTAACTATTATATTATTATCTACACACCACCAATGATCCTTATATATCAAGGATACTCACCAATCACATACCAACACACCCCACCTAAGGGCACACCAACATAAAATAATTAAATTAACACCAAAATGACTAAATAAATAAAGTGGGTGTTACAACTCTCCCCCACTTTAAGTATTTTCGTCCTCGAAAATTACCTGATGGAACACTTTCGGATACGCTTCCCGCATCCTTCATTCCAACTAACAGGTCACACTGCCTTCTGCAGCACCTCCCCAAGTTACTTTCACCAATGATATCTCCTCCCTTCGGAGTTGTTTCTCGCTCGTCCAAACGAAATAGCAATGCCTCAACAATCAAATTATTTTCACTTGTACATCATCCACCTGGTTCAATGTACTTTCTCAACTAAGACACATGAAACATATCATGCCAATTCATAGCGACAGCGGGAAAAACGGTCTAACATGTTACTCCTCCCATGCCTCTGCTGCGCCACTCTGATACAAACCACAGAACACGGTGCGAACTTCTGAGACTTCGAAGCTCGACCAACATCAGTCACCGGCGTGACTCTCCAAACATATCTTTCCTTGGATCCTCTTGATCTTTTCAGCCATCTCCACATAATTTTCAGGTCTAAGCACAACACTCTCACTCGACCCATTCCAACACAGTAGAGTCCTACACTCCCTATTTCACCAAGCCACATATAGTGCCATTCCGACACTAGGATGGTAACCGTTATTATAGGTAACTCAATCAACGGTAATTAATCATCCCACAATCCACCTCGAATCCAACACCCAAGCTCTCACCAATTCTCTACAGACTCAATAGTCCTCTCTGACTGACCATCAGTTTGCGAATGGTAAGTCGAACTCAACTTCAACTTAGTACCCGAAGCTTCCTGTAAGCCCTTCCAAAATCTCAATATAAACCTCAAATTTCCATCTGACACAATATTCGTCAGTATCTCATCCAACTTCACCACTTTCTCAATATGCATCTCATATATTCTCAACACGGAATAGTTAATCCACTCCTAACAATTCAAATTAAAATTATGTCTTTACAAATTCTTTGGAAATCTCAACACCAACTCCACGAAAATACTACCCGATTCCCACTCTGGAATATTCACGGCTGCATCAGACTCAACAGTCTCTGATGTTCACTCTTCGAATTTCGGCAATTCTAACCAGCATATTCAACCTCAACCACTTCTCTCCTTATCTATGGTCACCAAAACAATCTACTCAAATTCGGTTATTTCTTCATAGCACTGGGGTGGATATTTCATCTACCCCAATGTATTTCTTCACGAGTACTTCTACTCCCCTCAACAACATCTGGTACACATACTCTATCATAACACCTCGTGGTATTATTTCCACAAACCCGACAATCCACTCTTCGACTCTAATTTATCAATCTCAACTAATTCACTACTCAACCCAGATTTCTGACTTTCTCGATTCTTCTCAAGGATATCACTAGTCAGATCTTAATAATAAAAGCTTAACTCCATAAGAAGTATCCTTACTCACAAAGCGCATATTATGAAATTTCTCAATCAGTTCTACCTCTTTTCACCATCATCTTCGGTATGCACAAACATTTCCAACTCACCGCATCATCTACCACATCCACTTTACCCAAAGGGTAATTACACTCAAAGTCGTAATCCTTCAGAAATCCTAATTATTTCCTCTGCCTCATTTTCAACTTTTTCAAATCAAACAAACACCTTAAACTCTTAAGATCACCAAACATCTCCGATCTCAGTCTGAACTTTCGAAGCCTCCGACTCCGGTACAACCACAATAGCAACCAACTCTAAATCACTGGTCGGATGGTTTCTCTTACACACTTCGAGTTGCCTTTTGCATAACTGAAACTCGCTGAATTTGTCTTTAGCAAATCCCCTAATTATATCAACAAGCATCACAAACACCACAATTAGTTCTATCGGATTCGGCAGAACTTTTCTTACGGAAGTATATCACCGCTCTCTTTCTAACACTGATAACTCCAGTTCCTTATGCTCAACATAATCCTCTATACTCTTCGAATACCTTAAAATATCATTTATCAACACAACCATTGCCTTATATAAATAATTAAAGAAGATCCCATGCCAAGTGGACAAACAAGTTGTGAGTTATAGCGGGAACACATACCGTACCGCCTGTCCTTACCACAACATTCAAACACACTTCATCAATAAATAGATTAAATCTATGTCAATACTTCACCATCTCATAGATAATTTCAATAGCTTTCCAACACTTCGAACCGGGCGTCATTCCGAGTTACGGTTCTCCCGTTACGACAAAAATACCACAACAACATTTTTCTGCTCAGGGCACTTCGCCAGGCGAATCTCGGCGAACATGACAGTCCCGAAATTCTATTTTCGACCGTTACCTGACTTCCGAGTGTCCGATTTCGATTCCGTAAAAATCTGCGATCTCGGAATTCAACGTATAACCACAATTTCATACTTAGGAGGCCGTCCAACACACTTTCAATCTTTAAATATTTTAAAACCCGATTACTTCCAATCTCAACAGCAGATCGTGGAGCCTCCTATTACGATACCACTTCGACCTTCGACACCACAACACAATAATTCTACTCGCGATCTCACGAACACGGAAACTCACGTCCTTCAATCAATTGATCCATCAAATCATTAACTCTTGGAAGCGAACACTTATCCTTGACAGTCACCTTGTTCACTTATCTATAGTTCACCCAAAGCTTCACAAAACCTTCTGTCTGTCTAACCCACAAAATTGGTGCACCTTACGGTAACACACTCAAACAAAAGGACCTCTCCCCCAACGGGTCTTCAAGTTGACTCTTCAACTTCTCCAATCCCAACGTAAACATACAATATGGAGTCATCAATATCAGACTCGTCCCAAAAATAAAATAAACGTGTAAGCTTTACTTCACACTCCGATAGTAAATCGCTTACTTCCTCAGGGAACCTCCGGCAATTTCAACAAATTGACAAATCCCAATTTTCTCACTTTCCTTCTCATTCGAAGGTTCCGTCAAAATAAACGTCTCAACACCGTATTACGCCAACTCCTCAAAATAATCCCTTAAGCACTTAGCTTAACTCAGGACAATTCATTGCTCACGCCACACAAGCTTGCAAGACACGTCTATCCCATCCAACACAATCCCGTCTACTATTAACAAGAGATTAAGGGTGATCAGTTCCTCAATTTGTTAATAGACAGCCGAAATCATGATGGGGTACAAACCATCTTTACCAAACTATGATAGCATTCCTCAACACACTAAGCCACCACACCGTAGCATTCTGGAGAATTACACACTTCTTCCCCACTGGAATCATTCCTGCTTCTGCAGACAAGGTTGGGAAATAAACACGTACCGACAGTGTTTTCACACACATGCCGTATACTAGGGATTTAAACCACAACACCAGGTTAAACAACACACAGTCTCCATCCCAAAGGACAGACTCAACTCAACTCAACAACACTGGCCGGACGGACCGACCTGCTCTGATACCAATTGTAACACCCCACTTCCCGTATTAAATAAAATATAAATATTATAATAATAATCAGAGTTTTCACCATAAAGTGGGATATCACATCTCCAAATTTTATAAAAATACTTTATTCATTCTTTTCAAAATAATACAGCGGAATTTGTTTCATAAAGTAAAATACATCAAAACATGATACGTCACAGGATTTCAACACGTTTGACATAAAACAATTACAACACCCATATCCCGTGTTACGTATCAGAGCATCCTAGACTCGACGGTCACACCAATATCCAAGCTAGCTAAACACCTGGATTATCTGTACTTCCGAAGAAGCACAGACCACAACAACAACAAAGGGGTGAGAAATAATGATCAGAATATAATGGTAATGTAATACATGTAAATAAGGTAGTAAAACACACCAACACACCAATATTCACCCCCAACAACTCCATATGACGAACCTACTGTTCAAATTACAATATAACATATTATAATGCAAATATGCAACTCAACACCATGCATGAGGTACCGACTCATTGGTTCATTCAATCGAACCCACCATTCTCCACAAAGGAGTACGAGTGAATCACTTACGCTCCATCCGAGACATGATTCAACCCCACCATTCTCCATAAAGGAGTACGGACAGATCACTTACGCTCCATCCGAGACATGATCCATCCCCACCATTCTCCACAAAGGAGTACGGACAGATCACTTACGCTCCATCCGAGACATGATCCATCCCACCAAGACACCATGATATGCACACACCAATGCATAACTATTATGTTCAGGCACACTAAGTGCACACGATCCTCCTGATCATATCATCATACATCAATGCATATATGTACAGATATAACATACACCAACACCATATAAATCAATTCACACAGTGAGCAATCTCACATTCTAACACCAAGTATAAACACATCCCAACACTCGGGGAATACACGATCCTATTGATCACTGCACCATAATCATATACATGATACACCCATCATTCATTTTAATTAAATTAGATATTAAACGAGTTCACACTCTAACACCATATATAAACACATCTCAACTCAGATTCCCAGCCTATTCTAGTACCAATCTTGCCTATTACCGTAAGCAATCGGTTTCTAATTCCTATTCCCAAAATCATCACCTACACACTTTATCGATACCTCAAAAGCCATACAGAACTTTCCCTAAAAACTGTAAAACACCCTATATGCTCTATATGCCAAATCAACCCAAAACACCAATTCGTTAACATTGACTTATACTCCATCACTATCAATTACTAGTTATCATCAAACACAAACACACCAATAAACATTATACTTACCAATTATCCTATACTTCCTACTCTAGAACCAACATTACGGTACATTACCGACACTTCAGAGTCACTCTGAATCTCTCCAAGGTCCTAACCATAGTCATTAACGACACTATAGGGAAACAACACATAATTTTCCCCAAAGCTATAATCATGGTCATTACCCACACTACAGTAACAACACAGAATCTCACCAAAACTCTATTTATAGTTACTATCAACACTGCAGTAACAACATATAATTTTCCCCAAAGCTATAATCATGGTCATTACCCACACTACAGTAACAACACAGAATCTCACCAAAACTCTATTTATAGTTACTATCAACACTGCAGTAACAACATATAGTCTCACTAACATCACCATAATATATATACACCAAATTCACCAATACCAATCAACAATTCATCAATGTCAAGCATCAATTTATCATCAGCAACAATAATAACAAGCATGCCAATATAAAACTTCATAGATCGGAATTTTCCTACGGGGTTAAGGAATCCCCTCTACCCTATACATGTATATACCATCCCAAATCAAGTTTCTCCCCCCTTACCTTGTTAATCGGTTGATCGATGAAAGAATCCTCCAAGGTTTGGCCAATTCTGATTTTCCCCTGTATCCTTCGTTCTTTGCTCCCTTTTACGTTCCCTTTTCCGTTCTCTCCTTTCTATCGTTCTTTTTCCACTTTCTCTAACTTCTCACAATGTATCGTAAAACTACTAATCCCTCACATTTCTATTTTAATTCTCTAATCCCAATAATAATAATAACTTAATAATAATAATAATAAAAATAATAATAATAATAATAATAGTAATAATAATCCTATTATTATCTCACCAAAATAATAATAATGTTAATAACTTAATAAAATAATAATAATAATAATAGTAATAATAATCCTATTATTATCTCACCAAAATAATAATAATGTTAATAACTTAATAAAATAATAATAATAATAATAATAGTAATAATAATCCTATTATTATCTCACCAAAATAATAATAATGTTAATAGCAATAGTAACTATAATAAATATAATAATAATAATAATATTCCCACCAATATCAATATTATACACTATATTATTATATTCACCAAAACACCACCAATAATCCTCCCATATCAGGGACACCCACCAATAATAATATTCATACCGATGATAATAATAATAATAATAATAATGATAATAATAATAATAATAATAATAA
Organism: Lathyrus sativus; assembly: GCA_963859935.3. Classification (NCBI taxonomy): domain Eukaryota; kingdom Viridiplantae; phylum Streptophyta; class Magnoliopsida; order Fabales; family Fabaceae; genus Lathyrus; species Lathyrus sativus. The sequence goes on along the minus strand of OZ012735.1, from coordinate 215,524,251 downwards.
TAATAATAATAATAATGATAATAATAATAATACCACCAATATTACTATTAACTATTATATTATTATCTCCACACCACCAATGATCCTTATATATCAAGGATACTCACCAATCACATACCAACACACCCCACCTAAGGGCACACCAACATAAAATAATTAAATTAACACCAAAATGACTAAATAAATAAAGTGGGTGTTACACAGTACACAATACTATAGCGTCCCAAATGACCGATGCTAGTAACTACATGTAACAAAATAGTGTCAATTAAGGTTGTCGCAAATAGGTTTAGGTCTCATGGTTTTCTATAGAACTAGAGCGTTGCAAAAAGCCGATGCTAAAGAACAGTACACAATACTATAGCATCGCTGATGGTCGACACTAGTAATGACATGTAACTAAGCATGTTTGTACCATAGTGTCGGCTTTTGTGTATGAGGGTCTCGTTAACGTTATCCATAATTGAGGCTAAAGCTAGCATCAACTAGAAGTTACGCTTTGCTTCAAGCTTTTTACTGTCTTCTCCAACCCCGACACTAGCCCGACACAAACACCTTTTAGCATCGGTTTTATGTTTTTTAGAGAGAGCTTTTGGCCGATGCTAAAACTGTTTTTTCTTGATCACCTCACCTATCCATGCTTTGCTAAATCTGGTAATAGCTTTTCCATCCACATCAGTGTTGAGAGAAAGATGCATATTCTCTTTCCTAAGAAACCAATTGATTTAGCGCTTTGATTCCCTTCTATATGTACCTTTCCCTGACAAAGGACTTACGCATAAGTGTTAGATCCTCTGAATCCATCTTCGATGCCTTCCCTTCTGGCTTCCTCTGATTGAATCTATAACTTGACTTCGCCTTTTGTTCCACTTCATCTTTTTACTTTCTGACTCTTCCTTTGGTAGTCCCAAACTGGGTCCTTGCAAACCTTGGAGGATTCACAAAAAGTTTATGATTCCCGAAGAATATGTTATTCAACTTTTTCGCCAACAGTCTCTCATCTTTCACAATGAAAAACCTGATGAACTCATATCTTCTTCCTCTAACACCCCTCTTCACTGGAATAATGACCTCGTCAATATCTTCATACCTCTTTAATATGTTTTACATCTCATTCCCCCTCATCTTCTAAAGATATTAGGTGAAAAAAAGTTGATACCACCAAATCACTCTCTCCTTTGGACTAGTGTGATTTAACAATGTCTCGTGCTTTCTTCCTCTTTGACTTTACTTGGTTCGAATGATCTCCTTAAATCTTGTTTTTTAGTTTAACAATTGTTTGACACAGAACGGAAAACATAAGACAAAAAAGTATGAGAGGGTCCAAATTCTAAAACAAAACAAGAGTTGAATCAAAAGAGTATGAAAGTATTCAAATCCTATAATAAAAGAAATTTAATCAATTATTGTTTTATTGATCAAAGTGAGAATGGAAAATGGACTTGTAATATTACTATTGCTTAAAAAAACTACATCTGAAAACTTATACGATAAATTGAGAGTTTCTTAATCCACCCCTTGATACTCTTACGCAACTAGCAAAATTCATTTTATACCCCCTGCTTCCAGAGATACACATCCGGATGCACCCTTTTTTTCTTTATACTAGATGCTTCTAGAGATGCATCTATAGCAAAATTTCCAAAGATGCAACTCCAAAATCTTATCAGAACAGATTTAAAAGAAAATCAAGTTTTGTTGGTCACAGATGAAAATTAACTGTTGCAGATAAATATAAAATGACATACATCCGCAAATAAAATAATATATATATATATATATATATATATATATATATATATATATATATATATATATATATATATATATATATATATATATATATATATATATATATATATATATATATATATATATATATATATATATATATATATATATATATATATATATATATATATATATATATATATATATATATATATATATATATATATATATATATATATATATATAAAAGAAGAAATATGGTACATCAATGTCATAAAAAATATAGTACATCAAAAAAACATCACAGTCACTACTGTGTGTGCCTGACCGCCTCGTCTCTACCACCTCATCTACCTCTCCCGCCTCCTCGACCGCCCGGTCAGCGTCCTCGGCCATGGATCCCACCCGTCCTGGCGCGATGCATGCGGTACATAGGTGCCCCTGCTGTCTGCATAATGATGTCATCCAATACACGCCAGTGGCCAGAGCCATCAGGGAAGAAATCGGCAGCAATGTCTGCCCACCCCATCTGCACTATCTTACGACAACGAGGCAGAACATCCTGAGTGTGCTCCAATTGAGATTGTTTCTCCTCTAAGATATCCTGATGAGCTAGTCTAGGAGGTGATCCCTCGGTATATAGCACCATGTAAGGGTGTGATACGGTAAAAAACCACATGATGTAGCCATCAACGCAACTCCAGTCTGTCGGCGCTCTGGTCGCCTGGACCTCGTTAGGTACCATGTGCCTCTTGTAGTTAACATAGATCTCGTCTATCTAAATACAGGTCAAGCCAAGAGGAGCGGTGACAACTGGGTGCATGGGAATGGTCTGAGTGTAGACAAACTTTGGCATGACGCGCTCGCGCAAATATGGAACAGTGATGGTCGAACTGCATGCCAACCATCCTGAGAATAGGGAGATGTTATCAAACGGGCCCGTCACACGGTGACCAGCATAGACGTTGTATCGGATGTTCTCAGCAGCCAGGCGATCGAGATAGACTCTATAAGGGTCGACTGCCTGGTTCCCTCTGAGCGGAAGAATGACACGGGCACGCGATATCTGCTCAGTGTAATCAAGTAAACTCCCCCACTCGACGATCATGGGAAAGTGATGGAATATCCAAGCAAGAAATAAAAAAAACATCATGATCAAGTATTATCTCAAATATAGAATGAAAAGATATGAAAAAAGGTTGAAGGATATAAGATTGTTACCATAAGTAGTGCCACGCTCCCTGCCACAGTCCTGGTCTTCCACAAGCATCCCTCTCCCAGCCTCGAATATGTGTAATCCAGGGTAGCCACCCCCCAGTTGTACTCATGGATCCGTGTGAAATCCAAAAAGTACCTCAGGTAAACGACATCCGTATATGTGGAGGAAGTGTCCACAAACAGCTGAGTGCCGACTAAAAATAGAAAATAACATCTCAACACACGCTGTCTGTGCATCTCAACCTCAGCTGGATCACCATCTTCCTGGCGTGCAGCAACGAGCGCCTCACCAAATCCTAGAAAGGAGACTCTGACATGAGCCTCTCTAGTCTTATCCACCTCCCCTAGCACATCTAGTGGGTCAGCCCCAAACTCCTCGACCAAAATCTCTCTCCCATCCTCTTTCGTCATCCTACCGTGACAGAGGAGGGTACCCCTGATCGGTATATATAGCGAATATGAGATGTCGTCCAGTGTGATCGTGAGCTCGTCGTACGGTAGATGGAAGGAGGACGTCTCAGGGTGCCATCTCTCTACAAAGCCCATCAGGATCCCGTTGTTGATTATGTTGTAACCGATCTCACAAATGTCCTTCAAACCAGAGGCGACAAAGACATTCTGGAATCAATCCTCCTGTGGCTGCTCCAAAGATAATATCTTCTGCCCGTGGTTATAGAACTTCTGTAGAGGGCGAGTCTGAAAATTTCCATAAATAAGAAAATGTTAATAAGAAACAATGGTACAAATTATAAATTTCCAATGAAAAAAAAGAAACAATATGAGTAATGTTACATCTCCATTCAAGACATATTTGACAGTATGGTCGGCGTACCCTGTCAGCAGGGACATATCTGAGGGACCCCCTGGGAAACCCTCAGGCCCATCATCTTCGTCGTCACCAGCATCCTCCGGTGGTGGTTCATCACTCTCTGGAGGTGGCACTAGATCAACATCAGGAGGAGAATCAGGAATATCCCGACGAGGCCTGCAGGAGGACGGGGCCTGTGATGAATCCTCAGCTGAATCCCGATGCCTCCGGGATGAAGAAGTGGATGGTGGGGTGGGATACGAGGTCGACGGAATGTCTAAGGCATGTGATGAAGAAAGACGTGCCTCAACTTTATCGGCCTCGGTAACGGTGGCCTGACCCCGCTCGTGTCTCACAGATGCATGCTGTGAAACCCGTCTAAGTCGCAATCTATCTTCTTTGTCTGCCATAATGTCTACAAGGTATAACCAATAAAAAACAATTAGATACAAATATATTATAAAACAAAAAAAAAGGAAAATTAACTTTTTTTTTACTTCAGGATGTGAACATATAGAAAACTTCCGTATATGTATCTACGGAATAAGTTAGAATTCAGAAAGTTTGATTTGTTCTGGAGTTGCATCTACATAATTGCCCTAATGCTAATTTGTTCCTTAAATGTAGCTCCAGAACTTCCTGCAACTCCAACAGCAATGTCAATGGCGTCCCCTCCCCAACAAAATTGATTTTTTCAACCTCTGATCGTCCGTTTCAGCCAACAAACAATACCTACATTGTCTCTAAACAATGTTTCTAAAACTATCTAAAGATTTCTACCCCTAAAACTATATTCTAACTCGTTTACAGGAAATACTCGAAAATATCTTGGAGGGTCTTGATCGTTGAGATGAATGCTCCTTGTCGAACTTGATTGAAAACAATTAAGTTTGATGGAAAAAGTTTTTTTGAGGATTGAGAGAGTTTGATGAGTTTGAGAGTGAGAAGTTGAAAAATGAAGAATGAGGGAGGAGAAGGGACTCTGACGTGAATGTATTCTGATTTGCTCCAGAGTTATATAAACGGAAAATTCCGTAGATGTAGCTCCAAAAAAAAACTACCATTAAATAAAAAAAGGTACGTTCGGAGATAAATCTCTAAAAAACAGAAAATATTTTTGAAAGCACACATGATGTCTAACAACCCCAAAAGGTGGGGTAAGAAATTCTCTAAATTAAACTCTAGTAACATTGGTTGGTTGTTTTGCAACAAAGATAATGCATATATTATTAAAGCCATATTGTACTGTACATATAGTGGTGAAGTCAAAGAAAGAAACCAAGAAGAATGGGCCAAAGAATTTGGAATATTTATCATTTAAAATGCAAGAATGATATTCCATTTAGCAAGTCAACAATGTCTTCAAGCTAAATAACGGGGGAAGAAGCATGGATAGAGAGATAAAGGAAAAAGGGTGCAAACAGAATATTCAGAAATCAATTGAATGGAATCGTACTCCAACTATGCAACTTGAAGCAATTGTGATAAACTCTATACTATAACCCTTCAACTCTTGCTCTATAAATACCATCTCACTCCAACTTCTTACTTCAACTTCAATTCTCTTCTACTCTTTCATAACAGAATTAATATCAAAATCAGTTTTAGCAATTATGGATTGCAGAATTGAAACCGCCGAAACTCGCAGGTTTTCTTTCTTTCTTTTTCCTGCTCCATAGTTCTAAATTGCGACCATATTTGTCTGTATTGTGCCACAATATCAAGGTCTATAGTGTAACGCTGTAACCAAAACTACAACCGCAATTTTAAACCATTATATACGCCTACTTTGTTTTAAACAATAAAAAGTTTACATTATTCAAATATACTTCAACCCGAATAAATATACAAAAAACTGTATCGACCAAAAAAAAATGTTGTATATATTAAGCTGTGAAAACCTATATATTATTAAAGTGAAACTAATATTGTGACAATATATAGGAACAAGTGTGCAGCATGCTATAGGCAGTTCAACAAAGTGGAGCATCTAGTGGATCACATGAAGATCTCTTATCATTCTGTTCATGAACCAACCTGTGGTATTTGCAGGAAACATTGCAGATCCTTTGAATCTCTAAGGGAACATCTTATAGGTAACTAATTAACCTTTTCTTAAACATTTATCATGATTATGAATTTGTGACAATTTATACTTAATTAATATGATGAGTATGTTTTTCTAGGTCCATTGCCAAAACCAGAATGCAAAGAAATCTTTGCTAACCGAGGGTGCAAGTTTTGCTTGAAAGTTCTTGATAGCCCTAACTCTCGCAGGATTCATCAACAAAAGTGTCAACTCTCTGGATTAAGTGTATATATACATACATCTATTAACTAAGGACTTATAGTATAATCGCTTATCAAATTTAAGTGCTTATGCGTATATTATTTTTGTAACGAAAGATAAAATAAAGTTAAATTGTTTATAAACTATTTTTCATCCGTCGTCTGACGGAGCTTATGAAAATAAACTGCAAAAATGTTCTAACGCTTATGAGTTTATAATTATGTAGGGAATATGTGGCCGATTTTCGAACTTGGGAATTCGCGATAACTTGACAATTGGTGGAGGAAGAGGACCACAAGTAGTTGCACTAGCTTGTAAAATGGTGGGAGGTGGAAGTGATGGTTCACTTGATCTTTGTGCAAGAGTTTGCTTAATAGATGAACATGAAAACATCATCTTCCATTCTTATGTTACTCCACCGATTCCAATCACAAACTACAGGTATGAGACAACTGGTATAAGACATGAATACTTAAGAGATGCAATGCCATTGAAACTAGTTCAAAGGAAGATTCAAGATTTTCTTTGTAATGGAGAACCCATTTGGACAATTCGTTCAAAAGGAGGAAAAGCTAGGATTCTTGTGGGTCATGGTTTAGATCATGACCTTGCATCTTTGCAAATTGAGTATCCAACACCAAAAATAAGGTAAATTATATTCATTTGTTCATACTTAAGTTAGTCTTTTTACTATAATTTATACAATACAGGCTCTAATACAGAGTTCAAAATTTATCACAGTTAAACCGTTGATAAATATATTCTTTATTTATTATCTCTAAAAACCGGATATGATTTGTCTTTAAGTAATGTTAAACATCAATATTTTGCTTCTAAATTTAGAGAATTAACTAATGACTTTGATCAAATATTGCTTTAATTACACAAATATATATATTGAGTTTGTATAAATTAATGATGTCAACAGGGACACTGCAAAATACCCTCCACTCATGAAAACTAGCAAGCTCAGCAACTCACTCAAATACTTAACACAAGCATATCTTGGGTAAGTATCAACTCAATTTCATTTTATTTTTATATAAAAAATATTAAATACGAATTTTCGAACGGATAAATACACAATACTTATTCTAAATAACAGATTAATTTTGATTATTATTATTATTATATATGCAGGTATGATATTCAAACAGGAATACAAGATCCTTATGATGATTGTGTTGCAGCAATGAGACTTTACATGAGAATGAGAACGCAAATACACAAAACAGAAGATTATCCTTTGGCATCTGATTCTCAAAACAGGAATAATTTTGCTTCATGGAGACAAAGTGAGCTTGAAAGAATGAGTCCTGAACAAATGCTAGAAATCTCAAGATCTGATTACTACTGCTGGTGTTTGGATCCATGAATGAATGGTGAGACTAAGCCAAATACAGCATTGAGAATCATCATGGAGGAGATCTTAAGTTACTGCCAATTTATCCTTTGTAGTTTTGTTTGAAGTATTGATATTAATATTAATATATAGTAAAAGTAAAAAATAAAGTATATCAAACTTAGGGTGTCTTTTTTATTAGAAAATAGTTGATGAGTTGAAGTACTTCTCGTACTTTGTTTAATAATATTGTTTTTGTAACAAAGATAATCTTAATATGGAATCAATTTATGGAATATCTTAATTAGTGATTAATAGCTAAATTGTATTTGTATTATGTGTGTATGAATCTATTTACTGAAAACAATATATGAGTTAGTTGTGTAATTTTATATGATGGTGTAGGACTGTTTTTTTTTTTTTTTTTTTTTAATTTAATCAACTATGTATTCAAATGAGAGTATTAGAGGAATTCTAACTCAATTACAAAAATTATATGTGGTTGATAAAAGTAGTATATTATTGATGATTTTTATTATAAAATAAATTATTCGTAACAACAATTTTATAAAGATCATAGTGTTAACTGTGGTAATAGTTTATTTTTGGACGTTTTTTTTTTATTTACTAGAAGACATGTCACAATGGTCAAATGAAGCAACTGTGATAAAAATGTACACGGATTGAAATGGTTCGAACCCCAACCTAACACCAACAATTAATTATTTATCGTGATAAAAATGTTATTGACCTTGTATATCACCACGGTTTTTATTACCAACCGTGATGAAAGATGATACTTTATTTATATATAAGCGAAATTATATATCGCTTCAGTATATAACAATCATCTCTCTCAAAACAAAACTCTAACAACTCTTTCACTCGTCTCTCTCAAAACGAAACCCTAACAACTCTCTCACTAGTCTCTCTCATATGGAAACTCCAAAACGAAAACATAACAACAAATCTTAGCCAATGGATATTTAAAGGTTTGTTTTCTCTATAGTTTTTTTTTTTCAATAGCTTGTTTCATGATGTTTGAATTTCTTTCTTGTTTTGACTTGTAGGTATGGATGCTTCTTTCAATAAAGATGACGAAGCTAAATTTAGCCTTGCAAACTTGTGTCAAAGATTCAGAATGACATCCATTCAAAATATACACAAGTTTACAGGTCTAAATTTATCATCATCCTTATTTCATTGACGACACGCCATTATGGGAGATGTATGGTATGTTTCTGAAGCATTTTATGACTTGATATATTTGTTGTTTATGGCTTGTTGTTGATGAATGTTATTGTTAATGTTTGTTTAAAATATGAGTTTATTATATATTATGTGGTTTGAGTGTTTTTCCAATCTCTTACCGGATAAATAACATTTCAAACTGTATTAAAAAATTATGATATGATAGATAAAATTGTATTAGAAAATAAGTAACATTCAATTCTTGACAAGAATTCTTCACACTATTAACTGCATGTTGTTCCTTGATTGTTAGAATTTGGTTTAATGATTGTAGATCTTCAACCACCCCTCTCTCCACCTCAAATTTTATTTGCAAACTAAATAATATTTTTCAAAAAGAATTACATGTGAAGGCAGGGGAGGTTGAAGAACTAGAATCATTAAACCAAGTTCTTACTATGAAAGAACAAAATACGAATAAGAACTTGAAGAACTCTTGTCTAGCATTGAATGTGAACGTTTTCTTCTAATATAACTTAATTTGTCATATTATAATGTTCTAGTGCAGATTGGAAGGTTATACGTTTAGTTAGCATTGACATAATAAGCATTCCATATAATTTATAATAAACTCAAGTCTATATATCACAATGGTTGTTTAGCATAATCGTTGTTAAATATGTTGCATTAAAAAATATCACAACAGTTGTTTAAAGTAACCGTTGTGGTAGGTAGCGTGCTACATGGATACAACCATGGTTGCACGACCGTGGTGGAAATCATCATACATAAAATCACACCTTAACTCACAACGGTTGGACTAGCGTGGTGGTATCCCTTTTCCAACTGTTGTGGTATGTGTTTTCCGTTATAGTATTTGTATTTGTTGATATATGTGTTGTATGTCGTTTAAGTTATGTTGTTGTTGATAAAAGTTGTATGTTGTTGATTATTTTGTATTTGTTGATATATGTTGTATGTTGTTTAAAGTACGTTGTTTTTGATAAAAATTGTATGTTGTTGATGATTTAGTTTTTGTTGATATATGTTGTATGTTATTGAAGGTTTGTTGTTGATAAAAGTTGTATGTCGTTGATGATTTTTGTTGTTGTTGATATATATTGTATTTTTTTAAGGTATATTGTTGATGATTATTTATATGTTGCATGTTGTTGATTTTTAATGATATACCTTGTACATTGTAGCTTTCACTATGTTGAACCAACATATCCTATAAAATGAGTTTATTATGTCATATGTGGTTTGAGTGTCATACCAACCCTTCACTAACTAAATAACATTTCTAATTGAATTAGAAATTTATAATATGCAAAATTAAGTTATGTTAGAAAATAACTACATTAATTAATATTTTTCGAGCTTTCTTCCTTACATTCTACGCATATCCCTCTTTAAGAGTTAGAATTTGGTTTAACGCTTGTAGCTCTTAAAAAAAATACTTCCACCTTTATTAGTTTAATGAACTAGTAAAGAATGAAGTGGTTGTTAAAGAGTCACAAGCATTGAACCTAATTATAACACTCAAAAAGTGAGATACAGAGAATGAATGGAAGAAAGCTATAAAAATATTGATCATTGTAATTTGTTATTCTAATAAAACTTAATTTATCAAATTATTAATTTCTATATTAGATTGAAAGGTTATATTTTTAGTGAGTAGTTGGTGAAATTAACATTCCACATATGTTATAAGAAACTCAAACAAACATATAACCACAGTTGAAAGATACAACCGTAGTGAAAAGTTTTGCGCTTAGTATTTCACTACGGTTGGAAAGAACAAATGTGATAAAAAGTTGAGAAAACAGCCAAAATGTTGGTCTAGGAATAGAACCTCTGACTTCTAACTTTTACTATGATTATCATAAGAAACTGTGGTGATACATAAAAACACTACTGCATTTTTACCACAGGTTCCAATTTGTGGTGGTAAAGAGCGTACTTATTACCACACCTTATTTTACCACGGACCACCACACATGGTAATATCTTTCTCCCAATCGTGGTTAAATGTCATTTCTATAGTAGTGTGATCATCTTCAATCCAACATTTGTTGGTTGAGAATATGGATAAGAAATGGCCTATATGAGGGTTGAATAGACCAATCCCCATTTAAAAAACAATTTCAAAACTTTTGAAAACTAAATCAGAGTTTTATGGGGGATGCAAAATTGAACAGAATGGAAGCTTAGAAACTCATCAAGAGAATTTCTAACTAATAAAATACAATGATATTACTACATCAATGATCACTTCAAAGACATAAATAATATAAATAAAGTTTCTTAATTCAAGAAATTTAAACACTCAACATAGAATAGCAAAGATCATAATTGAATTAATGATAATTCAATAGATTTGGTGCATCATAGACCTATGCTTATACAATTAATCGTTATAAGCATGATCTAAGTTATATGATATACAAACGATGTTGGGATGAAACAATTCTATAACGAATGTAGAAAATAAAAGAGATAGGGGGAAGGAAAGGGGTACGTCGAGATATATAATGGTTCAACAATTCGTCATGCTATTCCTACTTCCCTCTTCAATGGTTTTAAAACCATCGGAAAAATAATCACCTCTTTCACTATTTCAACAGTTAATATACAAGTATTTTGATACAACATACTATCAACAATCTAAACACTAATAGTCACATTGCATTATACCACACATATATTAAATGATGATCCCTTATGTTGATGCAGATACTTAACTGCTACCATTCAAGATCCTCAGTGTTCTTGATCCAATAATCTTTCTATCCATAATGACCTGCTCCAAGCTTCATTTTTGCAATATCCTTCTCTCAGATCGATCTAACAAATACTTGTTTGAGCGATTTCCATTAGCCAAGAGATAATGAACAACTCCTAACTTTGTTATGTGAGAACCTTTACTTGGTTTCACCAAAGTATTCAATAGAGTATAGAGAAACTCTTCTCCCTTTCTATATAACACATAACCAATATCCATGCCCAATATATGATTCTTCCACCTAATACATACTCCCCCCGTCACAAAATATAGGAGAAAAATATGCATTTTTCTTGTCCCAAAATATAAGGGAAAAAAGTACATTTCATCATTTTCAAGGTAAAATTAAATGAAAATTGCATTTAAATTACTCTGTCATCTTTTGTATAACCAACAACCAATTAAAATTGTTTTTACATCTTTCAAAACAATTTATTTCAACAAAATCTTAGTCAAATTGTTATGTTTTTACTTTTTCTTAATAAAAATAATTTTTATTTTTTCTCTTATATTTTGGGACAAAGGGGGTACAACAAAACTTTAAATAAAAAACATTAGATTCTCTAATGTGCCTTTAGTGTACCTCGCACACTCAATCTTTAGAGTTGGAGAACCATAGAAATGATTTATTGACAAAGGTTGTGTCATACCCTAATTTTTTACACTAAGATACCCACATCATTTTCATCTCATACATACACTTTTATGCATCACTAACCCATTTTAGAAAGTCAAGATTGTTGTTTGCTTCATTATGATTATCAATTAGGGTTTCTAAACCCTACAAAGGATTCAGGAAAATGATCAATCAAGAATTAGCATTATCTTCAACTTATCAAGTCCCTCAATCATCCATGGAGATAAAGAGATCCCATTCACCAAGAATCAAGGACAAGATGACATCATTTAAAGTTGGTCAAGCCACAAGGTCATCTGTGTCACCAAATTAGGGTTTTGACCTAATTCAATCCCTAGGATGACTTATGGAGCAAGGCATGATCCAATACCTCAAGATATGTTTCAAGGACCTCAAATACATCATATTAGTCCATTCACATGATTGCATTGATCCAAAGAACTTGATTAGCAAACAATGCAAGAATTCAAATCCATTTGAGCCACAAACTAAGGTTTTGATGAAAAGTCAACCATATCTTTGACTTTTGGTCATGACATAATCTCCAAATTTGAGATATGATTCAATACACTAAAATATACCCTTGAAGTCCATTCATAAGTTTAAAATCACCTTGGGATACTCATTCATCATAAATAAGGAATTAAGGTTTCCCTGCACAAAATTCATCTGATACACCAAGTCAATGTTTGACTTTTTGGGGGAAATTGTTCATCATAAGCCATTATACAATAAAACATGATCCATTGTTTCATTTGAACAAAGATTGATCAAGAAATCAAGAAATTGAGGCCATAACTTATGATCAAAGCAACCACTTTTGGCACTCCAAAGCTCAAATTATAGATCTCATTACATACAACAAGATTTCTAGGTTGAACCATAAAAAAACTTCATGGATTTCAAGTTATGAAGTGATCAAAATAAAAAAACTAAGAAAATGAGTTTCAACACTTAGTGAAAATTCTGCCAAGTTTTTCAGCATGAAACATCAATTTTCAAGGGCACTTTTCATTATAATCCGAGTAGAATCAATACAAACTGTGAACATCAATGTTGAAGAAAATCATCTAAGATTTCTAAGAAGTACAAGAACATCCATTTACTAAACTTGAGCAAGAAGTTATCTCACAACTCACCATGCTGCAACTTTTTTTCAAAAACAGTTTTGGATCATCACTTGCCATACACGATTCTTTTGTCAAGTGTAATGATCAATGCAATACTTATTCAATGTATAACAGAAGGAGTCATAACAAACCTACAAAATTAGGCCAAAGGGTCAAGAGATATTGGATTAATGGTTTTTTGTCACATTATGCCTTGAATTCAAAGGCATTTATGTGCAATAGTGCACATTCAACAAAGGCACTCTTTTCAGTCAAGATGCTCACATAACAACAATAAAAAAATGACTGAGGAATGTGAAATTGGTCAATTGGTAGCTGTGCTATTTGGAGGAGCTATTGCACCTTACATAAGAAGTAATGACATGAGTCCAAAACCATTGAACCAAGCTCTTATTCTTCAAGATGTAACTATTCATCCAAGACAAATCCATTTACCTATAAATAGAGGTCACATTGCATCATTCTAGACACACCAAAACAAATCCAATACTTGTTTTCTCTAAATTCATCTTTGTCTCAAATTTCAAAATACCAAGAGAGGGAGAAATCAAATTTCTCAAACCAGAGCATTTATGTCCAAACAAATGATCCAAACACCTTTCATATACATTATAGAAGTGATCCAAACCATTTAATCACTTCTAAAACATCATGATCACCATTTCCATTTCTCACATTGTCCAACTACAGTCATAATCGAGCTAGCTTATCTAAGGAGTTTCAAAATATTCTAAAGGTTGCAACATAATCCTTGAGGCCTAAGGAAGCTATCCAGATCATTGTTTCACTTTTGTAACACTTCTACAACAGAATTCAGTTCCTTCTTGCAGAGGTAAGCCTTGAACTTTCAAACTCCATAATTCATGCATCATTTTTTATATTTCAAGTTACCAACATGTTTCTGCATGTATATAGAATGTTTTCCCTCAATCAATTGATATGTATTAATCTTGTATATGATTTCACATTGTTCTTGCAAAAATTAGGGTTCATTTGTTTATCACACGATATATTTTGATACACTTAAAATAAATGAAATTAAAAAGAGTCGTTCAATTCCTTGTTGAAAAACACATAACTTTCATGTTTACACTTTGCAAAATGGTTACGAATTGAGAGAGATAGAGTTGCTTTTGCAACTCTGATGCTGGCTCGAGGAAGAAGATGGCCATGGCGCACCATTTTCAGGTTTTCAAAATCAAACTTAGTATTTTTATTATTCTGTGTTATAATCAATAGAAGTATCACCATCCCAGTGATTGCATCGTGCATTTTCAAGTGTGTTTGTTTGAGAGGGCGTGCGTTCGACCCCCACCCATGCCATTTTTTTAAACTTCTCTCATTTTTCATACTTTCACATATTTTTACATTTTTCTATATTATTTTCAAATAAATATTTTTTCACTCAAATTTAATTATTTTTAAAGGAGTTTTTGCACACTTGTCATTCACACATTTTATTAATTTAATCCACACAAAAATTCAAAAAAAGATTTAATTTTAATCACTTCTTATTAAGTTGAAATTAATTTTTTTTAATGATTAAAAACCCTAAAAATTGGTTTTCTTCTTGAGTATTTTTAAACCTATCACATTTTGATCTTCATATGGATAAAACCAAATATTTCAAACTTTTCTTTAAGATCACAACATGTTTATTTTGACTTATACACCAATTCTGTCATGTTTAAATTCATTTGAAAATCACCTTTGATCAATTCTTTCAAAATTAGGGTTTTTACTTTGATTCAATCTTTCAAACTTCATAACCAAATCTTGGGCCTCTATTAGAGCGTAAGACCCATCATTGTGTTTTCAAATTTTCAAAATATTGGGCCTCTATTAGTGTGTAAGACCCATCACCGTGCTTTCAAATCATCAAAATCTTGGGCCTCTATTATAGTGTAAGACCCATCACTGTGCTTTCAAATTATAAAAATCTTAGGCCTCTATTAGAGTGTAAGACTCATCACCGTAATTTCAAACTATCAAAATCTTGAGCCTCTATTAGAGTGTAAGATTCATAACTGTGCTTTCAAATTATCAAAGTACTGGGCCTCTATTAGAGTGTAAGACCCATCACTGTACTTTCAAATTATCAAAATCCTAGGCCTTTATTAGAGTGTAAGACCCAACCCCCTCTATAAATAAACCAATTCTATGGGCCTCTACTATAGAATAAATCCTATTACGCTTTTCAAAATCACAATGCAATCACTGTTTTCATAACAATCACGGGCCTCTGCTAAGAGTGTAAATCCCATCCCTCTTTCTATTTTCAAAACTTTCTTCAAATTTTTAAAACTTCAATCTTCCAAATTCAATCTAAACCTAGCATCAATTTTCTCAATCATCTGGGTCTCTCCTTGAGTATAATGTTAGACGATGGCACAGACCTAGAAGGGGGGTTGAATAGATCGCTTGTTTAAAATAGGGTCGGTGCTACCAAAAATTGATTTTTAGAAATGTTTAAGGTGGAAGCAGTCGAGGAACTATATTCGTCTAAAACGAACCTTTACCAGAAAACCGGATATGCGTAAAGCCTATGGAATTCGATAAAACGATATTTGAGAATCATTAATTTGATCACACTTCAATCATATTTTGTTCACTATAAGGTGTGACTAGTTCTAATGCTTTTAAAATATAGACAATTTGAAAAGACAACACAGTTGTTTTTAGTTCACACAATTGGTCAAACACTTGGAGTGCAAGGCACTACAAGTGAATTCTATTATGAGGGTAAAGTGCTCAAATCTTCTATTATAATCAAGGATTTTAACAAGCTTAAAAATAATTCAGCACTACTCAAATCAGAATTTGATTAACACAATTGTTTGCACTTAAAACTCAGAATTTAAGCAATATAAATGTAAAGAAAGAGACAATGATTTGTTGAGGCAGTTCCCCCGTCGTCCTCGCTCGGGGTACGTCTGCCCTCAATTCTAATAATAGAATTGAGACCTGTATATAGATAGATATAAGCTGTTGGTCAATGTTTACACAAGAAGCAAATAGAGATCAAACGATCAAACACAATTTGTTGATGTAGAGCCTATTTCTTCTCGTCCCTTGATTCAAGTTGAATCAAGTCCTTCGAACGCGGTGAGTAAACCTCTGACTACAGCACACCCTTTAAACAACCCCATGGTCTTCAAAACTTTCCCGGCTGATTTCAATCACCCACGTGTCGAAACCGAATGTTCCACTCACAATCCTCCGGTTACCGCTACTAAAGAGACAAAACCACTTGTTCTTCGATTACCTTCGCTTGACTAAATCTGTGATGGACCGATTCGTGTAAAAACCCCCAAAATCCAAGATTCTTGGAGAACAAAACCCTAACGGTTTTATTCAAGAAAAACCTATTGATTACTCAACCCAAATCAGATTACACCAATCATAATTTGGACGTTATCACCTCGAACATGCAGAATGCACAACAAAAATGATTATGTGTAGTTGTTGTGAAATGCTATGAAGAGGATGAAGATGATGAGAACAAATCAGTATGTTATTTTCACTTTTCTTTTTTTTCTCAATTGTTGTGAAAGGAAGAGCACAACTCACTTTATATACAAGACATAACTGACTTAACAAATATAACAAACACCAAAACTGTTTCACATAACAGTATTTTGACTAACCATCAGCGAGTGGTTGACCTATGCAAAAGGAGGGTCGAACTGAGCTTACCTGTATTCCTGATTGAGCAAAAAATAGAACCTTGCATCGACCAGAGCAGGTCATGCATCGACGTAAAACATGCAAATTTAGGCAAATACAAATGGTCACAATATGGAAACAAGTGCAGCTACCTATGAGGATTGCCCTCACATATAAGACCCAACACCTTTTGTAAATAGAAAATATTTTAGCCTCATTCATCATGGGCTTTATACAGGATACAAATAATCATTTGGGCCTCTCCCTGAGTATAAGGCCCACCACCACCTTTTCAAATTCAATTCATACTTGTTTGCATACTTGTTCATATACCTGTATATATACTTGTGCATATCTTGTTAAGTTTCCCTTAGCATTTAGATCATCTTTAGTTTAGACTAGTTCAAACAACAGGAACCTTTCAATCATTATAACTTAGTTCAAACAACTAGTTTCGTCTTGTACAAAGGAATTCTTCTCCCCACTACAGTCAGCCTTCTCTCGGGCTTTGTTCAATTTGATTAACCTTGAAACACTTCATGAAAGAGAAGATTATTTCCTGGTGAAACCTCTTCTTTAAACCTTTTAAACCCTGGAACAGTTCAACAGAGAAAGGATTATTTCCCGGTGAAACCTTTCTTGAACTCTTCTTAGACTTGGAAAGTCTCAATCCCCATAGGCTTCCTTATAGCATAAGATAGATCCTGGTCATCTTTATCAATACACAAAATCCCAAGAGAGTCAAAACCTCTAGGGCATTCAATCTCATCCTTTAAGCCTTTTATAATCCTCAACAAGGGTTGACTTTCACTTAACAATCCCCAGCCAGGGTCAGTTTACAACCAATAAATCCCCGGAAGAATTAAAGTCCTCGTGGCATTTAAATTCTCTTCTAATCTTCAGCAAGAGTCAGTCTCCACTTAAATTTCCTCAGCCTCCTCTTAGACTCCATATAATGATTTTCCCATTTAGCCTTAATATTGGGCTTTGTACAAGAAAAATATAACACTCTCCAGTTGAGTCAGTTTTCAGTTCTTTCAGCTTCAACCTTAAGTTTTAATCAAGGCACAAAATTCAACATCCCCACAAATGAGACCACGAGTCCTCTCTGTAGGAGGATATCCCTTTTATACATTTCAAATCAATTCAAACATTAAAATCAAACTATTTTACATAAAGGAGGATGTGGTATTGCTCTGGATATTTCAAAGTCCAAGTTAAAAGCTTCTTCCCTTATGTTAAAACTCATAAAGGAGGATGTGGCATTGCTCTGGATATTTCAAAGTCCAAGCTAAAAGCTTCTTCCCTTATGTTAAAACTCATGAAGAAAGATGTGGCTTTGCTCTGGATATTTCAAAGTCCAAGTTCAAAGCTTCTTCCTTCATGACATTTCACTTCTCCTATAAAGGAAGATGTGGCATTGCTGGATTCCACACATCCCAGTTAAAGCAACATCCCTTATAATCATTTCTTCAATGTTTGTGATTAATAAGTGAGATATCTCCCTTTAGAGATACAAATTCTCTCTCAGTTAAACTTTTAGCTTCAATCTTGGGCTTTAAACAAGACAAAAATACTTTTTTAGCTTCAATCTTAGGCTTTGAACAAGGAAAAAAAAATACTCTTTTAACTTCAATCTTGGGTTTTGAACAAGACACGAAACAATTTCCTCCAATAGATTTAAGAGGAACTACGAACGCTCTGATTTCTCAGTTTTCTTTTTGAAAATAAGTAAGCATAAGATTGTGAAATCTTAGCGAGCATACTACTAAAAAAAACTTTAGGTCTAGGTACCTATCAAAAATAATAGAAAACCATAAAACAACAAAAACATTTCCTCGGTCTTCACAAAGGAGAAACTTTCCTATTTAAACAGCATGACAAACCTAAGCAAGCAAGTAATTCAACAGTAGAAATATAAAATAAAGGTTCCTATAGAGTACAATAGATACTTAGGGTGTTAATAGATTCCCTTAGTATAAACAACCCTCGAATCTAGATCTCTTAGCATTTGTAGGAAAAACATTTGCGAGCAGGGTTAGTTTGAGATATCTCCCCCTTCCTTTTAAGCATCATAGGATAAATATTAGAAATCAAAAAGTAGCGTTAAATATGGTAGTGGTTGCATCACTAAAACCGGAGCTACAGAAAAATGGCGACTTCACTGGGAATAGATCTTTTCTTATCTAGAGGGTTAAGCCTTACATTGCATATATTTTACTGTTTCATTTGCTTATTTGCTTTCCCGTTCATCTGATCTTTACCGTTGTATTATCTGCTTATTTTCCATACTTGTTTAATTTGATTTTATCTAGGAATGTGATTAATACACATGTGGTGAGTCAAAAAGTCCTCATTAGGCTTGAGAGCATATTTTAAGATAGGATGTGGCAGAATCAAGAAGGCTTATAGGGAGTGAGTCCCGACTAAGCTAACTTGAAAGTCTACCAAATCAGTAGAAGTACCCTTTTGGAATTACTGATGTTGAACGAGCAAGTCGTGAATACATTAATTTTTCCACTGGGAACCCATGAAACTGAGGATTAGTAAACATTTAACCATTTGGCCTTTTTAGGACGTAGTGCGGTGACTATCGAGAATAGTTGATACGCGATACTTCACTCGAATGAGATCCACCTTGGAGATATTACATCTCTCATGAGTCAATCGGTTTGCTGGTAATATCCTAAAGAGGGGTCAATGATTTTGGGAACCTTTATGTTAGTTCTTGATTGGCAGCAATTTTGGGAAAACTTGGTGATATCACAAGATGTCCAATAGGATATATTGACATATGTTCTTAACATTCTGCAGGTGGCTATTCTTAATGATGCAGGGTTTAGTTCATGATGTCAAGTACGATGTCCTGATATTTGTGAACAGAACATTTAGTATGAATGTTATGTTTTGACTGTTGTGTTTTTGTGCAACCTTTTGCATTATTGTGCTAAGAGATTTTGGTGGTTCAAATCTGCGTAGAAATCTTCCTTATACAAAAGAGTTTCTGATGCATAATTCGTGGAGTAATTGTGAAATATTTTGTGCTATTTTCTGCAGAATTTTATTTGATCAAATCTGTTTTGGTTCTATTTCCTTGATGTTTATTATGAAAAGATTTGAAGAATTATCTGATTTGATTATATCAAATCAAAGGTTATTTTTGCTAAAGCCCAAGCCTGTTCAAAGTGTTACTATATAAAGACTTCACAATCCTATTTTGAAGATTAGAGAAGCTAGGGTTAAGTCAGTACATTGCGTAAGGAATAAGTTTTTAGCTTCGTGTGTTATTGTTATTTGTGAGCCATTCACTCATCACCTTGATGTGCAAATTGGACTGTGTTTTTGTGTTGCAAGTTATCCACTCTAAGCTTTTAAGCAATAGTGCATTGTTCTTGATTGAAGCTTGTAAGCAAGATCAAGTATTGTCTTTGAAGAGTGTCTTCTATGATTTATTAATCTGTTGTTATCACTGTTGTGATTGAGGGGGAGCGAGAGGTGTCTCACATCTAAAGGAGTTTTAGATAGAAATTGCAAGGGTAAAGATTAGGTGCGAAGATTGTAAACTAGAGAGTGTTTGTTGTGAATCTTCAAACTAATTCTATTTAGTGAATTTCCTTCCTGGCTTGGTAGCCCCCAGACGTAGGTGTGTTTGCACTGAACTGAGTTAATTATTGCTTGTGTCTATTTACTATTGTTAACAGCTTTTTATTTTGTTCATATATTGGTGATTGTTTAGATATTAGTTTCGTGACATCTCCTTTAACATCTCATATCTGATACTAGAATTTCAATTGGTATCAGAGCAGGCATCCTCCTCTTGTTCTGGGTGAGATCTAGGGACGATACTTTCTGGTACTATGGAAAAAGAAGGAGGATTTATGAACATACCTCCTGTTCTGGATGGGAATAATCATGATTATTGGAAACCTCACATGGTTGCCTTCTTGAAATCATTGAATAGTAAGGCTTGAAAAGCTGTCATAAAAGGATGGGAACACCCTGGGACTGTTGGGAAAGATGGAAAAGCTACATCTGACCTGAAGCCTGAGGAAGAATGGACTAAAGAGGAGGATGAATTGGCTCTTGGAAATTCTAAAGCCTTGAATGCCTTGTTCAATGGAATTGATAGAAATATATTTAGATTGATGAACAATTGTGAAGTTGATAAAGATGCTTGGGAGATACTCAAAACTGCTCATGAATGTACTTCTAAGGTAAAGATGTCAAGACTTCAATTGCTAACTACAAAATTTGAAAACCTAAGGATGAAAGATGATGAAAGCATACATGATTTCCATATGAATATCCTTGAAATAGCAAATGCTTCAAGTTCCCTAGGTGAAAAGATGTCAGAAGAAAAACTGGTAAGAAAGATTCTCAGTTCTCTTCTCAAGAGATTTGATATGAAAGTAACTACCATAGAAGAAGCTCAAGACATTTTCAAGATGAGGGTGGATGAACTTATTGGATCTCTTTTAACCTTTGAAGTGGGGATAAATGACAAATATGATAAGAAAAAGAGCATAGCCTTTGTGTCCAATGCTGAAAATGGAGAGGATGAATCTGATGGGGATAGTGATGAAAGCTTATCCAACACTATAGTGCTCCTTGGAAGACAATTTAACAAGGTAATGAAGAGGATGGATATGAAGTCAAGACCTAATGTCAAGAACAACTCTTATGACATTAGTAGGTCTAATGATGCAGGTAAAAGAACAAGGTATGAAGAAAAATCCACTCAAAGCAAAGGGATTCAGTGCCATGGATGTGAAGGATTTGGTCACATTAGAGCTGAATGCCCTACCTATCTCAAGAAACAAAATAAGAGCCTAACTGTTTCTTAGACTGATAAGGATTTTGAAAGTGATCTTGAAGAAGATTCTGCTAAACATGTGACTGATTTGATTGGGAGATACAACTCTGATGAAGACTCCAGTGATGATGAATTAAATTTTGAAGAACTTGCAGCTTCCTACAAAGAGTTGTGTCTTAGGAGTGAAGAAGTATGTCATCAAGGATAAAAGCAGAAGAAACTTATAGTCAGACTGAACGCTGAGAAGGAAGAACATCTTAAAACTATCACTGAATTGAATGATGAAGTTGCTCTGCTGACTTCCCAACTTGATCAAATGTCCAAGTCTGTTAGAATGCTGAACAGTGGTACTAAAACCCTTGATGAAATCCTTCAAGCTGGAAAAAGGGCAGGAGACATGACCGGGATAGGGTTTGATGGAGAAACAAAACCATCTTCAGATTGCAATCCCTCTTCATACCAAAATCCTTCTGGGTCTAAGCGAAACATGTCACATCAGATGTCTCAACATCATGGTAGAAGACAACCCAACCACCCAAGAAGAAGATTCCAAAGATGGAAATGTCATTACTGTGGATGCTTCGGTCACATTAAGCCTTTCTGCTTCAGATTGAATGGATATCCTAAACCTATTCCTCAATCTAGACCTAATCACAACGTTCCTTCTAGTAGGAAGCAATGGGTTCCTAAAGCTGCTGCTACAAGCTTGATAGCTCATATGTCCCTCAAAGTCTCAGCTAAGGAAGATTGGTATTTTGATAGTGGGTGCTCCAGACACATGACAGGAATCAAAAATCTATTAGTAGACATCAAAATACATTCTACTAGCTATGTGACTTTTGGTGATGGAGCCAAGGCTGAAATCAAGGGGGTTGGAAAATTGAACTACTCAGGAGCTCCAAACCTTGACAATGTGCTACTGGTTAAAGGATTAACTGCTAACTTAATTAGCATCAGTCAACTGTGTGATCAAGGACTCAATGTCAACTTCACTAAATTTGAATGCTTGGTTACAAATGAAAGGAATGAAGTGATCATGAAGGGAGTCAGATCTAAGGACAACTACTACCTATGGGTTACTCAAGATTCTAAATGTGCTCTAGCCAAAGAAGATGAAGTGAAATTGTGGCACCAGAAACTTGGTCATTTGCATCTAAAAGGAATGAAGAAGATCATCTCTATGGAAGCTGTTAGAGGAATTCCTAAGCTAAAGATTGAAGAAGGAAAAGTCTGTGGTGAATGCCAAATTGGAAAGCAAATTAGGATGTCACACCAGAAGATCCAACATCTCACTACTTCAAAAGTGTTGGAACTCCTCCACATGGACTTAATGGGACCTATGCAGGTGGAGAGTCTTGGTGGAAAGAAGTATGCCTATGTGGTGGTGGATGATTTTTCCAGATACACTTGGGTGAATTTTATGAGAAAAATCTGAAGTGTTTGATTTGTTCCAAGATCTTTATTAAAAAATTCAAAGAGAAAAGGAGAGAAAGGTTGTTAGAATCAGAAGTGATCATGGGAAGGAATTTGAAAATCAAAAATTTGCTGAATTCTGTTCATCTGAAGGGATTAGCCATGAATTCTCTTCTCCCATTACTCCACAACAAAATGAAGGTTTAGAAAGAAAGAATAGAATTATCCAAGAATCTGCTAGAGCTATGATCCATGCAAAGAAATTGCCTTACCACTTCTGGGCTGAAGCTATGAACACTGCCTGTTATATTCATAATAGAGTGACTTTGAGAACAGGAACCATGACCACCTTGTATGAAATGTGGAAGGGAAGAAAACCTACTGTCAAATACTTCCATGTGTTTGGAAGTAAATGCTACATATTGACAGATCGTGACCAAAGAAGAAAGATAGATCCAAAGAGTGATGAAGGAAAATTCTTGGGCTATTCTACTAACAACAAAGCCTATAGAGTATTCAACTCCAGAACTAAAACTATGATGGAGTCCATCAATGTTGTGGTTGATGATATGCATAAGGAGACTGATGTCCCAGAAGATGTTGGAACATCCCTTGATACCTCAGCAGAGGCTGCAAACAAAGACACTGATCCCAATCTTGCCAATACAGAACCTGAACCTGAACCAGTTAACAAAGGACCCTCTACCAGAATTCAGAAAGACCATCCTATGGATCTCACCATAGGTTATCTAAATAAGGGGGTTACTACTAGATTAAGAGAAGTCATTTCAAGTTCTTGTTTTGTGTCTAAAATTGAGCCAAAAAATATCAAAGAAGCATTGACTAATGAATTCTGGATAAATGTCATGCAAGAAGAGCTAGAGAAATTAAAGAGAAATGAAGTATGGGACCTTGTGCCAAGGCCTGAAGGAACAAATATGATTGGAACAAACTGGGTTTACAAGAATAAGTCTGATGAAAAAGGAATAGTCACCAGGAACAAAGCCAGACTGGTTGAACAGGGATAGACTTAGACTGCAGGGGTTGACTTTGATGAAACTTTTGCTCATGTAGCTCGCCTTGAATCTATCAGATTGCTTCTGGGAGTTGCCTGCATTTTGAAAATTAAGCTGCTTCAGATGGATGTTAAGAGTACCTTCTTAAATGATACCTAAATGAGGAAGTCTGTGTGGAACAACCTAAGGGATTCATTGATCCAACTTTTCCCAATCATGTTTTTAAGTTGAAGAAAGTTCTATATGGACTGAAGTATGCTCGTAGAGCTTAGTATGAAAGACTAACATAATTTCTTGTTGATAATGAATACAGAAAAGGTGGCATAGATAAGACATTGTTTATCAAGGAAGAAGGAGGAAAACTCATGATTACTCAAATATATGTTGATGATATTGTGTTTGGTGGGACGTCTGATGAGATGGTTCAACATTTTGTCCAGCAAATGCAGTCAGAATTTGAAATGAGCCTTGTTGGTGAATTAACCTATTTTCTTGGGTTGCAAGTCAAACAGATGGAAGATTCTATATTCTTATCTTAGAGTAAATATGTCAGGAATATAGTTAAGAAGCTTGGGATGGAGAATGTCAGTCACAAGAGAACACCTGAACCTACCCATCTTAAGTTGTCTAAAGATGATAAGGGTGTTAATGTGGATCAAAGTATCTATAAAAGTATGATAGGGAGCTTGTTATATCTTACAGCAAGTAGGCCTGACATTGCCTTTGTTGTGGGTGTATGTGCTAGATATCAAGCTGAACCCATGGTGAGTCATATCAATCAAGTCAAGAGGATTTTGAAATATATTAGTGGAACAAGGGATTATGGAATGTTATACACTCATGGATCTGGTTGTGTGTTGTCTGGATATTGTGATGCTGATTGGGCTGGAAGTACTGATGATAGGAAAAGCACATCAGGAGGTTTCTCCTTTTTGGGGAACAATCTCATATCATGGTTCAGCAAGAAGTAAAATTGTGTGTCTCTATCTACTGCAGAAGCTGAGCGTATAACTGCTGAGAGTAGTTGTTCTCAACTAGTTTGGATGAAACAAATGCTGACTGAATATAATGTCACACAAGATGTCATGACATTATACTATGACAACTTAAGTGCTATAAACATATCCAAAAACCCTATTCAACATAGCAGAACCAAGCATATTGATATTCGTCATCATTTTATATGGGTGCTTGTTGAAGATGAAATCATTACTTTAGAGCATGTTACTACAGAAAAACAGCTGGTTGATATCTTCACTAAGGCATTGGATGCTAGTCAATTTGAAATTTTAAGAGGGAAATTAGGGATTTGCATTTATGAGGATTTGTAGCACTTGTTGCTTAGTGAGAATGTCATTCAAGAGGGGTGGTCTTTTCCAAAAATAAAGATGTCTCAACATCACTCATTATTTCAAAACACTTTTAAAGTCACTTCCACACGCTACCCTAATCACAATTTTAACTCCAACTACCCGTTCACCTCCCATACCTTCACAGATTTTCTGCTTGAACTCCATTCTCTGCTTGAAACCCATTCTCCCACTCACAAAAATCTCAAGATGTCTCCAAAACATGTTTCAACTTCTTCCAAATCCTCTAGGTCTGATTCTAAGACAAAGGCTCAACCTATGAGCATCTTGTTTGAGGATGTGCTTGATGTAACTCCTCTTGCCATGGTTCCATGCCATGATGCTAAAGTGTTAAAATCCACAGCCACACATGCAAGTGATCCAAACAGGCCCCTAAAGGTAAATCTTCTGATACTTCTTTTGATTCTACAACTGAAAATAGGAACAAAGAGGGTAGTGCTTATGTCGATAAAACCATTAGGAAGTTAGTTACTAAGGTTCTGTATGGAGGCCATAATGTCCCTGGGATTTCTACCCCTCTGTCTTGCATGGATGCTACTCCCACTACTGCTGCTAGCCATGGTAAAGAAAAAGATGTTAATGACTCTCATTCTGAGAAGAACCCTAACACTGATAATCTGCACAAGTTAGCTAACTCTATGCTCAAAGAAGGAAAAGTGGAAGGTGATGCTAATGAGGATGCCGATACCTCTGGTATGGAAAACAAAAATAATAGTTCAGATCAAAGTAAGAAAAAGGTAAATGTTTCTGATGATGTGGTGGACCTTGATAGTGTTCCATCTGATGATGAATTAATAAAGAATGTGGTTCTTGGAATTGCAAAAAGGCTGAAGACTAGAAAAGGTAAATCTGTGATTGATCAATCTCCCTCTAAGAGTAATAAGAAGAAAACTGATGTTGATCCCCCTAAAGCTTGGAGCAAAGTCACTCATGTCTCTAAGAAAAGAAAGGCTAGGTTAGAAACTGAATCTGATGAAGATGTTAAGGATGATGTCCAGGACATCACTCCTGTAAAAAGATCAGCTACAAAGAAAGCAACAAATATTGTACCTGATGCTCCTTTAGACAATGTGTCTTTCCACTCCATTGACAATGTGGCAAAGTGGAAATTTTTGTATCAAAGAAGAATTGCTTTGGAGAGAAAATTAGGCAAGGATGCTCTTGAAATCAAGGAAGTCATGAAATTAATCTCTGATGATGGGCTGATAAAAATTGTGGTTAGGTTCTCAAAATTCTATGATATGCTTGTTAATGAATTCATTGTGAATATTCCTGAAGACATTACTGACAAAAAGAGCAAGGAATTCATGAAGGTGTTTGTGAGAGGAAGGTGTGTGGAGTTTTCTGCTAATGTGATTAACAGGTTTTTAGGTAGGGATGAGGAAGAGGCTGGTGAGTTGGAGGTAACTGACAATCAGGTTTGCAAGGTGATAACTGCTAATCAAGTTACTACATGGCCCTCAAAAGGTAAATTATCTGTTGACCAACTAAGTGTGAAGTATGCCATCCTTCATAGGATTGGTGAAGCCAAATGGGTACCTACAAATCACACTTCAACCATTGTTGTTGGTCTAGGAAGATTCATTTTTGCTGTTGGGACCAAGGTTAAGTTTGACTATGGAAGTTACATCTTTGATCAAATTGTGAAGCATGCGACCACTAATGCTATTAAGCTACCCATTGATTTCCCTTCTCTGATCTGTGGGTTTATTTTGAGCCAATACCCTGGGATTCTGTCAAGCAATGATGTGGCCTGAAAAAGGGACTCTATATTGTCACTTCACTATAAGCTTTTTACAGGAAGACATGTCCCATACATTGTCTTGACATCTTTTGAGAAGACATCCACTACAAAGACTAGGATTATCACAGAATTAAAGGAGACCTGCAGGGAATTGGGAAAAGTTATTAGTGTGGCTACTGCAAGGAAACTCAAGTTAGAAGCTCTGATAAGAGGTCTGGAACAAAATGAAGGATATTATGTGGAGGTTGTTGACGCTCAAGAAGAGGAAGATGAGGAGGGTTCTGTCTCAGGTGAGAAGACTGATGATCGTGTTTCTAGGTCTACAACTGATGATGAAGATGAGAATTCTGGGTCTGAGGAAGATAATTGATGATGCTTGGCTATGGTGTTCTTTGGTTTATGGATTGTTTTGTTTGTTGTTTCAGAATTTGTTCTTCTTGCACTTAATATGCTTTTGACTTGTACTATTTGGGTTCTCACTGTACCCCTAAATCTATTTTGTTCTTTTTAATTGTTCTATGTTATTGTGGTTCCCTTAGTATGTTTTCCTTATTTATGGCTAAAAAGGGGGAGAAGGAGTTGCAGCTACTGAGAATTGAAGAGGGTGTTTTTTTTGCTGCTGGTTATGTTGTTGAGGGGGAGTTTTGTTTTTTTGCTTACACTTTGGTTTGAGGGGGATAAAGCAATTTTTTCTGTGTTTCTGCTGTTGTGCTCTCTGATATGTTCAAAGAGCTCTTGTGATCTATTGGATCTTTTAGCCAAGATTTTCCAAAGGGGAAGTTTGTTAGTTCTTAATTGGCAGCAATTTTGGAAAAACATGGTGATATCATAAGATGTCCTATAAGATGTCTTGAGATATGTTCTTAACATTCTGCAGGTGGTTATTCTTAATGATGCAGGGTTTAGTTCATGATGTCAAGTACGATGTCCTAACATTTTGAACAGAACATTCAGTATGAATGTTATGTTTTGACTGTTGTGTTTTTGTGCAACCTTTTGTGCTGTTGTCCTAAGAGATTTTGGTGGTTCAAATCTGCGTGGAAATCTTCCTTATACAAAAGAGTTTCTGATGCATAATTTGTGGAGTAATTATGAAATCGTTTGTGCTATTTTCTGCAGAAATTCTTGAGAAGATTTGAAGTGCGATTTGATTTGATTTGATCAAATATGTTTTGGTTATATTTCCTTGATGCTTATTATGAAAAGATTTGAAGAATTATCTGATTTGATTTTATCAAATCAAAGGTTGTTTTTGCTAAAGCCCAGGCCCGTTCAAAGTGTTACTATATAAAGACTTCACAATCCTATTTTGAAGATTAGAGAAGCTAGGTTTAAGTGAGTGCATTGCGTAAGGAATAAGTTTTTAGCTTCGCGTGTTATTGTTATTTGTGAGCCATTCACTCATCACCTTGATGTGCGAATTGGACTGAGTTTTTGTGTTGTAAGTTGTGCACTCTAAGCTTTTAAGCAAGAGTACATTGTTCTTGATTGAAGCTTGTAAGCAAGATCAAGTATTGTCTTTGAAGAGTGTCTTTTACGATTTATTAATCTGTTGTTATCATTGTTGTGATTGAGGGGGAGTGAGAGGTGTCTCACATCTAAAGGTGTTTTAGATAGAAATTGCATGGTTAGAGATTAGGTTGGAAGATTGTAAACTGGAGAGAGTTTGCTGTGAATCTTCAAACTATTTCTATTTAGTGAATTTCCTTCCTGGCTTGGTAGCCCCCAGATGTAGGTGTGTTTGCACCGAACTGGGTTAACAATTGCTTGTGTCTATTTACTATTGTTAACAGCTTTTATCTTGTTCATATATTGGTGATTGTTCAGATATTAGTGTCGTGACATCTCCTTCGATATCTCATATCTGATACCATAATTTTACTTTGTTAGAACCTGTTCTACAAGTACAAAAATTGAACCCCTAGTACATACCTTTGCGATTGGTAGATCCATGGCTCCATGCTCGTGACGATGAACCCTTAAACCCATGTTTTCACATACTTGTGTTTGTTGCATTCATGCATCCAACAAAAAATTTCAACAAAAAAAATCCTTTTCAAAAGAACTTAAAAATATGGTTGTTTGAAATATCAGAAAGAGAAATTGTGCTATGGATTTTGGTAGAAGAAAACTCAGAAGTACACCTTCAGGAGTCCATAACTAGAGGACTTGAGAAAATTCGGAAGTTTGATTACCAATCCTGAGGCATTCAGAGCTAAGTATGGAGGACTTTTGTCTCTTTTAAAGGTCAACATAGTGGGAGGAGTCCTATCTACATTGGTTCAATTCTATGATCCGGTATACCACTTCTTCACGTTTCCAGATTATCAGCTCACACTAATATTGGAAGAGTACTCTCATATGATTGACTTACCTATCACTGATCAAGACCCTTTCTCCAGTATGGATGAAATTCCCAAAGATCAAACCATTACAAGAGCTACCTCCTTGGAAGTGTCATATATCAAATCTCACATGACCACCAGGGGAGGAATCCAAGGTCTACCAGCTAAATTCTTGATGGAGAAATCCCTATACTTTACCAGCATAGGGAACATGGTTGCTTTCAAGGATATATTTGTTTTACTCATCTATGGGTTATTCCTTTTTCTCAACATTGACAAATTCGTCGATATCGATGCTATCAAGATATTCTTAATCGGGAATCCGGTCCCGACTTTGCTTGAAGATGCTTATCACTCAGTGCATCTAAGGAATTTGTACAGCGGAGGGATGATTACATGTTGTGCCCCATTACTTTACAAATGGTTTATTTCTCACTTGCCCAAATCTGCTGCTTTCTGGGATCTCAAAAGTGGTATGCAATGGTCATAAAAGATTATGTCCATCACTCATTCTGACATAGATTGGTACAATCGGGTCTATGACTGAACAAAGATCATTGATAGTTGTGGAAGTTTCCCTAGTGTACCCCTCATTGGTCCTAAAAGAGGAATCAACTACCACCCAGTTTTAGCCCGTCGTCAGCTTGGTTACCTAATGAAAAACATACCATATAACATTCATCTGGAAGGTCTTTTCTTTAAGGAGGGAGAAAATGACAGGGCAATCAAAGAAGAGTTCGTACATGTCTGGAATCATATTCATAGGAAAGGAAGAGAGTCTCTGGGAAAACTAAACTGCATCTCTGTGGAGCCTTATCTCCAATAGGTACAAGCTAGATCCATTAAGTTAAAGATGCCTTACCCTCATCAAGAAATATTTCCCCTAAAGGAATCTATCCTCTACTTTATGAACGGCACAGAGAAACTTTAGGTTGCTTTTAATAAAAATCAGTGTGAAAAGAACTCTTGGAAGAACAAGTATCAAATTATCAGCTTAGAGTGCATAAAGATTCAAGAGCCACTGAAGGAAAAAGATGCTCTGATTGAGATATTGGAGCAGCATGCTGTGGAAAGCCAAGAGGAACAAAAAAGTTTACTCTCTCCCTTCACCTGGCAAAGGATCATCGACCCACCAATGGTTGAAGAAGCCCGACCAATGAAACGAAAAGGGAATCAACAACCAGCATCTGGACCTTTGTCCATAATTCCTTAGGATTCATAAGTTGAGTTTCCCTTCCTTCACTTTGTAAAATAATGTACTTTTCTCTGTAAGATATGGTAATCCTTTGAATTCAATAAAGAGTTTCCATCATTGTATGATATTTGCAACATAATTGTTAAAAGTTCTTTTGAAAAAAAGGAGAATTTGCATTTTCTTTGCACATCATGCATCATTCTAGCATTTCACACACTCTTCATAAAATAAACTTCCACTTTCATCACACTTTAGAGAGTCAAACTGTCTCATTCATACAATACTCGGGCCAACCGTCAGAAGAAAATGGGCGATCTTGAGGAAGAGAATAAAGAGTTGAGAAAGGATGTCACTGTTCTAAAAGAGGGTATGGGAAGACTCAATGACATGACTAAATCAATGGCAATGGCTCAGGATCAACCAACTCAAAGGACTATAATCT
Organism: Lathyrus sativus; assembly: GCA_963859935.3. Classification (NCBI taxonomy): domain Eukaryota; kingdom Viridiplantae; phylum Streptophyta; class Magnoliopsida; order Fabales; family Fabaceae; genus Lathyrus; species Lathyrus sativus. The sequence continues at coordinate 215,493,115 of OZ012735.1, read as the reverse complement.
CAAAAGTTGTGTCTACACCAATATTTGAGGTATCCGCCAGCCTTCCTCAGTACAACATGCCTAAAGGTTTTCCCTGGGGCATGCCTTTCAATTTTGTTCCTGAAGGATATATACCTCCAGTCACTGAAGGCCCAGAAGCTACAACAAGAATCTCTAGACCTGAAGGTTACAAACTTCAGGAAAATGAAGACGCAAGAGCTACGACATAGATTCCCATACCTGAAGGTTACAAGCTTCAGATCACAGAAGTGCCAAGAGCCATAGCAATAATGGTTATGCCACAGTTTGTGGTACATACCATTCTAGAAGAGAATATATTTCATGCTACTCCAAACAAGGATGTAGAGGTATATGAAAGAATGAATGAATTCCAGGAACAGTTCTTGGAAATGTAGAAAGAACTCCATGCCATTTGCGACCAAGACTTGTTTGGAAAATATGTTGTTGATCTCTTCTTAGTCCCAAACGTCAAAATACCGCACAGATTTAAGGTGCCCGACTTCGAAAAGTACAAAGGCAGCTCTTGCCCTCAAAATCACTTGGTAATGTATGCTCGAAAAATGTCTACCCAAATGGAAATTCAACAGTTACTGATCCACTACTTTCAAGATAGTTTAACGGGTGCCGCACTCAAATGGTACATGGGGTTAAACCGTACAAAGATTAATACCTTTAGAGATCTTGGAGCAGCTTTTATTCAGCAGTACAAATACAATTTAGATATGGCGCGTGACAGGGATCAACTCAGATTTATGTCCCATAAAGATGAATAAATCTTCAAGGGATACGCGCAGAGATGGCGTGAAATTTCCGCCCAGATCTATCCTCCTCTCGAGGAAAAGGAAATGACTAAAATCTTCTTGAAAACTTTGAGTTCATTCTACTATGATCGAATGGTCGCCAGTGCCTAGTGACTTTACCAAGATGGTAAGCATGGGAGTACGCCTTGAGAAGGCAGTCTGAGAAGGTCGATTGGTCAAAGATCCAGAACCAATCAGTAGTAACAAGAGGTATGGAAGCGCTTTCCAAAAGAAGAAAGAGCAAGAAATCAACACTATTTCATAGGGTAAACAAAGATGAAGATACCAGCCTCGAAAGGTAGCAAGGGTATCTCTTGTTATCAATCCAATTCCAGCTCTGGCATATCAACTACAGATTCCTCAGAATCAAAATCAACAACCACAGTATCATCAAAGGCAGCAGCAGCCTCTTCAGTAGGTTCACCCACAATACAACGACAACCATATCACAAGGTCTCCAGGTTTCAATCCTATCCTAATGTTGTATATGGAGTTATTCCCAGTATTGATAGCAAAAGGACACATTCAAACCAGGACTCCTCTTGTCGTTCTTCAAAATCTCCCTTATTGGTTAGAGGCTGACCAATTCTGTGTTTATCATCAAGGAGCACCGGGACATAACATCGAGAACCGTTTCGGTTTTGAATTCGATGTGCAAAAACTCGTCAAAATGGAGTTTTATTTTTTAAAGATACGAATCTGAATGTCCAAACAAATATGTTGCCACAACATGAAAAAGTTTCAGTAAACTTGGTAGATAAAGAACCTGACAACAGTCAAATTCATGATGTGCGCTTATTAGGAACAAATATGGTAAAGATGCACTGCATACACAGTGGGTACGACCATGTACCACCTCACAACTATCATCAATGCGACATATGTTCCAAGAACAATCAAGGGTGCACCATTGTACAAACAGCTCTTCAAGAGCAGATGGATCTAGGCTAGATCCAAGATCACAGGATTCATGGAATAAATATGGTCTATGAACATCCAGACATTGTTCAAGCAATAAATGTCAATCTAGTGGCAATGCACTCAAGACAAAGTCAGCATCACAATCTACCACTGCACGACTACAATGTTTGCTCAATTTTCTCAAAACACATTCAATGGTATTCCTTTGTACAAAAAGCCATTTAGCATAAATGGATCCAGGATGGATCCAAGACTATCATGGAAGGGATGATTACTAGTTCAACATGATTCGGATTTTTGACATTCGTTTAATGAATACCAGCTTGGTAGAATTACATGCCAAACAAGTCATACTTGGTTTTCTGTCATCGCATAATTATCAAGATTGTAAAGATTTCTCCAAAAACGATCAAGGTTGCGCACTTGTACAAAGAACTCTTCAATATTTGTTGGACCATTGGTGGCTTCCAATCTACCATGATGAGAACACACACCAAGTCAGCATGACCGGCGGAAACCCGAGTAGACACCAAAGTTGTGACATTCGCTTGCTGGAAACATATTAGGTAAAGATGCACTGCATACAACGTGGATACGATCGCGTGCCTCCTCACAATTATGAACGATGTGGAATATGTTCAAAAAATAGCCAAGGATGCTACCTTGTGCGAGCAGCTCTCCAGAATCAAGTGGACCAAGGGGAAACCCAACTGCACCTAAATTCTCAGTCAATCAATATGGTTCAAGGGTGCCCAGGGCAGTAAGCAATTTATGACATTAAAAATGTCGAAACTTCATTGGTCAAATTTCACAAACGCTTGTGAAAACTTGACTACTTTGGTCCAAACCATCATGATCACTCAGCTTGCGGAAAATGCTACAGAAGTCGATCTGGTTTCCTTCGCATCCGGAATGAGATTTAAGAGTTGTTGGACAAAAGAACCATCCCAGTTTTCAATACAAGAGAGCCTATTAATTACGGAGTTAACGAGGATGTTTTCACTGTAATTCCTTTGCTCAATGAACCAAAATGCTTGGAGATCCCTTTCGACAGTGGAAAAACTTCCAAAATCCCCAAGCTGGAACCAATAGAGATTGTCTATGACAGCCAGAAAAGTCACATAACCCATTTGGTCATCTACTTTCCTGGACCAGTTTCATACAAATCAGAAAACGCTATTTCGTACAAGTATGGTGCGACCATAATAGAAGATGGAAAGGAAGTTCCGCTGCCATCCATTGGCAACATTGTTAATATCAGCCGGGTCACCCGAAGTGGTCGAATCTTCAACAGAGGAATTAAAGAGCTTGCAAAAGAAAAGGAACCTCAAACTGAAGTTCCTAACCAACAAGTTGGTCAATCAAGTAGCACAGAGCCTGTGAAAAATAACAATAAAATTTCAAAACTCATCCAGAGAAGTGAATACAACATTGTGGATCAACTATTACAAACTCCTTCTTGGATATCTGTGTTATCTCTCCTGCTCAGTTCAGAAGCTCACAGAGAAGCTCTACAGAAAGTCTTAGAACAAGCCTTTGTAGAACAAGATGTAACAGTGGATAAATTTGGTAGCATTTTTTCCAATATCACTTCCTGCAATAATTTGGATTTCAGTGATGAAGAACTTCCAAAGGAAGGCAAGAATCATGACATGGCGCTTAATATCACAATTAATTTCCAGGACGATGCTTTAGCCAGCATGCTCGTAGACACATGTTCATCCTTGAACATCATGCCAAGGTCGAATCTGGTACAATTATCATTTCAAGACACCCCCATGAGAGGCAGTGAGATCATAGTTAAAGCTTTTGACGAATCCAGAAAGATAGTTTTCGGTGAAGTTGATCTTCCCATAACCATTGGACCTCATACTTTTCAAGTAATGGATATCCGAGTGGCTTAGAGTTGTTTTTTGGGACGACCTTAGATCCATGAAGCAGGAGCAGTCACTTGAACACTTCACCAAAAGCTAAAGTTTGTGAAGAATAACAAAATGGTTACAGTATGTGAAGAGAGAGCTTTAATCGTAAGCAATCTATCATCATTCTCATACTTAGAACCAGAAAAATTCGTTGGAACTCAATTTCAAGCACTCTCTATGAGCAATGAGAATCATCAAGAGAAATGAACGTCGATTTCCTCATACAAAGACGCACTCCAAGCAATGGGGGCAGTGACATAAAAGGATCGGGACAAGTTGTGGTTCCTGTTGATAACAAGATAAGAAAATGTCTCGTTTTTTCTCCAGCACTTACCAAGACTACAAAGAAGGATGAAGGCATTCGTCCTATTCAAGATTTCTTCTGCAGCGGAGGCTTCCTCCACCCGATTTCTCAAGAAGTCCATACCATCGAAGAAATTGGTTCTTCCTATACAGATGAAGAATGGAAATCATATCTCGACAATGATGGATATATATCTCAGGAAGAAACATACATGTCATTTTGCTCTCCGAAGCAAAGTCCCAGATATATACCAAGATCAGATGTCAGAATGTTCTACGGAGGATATGATCCTGAAGGATGTCGTGCTACTCCCAACTCATTGGAAGAAGATACTCTGATGAAAGATAACTTCGATTACAACACATGTGATCCCATGGATGATTTTACCATTTAGGAGCCTTACATGGAAGATCCAGGGTATAAGAGTCAGCCAGAGAATGCATATCTGCTGAATGACTTTGAGAAAAATTCACATGTTCTCCCAAAGACATGGAAACCTTACAAGGAAAATTATGAAGATGTCAAACATCATGTTGATGAAGTTGCAATAATTTTTGGACAAGAATTTATCAACTTTGTATTTCCTGAGGTCAATGTCATTGAAGCAGATGATTCATCTATCCCCTCATAAACTTGGGATACTTTGGGGCACCCAAGCGGCAAATACGACTTTCTAGTGAAGTACACGGCTCCTGAAAGCTCTCATATCAGATATGAAGACATATAACCAACTGGGTGGGGATATTCTCGTAAAAATGAAGATACTAATGAAAATATAACAGAAAAGACCTCTTATAGTAACACTGCATGGGAAGAGGACTCTACTGATCAGAATCCTCCAGAAATCAGTACTATTACTGAAGACTAAAGACCTCTTATACTAATGAAATAAATACTATTGATCGAAGAAAAAAGAGTGACGACTTTATGCCATGGTCAGTTATATCACCAAAGAATGAAGAAAGCATTCGAAAAAAATGTTCGACCTCGTGTCTTTAGAGAGAGAGATCTCGTGCTCAAAAAGATCCAATTATTTTTCATTGATTCCAGGGGCAAATGGACTTTAAATTACGATGGCCCTTATATTGTTAAGAAAGCCTTCTCAGGGGGTGCCTTGATACTCACAACCATGGATGGATAAGAGTTTAATTATCCCACAAATGTTGATGCAATCAAGAAATATTTCGCCTAAAAAACAAAAAAAATAAAAATAAAAACAAAAGCTCTCTAATTTGAAAACCCGAAAGGGCGATTTAGACAAAAGAAAGCGTCTCGGTGGACTGAAAACCGAAAGGGCAGTCCAGGCAAAAATTAGAGACATAAAAAAGAAAAATCATCTCGGTGGATTGAAAACAAAAATCTATGAAAAATTTAGGAATTTATGGCAAGTAATTGCATCCGACAATATTGGCTCCTCAGAAGCAATGGCATCTATCAAAGAATCATCGATCAAAGTGACTCTCAACAGAAGCCCAAGAATACTCATAATTTAAAGTTGGTAGAAGGATAATGGTCATTACGTTTTAATGTATCCCTTTCCCTTTAAATTACCATTTTCTAACTTTGTAATGTTATATGGAATCAAGCATTTGGCTGATTACCATTATATCAATGAAGTTTGAGCATTCACTTATTTGTTCGCAATTTTGGTTTTTTTGTTCTGCCTTACAAAATGACATTTTTATTTTGGATATTCAGTCTTGAAACAAAAAAATGAATTTACTTTTGCTTTTAAAATAAATATGGCAATTTATTTCAATTTATAAACATAAAAGAAAATATCGACAGTTTCTCCAATAGCGATCAAACTTTGAAGAAACAAAGTCTCAGGTATTTCCATATGACGAATCTTTATGGACATCTCATCCATCGTCCCCCAAAAAAGTTTGAAGTTCATAAACTCCTCTATAAAAGGGGAAAATCAAGATCAAGTTTTTATCCCCAGCAGAGTTTCTACCTCCAAGAATTGAAATAAGAACAGGAATCCCTTTTCTCCAACAAAGTGTTGCCTTCAAAAATCTCCAATGATACTTTCGTCCCCTGATTGGCCAAGTATTCGATGTTGTTCATCATTAGATTGGGTGATGTGTCTATTTTTTCAGCATAAGCATTCATCATGCATGATTAATATTCATATTGCACTTCACATCTCATTCACTCTGGTCGTATTTATCCCCAAGTGATAAATTTTGTCTCTCCAAGAAGAATTGTCAAAGCTTTAGGAAAAAAGTATTTACTTTTTTCTAATTCCCCCCACAAAGTTTGATCCTCGGGGAAAATTTTACTTCAGTTCTCCCTTCCACCCTCGAAAAGGATAAAATCCTAGCTCGAACTCTTTCCTCATCGGGAAATGTCTTCTTCTAACAGTCTCTCTCTAGTTCATTCTTGAACCAAAGACGACCCTTGACCATTTTGATAACTTGAACCTCTAAAAAGAAGAAAATACATTGATTGTTCACCTTTGGGACTTTGCTCTTCCTTAACTAAGACCTGAATTGCATCCCCAAATTAAAGGAAAAATCCCCAATGAAAGCCTTTCGGTAAGACCTTTTGATAAAGGCGTCGTATCCCGTAAAATCCCAGTAAGTTGACAAATGGAAGTCTCTTTCCGAGAAATTTTCCTCCCTTACAAAGAAGTCATCAGCACCTCAAAATTAAATCATATCACATGACATCCATCCTAAAAAGTCTCGGAGGAATTATGATGAATATTCTTCAGCAAATGACATCTCGACAGAGAAGTTTAAAAACATCTGCATTTTAGACAATGGTGTTCCCTAGTAAGTCTGACACCATATTATCATTCATCCTATGGCATCTCTCCGAAGAAGTCTCTAAGATAAGTATGATGAAGTCAATTTTTCATAAAATAACTATCTCTGTAGTAAATCTCAGCGAGAAGTTTGGTGAAGACCGTCTCAGATTGTGTCTCTTTATTTGAGAAATTTGTCCCGCAAGATAACTAGGCCGCATCTCCTCGAAGATTTCCGGTGAAGTTATTGATCCAGAAATTGATCACTTTTTCCAGAGCTTGTTATCTCAACCTTTTCAAGAGAAATACTTGATAAGAAGAAATGAAGACCAGTTCCATGGCTAAAAATAGGATCAAGGGGATGTTTATTTCAGAAACAAAGGCCAGTTTCATGGCTCATAACCAGAAACGCGGGGAAGTTTTACCCTTTCTAAGTAGGATTACTTAGTTAAAGAAGATGAGTAAGCATGTTCCGACAGTAGGAACCTGTTGTCGTTCAAATTATCAGAATCATAGTCGTGTCCCCTAGCAGAGTTGTTATCTCCCTAATTAGTAAAGACACTTCTTTGTTTCCCAATATGTTGCATCCTTCGTCTTAATTTGTGTTCCCTAGTGGAGTTAAATCTAACCAACAATTCAAGTTAATATCATTCGCCTGTGATGTCAACACCACAAGTCCTGTATCATGCATTCACTGTTAATAGTGGCATCTTAGGATCCAAAATTCCGGTTATTCTAATATTTAATCCCCTTTTACCTTGAATATCTGAATGTCTTCACCATTCATACCTTCAGGTCCAAGAAGATTAAATAGGGGCATCTGTCATACCCTGATTTTTGATCCTAAGATACCCACATCATTTTCATCTCATACATACACTTTTATGCATCACTAACCCATTTTATAAAGTCAAGATTGTTGTTTGCTTCATTATGATCACCAATTAGCGTTTTTAAACCCTAAAAAGGATTCAGGCAAAGGATCAATCAAGAATTGGAATTATCTTCAACTTATCAAGTCCCTCAATCATCCATGGAGATAAAGGGATCCCATTCACCAAGAATCAAGGATAATATTACATCATTTCAAGTTGGTCAAGCCTCAATATCATCTGTGTCACCAAATTAGGGTTTTGACCTAATTCAATCCCTACGATGACTTATGGAGCAAGGCATGATCCAAGACCTCAATATATGTTTCAAGGACCTTAAATATATCATATTAGTCCATTCACATGATTGGATTGATCCAAAGAACTTGATTCATAAACGATGCAAGAATTAAAATCCATATGAGCCACAAACTAAGGTTTTGAGGAAAAGTTTACCATATCTTTGACTTTTGGTCAAGACATGATCTCCAACTTTGGGATATGATTTAAGAAACTAAAATATACCCTTGAAGTCCATTAATAAGTTTAAAATCACCTTGGGGTACTCATTTATCCAAAATAAGGAATTAGGGTTTCCCTACACAAAATTCATCTGATACACAAAGTCAATGTTTGACTTTTTAGGTAAAATTGTTCACCATAAGCCATTATATAATAAAACATGATCCATTGTTGCATTTTAACAAATATTAATCAAGAAATCAAGGTTACTTGCAAAAGGGGCAAAGTTGAAGAAATTGAAAATTTCACTAAGTTATCGAAAAACATGATTTTTACCTAACTTTACAAGGCCATAACTTGTGATCCAAGCAACCATTTTTTGAAATCCAAAGCTCAAATGATAGACCTCATCACATAAAACAATATTTCTAGGCTGAACCATATCCAAAAACTTCATGGGTTTCATGTTATGAAGTGATCAAAATCTAAAAAATAAGAAAATGAGTTTCAACACTTATTGAAAATTCTGCCATGTTTTTCAATATGAAACATCAATATTCAAGGGAACTTTTCATTATGATCCAAGTAGAATAAATATAAACTGTGAGCATCAATGTTGAAGAACATCATCTTAGCTTTATAAGAAGTACAAGAACATCCATTAATTCAACTTGAGCGAGAAGTTATGAACCTCACAACTCACCATGCTGCAACTGTTTTTCAAAAACAATTTTGATCATCACTTGCCATACATGATTCTTTTGTCAAGTTTAATGGTCAATGCAACACTTATTCTATGCATAACAGAAGGAGTCATAAAAAACCTGCAAAATTAGGCCAAAGGATCAAGAGGCATCTCATTTGGATTAATGGATTTTTGTCACAATATGCCTTGAATTCAAAGGCATTTATGTGCAATAGTGCACATTCCACAAAGGCACTCTTTTTAGTCAAGATGCTCACATAAAAAACAATAAAATTGACTGACGAATATGGAATTGGTCAATTGGTTGTGCTATTTGAAGGAGCTATTGTACCTTGCTCAAGAAGTAACAACACAAGTCCAAAACCATTGAACTAAGCTTTTATCCTTCAAGCTGTAACTATTCATCCAAGACAAATCCATTAACCTATAAATAGAGGTCACGGTGCCTTATTCTAGACACACCAAAACAACTTAAATACTTGTTTTCTCCAAATTCATCTTTGTCTCAAATTACAAAATACCAAGAGAGGCAGAAATTGAATTTCTCAAACCAGAGCATTTCTGTCCAAACCAATGATCCAAACAACTTCCATATACATTATAGAAGTGATCTAAACCATCTAATCACTTCTAAAACATCATGATCATCATCTCCATTTCTCATATGGTCCATCTTATCTAAGGAGTTTCAAAACATTCTAAAGGTTGCAACATAATCCTTGAGGCCTAAGGAAGCTATCCAAATCATTGTTTCACTTTTCTAACACCTATACAACAAAATCTGATTCCTTCTTGGAGAGGTAAGCCTTGAAATTTCAAACTCCATAATTCATGTATCATTTTTTATATTTCAAGTTACCGACATGTTTCTGCATGTATATAGAATATTTTTCCTCAATTAATTGTTATGTATCAATCGTTTATAGGATTTCACATCATTCTTGCAAAAACTAGGGTTTATCGGTTTATCACACGATATATTTTGATACGCTTAAAATAAATGAAATTAAAAAGAGATCAACATACAACTTTCATGTTTAAACTTTGCAAAATGGTTACGAATTGAGAGAGATAGAGTTGCTTTTGCAACATTGATGTTGGCTCGAGGAAGAAGATGGCCATGGCGCGCCATTTTCAGGTTTTCAAAACCAAACTTAGTATTTTTATTATTCTTTGTATTATAATCAACGGATGTATCACCACCCTATTCGTTGTAGCGTGCGTTTTTAAGTTTATTTGTGTGAGAGGGCATGGGTTCGACCCCCACCCATGCCATTTTTTTAAACTTCTCTCATTTTTCATATTTTCACATATTTTTACATTTTCCTATATTATTGTTAAATGATTAATTTTTCACTCAAATTTAATTATTCTTAAATGATTTTTTGCACACTTGTCATTCACACATTTTATTAATTTAATCCACACAAAATTTCAAAAAAAAATATTTAATTTTAATCACTTCTTATTAAGTTGAACTTAATTATTTTTTTTAAATGATTAAAACCCCTAAGAATTGGTTTTCTTCTTGATTATTTTTAAACCTATCATATTTTGATCTTCATATGTATAAAACCTAATATTTCAAATTTTGTTTTAAGATCACAACATGTTTATTTTGACTTATACACCAATATGTCATGTTTAAATTCATTTGAAAAACACCTTTGATTAATTCTTTCAAAATTACGGGTTTTTACTTTGATTTAATCTTTCAAACTTCATAACCAAATCTTGGACCTCTATTAGAGTGTAAGACCCATCACTGTGCTTTCAAATCATCAAAATATTGGGCCTCTATTAGAGTGTAAGATCCATCACTATGCTTTCAAATTATCAAATTCTTTGGCCACTATTAGAGTGTAAGACCCATCACTGTGATTTAAAATTATCAAAATTTTCGGCCTCTATTAGAGTGTAAGACCCATCATTGTGCTTTCAAATTATCAAAATGTTGGGCCTTTATTAGAGTATAAGACTCATCATTATGATTTCAAATTATCAAAATCCTGGGACTCTATTAGAGTGTAAGACCCAACCCCCTCTATAAATAAACCAATTCTCTGGGCCTCTACTATAGTATAAGTCCCATTGTGCTTTTCAAAATCACGGTGCGGTCACTGTTTTCATAACAATCATGGGTCTCTGCTAGGAGTTTAAGTCCCATCCCTCTTTCTATTTTCAAAATTTTCTTCATATTTTCAAAACTTCAATCTTCCAAATGCAATCTAAATCTAGCATCAGTTTTCTCAATCATCTAGGACTCTCCTTGAGTATAAGACCCAACACCTTTTGTAATCAGAGAAAATTTTGGATTCTTTGAGAAAAATTTGGATTCTTTGCTAAAGGGTTCCTTTATATATTTGGGAAGTACATTTGGTTAAGAAGTTAGCAAAAAGGTTTGTCCTTTTTCTTGAATTGGACACAAACACAAGGAAAAAGAAGAGTGATCATAAAAATATTGCATTACGAGTTGTATGTTTTAGTAGAAGGTGATAAATTTCTAATAAACTTTAAGTGGGAAAGGTTGGACTATCACTACTACAGATAATACATTTCATGACAAAGCTTTTACCTTAACGAATTAAAAACTGAGGTTAAATGACCTAAAACACGTCATTTTAATTTTCTAAAATATTAAATCTTATTCATCGATTTTTTAGAAAACTGATAGAAAAGGTAGCTCAGGGTTTGAGCTTCATTCTTAGCTCCTTCAATTTCGCACTTTATGTAGAACCAAAATGATGTGCTTATTTTATAAATCATATTTTCCCTCAGTTTTCAAGAAAGCTGACATGAAATGTTGATTAATATTTTATTTAATTAAATTTAAACCAGCTTTTATCTTAGTTGTGTTCCCTCGTTTTTTTTATAAAAACCAAGATATAAACTCTAAACAATATTTTATTCCACATCAGTATGTAAAGTCTCGTTCACTTTTCATTATTTCTCATAAACTTTTTACACCCTAGTGAACTGAAACACCATTTGTTCCAGGAAGAAAACTCCAACCTTAAACCAACACATTTCTTTAACTCTCTCATCATGTTTTCAGTATGTAAAACTTTCTCCATGAATGTGCCAGTAATGTTGTCGTTGTTGTTATGGTTTTTGAGACTTTGGGTATAATGTTGTGTTGTTTTTCAGGTATTTCTTGTTATTATTTATTATTATTGTTACTTATTAATATGGAATGTTCATTATTGTTAGTAGAGTAACCCGGAGTGGTTGTGTCTATGCTTCTAAGCCTCCAAAGGGAGTGGAGAATTCTTTCGTTGGGAAACAACTTCAAGGTGAGAATGTTGTTGATATTTCCAGCCAGTCAAGTGGTTTGAATAAGAAAACTTATGAGGATGAGGTATTGAAATTGATCAAGAAGAGTGATTACAGTGTTGTAAATCAACTCTTGCAAACCCCGTCTAAGATTTCAGTGTTGTACCTATTGATGAGTTATGAGGCTCATAGGGAGTCTTTGCAGAAGGTGTTGGAACAAACGTATGTTGAGCCTGATGTGATTGTTAATCACTTTGATGACATTGTTTCCAACCTCACAGCGTGCAATAATTTGAGTTTCTGTGATGAAGAGTTACCCGAGGAGGGGAGAAATCACAATTTGGCTTTACATATTTCTATGAACTGTCAAGAAGATGCACTTACCAATATGTTGGATGATACATGCTCTTCCTTGAATGTGTTTCCAAAGTATACTTTGTTGAAGCTTTCGTATCAAGGTGTTCCCATGAGGGATAGTGGGGTTGTGATTAAAGCTTTTAATGGATCTAGAAAAACTGTGATTGGAGAGGTTGATCTTCCAATTAAAATAGGACCATGCTTCTTCCAAATTACTTTTCGAGTAATGGATATTCGCACTGCTTATAGTTGTCTACTTGGCCAACCTTGGATTCATGAAGTTGGGGTAGTGACCTCGACTCTTCATCAAAAATTGAAATTTTTTAAGAATAACAAGCTGGTAATTGTTGGAGGCGAACAAGCATTGTTTGTGACCCATCTTTCATCCTTTTCATATGTTGGTGCCGATAAAACTGTTGGAACTCTGTTCCAGGCTCTCTCCATCGATGATAAGGCTGTTAAGAAGAATGGGTTGCCCATGTCTTCTTTGAAAGATGCTTTGCATGTATTAGAGATTGGTTGGTCTGACGGTTGGGGTCGAGTTATTGATGTTGTTGATAATAAAGACAGAACTGGTTTAGGCTTTGCTTCTGGTACAGATAAAAGAGATTTGAAGCGTGTCAATGAGGCCTTTCACAGTGTCAGATTCATCAACAAAGATCACTCTACTGCTGCAGTCATTGAAGATGGTCAAGAGTATGAAATTGAGTCTCAAGAATGGGAACCATACCTCGATGATCTTGGATACTTCTCTGAGATAGAAGATGTTATGTACCCTTTCATATCCCTCTACTGAAGCATGAAGAATCTGAACACGAAGTCAGTGCCATCATTGAAGATGATGAAGAGGATGAACTTCCTAATTTTGTGACGCATGGACAGATCTTCCAGAATTGGATAGTTGTTGATGTTCCCACTATTATTCACTCTTCAAAGTAATTTGTTTTGGTTTTATTTCAAAAACCCTTTCACTCTACCCAATGTGAAAGCGAATTTGTGAGGGTTTTGTTTCAAATATGATCATCATCAATAAAATGTTATTTTGCTCATCCATGTTATGTTTTCTCGTTTTGCTTTATTCTGAAAGATGGTAACATAAAAAACCCAAATATATCATAATCACTTTTATCTGCATGATAATTGCAATTTTGTTCATATTTTAAAATCACACATAAATCATTGTGCAGATTGATTGTTAAACCCATTGAAAATAATGACCCTATGCCCTCTCCCGACTTTGAGTTCCCTGTGTTTGGAGCTGAAGAATAGGATGTTGAGGAGATTCCATATGAAATTTCTCGGTTGCTTGAGCATGAGGAAAAGACCATTCAGTCTCATAAAGAGCCGATGGAATTTTTTCATTTGGGTTCAGAGGAAGATAGAAAAGAAGTTAACATTGGGGCACTGCTTCAGTCAGATGTTAAGAAGAGGGTAGTAGAGCTTCTCATAAAATATGTTGATGTATTTGCTTTGTCCTATCATGACATGCCAGGCCTTGATACTGAAATTGTGGAGCATAGATTGTCGTTGAAGCATGAATGTCCGCCTGTGAAATAGAAATTGAGAAGAACTCATCTTGATATGGCTGTTAAGATTAAATAGGAGGTTCAAAAGCATATTGATGCTGGTTTTCTTGTGACTACTAAGTATCCTCAATGGGTGGCCAACATTGTTCCTGTTCCAAAGAAAGTCGGAAAAGTATGAATATGCGTTGACTATAGAGATGTTTTAATAAAGCATGTCCGAAAGATGAGTTTACACTACCACACATTGATATGTTGGTAGATAATACTGCCAAGTTCAATATCTTTTCCTTTATGGATGGATTTTCCAGTTATAATCAGATAAAGATGGCACCCGAGGGTATGGAAAAAAACAACATTCATTACACCTTGGGGAACATTTTGTTAAAGAGTGACGCCTTTCGGTTTGAAAAATGCAGGTGCAACATACCAGAGAGCTATGACCACTGTTCTATGATATGATGCATAAGGAAATTTGGGTCTATGTGGATGATATGATTTGTAAGTCAAAGACTGGGGAAGATCATATTGAGTACTTATTGAAGTTGTTTTAACATTTGAGAAAGTTTAGGCTCCGTTTGAATCCTAATAAATGCACTTTCGGTGTCTGTTCTAGAAAGTTGTTGGGCTTTATTGTCAGTCAGAAAGGCATTGAAGTTGATCCTAGTAAAGTCAAAGCTATTTAGGAAATTCCTGCACCTAAAACAGAAAAACAAGTAAAAGGATTCTTGGGACGTTTGAATTATATCTCCCAATTTATATCCAATATGACTGCCACTTATGCGCTAATCTTCAAGCTTCTCCGTAAAGATCAGGGTTGTGAATGGACAAATGATTATCAGAAAAATTTTGATAGGATCAAAGAGTATCTGCTTAAACCTCCGATTTTGTCTCCTCCCATGGAAGGAAGACTATTGATTATGTATTTGATTGTGCTGGAAGAGTCTATGGGCTATGTTCTGGGTCAATAAGATGAATCTGGTTGGAAAGAATTTACCATTTATTATTTGAGCAAGAAGTTCATTAATTGCGAGTCTCAGTACTTCATGCTTGAAAAGACATGTTGTGCTTTAGCATGGGCTGCCAAACGCCTTCGCCAATATATGTTGAATCACGCCACTTGGTTGATATACAAAATGGATCCAATCAAGTATATTTTTCAAAAGCCTGCTTTGACTGGGAGGATCGCTCGTAGGAAAATGTTGTTGTCAGAATATGATATCAAGTATCAAACTCAAAAGGCGATAAAAGGAAGTGTTTTGGCTAATAATGGAATCTGACTATTGTAAATATGTGAAGAAGTGCCATAAATTCCAGATTTATGCTGACAAAATTCATGTGCCTCCAACTCCTCCCAATGTTATCTCTTTTCTATGGTCTTTCTCCATGTCGGACATTGATATGATTGGAATTATTGAGCCTAAAGCGTCGAACGAACATCATTTTATTTTGGTGCCTATTGACTATTTTACCAACTGGGTTGAAGCGGCATCATATGCCAATGTGACCAAGCAAGTAGTGGTCTGGTTTATCGAGAACCAAATCATCTGTCAGTATGGTGTTCCGAGCAAGATTATCACTGATAATGGGTCAAATCTAAATAACAATGTGATGAAGGAATTACGTGATGAGTTTAAGATTGAGCATCATAATTATTCTCCTTACAGGCCTAAGATGAATGGGGTTGTTGAAGTTGTTAATATGAATATTAAGAAGATCATTCAGAAGATAGTTGTTACATATAAGGAATGGCATGATATGCCCCCTTTTTCTTTGCATGGGTATCGTACATCTATTCTCACTTCAACAGGGGCAACCCCTTTCTCTCTTGTGTATGGTATGGAAGCAGTGCTCCCGATAGAAATTGAAATCCCTTCAATGAGAGTTTTGATGGAAGCTGAGTTGTCTGAGGCTGAATGGTGTCAGAGTAGATATGATCAGTTGAGTTTGATTGAAGAGAAAAGAATTACGGCCTTGTATCATGGTCAATTGTATCAAAAGAGAATGAAGAAAGCATTTGACAAGAAGTTTCGACCTTATGTGTTCAAAGAAGGCGATAGCGTGCTCAAAATGATATCGACTTTTACTACTGATTCTAGGGGTAAGTGGACTCCTAATTATGAAGGCCCATATGTTGTTAAGAGAGCCTTCTATGGTGGTGCATTAATTCTTACAACTATGGATGGTGAAGAGTTCACTCGTCCTGTGAATGTCGATGCAGTCAAGAAATACTTTTCCTAAAAAATAAAAGAATAGCTCGCTAAGTTGAAAACCCGAAAGGGCGACTTAGGTAAAAATGAGCGTTTCGATGGGCTGAAAACCCGAAATGGAAGGCCAAGCAAGAATTAGAGATAAAAACAGAAATAAACATCCCGGTAGATTGAAAACCCGAAAGGGAAATTTAGGCAAAAGTTAGGGATTATGGCAAGTAACTGCATTCGGCGCGTTTTGATCACTTGAAGCAACATTTCCTGTCAATGTTTCTCTTTCAACCATTCTCAACGGAAGTTTTGAACATAATGGAATTAAGAGTTGTTAGGGAGAATAGTGGTCATTGTATTTCAATACAAACCTTTCCGTGCATTTACCATATTTCAAACTTTGTAATGATCCATGGAGTTACGCCATTTGTGGGCTTCCACTCTATCAATAAATTTGGGTCTTTGTCCCTTTATTTGTCATTCTTATTTTATTTATGTTTTCAAATTTTCATTTTTTTATGATGATTTTTGAAACAAAATGTGAATAGTTGACTGAAATTTTGAAGAAAAAAATTATAAAAACATTTTCCTTTGATTTGTGAATCCTTTTATACCCTCCAACGGATCTATTCTCAAGCTCTATATATTGAAGATTTGAATGCTTGAAGCAAAGAGGTGAGCTGAAATGAAAAGATAAAAGAATAACAAGAAGAAAAGAGAGCTGAAGAAAACACGAGAGTATGTGTGCAAAGCAGAAGCAAAGCACCAAGATGTAAGCTCAAAAAGAAGATGCTTGATGCTCAAACATAAGACAGAGTGTTGCTCTACAAGAAAAATAGGGAAGCATTAAAAGAAGCTTCTAAGAAACAAAACTAATGTTGATACGATGCAAATCTCTTGGAGATTGTTCTTGAGATAACATTGTATATTAGAAAGAAATTGTTGTTCACATCTTACTAGGAAACACTTTTGTGTTATTGTACTTAAACTTATGTAACCCTCTTATCTAGAAGCATCCTCTCATACACATATTTGTAATCAACAGTGGTTGAAAGTTCCTTAAGAGACTAAGGTATAGTCAGAATTCTCAAGAAGACAATGGAGGTTATCCAATGTGGTTTGCAACAAGGACGGTTAGTCTAAGTTGTGATGATTGTAATCTTTCTAGATTATTGGATTAAGTCCTTTTTTAAGGCGAAATCACCTTGGTGGGTGGACTGGAGTAAATTTGCTAACAATGAACTAAGATAAAAATAATTGTGCCTATTTATTTTTATTCTCTTGTTAGCATTGAAGTTTGAATTTAGTAAAAGTTCATATTTGGTGAACCCAACTAAAACCCCCCTTTCTTGTGTTTATTACCCCTTCAATTGGTATTAAAGCTTCGGTTCTGGTATTGATGTTTATCAAACACTTAACTGAAATTCTGCTTGCGCACAGACTGATGTTATAACTGATGTTATGACAACAACAATAACATAGGCCACTTAACAGTTAACTTGCAGTAATTGAAAACAATAAAGAACACACAACAATTGATTACCCAGTTCAGTGTCAACAACACTTACATCTGGGGGCTACCAAGCCAGGGAGGAAATTCACTATTAGCAGTATCAATTCAGAGTTAAACCTCCAGTTTACACTCCTCACTTAATCACTACCCAATGACACTTCAGCCTAGAGACTCTCTAGTACCTGAGTATACCCACTCACTCCCCAACTATCACACACCTGTGATATCAGTTACAATTGCAAAAATAGTTTTGAAGAGACACTCCAAAACACACACCTTGATCTTACTTCACAGCTTTGATCAAGAACACATCACCCTTGCTTCACAGCTTTGAGTGTTACACCAGCCTAGAAACTACCTAATCAAGACAATTATGCAGAAGCTAATTGCTTGACTTACAAGTGTTCCTAAGACACAATAGTGAAGAACAACCTCTTCACTTCTAAACCACTATGGTGATTTCTCTATTTCTTTTTATTGAACAGCTGCCATCTAAGATTGCTTATCCTGGTATTTGTAGCAGCAGATTAGTCCTTGGGCCTGGGCGCATACATTAGGTTTTATCCATCATAAAACCTCTCTTTTATATTCTGCATGTTTGCCTCTTTAATCAGGTACATATTAGTTCCCCTAGGGCTTCTAAAATGTCTCCTGCATTCCAGCTTGAGCTTCTGATTTATTTCCTGAGTTCTAGCTACCAGAATAACAAACCTGCGCTTGATGTCATACGACCCATGTCATAACATTGGG
Organism: Lathyrus sativus; assembly: GCA_963859935.3. Lineage (NCBI taxonomy): Eukaryota > Viridiplantae > Streptophyta > Magnoliopsida > Fabales > Fabaceae > Lathyrus > Lathyrus sativus. The sequence continues at coordinate 215,474,759 of OZ012735.1, read as the reverse complement.
TATGACATCCATCGTAACTTGCTTTTAGCTAAGTTAACTTACCCTGCACAGTCCATATTATGTATGCACTAATATCAGACATGACATACATACATGCACCAATGTTATGCCACAAAATGCAGCCAATCCAGAGCACTTACATTAATTGTGTCAGATAAAGATCTAGACGACCTTTGAGAAACACCTCGATGGTTTCTACTCCACCACCTATTGTTCCAGTCTCAAATGTTCTTAGTTCTATCTTCCACCATTGTTGGTGAAAAGTTTGAGCACTGGAAAGTTAAACTAGAAAGTTCATCCTAGACGGTGATACTGATTTCTAGAATATGGTAGTTGATAACTACATATCTCCCTTAGGTGAAGCTAGTAAAAGGCTGAAAGTAAATCTAAATGATCAGTTAGAAAAGGATTACAAGAATTATCAGAAAGTAAGATTCCTTGTTTACTGAAAGTCAATTCTTACTAAGTTTGAGATGTTTTCAAATAAAAGACTGCTAAGTCTACATTTGACTTTCTCAATGACTCATTAAGAGCTCTTTTAAGTCAAGGAAACAAATGCTCGTGGTTTGATTCATAAGCATGGAGACTTCAAAATGAAGGATGTTGAAGACGGTTGAAATCTTATTATCAAGTATTCAAACCAAGGGTTCAGGACTTAGAGTTATGAACATAGGTTCTTTCTTCATCAGATCTCTTGAAGAAGATTATCAAAAGCTTGCTCTTCTAATGGAAGCTTATAGTAACTTCATCCCAGTTACATAAGATCTGATTAATGCTCTCCATATTATGTATGCACTAATATCAGACATGACATACATACATGCACCAATGTTATGCCACAAAATGCAGCCAATCCAGAGCACTTACAAACTCCCCCTTTGGCAAATTTTTGGCTAAAACACTCTGTACTTGCACCAGAGATTTTCACACAGCAGAAGACTTAACCTAGATCCTGTCATGCAGGAAAGTCACTAGCTGCTCAAGCTCTCAGGGTCCTCACAGTTGGCTTTCAGCCCTGTTAAGCTCAACCTGTTAACCATCTAACAGTTCTCACTACAGATGTCACTCCCCCTCAACTGATGCATCTCATCAGCTGAACATTGTGCCTACATACCTTGCAGTTTTACAGACATCCAGTCTGATCTGGATGTTATGAAATTCAGAGTAACCTTCTGAAGTCACACACTAGCACCCTTGTGCTACTCCTCCTGAAGGGAGGCACTCCGCTCTCAGGTACTCTCATTCTGCTCACAACTTGCAGACACATACACCCCAGACTACTCAGACAGTTCTAGGTGTCAATCCATTCAGGATGCCTTCCTTGTTGACCCACATACTCTTGTGCCACTCCCCCTGAGAGTTGCACAGCCACATTCATTCTACAATCATCCTGCAGACACACACATACACTCCTAAGTAGCAGCTAGGAGCTCACAGAGCTAACATACATTCCTACACAGACTCGGAATTCACACATTACTAATAGCTTATTAAAAGCATAAGCTGTTATCACACATTTGCAGCAGCAACAAAGTTGTTATCACACATTTGCAGCAGCAACAAAGTTGTTATCACACATTTGCAGCAGCAACAAAGCTGTTATCACACATTTGCAGCAGCAACACAGCTATCACACATATCAGAGGCACATACTTGCTCTAGTGGCACAATCAACCCGTTCTTCAACATACTCTTGGTATCAAGCAAGTCTTCAACCTGCTGTTATCTATACTTCTCTCCCCCTTTTTAGCCACAAATTAAGACCTAACTAATAGACTAGTATAGATCAAAACATTAGCATTATGAATGTTTGGGAGTTCATTACAACAAAGCATCATAAATTCAAGATGTCATATAAAACACACTGCTAACTAAAAAAACTCCAAACCAGCAACACAACATCATCAGCTCAGCAACAAGCAGTCTGAGCTCCACAGTAGTCTATCAGCACATATTATTCATCCTCCTCAGAGGCATGCAGACACCTTTCTTTTGGAAGGCCATGTTTTGACTTGATTTGCAGTGATGATCTTGCAAACCTGGTTTTCTGAAGTAACCAATTCAGTCTCACCATCATTTGCTCGTCCTAGATACCTGTTGATTACATCAGGAGAGCCTTGCACACACTTCCCTTTGACAAACACCTTTATGAACTCCTTGTTATTTGTATTTGAGATTGAGTCAGGTATGTTTGCAATGAACTCCTTTACCAGTCCTTCGTAGCATTTGGAAAATCCATAGATTGTTTGGAGCAGTCCAGCCATGTTGATGAGTTTCATTCCCTCCTTGATCTCCAAGGCATCCTTCCCCAATTCTCTCTCACAGGCTATCTTCCTTTGGTAGACATATCTCCATTTTGTCACACTGTGAATATTATGAAAAGAGATATTGTCTAGAGGGGAAGCTAGTATAGGGTTAAGAGTTTTCTTGCCTGATGCTTTCTTTACATGAAAGATGTTCAGAGCATCTTTCACAACATTACTGTCAACATCAAAGCTACTATCAGTAACTTTCATTTTATTGGATGCAGCTGATACCTTGCTCCATGTTTTGGAAGGACCAACAGGAGTTCCTTTTCGCTGACTTTTGGGAGAGTTGTCTTCAAGCCCAACTTTGCTTTTCCTAGTCATTAGTTTCTTGGCTATACTAGGAGCAACATTCTTGATGAACTCATCATCTGATGATACATTTACACCATTCACACCATTTCCAGTAGCTTCATTCATCTTTTCCTCATTATCAGTGCTTTTGTGTTGAGACATTATTGGAGACTTTGGCTGTAGAGGAAGGATTTTTCTGTGGTGGTTGTATGATGGATACAAGGTGACGATTTTGTATGAGGAACCATAGTGGCAATCTGATAGAGTAAAGGGGCTAGAGGGATTTTCTTGCAAGAGTGGAGGGAACTTAATATTTTGACCAATCAGAATATGATTAATATTCAAAAGATAATTCCCTATTAATTGCTATAACTCATTATTAATGCAGGTCTTCACCTTTCTTTGTGAATTTTCAAAGTGAGTATCTTTTAGACCTCTAGTGACCCTATCAGGACAGTTTAGATCAGAGTTTCCAGGCTTCGTAGGAACCTTTCCAAATTGATGCCTGTTATCACTGTGCAAGGTTCTTCTAGTCTGAACTGAGTTCATCCTAATGTCACAGAATAGAGTCATGACATCATGAGTACCATAGCTTTCTTTATGCTGGTCGTTGTTTATGGACTCCATCAAATTCCAATATCGCAGGTCCAGATTTCTGAGATGTACCTTCTTTGGATATGATGTCTTGGCTTGCCTGCCTACCTCATATTTACCATAGCCTGTTCTCCCATCTAGAGGAAACTTTGGTGTTCCTTTTGTTGATTCCTTGGTTATGGTCTTCTTCATCCTTTGAGTGTGTCTACCTTTCTCCAACCATATTTGATCCTTCTTTTCTTCATTGATCCAGCCAGTTAGGTTACTTCTGGGCTCCCATAAGTAGCAATTATTCTTTGCTCTGGATTCCCTCATGACTTCCTCACCTTCTTCATTGATGACCACACACCTATCCTTGGAAAAGTGGACTTTTACGCCTTGATCACATAGCTGACTTATGCTTATTAGGTTAATAGTTTGTCTTTTAACCAGCAAGACATCCCTCAATTCTGGAGCTTTAAGACTGTCAAGTTGTCCAACACCTGTGATTTTTCCTCTAGCTCCATCACCAAAGGTTACATGACTAGATGAATGAGGGTTGAGTTTTATCAAGTGATCCTCAATTCCAGTCATATGTCTGGAGCAGCCACTATCAAAGTACCAATATTCTTTGGTTGGCATCCTTAGGGAAGTGTGAGCTGCTAGTGCAAGAGTTTTGACAGCCCATTGTCTTTGCTTGTTGGGCACTTCCTTGGCATGATAATGCCTCTTGACATGATGCTGCCTTTTGCCACGCGTACCTTGACTGGTTTTCCTTTGGCTAGGAAATCCATGTAGCCAGAAGCACACTGCTCTAATATGCCCAAATTTTCCACAGTGATATTATTTATGCCTTTGGAATTGTCTCTTGACTTGATTCCAATTTTTTTGGGGAGGATGTTGTGACTTTGGTCGTGACATCCTTTTTAATTCTTGAATTTCAGGCTGTAGCCTCTTGAGTTTCAAGACAGGATTTTGTTTTTCAGCAAATCCTAGACCAGATTTATCTCCTGAAGTCTGACCACTCTGAAGTATTTCCTCTAGGGTGTCAGTCCCAGAGTTGAGCATCCTTATGGATTTTGTCATTTTCTCCTTTTCACCTTTCAACTCATTTACCTCTCCTTGGAGTGAGTTTATAGTGGCTAGATGCTCTATCTTTTCAGCTTCTAGTTCTTTGATGAGCTTCTTCTGATGCTCTCCTTGCTGGTACAGCTCTGTGCTTCTGATGTGAAGCTTTTGATATGATGTTGTGAGCTCCTCAAAGGTCAACTCTTCATCACTTGAATCCCCATCAGAGATGCACACACTGTTAAGAGCAGTGCCATGTTTGACTGATTCCTCTTCTGATCCACTGTCAGAATCTTCATCAGACCAAGTGACAGTTAGGCCTTTTCCCTTCTTTTTGAGGTATGTGAGACATTCCTTTCTAATGTGTCCTTATCCCTCACACTCATGGAATTTTACACCTTTTCTTTGGTTGGAGCTTTCCTCAGACTTGTCCCTTTTGCTGCTTTCAGATGAGCTGTTCTGGTTGTAGGGTGTGGACTTATGATCAATTCTCTTGATTAGTTTGTTGAATTGTCTTCCAAGCAAGGCTAGTGCCTCTGGCAAGTTCTCCTCCTTTTCACCACCCTCTTCTTCTGAATCCTCGACAGTGTTTGAGACAAGAGCTATGCTTTAGCTCTTTTTCTCCACAGTCTGATCACACATGCCCATTTCAAATGTTTGTAGAGAACCTATAAGTTCATCCACTTTCATGTTGCATATGTCTTGGGCTTCTTCAATAGTTGTTACTTTCATAGCAAACCTTTTAGGTAATGACCTTAGAATCTTTCTTACAAGCTTCTCTTCAGCCATCTTTTCTCCCAAAGCTCCTGAGGTGTTTGCAAGTTCAAGAACATTCATGTAAAACTCATGAATGGTCTCATCTTCCTTCATTCTTAGACCTTCAAATTTGGTGGTCAGCATTTGAAGTCTTGACATCTTTACCTTGGAAGTTCCTTCATGAGTAGTTCTGAGAGTGTCCCAAACATCCTTTGCTAGTTCACAGTCGTTTACTAGCCTGAATATGTTTTTATCTATGCCATTGAATAAAGCATTCAATGCTTTAGTTTCCAAGAGCTAAGGCCTCTTGCTCTTTGTTCCATTCCTCTTCAGGAATCAACACATCTACTCCATCCTTGTCAGTCTTCACAGGATGTTTCCAGCCTGAATTCACAGCTCTCCAAGCCTTGTAGTCTATAGCCCTCAAGAATTCAATCATCCTTGGTTTCCAATAATCATAATTAGATCCATCCAGAATTGGAGGTCTATTTGTGAATCTTATGTCTTTGTCCATAATAGAAGAGTTTATCTTCCATAGATCTCACCTAGATTCAAACAGGCAGGGTGCCTGCTCTGATGCCAATTGAAATTCTGCTTGCGCACAGACTGATGTTATAACTGATGTTATGACAACAACAATAACATATGCCACTTAACAGTTAACTTGCAGTAATTGAAAACAGTAAAGAACACACAATAATTGATTACCCAGTTCAGTGTCAACAACACTTACATCTGGGGGCTACCAAGCCAGGGAAGAAATTCATTATTAGCAGTATCAATTCAGAGTTAAACCTCCAGTTTACACTCCTCACTTAATCACTACCCAATGACACTTCAGCCTAGAGACTCTCTAGTACCTGAGTATACCCACTCACTCCCCCACTATAACACACCTGTGATATCAGTTACAATTGCAAAAATAGTTTTGAAGAGACACCCCAAAACACACACCTTGATCTTGTTTCACAGCTTTGATCAAGAAAACATCACCCTTGCTTCACAGCTTTGAGTGTTACACCAGCCTAGAAACTACCTAATCAAGACAATTATGCAGAAGCTAATTGCTTGACTTACAAGTGTTCCTAAGACACAATCGTGAAGAACAACCTCTTCACTTCTAAACCACTATGGTGATTTCTCTGTTTCTTTTTCTTGAACAGCTGCCTTCTAGGATTGCTTCTCCTGGTATTTGTAGCAGCAGATCAGTCCTTGGGCCTGGGCGCATACATTAGGTTTTATCCATCATAAAACCTCTCTTTTGTATTCTGCATGTTTACCTCTTTAATCAGGTACATATTAGTTCCCCTAGGGCTTCTAAAATGTCTCCTGCATTCCAGCTTGAGCTTCTGATTTGTTTCCTGAGTTCTAGCTACCAGAATAACAAACCTGCGCTTGATGTCATACGACCCATGTCATAACATTGGGTATGACATCCATCGTAACTTGCTTTTAGCTAAGTTAACTTACCCTGCACGGTCCATATTATATATGCACTAATATCAGACATGACATACATACATGCACCAATGTTATGCCACAAAATGCAGCCAATCCAGAGCACTTACATTAACTGTGTCAGATAAAGATCTAGACGAGCTTTGAGAAACACCTCGATGATTTCTACTCCACCACCTGTTCTTCCAGTCTCAAATGTTCTTAGTTCTATCTTCCACCATTGTTGGTGAAAAGTTTGAGCACTGGAAAGTTAAACTAGAAAGTTCATCCTAGACGGTGATACTGATTTCTAGAATATGATAGTTGATAACTACATATCTCCCTTAGGTGAAGCTAGTAAAAGGCTGAAAGTAAATCTAAATGATCAGTTAGAAAAGGATTACAAGAATTATCAGAAAGCAAGATTCCTTGTTTACTGAAAGTCAATTCTTACTAAGTTTGAGATGTTTTCAAATAAAAGACTGCTAAGTCTACATTTGACTTTCTCAATGACTCATTAAGAGCTCTTTTAAGTCAAAGAAACAAATGCTCGTGGTTTGAATCATAAGCATGGAGACTTCAAAATGAAGGATGTTGAAGACGGTTGAAATCTTGTTATCAAGTATTCAAACCATGGGTTCAGGACTTAGAGTTATGAACATAGGTTCTTTCTTCATCAGATCTCTTGAAGAAGACTATCAAAAGCTTTCTCTTCTAATGGAAGCTTATAGTAACTTCATCCCAGTTACATAAGATCTGATCAATGCTCTCCAGAAGAACTAGTGAGTTTTTCTTTATAAGCTATGAAGATGAAGCTAAAATGGTATAACTCAGATGAGATTAAATTTGTTAGACTTAAAGATCAGAAAAAGACCAGAAGTTAAAAGCTGAAGAGGTCAAGGATCAAGAAGAAGATTCCGAAGAAAATGAAGATAGAGAGAGACTTCTATCCAGAAGGATTAATCATTTTCAAAAGAAGAATCATTGTAACAGACTCAAAGGAACTAGTTGTTCTGATAGATGTTTCGAGTTTACCTTAAGCCAATTAAACACTTTGATTAGCAAGAAGAAAAGGCTGAAGGTAACACGAGATAATTCTAAGTTCTCAGAAGATAACGAATATGAAGAACAAGTTATTGTAGCATTGTTGGCTAGCATTAGAATGTATGATGAATAATATCCTTCCAGAAGATGAAGTAGTTTTTGTTTCGAATTCAGATGAAATCATCTCTATTGTAGAAGTTCTCAGTAGTGTAGTTGAAGCACTGGCCTTGTTACCAGGATTCTGGCTGCTTGCACAGTTTGAAGTTACATGTTCCAAAGCCTAGAACTTAAGTCTACAGGCAATGGTTTATCGGAAGTGATCAGAAGGAAAAGAATCATTGGCTTCAGAACAGTTAGCCTTTGAAGTTTTTGTACACGGACATATATGAACTAATGAAATACCATGGTATAAAGTATTGGATCAGTTATTGTTAGTGTCTACAGTATAAACCAGGGTGAAGGATCTTAACACAAGGATGAATCTCTCTATATTCTCTACCTTCTGTACTCAAAGTGCATTTATGGAAGTCCAAAATTATTAAAGATTTAAAATAATATTGGTCAACAGTCTGAGAATAAACAACTTTAGAATCTATCTGATGAGAATAAGATCTTCATGTCCTAGTTCTTTACAACTAGATACAGATCTAAAAGTAAGAACAGGATCTTGAAAAGAAATGGCTAGAATCATGATATATGATACTATAATGACATTATTTATGATTTGTAGCATGCTATTCAAAATAGAATTCTTTTCAAATATATTCTGATGCATCATGATTAAAATGCTTAAAAGGCTACAAAGTACTTAGAGTTGAAGTACTTCTGCAGATAAATCAAATTGATGTTAGATTTGATGATAAGCTTGCTAGTTAAAAGATGAAGCTTATTGGAAGATTGTAAATCTGGAGACTACCCTTTTAGATGCTGAAGGTAATGGAGCTGCTAAAGAAGTACAAGATAAAGAAATTAGAAGATGCTCAACCAGAAGTTGTCACAGTTTTTACCCCTCTGAGAAATCTTAGACAATAATCCTTATTTTCTAAAAGTACTGATTCTGGGTGATAAGCCTAAGCCAGTAAGAACAAGATCAACTTTTAAACCCTCTGAAGAAATGTCTTGTGGTTTGATGTTTATAATGATATTTGCATTTGTTGAAGAAGCGTGTCTAGTCAAAGATTGAACTCTGAAGACGAAAGAATAATTCAACCTATTCTCTCAGTACATGGAGTTTGGTATTCTATATCAAAATTGGAAACCACTTAATTGAATCAAGTGGCCTTTCTAAAAGCAAGTCTTAGTAAAGACATAAGTGGTTGATCAAAAGCAGAAAAGTTAGAAGATAACTCAATATCCTCTGATGATCTAGATGATATAAACATCAAGAGAGATGTTTCATCCTTCAGAATAAGAAGACCGAAGAAGTTATGAAGACAATCTTTTCTCAGTGCAAGATTCAAGGACTCATATGCATCTCATTCGAGATTTGAAGAAAGTAAGAAGTTAGTGTTTTGTAAATTTTTGAGGAAAATTTGATCTAGCGGTCCAGCTAGAGACAATCATTAACAACTTTCTCAACTGCAGAAGCAAATTGCGTGTTGATTTTGAAGAAGCACCTATATCTTCAAGATACAAAGTCAATTGGAAGATTACCAAATAATTGAGAGTAACGTTTTTCTAACTCTTACTACTTTTTACTTAATTGTCTAAGAATCTATTTTTATATTCTAGGATTAATTTTTTTTTATTGAGATTTTGTTCAGAAAGGAAATATTTCTTAAAACGTTTTTGATACATTCCTTTCTTATGGTTGTTATCTACGTCATAATTCCTTGCTGAAAAATAAACTTGTTCTCATTCCAACATGTGAACTCTATTCTATGTCCAGAATGAATAGGAGTATCTTAGAATATATGTCCTCTAGAATAGATAAATAAGTTTCTAATACTTGATTCGTAGCGTCTTGCTTATGATATGTGAGGCTTCTGACAAGTGAAGTTATCATGTGTCTGAAGTATCCTAGGTCAGAATGCTCTCTTGAGATTGCTTTTTGTCAGTTGGAAGTTGAAGAGTTTACTTCATTTATACGTTGTCAGTATAGTGTATGAGTTGTGATTCGAATTAATGTTATTGAATGTTTAAATCACTCATCGCACTTGATACAACGTGATAGGTGGCGATTTTATCTTAAGATTAAGTAATAAATCTTCACGCTTTATTTCTTGTCAGAATTGATTCCTTTTACTGTTACCTATTTCCTAGACCTTTGTCAGTTGTCTAGTACCTTGTACCTTTTGGTATCTCTTTCATTTACTCCTTTATTATAAAAACAAGTTATTAGTACAATCTTTTTCTATTTCGGTTATTTTTGTCTCATGCTTTTATGTTTCCTATTTGATACTCTCTTTTTGAAATGATGATAGTCCATTTTCTTGGTTAACCATTATTTGCTTTGCGTGTCTCGAGCTTGTTTATCTTAAATTGTTTTGTCTTTATTGCTTTGATTTGTTTCATCATTCCCTCTATTAATATACATCCTTCCATCTTCAAACAATAATTCCTTACTCTTCCATCTTTACAAAACTTGCTCTATTTTTTATCTCCTTATTTTTCAACCAACCATGTCAGTCAAAATATTTTGTAGAAATGAAGAATTACTTGAAGTCATTATCTAAAAACGAATAAATCTTCTTCGACTTAAGGGAAAAAATCGCGACATCATTCTAAGCATGCAAACACAGGACTGGCTAAATAATATGCATTGCTGCATGGACCCACTTATCTAAACTTGGTGAAAGCTTTTTGGAAGTATGATTTAGTGAGTGAATATGGTAAATCCATCCAGTCTAGTGTGTATGACATTTCTTTCATCATTAATCCTACATCCATTGTTGATGTTATCGGCTGTGTTCAAATGGGTGTTATTGTGGACGAGTTTCATCTAAACTACACCTTTCTTGAAAAGCTCATTGACATTCACGATACCTTATTTCACAAATATGAACCCAATAATCCAAAGAGGCTTCTCCCCACTGCTAAGCTTAGTTCAACCTTCTTCTGACCAACTTTCAACCTTGGGGAGTAGACAAGAATGTTCTATCCCATGACGACATACTTTTCATCTACTTTTTGATGAAAAATATTTGGGTCAATCTGCCTCAAACCATCTTTAACCATCTGAAGGACTCTGTTAATATCTCTAGAAGTTAGCATAAGTCCTTCATACCTTATGGAAGGGTTCTTTTTGAAATTTTCTATAAAGCTTAAATCATTGGTTTGGCTAAGAGGCTTGGACCGGGTGTTGCGGCTGCTGAAGAAAGATGTGAGGTTGATACAAGTTTGCTGGATTGGTAGTGTCATACCCAAAATTTTACCCTTAGATCATCAGGTTCATTTCGCATTTCATTATATTCTGCATTGCATTTTAACTAACCGCTAACCGGTTTGCCCAGTCTGTTGGTTTTTGCAAGAGGATAACATTGTTTGCACTTTAATTCATGAAGGGCAAAAGGGTCATTAATTTACAGTTTGTTGGCGATTGTGAAGTGAAGTCCGTATCGGGGATTCCTCAAACAATCAGGGTTCCTATCTCCGAGTCACACAATTTTTATTTGAGAATATGAAAATATTGACGTCAGATTCCTTTTGACACAGTACAGTTTATTCAAGAACCAGAAGTAGTCGTCAGTTGGGTTTCAGAAATGTTGTTTGAGTCATAAACCGTATAGAGTTTAGGGCGTCAAAGTATAAATGAATTCGGGTTGAATCGGTGCGAGAATCAGCTTCAAGGAATTTATTCTGACAGACGCATGTCTTCCTATTTTTTTCTGCTAGTTACAAGTCAACTTTAGAGGAACAGAGAAATTTTGGTTCGCATTGAGTTTATAACAAGTATTCAATTGGTTTGATCGCAAGTTTTAGTTGAATTGACTCAGGTTACAAACCAGATTATTCAAGACACATTCAGGATTTTAAATGCGGAGTAAAGTTTGTTTTGCCGTTAATTTGGATTTCTCTGTTTATCTGTTCAAGGTCGTATTCACTAATTTTATTATCAAGTGCAAATTAAGTTTCAAGGGGTCCGGTTGAATTCAGAAGTGTGTTGGATGCAACTTAATATTCAAGTATTGTGCAAAATGGTTAATTTTCCAAATTGAAAATGTCAAGCATTCGAAAGAAAATAAGGATTGAATTTAATCGGAAAATAAGAGCTCATTTTATTGAATTTATTTTTCAATCTTTGTACAATTTTCGATTACATCATGTTCAAAATTACAAATTAAGAATTCTTCACGCCCGATCTTTAATCTTCAAATCTTCGAATCTGCAAAACTGAGAATGGTAGGCAAAATCGTCAATTGGTTAGAATTAATTTTTATCAAAAATGGTTTTTAGTTGTGGTGATACACTCAGTAAATTATCATCATCGGGTATGTCAGGAGGGCAACAAGTCAATGCCGTCAGCTCCCGACTCCAATTTCCGACCTCGGCAAATCCGGCAATATCTGTTCAAAATTTTTCTGAGAGAGAGAGAGAGAGAGAAATAAAAATGTTTATGAGAAAAAGAGATTATTTGGAAAAATGTTTTTTTTTTCGTTCAGCCAAACAAGACTTAGAAAAATCCAGCAAATCCAACGGTCCAAAACGAATCTGGATATCCACAATCACAAAATCCATATCCAAAAAAAAACATCCAACAAAACCAATATGGATATCCAAGAATCCAGCAAACCAGATCTCAGTTTTTCAAAGCCAAAGTAACAACCAATCCGAAAATAATGTGAAACAGAATCACCAGATCATCAATAACAATCTCTCCGAAAATTCATCTGGGTCCAAAACAAACTCAAGCTTTAAGAATGATAACTGCAAAACTATGAATCCACAAATAAACAGCACAACAAATCTGCAGAACTGAGTCAAAACAACCAAAACAAATTAAATCGAGAAAAATGTAAGAAGATCCAGGCCCAGAGAAATCAACAAAAAAACCCACAATATAATCATCATTCGTGTTCATCAATAAAAGGGGAAAAGAAGAGGATTTTTGGGGCAACACAATAGCACCCAAAGAGAAGTCGCGAGTTCATCAGAAGGGGATTTGGGAAGAACCCATAAGCATCAAGAACCCACAACGGCGAACTGGCACCACAATCATCACCAAATCAACCGGCGAAACTTGAAGTACACAAAAGTCCACAAGGAGGCGGCGGCGGAAACCCTAAGGTTTCAATGCCGGCCAAGTGCAATCGACGAGCAGAACTCACGACGGCCTCAGCTTCAGCATCATCGACCGCCGACCACACAACATTATCCAAAATTAAGCCCTCACATCTTAACGGTTTTGTTGCTTTTTGCAGGCATATGAAGGACTGTAGCTATCAAGAGAGGAAGAAAGAATGATCAGACGAGAATCATGCGAAGAAGGAAAGCACAACAATGGTGGACGGAAATGAAAGAAAAATAAGTGAAGAAGATGAAGATGGGCATGCGTCGTGAGGAAGAAGAAGAAAGGGTCAAATCCCTACTAATTGTTTTAGAAACAAACTCTTTCCCCTTTCGCCTTTATTATTTTTATTTTTATTTTTTTTATTTTGTTTTACTAGTTTAATTAATTAATAGAATTCTGTAAAAATAATTAAAACCATTTAGTTTTCTTAAATTAAAACCATTTAGTTAACTTAAATGAAAACATTTTCTAAAACTCAATTAAAACTTATTTTTAAATTGAAACTTATTTTTTAAAAACTTAAACTTAAAGCCAATTTTCAAAACTAAAATTAACACCAATTTGAAAACTTAAATCAAAACAAATGTAAAATTTAACTTTTAAAATTAAATTTTTTTCCAGAAATTACTAATTTTTTTTTAATAAAGTTCCAATACCCTTTAATTAAAACTATTTTTCAATTAATCCTAAAAATTTTCTTAAAGCTAATTTCTAACCTAAAAATGCTTAACATTCTCGTTAATTATCATCTGACTTTTATTGGCTCTCATTCATCCCAATTACTAACCCTTTTATATCTCTGTATTTGTTTTTGTGGTTGTAATTTATGCGAGGACATTGTCGTTTTTATCCCGTTATTATTATTCTTGCACATTTTCCCATATTTCAATACTATTGCTTGATAATTTTTTTCATTATATTTATTTAACCGTTAATTCCCCTCCGAAGGATAGGTATAGCCGTTTGACCGTCGTGTCAATAGTCCTTATCCTTGACTCTTTCACCTTTCAAACCCTAATTGCATAGGCGTCCCACCGTGGACGAGTTTACCCTTTACCCTAGCATTAGGATAAGGAGTCGTCGCACTCCATATTAGGTTTCCCGCCGTAGAATACCTATTTTACCCTTTTTAATTCAATTCAATTACAACATAGAAATAGGAGTCGCCGCACTCCCTGCAAGCGCTTCCTTAAGAACGTTTGTATCCCCATGAAACCTTGAATATAGTCAAGAAGTTTCTCTTCCTCCCTTTCAAGGGTAACTACGATTACACTGATTCCATCCCCTACCTCAGATACGTAGGCACAAGATGCGAATTTTGGCGAGTAAACTTAGGACTAACCCTTAGGTCTTTCTCTTTAACCTTTAACCCTTAGCATATCGCTTAAGCAGATAATTTTAGCAAAATAGCAACATTAAAACAAGAGGTTCCTATAGAGTACTACAGAAGTTTATGGTGCTAATACCTTCCCTAAGCTTAACCAACCCCCGAACCCTAGATCTTTCCCCGCATTGTGTTTACGATGCAAAATAGGTTTTTCCTTTCTTTAACCTTTCCTTCAGATAAATCAAAGACCGGTTGTGAACTAAAGATGTGATTCAAATTAATCAATAATTTGATATCATATTCTCATCGCAATAGGTAGCCTTGTCAGCTGGATAGATATGTGGTGTTTGGATGCTTGTTGGTCTTGTGGCTTCTATGTCTGTAGTTTGTCCTTGGGTGTTTGGATTTTTCTGATGTTTTGGGTCTTATGATTTTGTTGTTATCTGTTTAAATAGTTATGGATGTGTTGCCTTTCTCTTGTTCCTTTACCTATATTGCTTGTACTCCCTCTATAAATTAAATGAAAATTTCTCCTTCCTTATTTTATTATCATTTTTTTATTATTTATCTTTTTAATTCCTTTTTATTTTTGACAAAGGGGGAGAAAGAGATATATGATTTTGATAAACCTGTTCTCAGAATCTTGATTCCCAAATACATATTTCAATATGCTTTTACTTCTAACATGTGTTTAATGTTTAATATTTGATCACGGGATCATGGGCCACGTTAACTCCCACCGTCTAATCATCCTTTCTCCGATCAACATACATCTCACGATCTTCAACAATTGTCAACATTTTGAAATGAAACATTTTTTCATCCCACTATAAGTACCTCACTTCACCTTCTTTCTTACTTTTTCATTCTTCTGAATTTTTTCCATCCAGAAGCATAAGAAAAATCTTCATTTTCTCTTAATAAAGCTCCACACAAACCAAATTTCTTCCATATTTTCCATCACTAGTGGCATTAAAAACCAAAAACTCCAAAGACTCCAAGAAACAAGCATTCATTCCTCTTGTTCACAAGATCTTAGGCCTCAAAGTCGTGGGAAACCAACAATACATTTAGGAGCTCCCTCTTGAATAAGAGAAACGGCGTATTTATCAATCATGGGTATTAACTCCTATCTTAATCTCTGGCAAAACGCGTGCACTTGCAGGTCCTTTACCAGATGTTAATACTAACCCTGAAAGACTCAAAGAGTACTTTCTAACTTATCATTGAACCAAACTAATAGCTATAGGAAGAAACTTAAAACTAGTAGTGATATTGTGAATGTTGAACCAAATGATGTAGTTGATACCCAAGAAAAGTCTTCGATTGAGCCCATAGAAAAACCTATCAATTTAGACTATATGAGCAATGCTCTTAGAGTGTTTTGCTCTGGCCCCTTATCTAGAGATCTCGAAAATTATTTGTCTTGGCTTGTGAAAATAGAAAAGAAGAAAGCCCAAACTTGGAAAGAAATGGAGATCTACGACATGATTCAATTGTCAAAAGTTGGACCTGGCTATTGCCAAACCATGCTAATAACTTCCCTATAATTCTGGGGTAGCACTCATAACAACTTTCACTTCCCTTGTGGGATGTTGACTCCAACCCGTTTCAATATTGTTGCAATCATTGGTCTTCGACCAATTGGAGACACTTTCGATCCCAACTACATGACTTAGGACACCATAGGCTTTGATGGAAATCGAGCTACCTTTACCCACTACATTTCAGATCAACACAACAAGGATACCGAAGAGGTTTCTGACGAAGATTACATTACCTTCCTCGCACTCTGCCTATCTCGATGTGTTTTCTGCTCAAAGTCTCTGTAAGTGGCGAAGAAATTATTGACCATGGAAAACCAATTAAATGGTGGACACAAACTCTACATCAGCTAGATGGTTTTAGGTTGTCTCTACGAGTCTTTAGGAGAAGGCGTCGAAACCTCAAGAAAATTTAACTATGGTCAAATCTACTATTGGCTTGCCCATATTGGTTGCTTCAACTATGGCTCAATGCTACCTTTGAATCATTATTCCCAACCCACAACACAATCAATGAAGAGGCTGACAAAATCAAAATCAGAAGGGTCGAAGAAACACGCCTTGTCCAACTGACTCATAATGATGAAAAACTCAACTTGTAGAAAACTTTTACTGGTTATGTGATGATGTACACCAAGCGCTACAACTTCACTCCTTCTATGGCTCCCTTCGCCAACAGAACTTATGACCTAGAGTGGTTTACTAGGAAATACCCTGCTCCTTCGAAAGATCAAGAGGCGGAATCATTGGCCATATGGGAAGCGTTTCTCACAGCAAAGTTAATTAAGACAAAGCTCATACCTTCAAAAAACCAGATAATTCTTCTCGGGTACCAACCCATACTTGTCTCTCGACAGTTTGGTCTCAACCAAGTTATGCCCAAGCCAATCTTCACTAAAAAAAGTGTCGCTGTCCTCTACAATATGTACCACACTAAAGCTGAATGTAATGAGATGTATCACTATGTTGGAACTACACAACTTGCTCCTATTCCATTCAAACCATCATACTGCTACACTTAAGAATATGATACTTGGTGGAGAAATTATTACTCCACAGAAATGTTCGACATTCTTGCTTTTACTTAGCACCTAACCACTGTTTTTGCTTTTGTACAGGGAAAATATAAGAAAGGTATTTTGAATCACATCAAAGAAATCCAAGCATTCCAAAAGTACTTCAAGACTACCTACACACTTGATGATCTTAGTCAAACCATCTGCGAGGCAACAGTAACTTTGAGAGAAAGATTTACAAAGAAACTCCCTGATTTAAAACTACCTTCGTATGTTAAACAAGAACACAGGTATAAGTTGGCTTTTAATTTGAACCCACCAAGATTCCCTCGACTACCAACTGCTGATTTCGGTGTGGCTTGTAGCCCTATGTTTCCCAACTAGTTTGTCTGTGGGGACTTCGTGAAAATTCTTCGACAAGACTCTCAAAAGCTTGCCCAACTGATGGTTCCGACTAAGCACACTCTAGATAGTTTTATAGGCCATGTTCATATTGACATAGAGCATGTTCACATACTTTCTCCCATATATGAAGATGTGGAATAAGAGGGTTTTTCGATTTATTTTTATCCTAACAATTCCTTGGCACACTTTTTACTTATGACAATTGTTTTGACCTATTCCTCTTTTAGCTGTCAAAAGAAAACAACAAATAAAGGGTCTGGTGAAGAAAGTTTCTAGCTCGGACAAGGACGAAGGCCAAGAAGAAGAAACCACCAAAACAACACAAAGGTATACTCCGTGTGTTATTATTTTGCTTGATCTATTATATTCGTATGCTAATGCTTGTGTTATTTTCAGGTAAGTCAAAAATCACCTCCAACTCCAAGGAAACGAAACACCAACGATCCCAAGGCTCAAACAGTTGAGTCAGATGATAATGATTTCTCACCAGACACTTCTAAACCTGCCAAGAAGAAAAAGAAGGTGAAGATCTTCGATTCCACTTCAGCCGAAACCCAATGTCATCAAGATCAAACGAAAGAAGCCTATTACTCCAAAGGTGATTGATTTCGACCCTGAACCTGCTGACAAGGATACTCCTTAACCGATCGAGATTAATAACTCTAACCCTGGTGCGAATGGTCTTAAGGTAATAGAATCTCACCATATTTTCCTTAGCCATTTTTCCTCTCCCTTTTTTTCCGACTTATCGTAACTCAGTTACTTTTGCAAGGTGGCACAGATGGCACTAAATAATCGAGTGTCAAACACGATATCCCTGGGAGTTCCAGCACTCCTTCTACCATCCCTTATCCAACAAGTATTAGAACAAGGGATCTATGGACGAAGTGAACAAACCTGTTGATGAACAACAAGAGGTCCCTCCTCCAAAGAATACAACCCAACACTCTCAAACCAATAACATTGATCCAGAATATCAAGAAGAAGAAGAAGAAGAGCATTACACCACAGATTTCCAAGAAACTATACATATCCAAAATACAGAGGAGAATGTCCAGAACAAAATAGACGATTCTTTGCGAAAAATCCTCAACCAAGGCAAAGATGCCCCAAACAAAGAGGAAGACCAAGACGAAGATCAACCCATGTTTGACTACTCTAATGACCCTCAGGATGAAGAGGAATATAATGATGAAAACCAAGGTGACATGCCCAAAAACAACCAAACCTTTGGTACTTCCAAAGATTTTAAAGCCCCTTCGAATGGTACAACTACTGCTTTCTCCCTAGAAGAATTGGAAATCTTAAAGAAGAATATGCCAGCAGAATACCTGAAGGCGATCATGAGCGCAAGAGGTAGCTTGACTGGCAGATGCTCAAGTTCCTCGACCATTTCTAGTGGTCAGTCTACAAATGATCCTGCTGACAAACTACTCAAAAAGATCAAGGAGAAAGCTTTTGATGTTGACTTGCTCCAAGTTCTAGAAGACATTCCCTCTACCTGCTTTGAGATCAAGGATATCTTAAAACAAATGGACATTCTAGACACTCCTCCAGAAATTGCATATATCACCATGGAGCTTAGACTACTCATTGATCATGTCACTGCAGACCTCAGTTGCAGAAGGGAAGTCTCGAACAAGATCCAAAACAAAATGGACACCCAAACAAATGAATGGGATGCTGCTACCAAGTCCACCAACAAGGTTTCATAATTGGAAAAGGGCTTTGAACAAAGTCAAGAAGAATTCGAGACCTGTGTGAGTAACATCACTGCCTGGGAACAGCAAATCGAAGAGCTGTAAGCTAAGATCCAAAAGGCCAAAGGGCGCCAAGAGGAGATTCAAAATCTTGACTGCAAAGAGCTCAACAACGAAATCCAGGTAGAGGTGGATCATGTCGAACGGTCCTAAGCTTTGGGAAAATAAATTGATACTCTCAACTCCAACAAGTCTATGATTGACCGTCATCTGTCGCTTTTGAAGATGAAGTATGAACGCATGAAGGATGCTCTCCATTTTTAGTTATCTTGATTACTCATGGTGTAAATGTATGAATTTTCATTTCAACCCTAGAATTTGTAATGTAATGACTTTAGCCATTTTGGCACTTTTTATTCTATTTACCATTTTGGCTTCGATCTTGCATGCAAATTATTTTTTTAATATTTTAACCTCCTGAAGTGCAGGCTTATATTTTTTCAAATATATCCCGTTTACTCTTAGGATTATTCTATCCTCATCTAAGCCTTCGATCTCATATGAACTATTATAAAAAAACATGAAAATTTTGGAACAGATCTTCCCATTTTGGGGACCATTTACCCAATGTCATATCTCTAAGGCATTCAACCTTTCTTCTTCCAAATCGACTAGTTCTTCCAATATCATATTCCAATAAGATTCAGATCGAATTTCATTTTGAATTTGAATTCTAGTTAATTGGAGATAAATTTTGACGGGTACCACTGCATCGTGCCCATAGGTCAATTGAAAAGGCGTAGAATTTGTAGCCTCTTTAGGGAAGATTCGACAGGCCCATAAAACTCGGTCCAATGTCTTATGCCAATTTCTTGGCCTTTTCTCCACATGATTTTTTATTAATATGATTACTACTTTATTCACTCTTTGACTTGACCGTTTTCCTGGGCATAATAAGGCGTAGATTTTAACAGTTTGAACCTTGCTTCTTTAGCAAAGTCCTGGAACTTTTGACCAGCAAATATTGACCCTTGATTTGTTGTGATGGTCTTTGGGATCCCAAATCTATAAATTATGTGCCTTTGGATAAACTCAATCACTGTTTCTTGATCAACATTTATCAAAGGTATGGCTTTGAACCATTTAGTAAAGTAATCAATCCTCACTAGGATGTACCTCTAACCTTTAAAAGATGTTGGAAAAATCTTACCAACCAGATCCAACGCCCAACCCCTAAAGGGCTAAGGCTTTAAAATAGAGTGCAGTTCGCTTGCAGGGACGTGCTATATGCGTGCATGTATCTGGCACTCTCTGCACCCTTTGGTGAACTCGATGTAATCTTTCAGCATAGTGGGCCAACACATCCCTTGTCGAAACAAAAGCCATTTCATCTTATGGTCTACTTGGTGAGCCCCACATGCCCTACTATGGACACTCGACAAGGCTAAGTACGCCTTAACCTTGCTAAGGCATTTGAGAAAAACTCCCTCAAGTGTCTTTTTAAACAATTCATTTCCCATAAGAATATAACTTAAAGAATGATACCTGAATTTTCGCTCTACATATGTTGTTGGATTCTCTAAGTAATCTATTATTGGTTTTCTCCAATCTACATCTGTCAGGTTGTCAATAGCCAATATCTTGAAGTTCTCTTCATCTGCATATCCCAGCTTTGTTGTTTCCAAATCTGTCGGAGACAATCTGGTCGCCATCACTTTCCCTTGAACGTCAATCTTATCTTCCAATGTTTCTTTCGAAATTTTGTACATAGAAGTAATTTGAGCCAAGTTATTGGCCTCTTGGTTCTTAAGTCAAGGAATGTGTCTAATATTCACCATTTCGAACTTTCATAATAGTCTATTTGCTATTACAAATTACATTATTATATTTTCTTTGACACATTTATATTCCTTTGCCGTCTGTTTTACAACCAACTCAGAGTCACCAATTATTTCGACTCTAGTTGCCCCCAATTCCAACAGAATTTCAAGGCTGACTATCAAAGCCTTATATTCAGCCTCGTTGTTCGAGCAAGGACCTTTGATCCTATACTTAAATTTTGTTGGAATTTTATTAGGCGAGATAATCAATATTCTAATACTCGTTCCATCTTTGTGACTAGAACCATCGAAATATAATTTCCATAGCTCAAACTCTAGATATTTTTGGGAATTTTTGACTATGGAGTGGTCGACTATAAAGTCTGCGACCACTTGCCCCTTAATGGCCTTTAAAGGAATATAAGTTAAGGAGTATTTGGTTAAGGCAAGTGCCCATTTTCTAATTCGAATATGCAGGATTGGCTTAGATAGAATATGCTTAATAATATCAAAATGAGACGAAACATACACATCAATAGACTTTATATAATGTTTTAACTTGGTACAAAAAAATACAGACACAGTCACAATTTTTCAATCGTGTTATATCTAGTTTTTGCATCATGGAAGACTCGACTAAGATAATAAATGGCTCTTTCGACGCCATTTTCATCCTCTTGAGCAAGCATACTCCCTATAGTTACATCAGACACAGAAATGTCAAACCTCATACTCTAACTTCTACAAGGAGGTGAAAGAATTGGAAGACGAACAATATAACATTTGATTTTGTCGAAAGCTTCTTGTTGTGTCTTCCCCCATTTGAAACCTTCCTTCTTCAGTCGAAGTAGATGAGAAAAGGCTTGAGTCTTGCCACTTAGGCTTGAGATGAACCTCCTTAGGAAGTTGATCTTTCCTAGTAAAGACTACAACTCCTTCTTTGTTGATGGTGCTTTTGCCTCCATAATGTCCTTGGTCTTATTCTGAATGATTTTGATCCCCCTTTTGTGGACCACAAAGCCTAAAAAATCTCTAGCCTGCACATAAAACACACATTTGAGAGGATTCATCTTCAGACCATGCTTCCTTATCCTTTCGAATGACTTTCGAAGATGATCTATGTGATTTTTCCCTGATAAAAACTTGACAACTATATCATCAATATAAATTTGTATAAATGTTTTGATAAAATCATGAAAAATGGAGTTCATTGCTCTTTGGTAGGTTACCCGACATTTTCAAACCGAAAGGCATCACCACCCATTCGTAGGATCCTAAGGCTCTAGGACATCGAAATGTCGTTTTCAGCACATCTTCCTCAGCAATAAATATTTGATTGTATCTAAAATACCCGTCGAGCATACTAAGATACTCATAGTCTGCGGCAGAAACGACAAGTATTTCTGCCACAGACATTGGATATTCGTCCTTTTGGATCGCAGTGTTCAGATCTCTGAAGCCAATGCAAACCCTCAAAGTCCCATTATTTTTAATGACAAGAACTATATTAGCAATCCATTTGACATACCTTGTTGTGCGGATGAACTTAGACTTGAGGGGCCTTTCGACTTCTTGCTTGATCTTCGACAAGATTTCTAGCGTAAATTGACTTGGAGCCTGTTTAATTAGCTTTCTTCCAGGCTTTATAGGTAACTTCAGTTCTACCAACTCTCTACTCAATCTAGGCATCTCGTCATAATCCTAAGCAAAGTAGTCTTTATACTTCTTCCGAAGTTAGATCACTTCGATTTTATGTTCTAGGCCAAGGTTGCCACTTGTATACATTATTCTTTTGGTTGTTCCTTCCCCTAAGTTGATTTCCTCTAGGGGATCCTGTGCTAGAATTTTTATGTTGGGTGCCACCAGGTCCCTTTCGAATCCCAAAGGCTCATCATCACAGATGGCATCGAGCCTCTGGCTTGGCGCCTCATCTTGAATCTTATCGAGTGGCCCTGGTTCGAAATCTATCTCAGTCCCTTCGAGGTGCACCTCAGTTTCATTGGCTTCGACAACCATATACTTAAATTCGGCTTCTAAGGCCATATTTAGTCTATTTTTGGCTACATAAGCCAAAATCTTTTCAAATATCTTAGACTCAGAAATAGTCACCGTCTTCGTCTCCCCCACCAGTTGGCTGAAGGCCTGATATCCCTTCAAATTCAAGGTCTTCTCCCACGACCTCTCTATCCCATTGAAAACCATAGGTTGGATGTAGATGAAGGAGTAAAATTTTGTATCAATAGGCGCAAATGCAAACCCTACAGGACTGCATGGAGCAATGTTCACCAGATTTTTATCGAAATGACGCTTGTTCACATGATTAACCTCATCCATAAAGTAGCTTTGATCAGCTTTGGTGGTTTCTAATATACGATCGTTCCTCTATATAGAGATTCTTTGGTGGAGCAAAGAGGGTACTGCCCCGATACCGTGTATCCATTCACGGCCCAAAAGTAATTTGTAATTAGCCTTTCAGGCAATAACCATAAACATAATTGGCCTAGTGATAGTACCAACTGTTAATTCTACATGGATTACTCCCAAGGTATGGCCAAATTTTCCTTCGTAATTCGACAATACCATATTATGAGGTGTGGCTAATTTTTTTAACATAAAGTTTGGCATCAGGTTTACCACTGCACCACCATCTACCAAAATCTTGTTGATTCCTACATTCTCCACCTTTCCCCTGATGAAAAGGGGTTTCAAATGATACTTCATTGCTTCATCAGGTCTTTTGAAGAAAACATTATGTCCTTTGACACAACCTTTGTTCATTATATAGTAACATATTAGCCTATATTTGGCCATTTCTACCTGAGTAGTCTCCTCGGACTCTTTGACCTTTGTGACCTGGTCATACTCTACTGGCAGCATATATGCCACGTTACAATTGATGTCTAAAGAAAGCTCCGACCTTATGTCAAAGTTATTTGTTACCATATCGTCATTTGTCGTTGGTTATCTCGATTTGTCTTCAGACTCTTCCTCTCGAGCAGGGAAAAGCTTTCTCACTAATGGCTTTTTCTCTCTGCCTCTATCCTTCTTTAGAGATTGGTTGCTGTTGGACTCCGCCATCGCTTTCTCGCTGACTTTTCTTTCTGCTTTCCTCCTCCTCTATTGCCTTCGCCACTAAGACCTTGTCATGGGATTCTTGCCCTTGTAATTCTCAGATCCATAAGTTTGTTGTTTTGACACTTGGAATTTCCTTTGATAGGCTATTGAGGAGCCTCGACCCACTTCAAAACTCTGTCATCTCTCGTAGTCTCGCTCTCTCTTCTCAGTAGGCTTCACCCATCTTCCTCTGGGAGCGTCAGCTGTTGGTTTAAAAGTAGATGGCATGTTAGTCTAGAGGCTTGGACCTCCTTGTTCCTGTCTTTGAGGGACTCCTCTTGTCAAAGGTGTAGTGATTACGGGTATCTCTCCAATTCCTTCTACGACTAGCCACTCGACCCATAGATAGACAATTGGGGAATTTGTCCCAACTTTTCCACAATTAACTCTTGGTTTTAATTAAAGAGACGAAACTCGTGAATACCATAGTAGTATCGCGTGTCGTCGATCCACTTCTTATACAATTTGAAATCCAAGGTACTAAAAAATTCAAGGGTAATGTGCTTATATATCGGTGCTTCCCTTGGCATAAAACATAACAGCCCTATGGAATGAGAAATCCTATATATATATATATATATATATATATATATATATATATATATATATATATATATATATATATATATATATATATATATATATATATATATATATATATATATATATATATATATATATATATATATATATATATATATATATATATATATATATATATATATATATATATATATATATATATATATATATATATATATATATATATATATATATATATATATATATATATATATATATATATATATATATATATATATATATATATATATATCAGCTTTTAGACCAAGGGTAGAGAAAATGCTTTCACACACGTACCTTGATGGGGTGATTATCTACTTAATCAAAGTGGAGTATTTCTTAGCTTGATTGTCGTCCTCCAAGACATGTTGTGAGGGTTGGAGGATCTAGTGTTTTCTCTCTTCCTAGGTCTTGATGATTTGACAACTTGCTTCCCCTTATCACTCCTCTTTGTTGCCATTGTTGATCGAAGTCAAAAAATTCAAAGTGTAATTCTTGGAATATTGTTCTCAGAAGTGTAATAAAGGTGATGGTTGCTGAAGGTTTTGCGAAGGTGGTTTAGGATTTTGAGGCGGGAAGGGTTAAAGGTGAAGGCTTTTGTTTTGTAACAATGGAGGTCTTTGGAGAGAATTTAGAAGAAAGTAGGAGGATGATGAAGATGATTGGTTTGGAGAGAGAAATATTTTGTGATAATGGGATTTTAAAAATCAAATTTAAGACTTCAAAGATGAGTAAATGAATATTATTAGGTGAGAGAGAGGTGTTTGGGGCCCAAAAATATTTGAAAATTTTGCAAAATAAAATTTTGTCTTGGTGCACTGGGCTTGCACCTGGTACGAGCGTACACAGCAAGGTACTGGTTTATGGATTAGGGTGAGGCTTTTATGGTTTTGTCATAAGGGTTTGCTACAGTCTGTTGCACATGCTACGGGCGCTCATAGTAGCTCTTGGTTTTTGTATGGGAATTTTTTTGTTTTCATGTCTTTGTCGGGTATTTTCAAGAATAGTTCCTTTATTGATTTTTCTTGACTTTTTTCAACATTCATCACTTGTTTTGCTTCTTCTTTGTGAGCTTATTATTAATTGAAAGAAAAGATAAAACAACAAGGAAACAAATAAGTGCAAAAAACATAGGGTTCCTCTCACGTACCGCTTTGTTTAAGGTCGTTTAGCTCGACCTCCTACACCCTTAAATTCAAGAGGGAGCTTCCTTCAAGATTGAGTCCATAGCATATCCCTTAGCTACTTTTGGGGCCAAAATAATTCTAGTCATCACTGCCATACACCCCTTCCTTTTTCTTTCTCCTATGAGGAGGCTCATATTTTAGGTCTTATTTTTCACGGACCTTCTCTTTCACTTGTTTCTTCTTCTTAGACTTAACTTTCTTAACTCTAGTTGTAGTTTTTTGTTTTTGGGTTCATCGCCTTGCACAACAGGCGCTTTAAAGCATTGGTTAGTGGGAATGAGACTTTTGTTCATAACTTCTATATAAACCTTATCTTTGGTGTTATATTTCTCGACTTTTGTGTTATCAAACAAACACTTTCCAACTTATTTTCATGGGAGGCCTTGATGTACCTTCTTGAACACAATTGAGTGTCTAACCCACTAAATAATAAGAGCCCCTAAATGAAGAATTTTTTCAAGAGGTTTGCTAGTATAAACTTGATCTTCTCTTGTCCTACCTCAAAATTTAACTTCCCTCTCTTAACATTGATGGTGGCCTCCGCCGTGGCTAAGAAGGGTCTACCTAAGAGTATCAGGATTTAGGAATCCTCATCGATGCCCATTATCACAAAGTCTACCGGAACATAGTACTCCCAACTCTCACTAGAACATCTTCTAACACATCTATGAGGTGCTTAACCGATCAATCATCCAGTTGCAAAGACACATTTGTCGGTTTCATCTCACATGTGTCTAACTTCTTACACACAAACAAAGGCATCAGACTAACACTAGCCCCTAAATCACAATTTGGTCTCTCAAAGTTTATGGTGCCTATTGTTGCAGTGAGAATCGTATATCAAGCTATTAATTAACTTGAATCACAAATCATGAAGTTCACCATCGAGCTTTGATTTATCCAAAGGAAAGGATAAAGATTGAAGAAAACCCTAAGTGCGCTATGTAACAACAAAGCTAGAGATCTAAGGTTTGGGGGTTGGTTATACCTAGGGAAGATGTTAGCATCCTAAGTATCTGTAGTACTCTACAGGAACCTCTTGTTAGTATTTGTGTTATGCTAAAGTTTTCTTGCTAAGGAAAATGTGCTAAGGTAAAGACCTAAGGTATATGCACTAAGTATGCTCGCCAAGACATTGCATCTCGTGCCTACGTATCCTAACTAGGATGGAATCAGAGCAACCATAGTTCACCTAACTAGGGATGAGGAACTCTTGACTATGGTCAAGGTTCCAGAGGGAAGTAAGTGTTCATAACCATGATACTTACACAGAGTTAACCAACTCTCCAAGTCTAAGTTGAAAATCTAACTAAAATTGACTTAAACCAAAGTCAAGGGGGAAAGTGAGTACTCATAACCACGATACCCACATAGAGTTTACCAACTCTAACTTAAATCTAAGTTGCAATACCAATTGGTTCTAACCAAACCAAAAGGAGGGAGATAAGTGTTAGTTGTTAGTGGTTAGAGGCAAAATGGCTCTAACAAGGCAAAGATGATCACTCTAACAAGGTCATAAGATACGGTAGGAAGACTAGGCTATCCTAGAAGGAAGATGACAAAGAAGTCCACGGATGTTTCTTTCCTTTGGAAATTGGGGAAGGCGCCCACTTGTAACAACAAGTAATGATAGAGAAACTCAGAGGCAAATGATAACAATCAAATGCTCAAATAAAATCACAAGCATATTAATGCTAAAATAAGATGATCAAAGCAAAGGACTCAACATGATAACAATCAAAGGAGGTCAGCAAGTTTATTATAAAATGTCAAATGTATCAACATGGCATCAAGAAACATAAATAAAGCTAATATCAAAACAAATCCACAAGCATACACATAATGACATGTTAAATGAAAATCATGAATTAAATACACATAAACATGGTATACTTCACATGAAGGCGCATAAACCTACATGACTTCCAACCAAACATGAAAAATGAGTTAAATAACAAATATAAAAGATTAATCAATAGACCAAAGAGGCAAGTGAAGCTCATGGTGTAACCATATATGGACATACACACAAAATATGTCTCTTGAGTAAAAAAATCAAGGAGGACAACCTCACCATAATAACCAAGCTTCTTACCAAATACATATAACACTCATTCAATTCAAATTGACCAAGGAAAAACAAAAGAATCACCAAAAGAAACAAGAAAAAACCTTAAAACCTTAAAAGACACAAACTTTGAACACATGAAAATGCCTTGAAAATAAACATTTTTGAAGTTTTCTTTTTAGAAATATAAAATAGACATGAAAATGAGATCATAGCAAAAAGAATGGACTAAAAAGCCCTTGGGATCACAAAGATATGATGGTTTAAAGTTGTGAAGAAAAAGGAGAAAAACCATGAATAAAAATTAAGGAAAGGCACTTGGAGGGTTTGAACCCATGCTGTCTTACTCACAGTCTAAAATCTTACCAAACCAACCATTGTGCACTTCAGGTAACTCTATGGCTACAACAGAATAAATATGTAAAATAGAGCAAAGACTGGAAAATAAAAAAGGAACAAAAGAGTCTGGGCGAGGGGGATTCGAACCCCAAACTCCCAAGGCCAATGTGGGCTGCCTCTAAAACTGGGGTGGCTATACATCCATTGTATAAGCCACCCAATAATAATAATAATAATATATTAAAAGAGAATGAACTCGGCCACGTCAGCATAAGTGACATCCACATCATCATCTTCTTCTCCGCTCTTATTCTCACTCAGATTTCTCTCTTTCTCACACAAACAACCATAACAACATAAAGCAACAACATTATAACTTCCTCATTTTAGCATGAAAACGAAAATGGTAAAAAGCATACTTGATCCATTTTTCATCAGGAACACAAATATGACTATATTATACTTTAAAAATGAACACATGCTTCACAAAATCTGGTCAAACCCATGAGTACCAAAACATGGATCAAATGAGAAATAACATGTTTTCAAATTATATAACACATATAATAGTTCAAACATTATGCAAATAACTCAATAAACATTTCTCTTTCACAAAGCCAACAAAGATGACGTGAACATGAAGAGTTTGAGAAAGAAGGAAGATTACCTCTTGGAGCTGGTCCAATACCTCTACAATGGTGATTGTAAAGGTGAAAGGGGATGCTGCTCAACCTCTTTAGCTCCTAGTGAGTAATTGTTAATGACTGGTTTGCTTGGAAACTCCTTCCTTCTTCAAACCCGATGGTTGATGTTCAAAGATGGATAAAAATGGTGAAATGTGATTAAGAGGTTACATCTCTCTTTTGGTGGATGAAATGAGTTTGTTATGATGTATGATGAAGGTTTATGGAAGCTGCTTTGTGTTTATGTGAGTAAAAAAGATTGTGGAGGAGTTTTTGCAAAAAAACAAGTGATTATGTGAGTTGCTCGAAAGTAGGGTTTCTTGGTGGTTTTCTCTGATTTTTTTGCTCTCCCTCCTCTCTCCTCTTTGCCTTGGTCTTAACTCCCCCAGATTATAGGATTCTTGGTTCGCTCAAGAACCAAAACTAACTTTGGTCAACACATGAAAAATGGTACATGATGGTGATGTTACACGAGCTGCACATGATCAGACACTTAAGGCAAGTGTTTTTGTTGTGTTGTGGCAGGTTGTGCAGTAAGGAAAGAGAAGGAAAGCTCCAAGGATATGAGCTGTAAGTTTGGTTTTGTATCTTCTCATGTTTATGTCATACATGCCTTTTGTTGTCTCATGAGAAAAGAATGCTTATTTGGGCAAGTCTAGGGATCATACTTGGCAGGTTTGGTGCACAAGAATTGATGTTTTGGATGTTGCAAAGTCTTGGAAAGACTTGGTTCAAAATGTTTGGCACAAAAGTTGGTTGTGGCTTGGTAAGCTTGGCATGACATGAGCATGAGCATAGTGGTGACTTTGGTACACTCTAATTCAATGATGATTGGCTCAATTGATGAGGTTTTAAGTTCTCTGGAAAGTGGGCATGAAGGTGAGCAATTTTCATGTTTGAAACCTTTTGAATTGAGGCTTGTAACATAATGAAAAAATGACATAAAAAGTGGTCCAACAATCTGGCCTAGGGCTTGACACGCATGGCCTGGTCATGCCTTGGGCAAGTTTCAACAAGGATTAACACCTATGTTCATCACATCATAACTTGTGTTCTAGAACTCCGATTGAATAGTTTTTTAGATGCTTGGAAAGCTGAGGTGGAGGAGAAAAACTTTGGTGTTATACACTTTTAGATTTGTAGCTTGGAAATACAAAAAATAATGTGTGCAAGTTGAGCAAAAACATGATTTGGGAGTGCCTTGGCAACTAAGGCAAGTTGCCTAACTTGTGCCCAAAATCACCAAACTTTGTGATTCCATAACTTTTCACTCCTTGATTCAATTTAGAACTTCTTTATATGTTTAGAAAGCTTAAATCAATAGTAATATCTTTCATCTTGGATGAATTTTGATTTGAGGTCAAGAAATCCATGAGTCCTCAGTTGGAAGTTCTTGCAAAAATCCTGCCCTAGGCTTTGCCCTACTTTGACCTCTATTGCACCCTAAAATTTGCCCAACCTTTTCTCTACTTGGTTTATGTTTCATTTCATGGTTCTAGCATTTGCATTTGCATATCATAGTTCATTTGCAGGGGATCAAGGGAGAGGTTCATAGCAAGAGAAGGTTACCAAGGGTTCTGAGCCTAAGCAAGAGGTTGTATTCAAGTTATCAAGTGTTTATCATCATCATGAGAAAGTCAAAGCTCCTTGAAAGAGTGGATGGACAGATGTGACTTACCTCCTATCTTGGAGGCCAATTGAAGATCATCAGAGGATCATGAGTCCATGGTTATGGATGGAGAATGTTGGGAAGCTCATTGAGTGCTTTTGAAGCCATTGTGGAGCTTATCTAAGTTGTTACATCATGTACAAGAGGTTGTAGTCAGAGGATTTCACACCTAGGGTTTCATCTGCCTAGTGCAAGATCAACTGTGAATTTGAAGGAGATTGAGACTTGGTCATAAGTTATTGTGATCATGGAAAGTTGTGTTAATGCATCTAAGATGTGGTTTCAAGATCAATACAAGAATAATCAAGAGTGTGAGGAGTTGTTGAATTAGGGTTTCTAAGCTTGTTAGTGTAAAATCCCCTGTTTAGTGCCTAACTTTAAGAGCACATATCAAAAGATACAAGTTTCATCTCACTTTGTTGTAAACATGAAACTTGTAAAGCATGTTCTTAGATTTCTTTTGAGTACTAGAACTCATCCATCTGATTTATGGAGCTCAAGTTATGAGGCTGACAAGTTATAGGTCCTCAGATGAATGTGATTTCAGTCAACAAAAGTCAACCAACTTCCAAGGCATTTTTGGCCTAGAATCATGTTTCATCTCACTTTGACCCAAACATGAAAGTTGTTCCTCATGATCTTAGCTTTCCAAAAATTCCTAGAAGTCCTTCATCTGATTTGTAGAACTCAAGTTATGAAGCTTGCAAGGTATGAGTATTTTGGGAAAGTGAGATTACAAGTCATTTTGGTTATAGGTCATTTTCATGATTTTGCAAACTTCAAATGAAACTTTTCCTAACATGGAACTTGCTTTAAATGATCCCAATTTCATCATAGAACATTCATTTGTCATGGATTTGGCTAGGGATTGGAGTTTGGTGAAGGAAAAATCATGAAAAAGTACTTTGAAGGCATGGATTAAATTGGATTGATTTTAATTCATTTTCAAGTCATGTTTATGCATTTTTTGATTCACTTTATCACAAAAAATAGAATGCACCAAGAAAATTGGCCTCATGATGTGCAAAATGTGTGAAATTCATGGTTACTTCAAGTGTAAGTCACACATTCAATTTCCATCATGGGATCAATTCAAGGATTCATTTCCATCCACATGATCAAAGTAAAGCACCAGCAACTAGTTTGAATCAGAATCAAGGGATTTGGAGCCAAAATGCATGTGGATATGAAGCTTCGATTTCCAAACTTTGTAATTTTCCAATTCATCATAACAGGCCAAATTGGGCCTCCAATTGATCATGGATCCATAATATATAAACTCCTGATGAAGAATAAACCCTCATTCGTGCATTTTGGTGAAGATTGAAGAAAATTACAGTTAGAGTTTTCAAGAGCAAAGTTGATCGATGGTTTTTACACGTTATTTTACAATTTATTTCAGTTAATCATTTGTTTTGTCTTGTTGCATTTTAGTTGTTTTTATCACATTTTACGCGTCGATTTAGTATTTTTACTGTTTCTAGGTTCAGGTATACAATAAAGGAGAAGCAGAGCGAAAACTGGGAAAAAATGGCAAGATTTCGGAAGAGTTTTGTTGTGAAATCTTTAGCAGTCTGCACGAAAACGACCATAACTGGAGTTCCGGGAATCCGTTTGAGGCGTTCTAAAAACCGCCGGAAAGTTAAGAGAGAGAGCTACAACTTTCGTGTTGGAGTCGAAGTCAGATTCGAAACAGGGGTGCAACACGGGTGCCCGTGTTGTGTGACACGGCCCGTGTTGCAAGATTTGCTCAGAAAAGGCGATTTTTGGAGAAAAAACAGTGGCACAACACGGGTGCCCGTGTTGTGTGACACGGCCCGTGTTGTGACACTTGGGACTTGCAAATTTCACGCGAAAAATATTTCAGGAAGCCAACATGGGCGCCCGTGTTGCCTGACACGGCCCGTGTTGCAGGAAGCGCTTTTTTCCCTATTTTTCTTGTATTTTTTACTCTTGTGATCCCCGAGGGTATTATGGGTATTTCCCTAGTGATTAGTTTGAATTGATACTATTTGATACGTGTTTGGAGAAAGAATAAGGATTGGACTTTTGAACGAAAAAGAGATTTTGACGATAAAGATTAAAGCGATCAAGGATTTGGGAACGGAAGATCCTCATGAGCGGAAGCGATTGAAGATCAAAGCAACCAATTCTCTTGTAATGTTAAATTTTATTGTTGATTTTATCTTTATTATTATGAGTAGCTAAACCCCTCAATGTTAGGGGGTGTCCCTGAATTGACTCTGTAATAACCTTGTTTCCTTTGAATAATGGATTTCACTACTTTCTAATCATCGTTGTTATTGTATAATTTTATTATGGCTTTTCTTATTTGACAAATAAGGATTTGTTTTACGGTTAACCTTAGGTTTGGAAAAACGATCGTTAACGCGTTTATACGATAATACTATAGTAGATATTGCCTAGGAATGAGGATACCCTATAGTAACCGTAATGTTTTAGATAAAATATGTTGCTTGGGATTATTCCTATACCACCAAGGAATTGGGGCATAGGAAGAATACCAAAGGGTTTTCTACTAAGGAATTAGAGTCAACTAATCTTTAAAACCGGTAACGATTGAATTGAGCAGTGATTTCTGAAAAATAAGGATTAAGGTTATTACAAGGTTTTTT
Organism: Lathyrus sativus; assembly: GCA_963859935.3. Lineage (NCBI taxonomy): Eukaryota > Viridiplantae > Streptophyta > Magnoliopsida > Fabales > Fabaceae > Lathyrus > Lathyrus sativus. The sequence continues at coordinate 215,441,961 of OZ012735.1, read as the reverse complement.
CATACACCATACTCTAGCATGCTTCTCATAACTGTCTAAACCTTTATTTTACTGCTTTTTCTTTTTGGCCTTTAAAATTGTAAGAAACAAATCAAAACCCTATGACTTTTTGTTCAATTGTATTATTTTAGAACTTGTGTTCATACGCAGTCCGCGAGATCGATATTCGGGGAATTTCCCCTTATTACTACATCGGTACAATTAGTACACTTGCTAATTTACCGGTCAAAAGTGAAAAGTTGAAATCCAAATTCAAGCAAATTCAAGAGAAATCAAGATCAACAACATCTTCAGGGAGCTTCATTGATTGTTTCTGGATCGTTTTGCACAAGGTTAACAACATTACAAGACCCAATGAAGAGGCTCCGTTAGGTAAATTTCAAATCAAGTTTTCTCTCATTGCATGCATCAATTTTGTGCCATTATTATTGCATACTGAAGTCCTACTTACGTAGGCCAATTCTGATAGATTAGGGCATTGTTCTTGATGATTTTCAGTTTGAGCATGTTTCTTGATTACTTCGATTCTCTTTATTCTTAAGTAAAAAATGGAAATGAAACCTATATTCGTAATCTACGTTGCGTGAGGATCAATTTGGTATTAAATTTCACGCATTTTGATAAGGTCTAGCACCTTCGTCTCCGGTGAGACGAACGAAGAAGACGACCGGAACAGTGTCCACCATCGTCTGGTTTTTCTTCTCCGTTGCCAGCGTGTCATGCCACTAGGATAGTTGAAACTTTGACTGAAGTGTGATGAACGGTGTAGATCGCATTTGACTGGCCACGCGTGCAGTTTGAATTCCACCTCATTAATGAAACGCGTAGTTTCATCTAGTTCAGATTGTGTGTTGGTTTGGGCTTTATTCACTTTTCACACCCCCTCCCAAGCGAGCCCAATCATTTTAACTGATTTCAATTGCTTTTTGCCACCTGCTTTTTTTTCATTTTTTTTCTTTTATTTTTCTTTTTCATTTTAATATCTGTTTTGATTTTAAATCAAGAAAAATACTTCTAAGTGTTGTAAAATCCCTAAAAAAATACTTTTAGGTACTTTAGGATATTAACTAATTTTTGGAAATTTTTATTTCCATTTGAAATATATTTTTCAATTAAATAGGGATTTTCACATTTGATGTGTTTTTAATTGGTTTAAAATTGTTCTTCTTTGTTCTTGATTTTCTTTCTTGAGCAATTCTTCTGTCCAATCATTGATTTTTTTTTCTCACATCCATGATGAGTTGAAGAATTTTATAGGACCACTTTTCCCCTGGTTTATTCACTTTTGGTGTGACTTTTAGGTATTTTTTAATGACCCCTAATTCTTTCCTTTCAAGGTTGTACACATTAGGGTTTAATTTCCTTTAGTGGTGCTTTGATGGAACATTGCCCTTGTGCTTTTGGCCTCTGGTTTCCAACTCATTTTTGATCATTTTAGATTTTATTTGGAATTAATTGAACATTTTTCCTATTTTTGAGATAGCTTGCAAGTTAGGTTATTTCTAAGTGATGCTCATACATACAAGTGGCCTAGTTTGATTTGGAAATGACCTTTGTTGATCCATTAAGCTCCTAACTCTTCTTGATTCATGTTATTAACATATTCATGAGTTTGGATGTTCATTTTTAGGTCATAAATATGTTCATGGCTTGTTGAATTGTGCATTTATTTGTAGGCTTCCCACTTGTGTTTCAAGTGTTGATATGATTAAGACTTTGGTCTTTCTCCTTGCCTTTTCTTGCATTCTTTTTTGTTATGTTTGATGTTTGATTTGTGAATCCTCTCCTCTCATCCTTACCTCTATCCAATGACTTTGGGATCCCATTTGAGATAGCTTAGTCCCTCCTTAGGAGGTACTTGAAGCATGTCAAGAATGGTGCTTCCTTGAGGACTTCTTTTGTTTGTTTCTTGCATAATCATTGAGATTGCCAATGCTTCAGTTGCCCTTATGAGTTCCTTGGTTCTCATATTGCCTCCCATTCTCTCATTGAATCATGTCCTCTTCTCTTTTCACTTTGCTTGCCTTTGGGCATTGTGGTTGATGTTTGAATCGTTGTACGATTTGTTCTCCCATTTTCATCCCATTGTTGTGTGCAATTGTGTGCTTTCTTTTGGATTGCTTTCTTCTTTGCTTTTGCATTTCTTTCTTGCATTAAGAAAGGTTGAGATGTGCTTGTGGAGGTATTCACCCCACACTTTTTCCTCCCTTTTCTTGTGTGTTGCATTGCATATGCATACTTGCATCTTTCTTATTTTATGCTTCCTTCTTCTGGTTCTTTCTTCTTTGCCATGTTCCCTTAGGATCTCTGATATCTCTTGTTCAAGAGATGATTATGATAGACCTTAGGCTTGAACCCATTCATGATAGTATTAGGTAGCATTCCCTTTCATCCCAACTATAGGTACACTTTGCATGACAACTATTAGGTTTGAGTTAGTCTCCCTTAAGTGTGTTCTTTCTCTTCTCATCTTCAAATTCTCTCAAAACACTTAATAAAGGTTAAGGATTGTTGTACGCTACGAGCTTTAGGTATTTGGGAAATAGTGATTGGAGGGCCTCCTCTCAATTGCTTAGAGTGTTTAGCATATGTCCTTTGGACGATATGCGACGCATTCGCTCCTAGGTCATAGTCTTTAGTGCAACATGAATTACAAATAATAATCAATGCACTTCTTCTCTAAAAAACACAAAAGAAAACTTCAAATCTTTTTATCCTTCGGGATCTTAATTTGGAAAACCTTTTTCATAAGGAGAGTTTTGTTAACTCTTGGTTCTACCGCAAACAGGTAACGCCTAAGTCTCCAATGGTCGAGTCGCATACACCTAATTGCTAGGACTAAGTTTTAACCCTACTCGGGCCTAAAACATTTTGAACCAGTCGGTGTTCTTGTTAGCCTGAACTAAGTTTGCTCTGATTTCTCATACCAGATGAGAATACGTAGGCACGAGACGACGATGTCTTGGAGAGCAACCTTCCCCCATCTTTCACCCGTAGTTAGCCAAACTACGTTGACTCTGACTTTCCCATTGCACGAAGGAATACGTAGGCACAGAGCGGAGATGCTCTGCCGAGCCTCTTTTATTTTCTTTTTTCCCTGAAACCTTTAGTTAGATAGTAAACACCCTTTTAGATAGACAGCAAAGCGTGGATCCCGTCGAGTACGACAGACGTGAGGGGTGTTAATACCTTCCCCTTGCGTAACCAACTCCCGAACCCGAGACATGGTTGTGATGACCTGTCTTCTCCCATTTTAGTCAGGTTTTCTATTATCGTTTCCTTTCCCTCTTTTGGGATAAATAACGAATGGTGGCGACTCTTCTGTCATTGTCGGCACCTTTTTTCACAGTAGCGACAACCTCCACTTGAAAACATCATAACTTGAGTTCTAAAAATGATCTTGAGGAGTTCTTGGTATTAAAAGAGATCTAAAGATATGATCTACAACTTTCATGTTGATTGCAAAAAAAAATTACACTTGGAACCATATTGAATTTTGCCTTGAAAATCACTTTAAATGTTGCCTTTTTAACTTAGAAATTTTCATCAAGAAACCCTAATTCTTCAAATCTCTTTATTTTGTTGTTTCAACTTTGAATTTTGATTATCCAACCATATGAGATCATAGACTAAGACCTCTAAAGCTTAGTATTGACCATAAAACTCAAGAGTTGACTTTTGAATCAGATGAAGTCAATTCCTCTCCTATCTACTTAAGAAACTCTTGACTTGGATTTCTTTGGACCAAATGACCTCTTATGAACCCAATAAATGTGTGAGGACCTCCTTGGTTAATTTCCCACTCAACTCATTATTGATCAAAGCTTCGTCCTCTTCTCTAAAAATATTAATTTCAACAAGACAAACAAAGCTTGATGATTTGGTTAGTAATGCAAGGATGATTGACCTATGATGCTCACGCAAATGTTGATGACATCTAAGGGGTAAAATTTAGGGTATGACACATATGTGACAAGGGAAAGAAAAACTTCCCAGATCTTTAAGCTTAGGTCACCATATTTTAAATTACAACACTACTATCAAGAGTCATAGCCATAATTTCATGGTTCTATAATTTCTTTTTATTATAAAGGATTTACTCTAAGAAATTATCATAAGAGAGCATTTGAGTTAGCTTTTCGGTGAAAGGCACATTGAGGTGGATCTTTTTAAGGAGTTCCATAAATGTTTTGAACTGGGCTTTCACTTTGGCCTTGACAAACCTTTGTGGGAAAGGGGAGATTGGTTTGTAAGGATGAGGAACAACATAAAGTGCTTCCTTCTCAACCTCTTTAACAACCTCTTTTTCAGGTGTTGTTGGCTCACTCTCTTCAACCTCTTTTTCTCTCTCACCAGAACTACCCATTTTCTTACCACTACGAGTTGTTACAGCATTCAAGTATCCCTTATGATTTTGCTCGGGTTGCCACGAAAATGACCTGAAAAGGATGGAGGTAGAAGTTTGTTGCTGAGCAACTTGGGAGATTTGAGTCTCCAACATTTTGTTATGGGTGGCAAAGTTGTCAATCTTAATGGTCAACGGCCTAAGTGCCTCATTGGTGATGAGGTTTTGATGTTTAAATTCATTGTTTTGATGAATTTACATCATCACGAAGTTTTCTATCAAAAGCTCTAAGTTGGATTTCTTAGGCTCAGTTGGCATAACTTTTTTGAAACTCGGTGGTCCCATAGCTTGTTGAGATTTTTTTTCTTCCTATAAGAGAAATTAGGGTGGTCTCACCACCATGGGTTATAGGTGTTAGAATACGAACTATTCCACTGGTTGTTGTTTAGAAATTTTGAATTTCCTTAGGTGGATCCTTTGGCGAGGATCATTTAACAATCTTTATTAGTGTGTCCATTAGTTCATCATATCTCATAGTAGAGAGTGACGGGGACAACAGAAGCAATAGGGGCAAGTGTAATATACGTGGGGGTGTGATGCTTAAACTATTTATCTTATGGTAAAAGGAATCCACCTTTGTGTTCATGTGGTCAAACACATTAACCTCATAGAGGCCATCAATTTTAGAGTCATATTTAGCGGCGACTTGTTGCATACTTCCCCATGAGTGGTGATTTTTGGTCATCTCTTCTTTCAAGTTATAGACTACATCTTGAGGACTATTCATGATGGCTCAGCCAGAAGCCGCATTTAAGGTCATTCTTGTGGAGTAAAAAAGACCATTATAGAAGGTGGGGATAATCATCCACTTCTCAAGTATATGAAAAGGGAACAGTCTTAAAAAATCCTAATAGCACTCCCACACGTCAAATAATGATTCCCCTTTTTCTTGCCTAAAACTATTAATCTCATTCCTAACATGGGTTGTATTGCTTAGCGAAAAATACCACGCAAGAAAGGCCTCTTTAAATTGAGTTTAGGAAGTAATCGAATAGGAGAGTAAGGATTAAAGCCAAGCCCGTGTACAAAATCTCAAAGAAAAAGGGAATAATCGAAGAGTAATGAAATTTTGGTCAACTCCATTAGCCTTAATAGTACCACCGTTATCAACAACTATAGAAAGATGAAGGTTCGAGTTTTCAGATGATAACCCAGTAAATTGATTTTGTAGCACCATATCGATCAAAGAAGGTTTCAATTCAAAATTATTTGTCACAATTGGCAGATGCGCAATACTACAATGCAGCCCCTCTTCGGTAGGAATCACACAATCCTTAAGTGGCTTAGTTTCAACTACTGGATCAACTATCTCTTGTTGTCTGACATTTCGGCGTCTCTCACGTAAGAAACGCTTGATTTCAATCATAGGTTCGACCAAATTCCTAGCAAAACAAGTTCTTCGCATAAAGAGCAACGAGAACTACAACAAAATAAACAGAAAAATAAAGCTATATTATATACGAGGATTAAATAGTAATTCAATATCAAACGTAATTGGTCCCTGACAACAACGCCAAAAACATGACACGCTGCAAGTGCATAATTGTGTGAAGTAGTAAAATATTATCAAACCATAAGGACCAATAGATTGAATATCGAATTCTACTCTATCGATGTATACCTAGAGAGATCAATAATTTGAGATTTTATAAAAACAACTAAAATAAAAAGCAGTTATTAGAAAAATAACTTAATTGAAAAGTACTTAAATCACAATGGAGACAAACAAAACTTAAGGTCACAGTTCTTACCCTAACACATCTCTACGATCCGAGTCACTTCTATTACGAGAGCTCTAACACAATTTATAGAAAATAGATAAATATGAGCAACACCTATTTTCGCCAATGTGTTTCCCTATCGATGAAGAACAATTCTTTGGCTTTCCTCGACCGAATTATTTATCAAGGATTCATTACTTTTTCTCAGCTATAAAAATCGAAACTTTTCTCAAACCCATCCAATGACTTTCATTTTATTGAACTTGTTTGTTTAAAAACATGCGCTCTGATACATATACATATCCTTTCAGACTATAATTGGCACCTGAGAACACTTTACTTTCGTACAAGGGTTGGAATGCATGGACTCAGGCATTAAAATAAATACAGATAAAAGACTCTTGTAATCGACTTGTGACAAATCATACAAATAGTCATGAGATAAGCCCCATGACCCCTAGTTCCTAATGGACTACTCACTCATGGTGAGGGAAAACAGAATCAAAGTGATATTCATAGTCGAATTCATAATAGACAACAAAAATAGAGTAGAAATTATATTGAAAATGATAAACAAAACCCGATTGATTAAGCTTTGATTCAGTGCTCTAACGGAGACTTGGGTACAAAGAGAATGCAGAAACTTAGAAAAAAACTTGGATCCATAAACTTAAGACTACTGTGAGTTTTATAGAGAATTCTAAACATGGACCAATATCTCACTGATCAATAGTCATTACATCAGAAAATATCATATCTAAATATGCACAATTCTAAAAATAGATGAAATTGATCTGAAAAATGAAAGAAATCAAGAGATAGCACGCCATCCTGCTACGGGTGGCCGTAGCCTCTAGTCTTTATATGGTGCATCAAAATGAAAGCATCTCCAAAGCTTGGCTGCTACGGCCCGTAACAGCTGTTACTGGTGGCCGTCACAACCCTCTGGATTTTGTACTAGGATTTTCCGACTTTTAACGTTTTTCCGTGTGTTGCTTGTTTTTGTTCCTCTTTCGCCTCAAATTCTTATTAAAACCTAAAAATAGCAACAAAAAAACACTACCAATCTTGTTGTGTTTTCTCCAATTTTGAAGTTTCAACGATATGTTATTGTGTTATGATTGTGTTCCTCTTTTTTCTTTATGTTTTTTTTTTCAACTTAAAAAATCATATTTTTACCGCTACATTTCATCCTTTTTTAATTAATCCAAACAATAAAACATAAATTGATATAATTTCATTCCTCATTAATTAAAACATATCTTTAGACTATGTTTTGATATCATAAAATAAATGAAACAAACTAAAATGTAACATAGCAAAATGAAGATTCTATACTTTCGTCTTAAAATTTTAGGACGCAAAATATAGTCGTAAATAATAAAATTGAAATATACTCATTTCACTCTATTCTATTCCACTTCATCCGATTTTAAATAATTGCAAAACTACTCAATTCTATCTCCTACCACTCTACAATGTCTAAATCAATCAATCAAAATAAAGCCTAAAGATAAAAGAAAAAAATATACGAGGATTGTTATTCTAACACCAACCTTACACCATGAAGAAATACAACAAGACATGTGTACTTTTGAATTAGAAAAAATGAAAAATAATTATTAAATATAACAAAAAAGAATCAAATCGTATGAAATATGGTTTAATTGTCATATTTGGGTGTAGGATTATCATTGCTGATTACAAGGTATAAACCTAAATTCTAATGTGAATATTTAGTACAGAAACATGGAATAAAATTCCCTACTCGATAGTAAAAGAAAACCTATAAAGTTGGAATTAAACAAATAAAATAAACGAGTTTATAATGATAGATAGATTGACTCAGCAACTCGAGATTGTGTTTTGTCTCTTTCACTGTTTTTTTTCTTTCTTATCTTCACACTTCAAACCCAACACGTAAATCTGTCTCTCTCTCTCTGCTTCACCTCATTCGCTGTCTCTCTATCCATCATGAGACGCTACTTCTCCAAATTCATTCATTCGCCAATTGGATTCAACACATCAATTTCAATTCCGGTAAATATCTCTCTATCTTTGACTTTCTTTTACCTCTCGTGAAACTCACTCACAACACACTTTACCTCAATTGTTCTTCAACTTCAATCAATATTACTTAGATCTAATCTAAACTGTTATGTTTATGTTCTTATAGTTATATTTAGGTTCATGTTTGTGATAATGAAAATTTGATTAGTAGTGAAACTGATTCTGTTATATCAGGTGAAATTTGAGACGAGAATATGTAATCTTCAAACTTTAATCAAAGGAGATTCTAGTCATTATTCTACAGAAACTTCAGTAACATCTTGTGATTCGTTATCCGAAGAAAAGCCGAAAGAGAATTCTGTTTCTGATATGTTGGTGGATTCATTTGGAAGGATTCATACTTATTTGAGAATTTCCTTAACAGAGAGATGTAACTTAAGGTGTAAGTATTGTATGCCGGCTGAGGGTGTGGACCTAACTCCTACCTCTCAGGTTTTAACGAAAGACGAGATTCTGCGAGTGGCTGATCTGTTTGTGAGTTCTGGTGTGAATAAGATACGGTTGACGGGTGGTGAGCCGACTATCAGAAAGGATATTGAAGATATATGTTTTGAGTTGTCGAGTTTGAAGGGGTTGGAGACGTTGTCTATGACTACGAATGGGATTGTGCTTGCGAGAAAACTTCCGAAGCTTAAAGAGTGTGGACTTACTGCTTTGAATATTAGTGTGGATACGCTTGTTCCGGCAAAGTTTGAGCTTATGACGAGACGGAAAGGGCATAACAAAGTAATGGATTCAATTAATGCTGCTGTGGATCTTGGTTATGATCCGGTTAAGGTATATGTTTGGTCTTGTTTCTTTACGTTTTGCACATTTTTCGATTTGGTCACTGTAGTGTTGTTAAATAGGGGCACAAATAGTGCAGGGAAGTTTGAACAATTCACAATTGTTTTGGATACACTATAGACAAGTGGAATTAAACAAATCACTATTGTTCGGTGATACGTTATTTAATACAAAATGTTGTCAAATAGCTGCTATAGCACTATTGGATGTTGAAATCTGAATTAACTGTTATTTATTGCGATATGTGGTAGACAATATTGGATTCACCTCTCTATGAGTAGTTTCCTTTTGACTAATTCATAAAGGCATTCACATATTGCTGATTGATACATTTGAGTGTGTCTTGTATGTTTCTGTTTCATTCTAGGTCAATTGTGTTGTAATGCGTGGATTCAACGATGATGAAATCTGTGACTTTGTTGAGCTGACGCGTGAAAAGCCAATTAATGTTCGGTTCATTGAGTTCATGCCTTTTGATGGAAATGTTTGGAATGTCAAGAAACTTGTACCTTACTCAGAAATGTTGGATACAGTGGTAAGGTAGAAATCGGACAGCAGAGCTCGTTTTTATAGTTTTTTGTAATGTTTTCTTATAGTTGAGAGCCTTCATAACCATCATTGTCAAACAGGCGAAACAGTTTACTAGCTTAAAAAGAGTTCAGGATCACCCGACAGAAACGGCTAAGAATTTCACTATAGATGGCCATAAAGGAAAAGTTTCATTTGTCACATCAATGACTGAACATTTTTGTGCTGGTTGCAATAGATTGCGACTACTAGCTGATGGAAACTTAAAAGTTTGTTTGTTTGGACCTTCAGAGGTATGTTATATTCTAACCATCAATCATTATTCAGTATATCATGCACGCCACTTAAATTTCATGACCGCAATTCTGTTACGCTCTTCTTTATGTGTTTTTGGTGAATCTGGTTATAGTTGGTGATGATAAATTGGAGGCTTTTTAAATCCAAAAGACATTGAATCTGATAATTAGATCACATGGGAAATGAAGGATTAATGGATTGGTATTTAAGGAACATAAATGATTTTTATGAGTATAAATATGAACTTAAACCTTATGTAACACTAACACTTTAGATTGAAGGTGTGCCTGGTGTCTGGCACACATCGACACTGACACATGCGTTTACATTTTACTATTCCATTTATTCAAATTACTACTAGGATCAATGTTTCTGGGTCAGTGTCTGCGCCATTCCTTCATAGCTTAAACCTTTAGCATGATAAGGTTTTAAAAAGTGCATAAAAGATTCGTATTCGTATAGTTAGCTATGAGATTGTTGGGTATGGTTCTGGGTGTTTGTCCATCTTGAAGTTTGTTTGTATATGGTTTTGACAGAAGACATGGAAATTAAGCATGACATTGTCATTTTGTATTAAGGGATTATTCATATGAATCATATCCTTTCCTTGCAGTCATGAAAATAAACTATTTCTCATTTTTAAGCCACAACTTGGTGAAATGATGGCTGTTCTGCTTCCTATTAAATATGTATAACATGTTTCATGTGTAACTTTAGAAAAGGATTACTGTGACTGTCTTACATGGGCTTATTGTCTTGCACTGCAGGTAAGCTTAAGAGATCCCATACGGAATGGTGCAGAGGATCACGAGCTTAGAGAGATAATAAGCGCGGCGGTATGCTCTTGTTATTATTACCAAGATTCCGAATTTCATCATGACGATTTAGTAATTTTTTAGTATTAGAACTATATTTACTTGCTATATTCTAATACAATTTGTCAAATTCTTCCCTGAAAAATGTGATTGCATTCTACACGGCTGAGGACTTGTCATTGTTTCAAATTGCGGCCGCGGTAGCGGTTGCTGTTATGCTGAAAATCTTTATGTTGCGGCCGCAATTTTGGTTAAAACCATGATACCTGCCTAGCACAATAGTTAACAGTGGATGATGGTATAGTAACTAAAATTGTAAGGTTTATCTAAGTTATTCTACAAGATTTTGTTCTATCATGTTGTTTAGGTGAAGAGGAAGAAACCTTCACATGCCGGTATGTTAGACATAGCGAAGACGGCAAATAGGCCTATGATACATATTGGTGGATAAGGTTTGGTCATTATTTTTTCTTTCTCTATAGAATTTTCGCATTCAATCTCTATGAAGATTGGTTTTACAATTTACTAAACCACAAGGATTTATCTGTGATATATATCAGGTATATCATATGTTGTTAGAACTCGCCATATGGCAGGACGACACCGGAGCAGCCCCAACCAAAAGCAGTCTGAACTAAGCATTGATCGAGATCTTCGCCAAACACACTTCATACATGCGATCAATTTTTTTCCGGCTATACCTTTAGCGCGGATTCTGTTGATCGTCTGTACTTTTAGCAAATATGAAAGGTTTGAAGAATAAAGCTCATTGAAGAGCATATCAGTGAACGATGCCAATCTGATCTTTTATATTTAGATCATGTTGATCTTTCTCAGTGGATAGTTTATTTAAATATTGAGCTTAGAATTTTAAGGTGGCTTGTTGTATTTATATATACTATGATGAGTTACTTAGCAAATTGGAATTTTGATAAGATTTTTTTGCCGGCATAGAGACACACATTTTATAGCTATAGATGTTACATAAAAAAAATTATAACTAAAGTCAATTAATGTATTAAAGAGAAAATTGTAATTATCTATTGAGAAAGACATGTTAGAATTGTGCTTCCCACGTTTTGGTGATATGAGAATGATAGAAACCTTAGTTGAAAGAATTTATTTTATGGAAAACCGCTCATAAAAATGTCTTATTTACACTTTTTCTTTTTAATCTCAAAATAAATATCTCTTTAAAATATCAATACAATATTTATTATTATTATTATTATTATTATTATTTTCACTTTATATTTCTATATTAATTTTTACGTTTTTCAACTACTTCACTAACTATAATAAATAAGGACATTTTAATAAAAAATATAAATTTTATTATTAAAATTAATACATCTAATCATATTCTCAAAAAACACATACATCTCAAATAATAAAATATTTATTATGAGAATAATAAGAATAATTAAAGTATACAAAATGCAATAGTCTTAAGAGTATATAAAATTAAGATAGTCTCTTATTATATTAGTTGGTTTTTGAGGATTTTGAAGAGGAAGATTTTGGAGGACTTCGATGTATGATTGATATTTAAAAAAAAATAAAAATCTAAATTGATATATTAATTATATATTATCATATTATAGTTTAAACATTTTTAAAATATCAAATTCATTTTAAAATATAGATGTTTAATCTTCAAAATATTCTCTTATAAAAATCATTCAAAAATCAACTCACAGATAGACCTTAAAGAAAAAAAATGGTAATTTATGTTGCCAACTTAATTTGTGAGAAAATACAATACTTTTATAAATGTTATATAAATATAAATAAAAGACTTTTGATATTTAATATAGACCACTTAAGAGTGTCATGATATGTGGTTGCCCCTTCAGATTTGTATTAGGAGCTGACTTTTTGCCATCCAAAGTCAAATGTTGTCATAATCTTGAGTAAAACAAAAGTAAACTATACAAGCCAAACCTTGACATTACATTAAGTTATAAAAAAAATGTCACTATAGTGGTATCCCATTAATTTCCAAATAACATTTAGATAACTAGTTGAAATAAAAATGTATATAGTGGAAGTAATTAAATAACATAATTATTTTGACTAAGCTTTTTCTGAAATTTTCGTGGAAAGATCCACAATCTTTAAAGTCGTTTTAAATAAAATAATCAAATATAAAAAAATGTGATCCGACAATTAACATATTTACATGTTATTTATATTTGACAATTTTAATTTTTGAGACTTAAATCTTTTATATAAAATCGTTTAAGGTAAATTTTAAAAAATTGATAAGAAATCATTATAGATAATCTCATACAGAATAGTATGTGATTTCAAAGTAATGTTGTTAGTTGATTTCTTGAATGAATAACAATTTGCAATCTTCAAATCACTACACATTCATATATAACTAATTACCAATCTTCAATAAGCACAAATTTTGTCTGTGATTAATATTTGTAATTAATATGCACGCATCAATTAGCAAGAAAAATAACGAACAAAACATCAAAATAAGATCTTAATTTTAATTAATTAAGTAGAGGCATAGTAGTACTTAACTCTTCCATAAAACCATCATATTCTGAAAAACCATCTAAGAAACCATTGAATTTTTCATTTGACTTTGATCTTCTCCATATTTCATCCTCTTCAGTTTCATTCTTCACACTTATCATCCCATTTTGCAGACTAAGAAAATCCTTTTCATCTTCTTGCACAATAGGTAGTGCAGTTTTGGATTTGCTTCTTGCACCTCCCTTTTCATGTTCTTCTGGCTTTCCTGTGAGTCTTTGAACAAGCTCTCTGAAATTTGCAACATCAGTTTTTATGATTTCTGGAGCATATATATGAATTATTCGGATTTTCGGCTTCGCTTTTGATATCACTTGTGAATCTTTGCCAACTCCTAGCTTAGAAGATGTTGATGAGGTTGGATAATATGTGTGTTGCTTTTTCATGTTTGATTCTGAATGTTGAACAAAAGAGTTGTTTGGTTTGAAACTAATGTTTATTACACAAAAATATAATGTAACAATATGTGAAAAGTTTATATGAATGTTTTTTGGATAAACAATTCACCAAATTTATAGTCAATGAAATAATTTAATAAACAATGCGATAAAGGGTCCCTCCCATTCACTTGCATGATTTAATGAATGTACTAATCATTACAGTTTTAAAAAAAAAAATTTAACTCAAAAACAATCCCGACAAAACGGTATCAAAAAAATGTCAATAGTTCCATAAATTTTATGATAGAAAAAAAATTGTGATAAATTCAATGCGACGAATGCAATTAATATTATTAAACCTATTAATATAAAAAAGTATTATAATTTATGTATCAACCGAAATTGAAAAAGGCTTTTTGCAGCTCGAACTAGACTGAGACGCTATTTAAAACATGCTCATCATTAACTAATGGGTCATTAATAATAGAAGCAATTAATGAATATACTTTCTCTATGATTTATCTCTGATAAAGTGAAGATTTTGAATGTGACAGCATGACCAAAAATGTGTATAAACTCTGAGAGAGAAGTGGAAAAGGCATACCCAAAAATTTGCATAAATAGAATTTATGTTGTGTTTGTAAAAATCAGCTATGCACACGAGAGTTTTGTGAGTCCTAGTTGACAAATATTCTTGCAGTATACCACGTGCACGTGTGGAAGTGGTGGTCCATTCTGTTTCGCACATGAGTGGTAATTAAAGGTTGTGTCAGTCACGGTTACTATCTTATGCAATATGGCCTACATTATGTTCTATTAGAGGTAGCAATTGCACCATTTGAATCTATGATCAAGGTACTTGATCTGTTTGTTTATCACCATTTTGACCATGTCATAGCTACAATTGAATCATTAAAACATAAATGGTTTTGATTGGTTATTGAAGAATTTTTTTAAAAAATGCCACAATTTAAAATTAAAAATATCATATTGCCACGTATTAAATTTTTTTAAAAAGAATACCACATATTCACTGGGGCCGTCTATTGGGAAGACGACCCAATGAAGTCCAAAAAAGGTAGTTGGGGTTCAGAATATTTATGAATTTTTATGAATTTAACATCATTTTTATGAATTTTTATAATGTATTAATAAAGAAAATATTTATAAGTGAAAAATATTTATGATTTATGTATTAATAAAGGAAATTTTTATGATTTATGATTTAATTTATGAAAAATATTTATGTATTTTTATAATTTATGAAAAATATTTATAATTTATGTATTTTTATGATGTATTAATAAAGGAAATTTTTATGATTTATGATTTAATTTATGAAAAATATTTATGTATTTTTTTCACTCATAAATATTAATAAAATTTTCTTTATTTATGATTTAATTTATTATTTTATATAATTAAAAAATATTTTAAAATAATTAAATTATATAATGTGAAAAATATTTAATATTAAAAATAATTAAATTATATAACTAGATGATGTGAAAAATATTTAATAATATTAAAAAATTATTTAAAATAATTAAATTATTTATTTATTAATATAAAATATCATTTAAATAATTTTAATATATAAAAAAATAATTTAAAATATAAAATAATAATATATAATATATATTTATTTCTAAAATAAATAAATAAAACAAAAAAAAAAACACGTAGTATAGGGTCGGCCAATGGATGGCCGAACCCCAACTACCTTTTCTGGACTTCATTGGCTCGTCCTTCCAATGGACGAGCCCATAGTGAATATGTGGTATTTTTGAAATTTTTTTTTAATATGTGGCAATATGGTATTTTTAATTTCAAATTCTGGCATTTCTGGAAAAAAAATTCGTTATTGAAAGTGATCTTAATCGACAATCGGAGACACAATAACAAAAACAAGGATATATTATGATCAAGTCAATCCTACTTTTAAAATGGACTTTATAATTTTTCAAGTAAAATTGTCGAGCTTTATGAGTTGCCCTAAATATGTTGTGTTGGTTTAGGCTTCTTTTTTATATAGAGAAATGCGCCTATATGATTAGTTTATTTGTCTCATTTATTTAAGTGGAGATAATCAATTTAAGATTGAAAGAGATAGAGAGAAAATAATGATTCAAAAGAGATAAAAGAGAAGAAAAACTCATTCTCGCTATTCTGTAACCAGTCATACTAAATCTAATATCTCTGATTCGTTAACCGTCAGGTTGAGCTCAAATTTGGAGACTCAGTACGTAGCACATGTATCTAACTTTTGACCGTTCACAATTTCAAAATAACGTCTGAGATGAGAGTTATCTGCTTTGCACTAAAGCTGCAAATTTGAGAAATTTTTTAACTTTTTTATTCTTATTTGTAAGCTAGTTTGCTTTGGAATTTGTGGTTGTTAGTACTAGTTTGTGAATCACTTAAAGACTTTCTTATACTCGTAATTGATTAGAGTGGAGTTAATTATTTAGTATAAACGACTCGTGATTTTTAATCTCATATTGAGAGGTTTTCCACGTTAAAAATGTCGGTGTTCTTTTGTGCCTTTATTTGTTCAATTTTTCGTCTTATATTTGTTGTTGATCATCGAGGTCCTTACAAGTCTAAAAAATTTTATATTCGCAGCGTATTGGTCTATTATTGTATTTTAATTTCCCATCAGAGTGGCATTAGAGCTCTTGGTTAAGGGCTATTTTACTTGTTTGAATGATGGAGTCAAATACAAATATGAAGATGGTATTGTTGAATGGTTCCAATTACCATTTAAGGAAGGGCAGGATGAAAGACTTACTATTTATGAAGAAATTACATTTATTGATTTTTAGTTCTGCAAAGTTAGATTTTGTATCTGATGAAGAATAAGAGTTTGAACATCAATAGGTATATGGTTTCATTCGAATATATATATATATATATATATATATATATATATATATATATATATATATATATATATATATATATATATATATATATATATATATATATATATATATATATATATATATATATATATATATATATATATATATATATATATATATATATATATATATATATATATATATATATATATATATATATATATATATATATATATATATATATATATATATATATATATATATAAGTTAATGTTTATAATCTTTATTACTAATGAGACACATGCAAAAACTTTGTGGGAGAAGATAGAGTCCTTGTATGCCTCTAAATCAGGGAATAATAAATTGTTATTGTTGAATAGCTTTATAAGTTTGAAGTATAAAGAGAAGACTTCTATTTCAGATCACTTGAGTGAATTTCAAGGGCTCCTTGATCATATGTCAAGAATGAGTATCAAATTTGATGAACTTTTAGGACTACTTCTATTGCTATCTTTACTAGAGTCTTGGGAGACGTTTCGGGTTTCTATTATAAGTTATGCTTCTAAAGGTGTTGTTTCTTTAGAAATAGCTAAGGGTGGTATTCTTAATGAGGAGATGAGAAGGAAGGTATAGGGTTCTTCATCTCAACCTAAGGTACTTGTCACTAAAAATAGGGGGATAAGTCATAAAAAGAAATCGAAGAGTGGTAGAGAGAATAGCAGAAGCAAGTCTAAGCCACAATATAAGAATCTGGAGTGTCATGATTGTCACAAAATATGACACATACAAAAGTATTGCTATCAGTAGAAAAGAGATAACAAAGAGAAGAAGAGTAAGTCTAAACAAAGATACCATGAAGGTTATGATGATGTTACTACTACTACTAGTGATGATCTTGTTATTCTTCGTGATCACGAGTCTTTTAATCTTGTATTAGACAAGAGCATGTGGATAGTTGAAAATGGTGTTACATTGCATTTTACACCTGAAGGTGAGAAAATACTTAGAAAGGGGGTTGAATAAGTATATTGAAAAACTTATAGTAATAAAAACTCAAGGATTTTTATCCTGGTTCGTTGAACTCAACTACTCCAGTCCACCCTATCAAAAGTGATTTACCTTTCTCAACAAGGACTTAATCCACTATTAAATCAACTGATTATAATAGCAAGCACTAAGAGCAATTGTTCTTAGTCTTCTTAAGAACTATTGATCCCAACTGGATCTTCTTAATGATCTTTTACAATCAAATGTAAGAATAATACAAGTGTTTAAATTGCTTCTAATTAAGCTTTATCACAACTGTGATTTTACACTTAAGATTTAAGAACTATGAAATAAATTCAGCAAATGAGAATAAATTATATGAGAGCTTTCTTTGAATTTCTTTCAAATGTTTCGTCAACTGAAGAAGATGGATGGAGTCTTGCTTTTATAGGCAAAGATCTCCAAGTAGCTATCACGTTGAAGGTTGTGTACTAAAAGGTCTGAGCCTTTTTGTCTTCACATCACATGACCTTTCTTAGAAATAGAATGCACAGAGAAATCTTTTTTGTCTGTGTTCTTGTGTCTAGCATTAATGAGGAAAGAGTTGTTTGGCCATACTAACGGACATAAGTTTGAATTCTTCTTCAACAAGTTTCAGCAAATATCATCAGAGTCTAGATTGGTCAGAGTCTTCTGATGTTCATCAGAGTTTGCTGAATCAGAGTCTTTGCAGCATGTGTGCTTTCAGCGTGTAATTGTTCAGAGCAGAGTTTTGGGATCAGATCCTCAGTACTGGCAGTTGTCGCTTTCGCGAAAATAAGGTGCCGGCACAACAGAAGAGTCGCCACCTTTCGTTATTTATCCCTCAGAGCGGGAAAGGAAACGATCGGAAAAACCTAACGAATAAGGGTAAGACAAGGTCGTCGCAACCATTGTCTGGATTCGGGAGTCGGTTACGCAAGGGGAAGGTATTAGCACCCCTCACGTCCGTCGTACTCGACGGGATCCACGCTTGTTAGTTTACTTGGACGGGTTGGTTTTATTCTATCTACCTATCAAGGCTGGCTGAAAAAGAAAAGAAAAATGACTCGGCAAAGCGTCGCACTTTATGCCTACGTATTCTCATCAGAGAATGAGAAATCAGAGTCAACGTAGTTCGGCCTACGAAGGGTTATGGGGGAAGGTAGCTCGCCAAGTGTCATACCCTAAATTTGTCCTACCCTTTTTGTATTTATTTTCGCATTTATCGTTCCATGCCATTTAGACACGTGTCATCTCGCAATTGGTTGATTTTTCAAAAATTTATCTTTTGACCAATCAAAGTGTGACATGTGGCCTAAAAGGGCATTTTTGTGAATTTTATTTCTTTTCTTAATTTCATAAACCCTTTTCTTCCTTTTTTTTTAAAAAAAAGGGGTATTATTTATAACAATATTTTATGCACTTATATAACTCTTTTATTTGTAAATATCATTTTTATTCTTTTAGCTTGTTTTACATATACATTTATTAATATCTTTTATTTTTTTATATTTTATATTTAATTTTATTTTTTTAAAAAAATAGTTATTAGTTTAGTTTAAATTAATCTATTCATTTGTTAATATTTATTTATGTGTTTTGTTAATATTCTTTTTTTACTTAATTATGTTAGTTAGTATTTTAATTATTAATTTACATTGTTAATCTTTGTTTATTATTAATTAATTAACTAAATTGCTGAAAAAATTGTAAAAAAAAGAAGAAGCAAGTTGGGAGTGAAAGATGGCCCAACGGTGGGAGGCCCATGTACGACCCGTTAGGTCTGCTGTGGGGGGTCCTTAAAGGGGAGGTCACTCTTAATGGAAACCCTAAGAATGGAGGGAATCTACTGTTCATTGGACCTAAAACGGCTGCCCCAAAATTGAACCCTAAGATTGGAATTCAATGTTCATTCCCCTCGTCATCGAAAATCAGCCGCCGAAAAACCCTACCCTCCCTCTTCTCAAACCCTAGCCGTCGGTGCATCTTCCCCATCCCCCAAACCTTCACCGTCGTCACAACCTTAACCACAATAGTGTCCTCATTTCCACGAAACCCCCTTCCTTAAACAATCCGCAAACCTCTTCCCTCACCAGAAAACCCTAAATCGCCAACTTCTAATCCCCTCTGAAACCCCTTCAACACCGGTTCGATGTTCAAACTGCGGCGATGAGAGCTATTTCAGAGTTATCCCGTGAAGATGCGTTGGTGAAACCCTCACAGCGGTCCTCCATCCATCATACGAAGTCAAGAATTCATCAAAAAGACGGGTGGTGATTGCAACTAGGACAAGGTTTCTTCTGGTTCAAAAGCTTAGCTGTGGAGGCAACTCATGAGTCCCCGTCAAATACGAGCGTCTGTGCGGTAATTTCAGAGACATTTCGTTATGCTGAGATCTTGTTTTAAGGATATCATGATGTTAGCTTTAAGCCAGGTAGTGAGCTATGAACATTTCGTTCAGAACTTTTATGTTTGCATTGCATATTTTCATAGTTGAACTGATGGAAAATATACGAAACAGTGTTGTTTTGCGTTTCTAGAACAGATGTGTATTTCTCTAAATTTTTGTTAATGTTGTACTAAACTCAGACTTGTACTGAAGGTACATGGTTATTTCAGAAACTTTTATTTGTTTCGGTTTTGCTATTTGGTATTTCGCAGGGATTGATTGTGCTCCTGTCATAAGGAACATATTGGTATATTCTGGTTTAAAGTTTGATTCACCGCTTCATGGTAAAGGTGTTCGTATGTAAGATTTAGGTGAGCATTTCACATGATTAATGTCTGTCATGTTATATGCTAGTACATTGTTGTTATGTAATATGTCGTTCTGGCGTAAAATACATTGTTGTTTGATGAGGGTACTGTCAATAGATTGAATTTTAAGTTTTAGTTTATGAGATCCTGATAGTACTGATGCAGTTTGTCCTGATATTCTGTGGATATAGTTGTATTTCTACTGTTTGGAAATGTGCTACTGTGGTAATGTTTTGGAGTTAGTGATTTGGTATGAGGTTTATGTTCATTATTTGTTTGCAAGTATTTTCAAAGGTAGATAAGCAGGTAGCAGTATGATTGTGAATATATTTTCATCTCTATCCAATTAGAATCAGGGTGGTGTTTGTTTATTTTTTTTCAATAATCTATTTGAGTTTGTTAATCATTTATCAGTGTTTGAGGAATTGTTGGCCATAGATTTTCAGTATTGTGTAATACTTGGTGCTGATTGGTTAGAACTAATATGACTGAGATAGGTATCAACTCCATAATACCTTATTGCTGGTGCTGTTCCATGTCTTAGTATCTATACATATCGCCATGAATCTCTGTCATCTCATTTAAACATGATATCAAATTATCAATTTAAGGCTCTTGATATCACTTTGAATTTTGAAGCCACACTTTTTATGGCACTGGTATAATCTGCTACTAACATTCCCCATGTTATATAAGTCAAGTGTATATCCTGTTTTATATTTGAAGTGAAGCAGGGGAACCTTACGGATGGCGGCAATCTCGCGAAGGGATATTTTGTTGATCTGTTTATATTCTGTTTTATATTTCTTCTGTGCAGATTGCAAAGTCGCCGCAATTCGCCGTGAACACTAAAGCTACGACTAGCTAGGATGTGACATCCCCAGCTAACATGGCTTTCTTCAGCGGCATAGCAACAATTTTCCGAAGGAAGCAACAATAAGGCATCAGGAACCTGTTGCGACTTCCTCAAATATCAGCAACACAAAGCAAAACATCTCGTATGATTCTCAACAACCAACGCGAACAGAATCTAAAGCGATAACAGCAACGACAAGGTTCAGCGCAATATTTCTGCATCAGTAGCAGATTCGCGACTGCACTGCAAAAGCAAACTTGACGCAGCCGGCATTTGCGGGTTTACTCCTATTCTCCTCCAGACAACGGTTTTATGACCTAGGTAGTTGATTGAATTGAAGCTGAAAAAATCTTCCTGATCTACTTTGCTTGTGGTGGTGATGATGGCAACTGCGGGTGTAGCACCTGCTTCTGGATTAAGAGATGTAAATGCAGCAAGTTCAGTAATTGCTGCTGATAGGTTACCTGATGAGATTCTTGGCATGAGAATTAAGGATGATAAGGAAATGGAAGCAAGTGTGGTAGATGGAAATAGTACTGAAGCAGGACATGTAATTGTCACTACTATTGGTGGTAAAAATGGCCAGCCAAAGCAGACAATAAGTTACATGGCTGAGCGTGCTGTTGGACAAGGATCATATTCACGTTAACATTGCCATATTGGTAGTTACGTGAGATATCAAGAGTGAAATGTCAAAGTTGGCATGAAGAGTCCTGCAGATTTTTGGAATTGGTTAGAAAAGCAATGTTCATTCATTTTAATGTTAATTAATTAGCTTAGTGTTTAATTACAATTGTTTTTAGATTTTAATTTTCACTAGCTAGTTAACAATTTACCTCAAATTAATTTAGTATGCTTTTTTTTTCAAATTGGAAGATTTTACTAAATATACTTATTAATTTTGAACACTTCAAGACAGTATTTTAAACAAAGTCCCAAGTCTTTTTTTTTATGATACTTGTTAAACTCAATGTTTTCTTTTAAAAAATAAAAGTCTTTTTATTAACTAGCATTTTTTAAAGGAATTCTCAAATGTTTTCTAAATAAAATCTTAGATTATCTTCGAACGTATTCTTAAAATATGACTAATCATTTTTCTTAGATTCAATTTATTTTTTAAAATTTATTTTTTCAAGCAAGTCATGAAAAATTAAGTTCTTGAAGTCTAGCACTTCTTGAATTTTTGGACAAACATTATTGGGGTGTACACCTTAAATAAATACGTCGTTCGACTTTTCATTTTAGTACGCGATTTAGAACAAAACAGTATCATAGGAATCTAGCATTCTGTGTGATATTTTCTTTGTTCATTCCAACATTTTTCAAATAAAAATGGTGTTATTGAAATCTAGCATTTCGGTAATACCCCGATTATTTAGTTGTGGGGCCGACGTCTCATTTATTAAATACTTGATATTTTCAAATCCTATCCCGCGTTCTCACTTCTCACACGTTCACAAATTATTTTCATACCCCATTTCGCTTCAAATCCTTTTTACAATATTTTTCTCGATCAAACTTCGAAAGAAGGAGATTCTTGGAATCTAGCATTCCTTGAATCTTCGAGTGAATAATTCTCGAGGCACGCTCTTGAGTTGTTATTCACTCAACCTTTCGACTCTTTCAAATTCAAACATTTTCCAACATTCTCCTAAGTCGAGCGCTCGTACGCATTCACAACCATCGACATTTTTGCACACACATTCACAACTCCTCGTGGTTTCGATATTAGGAGCACCCTCAGGGACTAATATCGTTTCTCACAATCTTAACCTTTGACACGTCGTCAAGTCGGTTTCATTTTCGATCGAATCCTCGACACGTCGTCGAGCCACTTCCAAAATAACTTCTTTTTGGCCTCGCATGCCATTCTTCGATTCAACCCTTTCACAAACATTTTTAAAACTTACGAAAGAAAGATATTCTTAGAATCTAGCATTCTTTGAATATTTGAATGAGTGACTCTCGAGGCGCGCCCTCAAGTTGTTATTAATTTATTCTTTCGATTTCAAAACATCCAACTCTTTATCTTCAATTTATTCAGTCAATTCCCGAAAGAATTGAGTTCTTGGAATCTCGCATTCTTTGAATTCTTGAGTGGCAAGCTCTCGAGGCACGCTCTTGAGTTGCTTGTCAGTCACCCTTTCGCCTCCTTCTCAAAACTTTCAACTCATTCAACCTCATCTTTCGTGGTTGTTACCACGAACTACGGACGCTCTGATTCTTTATTCATTCTTGAGTATAAGACACATAGGCACAAGATTGCGATAATCTTGGCGAGCACAATCTCCTCCATCTTCCATTTCCCCCACTCTTTCCCGCAGTCGAACTACAACGCTCTGATTTCTCATTCTCGTCCGAATGAGCATACGTAGGCACAAGGGCCCCAATCCTTGGCGAGCACCCTATCCTCTAACCACCCATCTCTCCTTAGCGTCTTTAACCTATGAACCTACTAATTCTACCTTTATCAGCGAGAAGAAAAGCAAATAAACCTAGACAACACTCCCCACAATTACCTTAAGAGGTTCCCGTCGAGTACGACGGACGTGAGGGGTGCTAATACCTTCCCCTCACGTAACCGACTCCCGAACCCGGAACATGGTTGCGACAGCCCTGTTCCTATCCTTTCGTTTTTAAGAGGTTTTCTCGATATTTTCCTTTCCCGTTTATTCGGGATAAATAAAGTTCGGTGGCAACTCTGTCGAACCGCATTTCCGCGCCTTTTGCGCGAGGGTCGTTTTCTCCGAAATATCTCCGTGATTTTTCGAGGTGCGGCAGGTGGCGACTCTGCTGGGGACATTTTGCTCCATGCAAAGAGAGAGTCGAGCCTATCTTTTGGTTTATGAGGAGTGTTCGTTTTTATTTGTTCTTCTTGTTTATGTATCTGTTCTCTTCTGGATTTTATTTGTGCTTGTTATCTTGGTTGCCTGCTGGTTCTTGGGATGACATCATGAGTAAGGCTCTACGCCCGAGCTTTGGTAAAAGCAGAGAGAACACATAGTTTAGAATTGGTAGTCGAGTAGTGTTAGTCTCCGAGGACTTGCTCCTTATGGGCCTAGCATGAAAGCTCCTCCAGAGGAGACCTATTCGTAGATCTCGTTGTAACGCAGCTAGCCTGTTGCACGACTTGATTAATGAAGGGTCCGTGATTCTGGGAACCTTTTGTTAGCACCAGTTCCAATATTGGTGGTCGTGTAATGTTAGTCTCCAAGGACTCGCTCCTTGTGCGCCTAGCATGAGGACCCCGCTCAGGAGAGACCTTATCGACATTATTGTCGTAATACAGCCAGCCTGTTGCACGATGCTAATACGACTAGTGTCTGTGATCATGGGAACCAAACGTAGAAACTATCCCGTAAGTGGGTTTATGGGTAGAGTGTCTAGATCTTCCCACATAGGTCGTACCTGTCAGTTTTCTTTGAGAAGGAATTGTGGTTACTTATCTGTTACAGACTTACAGTTATCAGCTTCAGGAGCTGTTTGAACTATGATCCTGGATCCTGGATCTTGTATCTTGCATTACATCTTGCATATCATTCGCATTGCATTTCATATGTTGTGCATTTTGCATTTCCGGTCCTTCAACAGAATCTTATGTCTCCGTTCCTTCCTCTCCAGTAAATCAAGCTGAATCCTCGACACCAGTACGCAACTAGAGCCAATACCAGACGAATGATGGAGCAGATTCAACAGGAGCAAGTCGCCTTCAGGGAAGAATTGGATTCTATGAAAGGAAAGATCGACCAGATCCTCGAAGCCATCCTCGCAGCCAGGAGAGAGGAAGAACAGCGTGAAGCCGCTGCTGTCGTCAATGGACAAGGGTCTACTGCTATCCCTTTGGTCCCAATTCCGAATTCTCATGGGATGCCGTTGAACTTCAACAACGCAGTCGAAGGAAACACTTCTTAACCAATCCCAGTGCCTGGAGTCACCATTGGAGCCATCCCGCAGGCCCAGCCTACTGCTGTGCAGATCCCAGCTCCACATATCGAAGATACTCTGATGGATCAGTATGACGACGTTCAGAACTATCACGCTGCTATTCCCATCGCCAGTCCTGTTGCTGCTCAGGATTCAGAAGCCATGAAGATGTGTCGAGATCTAGCCGAGAAACTCCGAGCCATGGAGGGGCACAATTCAAATTCTTTCAGTGCTTTGGAATTATGCTTGGTGCCTGATGTTGTCATTCCTCCCAAGTTCAAGGTGCCCGAATTTTCGAAGTACAAAGGTCTCAGTTGCCAAAACATTCATCTGAAGATGTACTGTCGCAAAATGGCTGCCTATGCCAGAGACGAGAAGCTCATGATCCATTGCTTCCAGGACAGCTTGTCTGGGGCATCACTCGAATGGTATATGCAACTAGAGCGTAACAGTGCGCGCACTTGGGCCGAGCTAGCTGATGCATTTGTCAAGCAGTACAAGTACAACACCGATCTTGCTCCTAATCGTACTCAGCTTCAGAGTATGACTCAGAAGGATAGCGAATCCTTCAAGGAGTACACGCAATGATGGAGAGAGCTAGCCGCAAGGGTGCATCCACCTCTTGTTTACCGTGAGTTGATTGACATCTTCATGGGTACCTTACAGGGCCAGTATTACGAAAAACTGATCGGTAGTGTCTCCGCTGGATTTTCTGACTTGGTGATCGTCGGTGAGAGAATTGAAGAAGGGCTGAAGAGTGGGAAGATCCCAGGAGGTTCTAACAGCCAGGCTAATGCCAAGTGGCCTTTTAATGGATACAAGAAGAAAGAGGGCGAAACAAATGCCATCTTTTTGCAGAAAGGGCAAGCTTCTCAACAAGCTCTTGCTCCTATGCCTTATCAAGTTCCCTACTATCAGTATCCATATGTTGCTGCTGTGCAATATGCTCCAATGCCCTATCAGCCAGCTGTTCAAGCAGCGCAAGCTCAGATGCCACGGAAACAGGCTCCTCAGCAACAAGCCTACAACCAGCAAGGATATCAGTATCCTCCTCAGCAACAGCAGATGCAAGCTACTCAGCAACGACAAGGTGCTCACCCACAGCGTCCCCAGAGAACATGGAGACCGGATAGAGTCTTTGATCGTCTACCAATGTCGTATGCCAAAATCTTTGCTCAGTTGATGGAGAAGAAAGCTGTTGTTCCGAGAGACTTAGCTCCTCCAACCATCCTTCCTGCCGATTACGATGCAAATGCTCATTGTGAGTTTCATAAGGGCGCTCCAGGTCACACCATTGAGGACCGCAGGGCTTTCAAGCACATAATTCAAGACATGATTGACAGGGATGCTATCAACTTCAATGGGAAGTCTCCAAACATCATCAACAATCCGATGCCACCAGTCAACTAGTGCCAACATCAGATTGATTCCAGTCAAGTTCATTCCCCGAAGAAGGCAGTCATGTTGCCATTTCATTATTCGCAGTTTCTTATGTTTTGTCTTTGTTTATTTAAGTGATGTATGCTTTGAACAATTGCCATTCGTATTTGGTTTTCATTAATGTATCGTTTATGCATGTTTTGATTTAGTTATGTCGTATTCACTCATTTTTCACTTATCACCGACACATTTATTCACCCCACTCTACTCACTGTTGTTTAGCATGACTTGAGGGAGGATGATGACAACGAGATACCCATAATTGCAAACGGTATGCTTTCAGATAGAATCTCGTCAATGATGTACAGGCATTGCTTCAATTCCCCAAACACCGGAGATATAAGGAGTTAATCCCTAGTGAACCACTTCGAGCCTAGAAGTAGCAGCTTCCTTCGGATATTCAAACCTTTACACTCAACCTGGGGCAGGGTAGTGTTCAGTTAATCCAATCCCGTATTCGAATCAATATCTAAAAGACGATTGTCCATCAAAGACCCATGCTATGGCAGTCACAAAAAAATCAAAAAAATCAAAAGCCAGCTAAGTCAGACACCTTAGAGGGGACTTAGGCAAAATCAAGGCAATCCCGATGGATCTGATAAACGAAGTCAATCCATGCAAAAGTTAGGGATCAAAACAAAAGCAAAAGAGGATCCCGAAACCCTCAACAAAAACAAAGGAGGATTCAGTGGCCACCCAAGTCAAGGGGCACTGACATCCATCAAAAAACCAAAATAAGGTGACTGCCACGACGAGCAAACCTTGAACCATCAAGCTCACACCGTCCAAACAAGTGTAGAATTAACTGAACGTAGGAATGGATATTGTTAAGAAGAGAGGGGTGGGTACAAATCATACTTTGAGCCTAATATCCTTTGTTTCATAATCGTGAACCAGACCACGTTATAGCCCTCGAAAGTCCTAATTGAGGCGAGGTTTATTCTGAAAGCATATTATCGCAAGGTTGTGTAACCTGACTCCTCACATGATTTCTAATCATCAATATTGGTGTCTTTTTTGCTTGCTATATCTTTCGCACCAATCAAATTAGCACAACGTCTGGGCTAGCGGTCCATTCGTCTCACTATCACGACACTTCAATAAGAGACACTTTTTCAAAACTTACCTTGAACTTTGCATTAATGTTACCATTTATGAATGTACAATTTTAATCGCAAATCAGTGTTAGGTATTCAAAGACATTTCAACAAAAGGCAATTGAGGAGGAACTTGACTTTCAGTGACTGTCACGAAGCAAGACTACCTCAGAACCCACAGGCTGGGGCAAACCACTCAGTAGCTCGAACAGGGGCAAGTCATCCGAGTTCAACCACCATATGTCAGAGCTGGTTAACCTGAGGCAAACCATTAACAAGTTCAGACTGGGGCAAGACCAGGTCGTCCTGACCAACAAGCAGAGTTGCAACCTTCTCTGAAGAAAATTGACAACAAATCACCAAGTACCCAGACTTGAGACATCCAGAACATCATCTTATGCTCTAGGCGTGGCGTCTTCAACAAACTGCGCGTCGAGGAAGTCAATCCCTCCCACCACCCGAAGTCCAATCCGCATTGGCAAACTACCAAAAGTCCACCCACGCTGGCGTCTCCACCTTACATTTCCAAATTACCCGTCTGCATCATCTGCATCATACCCATTGCATTCGACCTCATAAGCATCTTGCATCATATGCATACTCCAATCATACCATACTTCCCCAGCTCTTGCGTCTCCGCTCGTCAGCATTTGCATTTGCACGGTCACTCATATGGAATATCATTTATCATCTAGTATTCATATATGCAAGTCAAGGTCCAGGATCAGTCCCGAAGATTTCCAAGACCATCGATCGCCCAGTCAGGGGGCATCTTCCGCAAGATGGTGGGTTTACCCCACGATTTTCAAGAGCTTCAAAGCAGTCATCAACCCAGTCAGGGGCAATCTTCTGCAATTGTGGGTTTCTCCCACAAAATTTGAAGTTATTCAAAACAAGATTCAGCCCAGTCAGGGGCATCTTTTTCAAGACCACGGGCGTCTCCCGTGACGAATTTCAACCTCGTGATTGATCAAATATGCAAATCAGCATTCAGCCCAGCCAGGGGCATACCATTTAAGACCGTGGGCGTTCCCCACAAAGTTGTTCAACCTTTTGTTGGGAAAATCCAAGAAGTTCAGTGCAAGATCCAACCCGAACAGGGGCATCTTCAGCAAAACTGTGAGCGTTCCTCATGAAGTTGTTCAACTTTTTGTTGAGCAAACCAAGACATTAAGATAAATTCAGCCCAGTCAGGGGCATCCTCTTCAGAATTCATGGGCGTAACCATGAAACCATTTCAGCAAAACTATGATTTCCAAGCAAAGACAGTGGGCGTACCCTGTCAATCCCCTTACTATCATCCTTTCGGTGATAGTCGAACCTGGTCAGTTCAACCCAGCCTGCATCCTTTTGGTGTTGGTAAACTTCATATTTGTGTTGTCCTATCATCCTTTTGGTGATAGCGACCTGTGTGTTGTGATTCGCTCCATCATCCTTTTGGTGGTGGGTCTGGCATTTCGTCGATGTCAGATTGTGTGATATTTCTTTTATGTTTTCGCTCTATCATCCTTTTGGTGGTGGGTCTGGCATCTCGTCGATGTCAGATTGCGCGATATTTTATTTGTGTTTACGCTCCATCATCCTTTTGGTGGTGGGTCTGGCATTTCGTCGTTGTCAGATTGCGCGATATTTTATTTGTGTTTCGCTCTGCCATCCTTTTGGTGGTGGGTCTGGCATTTCGTCGATGTCAGATTGTGCGATATTTTGTTTGTGTTTTCGCTCTGCCATCCTTTTGGTGGTAGGTCTGACATTTCGTCGATGTCAGATTGTGCGATCGTTTATTTGTGTTTCGCTCCGTCATCCTTTTGGTGGGGGGTCTATCATGGTCATTAATAATAGATTGTGCGATGTGTTCATTTGTGTTTTCGCTCTGCCATCCTTTTGGTGGTAGGTCTGACATTTCGTCGATGTCAGATTGTGCGATCGTTTATTTGTGTTTCGCTCCGTCATCCTTTGGTGGTGGGTCTGACATTTCGTCGATGTCAGATTGTGCGATCGTTTATTTGTGTTTCGCTCCGTCATCTTTTTGGTGGGGGGTCTATCATGGTCATTAATGATAGATTGTGCGAATCTTTTTGTTTGTTTTCGCTCCATCATCCTTTTGGTGGTGGGTCTGGCATTTCGTCGATGTCAGATTGTGCGATATTTTATTTGTGTTTTCGCTCCATCATCCGTTTGGTGGTGGGTCTGGCATTTCGTCGATGTCAGATTGCGCGATATTTTATTTGTGTTTTCGCTCCATCATCCTTTTGGTGGTGGGTCTGGCATTTCGTCGATGTCAGATTGCGCGATATTTTATTTGTGTTTCGCTCTGCCATCCTTTTGGTGGTGGGTCTGGCATTTCGTCGATGTCAGATTGTGCGATATTTTGTTTGTGTTTTCGCTCTGCCATCCTTTTGGTGGTAGGTCTGACATTTTGTCGATGTCAGATTGTGCGATCCTTTATTTGTGTTTCGCTCCGTCATCCTTTTGGTGGGGGGTCTATCATGGTCATTAATGATAGATTGTGCGATGTGTTCATTTATGTTTTCGCTCTGCCATCCTTTTGGTGGTAGGTCTGACATTTCGTCGATGTCAGATTGTGCGATCGTTTATTTGTGTTTCGCTCCGTCATCCTTTTGGTAGGGGGTCTATCATGGTCATTAATGATAGATTGTGCAATGTGTTCATTTGTGTTTTCGCTCCATCATCCTTTTGGTGGTGGGTCTGACATTTCGTCGATGTCAGATTGTGCGATCGTTTATTTGTGTTTCGCTCCGTCATCCTTTTGGTGGGGGGTCTATCATGGTCATTAATGATGGATTGTGCGAATTTTGTTTATCTCGCTCCGTCATCCTTTTGGTGGGGGATCTATCATGGTCATTAGTGATAGATTGTGCGATAGTGTTTTGCTTTGCCACCCTCTTGGTGGTAGTAGCTGTGTGTGTTTCATCCCATCATCCTTTTGGTGATGACGACTTGTGCCAGTTATTTACAGCTTACTCAGAGGTTTACATCATCCAGCGTTTTCAACTCTCGAGCATCTCTTTCTTTCGGACAAATTCAGGGTCTTTTTTTATATCTAATAGACTTCTACCTCAGGAATATGAACGCCAATGCAGTTCATTCTTCTAGGGTTAAGTCGATTAGATAGGGGCATCTGTCATACCCTAAATTTGTCCTACCCTTTTTGTATTTATTTTCGCATTTATCGTTCCATGCCATTTAGACACGTGTCATCTCGCAATTGGTTGATTTTTCAAAAATTTATCTTTTGACCAATCAAAGTGTGACATGTGGCCTAAAAGGGCATTTTTGTGAATTTTATTTCTTTTCTTAATTTCATAAACCCTTTTCTTCCTTTTTTTTAAAAAAAAAGGGGTATTATTCATAACAATATTTTATGCACTTATATAACTCTTTTATTTGTAAATATCATTTTTATTCTTTTAGCTTGTTTTACATATACATTTATTAATATCTTTTATTTTTTTATATTTTATATTTAATTTTATTTTTTTAAAAAAATAGTTATTAGTTTAGTTTAAATTAATCTATTCATTTGTTAATATTTATTTATGTATTTTGTTAATATTCTTTTTTTACTTAATTATGTTAGTTAGTATTTTAATTATTAATTTACATTGTTAATCTTTGTTTATTATTAATTAATTAACTAAATTGCTGAAAAAATTGTAAAAAAAAGAAGAAGCAAGTTGGGAGTGAAAGATGGCCCAACGGTGGGAGGCCCATGTACGGCCCGTTAGGTCTGCTGAGGGGGGTCCTTAAAGGGGAGGTCACTCTTAATGGAAACCCTAAGAATGGAGGGAATCTACTGTTCATTGGACCTAAAACGGCTGCCCCAAAATTGAACCCTAAGATTGGAATTCAATGTTCATTCCCCTCGTCATCGAAAATCAGCCGCCGAAAAACCCTACCCTCCCTCTTCTCAAACCCTAGCCGCCGGTGCATCTTCCCCATCCCCCAAACCTTCACCGTCGTCACAACCTTAACCACAATAGTGTCCTCATTTCCGCGAAACCCCCTTCCTTAAACAATCCGCAAACCTCTTCCCTCACCAGAAAACCCTAAATCGCCAACTTCTAATCCCCTCTGAAACCCCTTCAACACCGGTTCGATGTTCAAACTGCGGCGATGAGAGCTATTTCAGAGTTATCCCGTGAAGATGCATTGGTGAAACCCTCACAGCGGTCCTCCATCCATCATACGAAGTCAAGAATTCATCAAAAAGACGGGTGGTGATTGCAACTAGGACAAGGTTTCTTCTGGTTCAAAAGCTTAGCTGTGGAGGCAACTCATGAGTCCCCGTCAAATACGAGCGTCTGTGCGGTAATTTCAGAGACATTTCGTTATGCTGAGATCTTGTTTTAAGGATATCATGATGTTAGCTTTAAGCCAGGTAGTGAGCTATGAACATTTTGTTCAGAACTTTTATGTTTGCATTGCATATTTTCATAGTTGAACTGATGGAAAATATACGAAACAGTGTTGTTTTGCGTTTCTAGAACAGATGTGTATTTCTCTAAATTTTTGTTAATGCTGTACTAAACTCAGACTTGTACTGAAGGTACATGGTTATTTCAGAAACTTCTATTTGTTTCGGTTTTGCTATTTGGTATTTCGCAGGGATTGATTGTGCTCCTGTCATAAGGAACATATTGGTATATTCTGGTTTAAAGTTTGATTCACCGCTTCATGGTAAAGGTGTTCGTATGTAAGATTTAGGTGAGCATTTCACATGATTAATGTCTGTCATGTTATATGCTAGTACATTGCTGTTATGTAATATGTCGTTCTGGCGTAAAATACATTGTTGTTTGATGAGGGTACTGTCAATAGATTGAATTTTAAGTTTTAGTTTATGAGATCCTGATAGTACTGATGCAGTTTGTCCTGATATTCTGTGGATATAGTTGTATTTCTACTGTTTGGAAATGTGCTACTGTGGTAATGTTTTGGAGTTAGTGATTTGGTATGAGGTTTATGTTCATTATTTGTTTGCAAGTATTTTCAAAGGTAGATAAGCAGGTAGCAGTATGATTGTGAATATATTTTCATCTCTATCCAATTAGAATCAGGGTGGTGTTTGTTTATTTTTTTTCAATAATCTATTTGAGTTTGTTAATCATTTATCAGTGTTTGAGGAATTGTTGGCCATAGATTTTCAGTATTGTGTAATACTTGGTGCTGATTGGTTAGAACTAATATGACTGAGATAGGTATCAACTCCATAATACCTTATTGCTGGTGCTGTTCCATGTCTTAGTATCTATACATATCGCCATGAATCTCTGTCATCTCATTTAAACATGATATCAAATTATCAATTTAAGGCTCTTGATATCACTTTGAATTTTGAAGCCACACTTTTTATGGCACTGGTATAATCTGCTACTAACATTCCCCATGTTATATAAGTCAAGTGTATATCCTGTTTTATATTTGAAGTGAAGCAGGGGAACCTTACGGATGGCGGCAATCTCGCGAAGGGATATTCTGTTGGTCTGTTTATATTCTGTTTTATATTTCTTCTGTGCAGATTGCAAAGTCGCCGCAATTCGCCGTGAACACTAAAGCTACGACTAGCTAGGATGTGACATCCCCAGCTAACATGGCTTTCTTCAGCGGCATAACAACAATTTTCCGAAGGAAGCAACAATAAGGCATCAGGAACCTGTTGCGACTTCCTCAAATATCAGCAACACAAAGCAAAACATCTCGTATGATTCTCAACAACCAACGCGAACAGAATCTAAAGCGATAACAGCAACGACAAGGTTCAGCGCAATATTTCCGCATCAGTAGCAGATTCGCGAC
Source organism: Lathyrus sativus (assembly GCA_963859935.3). Lineage (NCBI taxonomy): Eukaryota > Viridiplantae > Streptophyta > Magnoliopsida > Fabales > Fabaceae > Lathyrus > Lathyrus sativus. Next base: position 215,408,646 of record OZ012735.1, on the reverse strand, counting down.
TGCACTTCAAAAGCAAACTCGACGCAGCCGGCATTTGCGGGTTTACTCCTATTCTCCTCCAGACAACGGTTTTATGACCTAGGTAGTTGATTGAATTGAAGCTGAAAAAATCTTCCTGATCTACTTTGCTTGTGGTGGTGATGATGGCAACTGCGGGTGTAGCACCTGCTTCTGGATTAAGAGATGTAAATGCAGCAAGTTCAGTAATTGCTGCTGATAGGTTACCTGATGAGATTCTTGGCATGAGAATTAAGGATGATAAGGAAATGGAAGCAAGTGTGGTAGATGGAAATAGTACTGAAGCAGGACATGTAATTGTCACTACTATTGGTGGTAAAAATGGCCAGCCAAAGCAGACAATAAGTTACATGGCTGAGCGTGCTGTTGGACAAGGATCATATTCACGTTAACATTGCCATATTGGTAGTTACGTGAGATATCAAGAGTGAAATGTCAAAGTTGGCATGAAGAGTCCTGCAGATTTTTGGAATTGGTTAGAAAAGCAATGTTCATTCATTTTAATGTTAATTAATTAGCTTAGTGTTTAATTACAATTGTTTTTAGATTTTAATTTTCACTAGCTAGTTAACAATTTACCTCAAATTAATTTAGTATGCTTTTTTTTTCAAATTGGAAGATTTTACTAAATATACTTATTAATTTTGAACACTTCAAGACAGTATTTTAAACAAAGTCCCAAGTCTTTTTTTTTACGATACTTGTTAAACTCAATGTTTTCTTTTAAAAAATAAAAGTCTTTTTATTAAATAGCATTTTTTAAAGGAATTCTCAAATGTTTTCTAAATAAAATCTTAGATTATCTTCGAACGTATTCTTAAAATATGACTAATCATTTTTCTTAGATTCAATTTATTTTTTAAAATTTATTTTTTCAAGCAAGTCATGAAAAATTAAGTTCTTGAAGTCTAGCACTTCTTGAATTTTTGGACAAACATTATTGGGGTGTACACCTTAAATAAATACGTCGTTCGACTTTTCATTTTAGTACGCGATTTAGAACAAAACAATATCATAGGAATCTAGCATTCTGTGTGATATTTTCTTTGTTCATTCCAACATTTTTCAAATAAAAATGGTGTTATTGAAATCTAGCATTTCGGTAATACCCCGATTATTTAGTTGTGGGGCCGATGTCTCATTTATTAAATAATTGATATTTTCAAATCCTATCCCGCGTTCTCACTTCTCACACGTTCACAAATTATTTTCATACCCCATTTCGCTTCAAATCCTTTTTACAATATTTTTCTCGATCAAACTTCGAAAGAAGGAGATTCTTGGAATCTAGCATTCCTTGAATCTTCGAGTGAATAATTCTCGAGGCACGCTCTTGAGTTGTTATTCACTCAACCTTTCGACTCTTTCAAATTCAAACATTTTCCAACATTCTCCTAAGTCGAGCGCTCGTACGCATTCACAACCATCGACATTTTTGCACACACATTCACAACTCCTCGTGGTTTCGATATTAGGAGCACCCTCAGGGACTAATATCGTTTCTCACAATCTTAACCCTTGACACGTCGTCAAGTCGGTTTCATTTTCGATCAAATCCTCGACACGTCGTCGAGCCACTTCCAAAACAACTTCTTTTTGGCCTCGCATGCCATTCTTCGATTCAACCCTTTCACAAACATTTTTAAAACTTACGAAAGAAAGATATTCTTAGAATCTAGCATTCTTTGAATATTTGAATGAGTGACTCTCGAGGCGCGCCCTCGAGTTGTTATTAATTTATTCTTTCGATTTCAAAACATCCAACTCTTTATCTTCAATTTATTCAGTCAATTTCCGAAAGAATTGAGTTCTTGGAATCTCGCATTCTTTGCATTCTTGAGTGGCAAGCTCTCGAGGCACGCTCTTGAGTTGCTTGTCAGTCACCCTTTCGCCTCCTTCTCAAAACTTTCAACTCATTCAACCTCATCTTTCGTGGTTGTTACCACGAACTACGGACGCTCTGATTCTTTATTCATTCTTGAGTATAAGATACATAGGCACAAGATTGCGATAATCTTGGCGAGCACAATCTCCTCCATCTTCCATTTCCCCCATTCTTTCCCGCAGTCGAACTACGACGCTCTGATTTCTCATTCTCGTCCGAATGAGCATACGTAGGCACAAGGGCCCCAATCCTTGGCGAGCACCCTATCCTCTAACCACCCATCTCTCCTTAGCGTCTTTAACCTCTGAACCTACTAATTCTACCTTTATCAGCGAGAAGAAAAGCAAATAAACCTAGACAACACTCCCCACAATTACCTTAAGAGGTTCCCGTCGAGTACGACGGACGTGAGGGGTGCTAATACCTTCCCCTCACGTAACCGACTCCCGAACCCGGAACATGGTTGCGACATCCCTGTTCCTATCCTTTCGTTTTTAAGAGGTTTTCTTGATATTTTCCTTTCCCGTTTATTCGGAATAAATAAAGTTCGGTGGCGACTCTGTCGAACCGCATTTCCGCGCCTTTTGCGCGAGGGTCGTTTTCTCCGAAATATCTCCGTGATTTTTCGAGTTGCGACACCAAGACTTCGCCATCTTGTGCCTACGTACTCTCAATAGGCATGAGAGATCAGAGCTCACGTAGTTCGGGAAACTACGGTTTATTTCCTGTTTTGAAAGAAGTGTTTTTTATTGTGTTTGCGATTTCAACTGCACTAGAGACTATGACCTAAGAGTGAATGCGTCGCATGTCACCCAAAGGGTACCATACTAAACATCCAGACTGTGGAAAAGAAACTCTCCCACAACCCTTTCTCAGATAGCTTAAGGCTCGTAGTGTACAAAAGAAATCATTCATGATTACTGTATCTTAAACTGTTTTGAGATGAGAAGAGAACAGGTCCAACTAGGAGGGAGACTATCAAGTCCTACTGTTATCATGCCATGGATTCATCCTATGGTTGAGGTTTGAACAGGGAACTCCTAGATGTTGTCATGCATAGGTTTCAACCTAAAAGTCTATCATCAAATCCTTATCAAAGGAAATGAGAGTCCTAAGGGATCATGTCAATGATACACCAAAACAGACAAAGCATCAGCTTGACGGTAAAATGCATGCAATGCAATTGAGGGAGGAAATGTGTGTGGGGCTTCAGCCTCCACAAGCTCATCTCAACCTCAAGCCAATCATGAAATAGCAGTAATCATACTGAAAAATAAACAACATGCTATCAAGCAATAAACAGTAAACTGCAATCATACAGAAGAAAATGAAATAAAATGCCATCAGGCAAACAAACCACATGGGCAAGGGAGCTGGGCTCTACCGAATACCCGCAAGCAAAGCCACGCAATAACAATACAAGCAGAGGGAGAAACTCAACCTCTAATGCAAACATGCTCCTAGACTGAACTTATTCTAGATGGACTTATTCTAATGCAACAGACAAATCAAGCAAAACACACAATACAGAAAAGAAAAACAAAAGAAAGCCTCAGCTCCTCCAGCAGCAACTAGGTCTTCAGACTTCAATCGTCAATTGCTTTCCAGGTATCAACCCTGCAACATGAGTTTCAACTCATCTTCTCCCTTAAGCTTCAGCTTCTTTGACCAACTCCACCTTCAGGCTTCACCATCTTCAGGGATCTTCAAGTATCAACTTGATCTTCATGCTCTTCAAGCTTCAGTTGGAATGGCACTCTTCAAGGATTCATCCTCTTCAATACTCTCCAATGAAGTCTTCATCTTCATGCTCAGGCTCTGACAGCTCTCAAGACAAATCAAACAGAGAAAAATCACTACTGGATAAGATGGGGGATATTGAACTGCTTATCTGATCACCAAAGATGACCTATAAGGGTTCAATATCAAGTGAAAGGTTCCCTCAAAAGATCTACCTCCTGGGTATCACACTAATCCCTCCAAAGGAGAGAGGTGTAAACCCTGGAAGGACTTTGAATCACAGGGAGGAATGGATGTGAAGGATACTATCCATGTTTGAGAAAGAAATTATCTACACCTAAGCTCTTCCTAACCCTATCCCTAAAACAAAACAAAAAGAAGAAGAACAAGCTCCTCAAGCTCCTCCATGCCTCCTTCAATCTTCTAGTATGCTCCACCATGCTCCACAATGAGATGCTAAGCTCCTCAAACCAAAGGGAAACTCCAAAGCAAAGAAAACTAAACAAAACTTGCCCTAAAGGCCACACAAACAATCATTCAATTCAAAAATCAACCAAAAATAGTATATTATTCTATTAATTCCTAATATAGATGCTAGGGGACCCTAAATAACTACCCTTAAGTCCCATATATTCCCCATAGACTAAATTGCCCTATAAAACCTAAATCTAAAATTGTTATTGACCTATACTAAAGTTTTAATCAAATTCTATACTACCTAGAACTACCTAATTAAAACTACCCTAAAAATTGTCACAAAATTATGAAATTAAATCAGGGGGAACCTAAACCATACATCTAATCATCCTAAAAATATTGAATTAAAAATCCTAAGGGAACTACCCTAATTAAATTCTACAAATTAGTATACCAACTAAAAGAATTAAAAAAGCTATTAAAAGTAAAAATGTGCAAAAAATATAAAACTGAAATAAAATGGCTATTTTATGATTTTATATTTTTTTAGACAGAAAATGGAAAATGGGAAAAAAAGTTTCATTAAAAAATATGCATTTTTTATTTTGTTATGAATTTTTGAAGTTTAAAGAAATTTGGAGAAGAAATAATATGAGAAATGGATGAGGGGTGCAAGGAGTATGAATATGCAGTTGATTTGGATGATGCGCCCAGAAGGGGGGTGCGCCTAGCATGGCGCCTGGGCCCAGTGGTATTCAGAAAAACAAATTAAAAAAACAAAAGGAAAAAGAAAAAACTGCGGTGTAAATAGAAGGAAATCATAGTGCAAAACGGGACTGGGCTTGGACAGGGGGTGGGGAGATCAAATTCGCGTGAGGCCCAGCCAGCATTAGTCAAAATGCAGCGTTTTGACGCTGCAGCTCCCTCCACAATTTCGTGCGTGAATTCTGGCCGCAGGATCGGCCTCCAAGTCAAAGAGTCAAGGCGTGATCGTACGGTCCCCATGTGTCTTCTTCCTTGGTCCATTAGGGTTTCAAAACTCCATGAAAAAGCAAGCTTCATGCATGAACTTTATCCTCTTCGTGTGACCTCCATACTCCACCAAATTGCATGATCCAAGAACCAAACTTGGCTAGAATTTTACGTAGAATACAAACATGCCCTTGGATTCCATTGAAACAAACTACATCATGCAAACCGAACAGTATAACTCCATGGATCCAAATTTTCTTCAATTTTCAACCATTACAAAACTCAACAATCTTTATATATAATTAATCCTTATGCCATGCTGATTAAAACCAACCAAAATTCGTGCATTATCATCCATTAAATAGTGTGTTCTACCTCCATCAAGAATCAACCTCCATTAATGAAACCTCGCTAATTGGTCTTAAACTCATCCAAATGAATCACCTAATGGTCTCTAATGGTTTCACAACAAGAACTAATCCTAGCCATGCCTAAATCAGAGTGTGGAAGTGATTTTGCTTACCTTGACTCTTGCAATGGTAGGTGTTGAAAAGCTTCGAATCAGTCCTTGTAGATCTTCAATAATGGTCCCTAGGTGATGAACAATACTCTTCTTGCACAAGATTTGATGGAGATGGCTTGTATCTTCAGATCCAATCGCTTTTGCTCTCTTGCAACTTCACTTGGAAAGCTCCAATTCTTCAACAATGGAACCTTACTCTAGCATGAACATGTTCGGGGATGATTATGGAGATGATTTGTGTGGAAAAATGGAAGGGTAATGAAGAGAAAAATGAAGTTTCAATACAATTTGCAAAATGGAGAATTTTGGTTCAAACTCTTTTTTCTACCACCATTAACATCAACAATCACCAACCTTGAATCAATGCAATTCATATTCAATATATAGAGATGTTTAGAAAGATCTAGAACCTCTTAGAATCATCTAGAAAGGACTTGAATTTTCTATGATATGGTAACTTGCATTTCACTTCCCACCACATGAGATATCATGACAAAAACCCTATAACTTGAGTAATTAACTTTATTTTCTCCTTAAGTGGTATTTTGGACAAGATACAAAGCTTAAACACCTTGTTTATGAAGCTTTTCCTTGTTTTGGTTTGGTATGCCATTATGCAAGCAAGACTTTTACAAAGCAACCCTAAAATTTAAGCCCCAAATCAAAATTGTGGCTGAACCATTGTTCTTAAAATGTCCTTTGGAGTCAAAATGACCTATCATATGACATGGTTAGGGTTTATATCTTGGATTTTATGATTTTCCATTTCACTTGAATTAACTTATGCCTCATTTTTAGGCCATTTTTATCACTTTTTGCTATGAGCCTTTCCAACATCTCATGACCACCCTACTAGCCTTAAAACATCATTCTAAGAAACTTTGATGTTGAAGGTTGTTCCATTTGAAGCTTGGAAGTAGGAGATATGGCCATATGCTTGAAATGACCTATAACTTCCAAATGACCAAAATGCCCTTGGCTTGTCAAAGCCATAAGTTGAGTTCTACAAATCCTATCAAGGACTTCTAGTACTATATAGAAAGCTAGGAAGATGACCTTCAACATTCATGTTTACCAATAGATCATAGGAATCATCCTACTAGAGCAAAATTTGTCTGCAAGTTGGGTGACTTTCAAGGACCCAGATTCACATACCTCAGATGACCTGTAATTTGTCAAAACCATAACTTGAGCTCTGCAAATCCTATCAAGGACTTCTACCACTTAAATTAAAGATAAGAACAAGCTCTACAACATTAATGTTGTGGGGAAGATGAGATGACAATCACATCTTGAGGTAAAACTGCCTGGAAGATAGGGATCAAACTAGGGGATTTTACACTGTCAATCCTTAGAAACCCTAGCTTAAAACTTCTCAAACTCCTCAATCATGATGAGTTGGTGTAGGAATCACCCTTATAACATCTCAATACATCCTTCCATGATCTCATGGCCCTTGGATTAGGTCTCAACCCTCTCCAAATCCTTAGTTGACCTAGGGTTGACCCAGTCAAAACCTTAATTCTACCATTCATGGTTGAATCTTCTGAATTCTTGCATAATGACCTCTCTGGGCTTCATGATGGCTTTCAAGACATCTCATAGGCTTTCTCAAAGCTTCAAGTCTATCCTCATAGTCTCAGAATCATCTGAGGAGCACCCACAACTCTCAAGTTATGAAGCACACAACCTTGGTTTCAACCAGTTTCTCTGAGGATCTCTTGAACTTTCTGATGAAGGCATCAACCTTAAAACACTTGATGGGTAAATAAATGTTGGTCAAATTTTAGGGTGCAACAGCTGCCCCTATTCAAACGGCTTGAACCTGACTGGATGAGAAGCGAACGACTCTCAGCCAATCGAGGTGCGAGACGGTTGAATACCGGTAAACCCGAAAATTTGCCAACTGCATAAGCACACGATACTCTGCGGGGAACAAATCTTCGAATACTGCAATAGTAGTTGCACGGCAACTAGCTGGAGAAATACTGATCTGACATCGCCGTCAGTTATACGCGTTAAATTTTTCTGATATTGTCATCCGACAACCAAAACACCCAACATCGCCGCTGGAAGACTGAACCACCTGACATCACCGTCAGAAGCAGACAAAATTCTGAGGAACACCCAACATCGCCGCTGGAACACCAAATCACCTGACATCGCCGTCAAGAACAACCATAACTCGGGGAAACAAACACCCAACATCGCCGCCGGAGAACTAAATCTGACATCGCCGTCGATCAACCAAAATACCCAACATCGCCGCTGGAGGAATAGAGAGTCTGACATCGCCATCATACACAAACATAGCTCTGGGAGACATTCGACATTGCCGTCGAACAAACATCCAACATCGTCGCTGGAAGCCTAGCATAATCTGGGAAACACCCAACATCGCCGTCGAGTACTTAACATAATCTCTGCTGGGGAGTTAAAGAGTCTGGCATCGCCGTCAAACAAACATCCGACCTCGCCGCCGGAAACAAACATAATCTGACCTCGCCGTCAAAACAAACATCCAACATCGCCGCTGGAGAACTGAAGAGTCTGACATCGCCGTCGGACAGCCATCCAACATCGCCGCTGGAAACAAACATAATCTGACCTCGCCGTCAAATCAAACATCCAACATCGCCGCCGGAAACAAACATAATCTGACCTCGCCGTCAAATAAACATCCAACATCTCCGCCGGAACCAAACATAATCTGACCTCGCCGTCAAACAACCATCCAACATCGCCGCCGGAAACAAACATAATCTGGCCTCGCCGTTAGAGTGAAGAAACTTCACTGGGGAATTGGTTACACGGTAACCGGTGATACGTAGTCGATCATACCGCTTCATTAACATGGTCAGACTTCAATCATGGAGTCTTAAAGGGAGATTTCAACTTCGCCGTCGGAAACCTGCTGGGGAGGACGCCTCGCCGCTGAGGAATCTGGAGAACTATCACGTAACTCCGCTCCGGGGGTCCAGAGCTCATTCTGGATAAATCAACTCTGCTGAGGACTTCAAAAATCATCTTGAACAAACAACTCCGTCGGGGACCTTCAAGAATCATCTTGAACCGATAACCATTCTGGAGACTTCATTCTGTTGGGGATTCTAGGAATCATCCTGGGTAACTTTTGCCGGGGACAAACCAATCATGGCTTGAGCAGCTTCCAAGGATTCGGCTCTCTTGGGGCTTTAGGAATCATCCTGGGCGATCTTAGCTGGGGACTCTAAGTATCAACTTGAGTAACCAACTCTGGAGACTGCGCTGGGGTCTTAAGGATCATCTTAAGCAAACGACCCTGCTGAGGGTTTCAAGAATCATCTTGAACTGAAGACTCCGCCTGGGGATCTCAAAAATCATCTTGAGCTAGCGACTTCGTTGGGGAGAATGTCAGGAATCGTCCTGAGCAACTAATCCTTCGGCGGAACACCTGTGAAACAAGAACGGTAACAACCTAAATCATGTTTATTATGCATATGCTTCAGCGCTCTGCTCCACACGGTGGAAATGCTATGCGTTTATGCTAAATGCTATGCAATCATGCACAATGACGCGGTCCCGTCAGCAAAATAAATGCCGAAGGGGAATCCTCCTGTCAAGGAGAAAGAACTACTCAGATAGAGGAATCATCCTGCTGAGGAGAACATGAACATGCCAATATCAACTGAACTCCGTCCGGGGAAATGATCTTCCGTTGACTGCTGCAGGGGAAACAACTTCAGCTGATTACTGCAGGGAACGAAGCTTTACGAGAACCTAGACTTGCTGAGAGAAAGTGATGTCAATCGCGAGAATAAACTGCGTGGCCGTCTCGGCTACTCTTCTGGGGATGAGACTCTGCGGGGAAACAACTTCAGCTGCTCAACACTCCACTGGGGAAAACCACTCATGGTCTGATCAGCTTCCAAGGACTCGGCTCTCTTGGGCATCTGCAAACTCGGCTGAGGAAGGAGAAATCATTCCGTTTCGCTGGAGAGAGTACGACTCTGGGGAAATACAGCATCGACTGTTCAACACTCTGCTAGGGAAAATCCACTCTTGGTCCCAACTGCTACCAAGGATTCGGCTCTCTTGGGGGTTTGCGGACTCAGCCGGGGAAAGAGAAATCATTCTACTTCACTGGAGAGTACAGTTCTGATGAGGAATTTCAATTCCGCTGGGGAAGAAGGAATCATCCGACTTCGGGGGAGAGTACAACTCTGCAGGGGAATACGGCATCAGCCGTTCCAATGCTCTACTGGGGAAGAGGGAATCATCCGACTTCGGGAGAGAATACTACTCTGGTGGGGAATCTCAATTCCGCTGGAGACTTCAGTCTAACACCATCAGTTACTGCATACTTCAGCGTACGAACAGTTTCTTGCGTAACCTGCACTTGTGACCCGGTGCTGGGGGAAACACCTGCTTCGGCGCTTTTACTGGGGAAAACACGAGCTTCGGCACCCGAACATTTCTATGAGACCTGCACTTGTGACCCTGTGCTGGGGATAAAGAAGACATCATTCTTCGGTGCTTGACTCATCTGAGGAGGTGACGTTCCTTCAGGACGCGTATACTTGGGGAAGAGAATCATCTCTGCCTGGGGAGACATATCAATGCTCACGATCTTGCCTTCAGACTCTGCGGAGGAGAGACTACTGAACTCTGCTGGAGAAGGAGGAATCATCCTGCTTCGGGGACGCGCACGGCGCACTGTCTGGAAGGTGCTACACCTGCAACAACACAAACAAACAGACAAGATACCCTTCTCAAAGGGGCCTATCAAGGTTATTATCTCGTGACAATATTCAAGTAATTAATTGTTTCAACAATCAATGGGCCTAGGCCAGTAAGTTTATGTATGCGCATTTTATCAAAAACATCGGCATTTTCATTCGCAAACAAAACAGGTAAATGCTAAGCAGGCAAACAGAATTGCTGAATAATATGCATTTTATTGATGATGAACCCCTGAATGGGCAAAAATGTTTTACAACAGAGGCAAGCTCCTGGAATGAGGAAGCCGCGCAAAATAAAACATAAATATACATCAGTATATACAAATGTCGGCAACGAGGCGTAGACGAACACCATAAGTTGATCCCTCTAAGACCCACTCGACTTCGATACTTCTCCGACGCTTCAGCTTCGGAAGAGATTGATTCAGATAAACGGCCCTCAGGTCCTCCAAACCACTAAACAATGAAAGTCCACACGCGGAACGCAGTCATTTGCTTATTCAAATCCCTAACTTTTGCGTGAACCGCCCTTTACGGGTTTTCAGTTCACCGGGATACCCTTTTTTGCCGAAGCCGCCCAGTGTAGGTTTTCGACTTCGCGGGTGTACATTTTTTCAATATATCCCTAATTTTTGCCCGAACCTTTTATTCTGTTTTTGGTTCGCCGGGATGCCCCTTTTTTGCCTGGACTCTTTCTTTTTTGTCCAGCGGGTCTCTTTCAAGCAAAGTATTTTTTAACTGCGTCCGCGTTCACCGGGGATGCAAAATCTTCACCATCCATCGTGGATAACAACAAAGCTCCTCCCGAGAAGACCTTGCTGACGACATACGGCCCTTCGTAATTCGAAGTCCACTTGCCCCGGTGATCGGAGTGTGGCGGAAGAATCTTCTTCAGGACGAGATCACCCGTCTGAAAGCTTCTAGGACGCACCTTCTTATCATAAGCTTTCTTCATTCGGCTTTGGTACAGACGACCAAATGCAATCGACGCTAACCTCTTCTCGTCCATCAGGCTGAGTTGGTTCAAACGATTCGTAATCCATTCTGCCTCGTCAAGTTTCACATCAACCAAAACTCGCAAAGAAGGGATCTCCACTTCTAACGGTAGGACACCTTCCATACCGTACACCAAGGAGAAAGAAGTTGCCCCGGTTGAAGTACGTACCGTCGTACGATAACCGTGCAATGCAAACGGCAGCATCTCGTGCCAATCTTTGTACGTCACAACCATCTTCTGAACAATCTTCTTTATGTTCTTATTGGCGGCTTCGACGGCGCCATTCATCTTCGCCCGGTAAGGAGATGAGTTGTGGTGTTCGATCTTGAAGCTCTGGCACAGCTCCTTCATCATCTTGTTATTTAAATTCGAACCATTATCAGTAATGATCCGCTCGGGAACTCCGTAACGACAGATGATGTCCCTCTTTATGAATTTAGCTACCACTTGCTTGGTCACATTAGCATACGAGGCTGCCTCCACCCACTTAGTGAAGTAGTCGATAGCTACTAGAATGAAGCGATGACCGTTGGACGCAGTGGGCTCGATCTTGCCTATCATGTCGATGCCCCACATGGAGAACGGCCACGGGGAGGACATGACATTTAACGGGCACGGCGGCACATGAACTTTATCAGCATAAATCTGGCATTTATGACACCTCTTCGTGAATTTGAAGCAATCTGATTCCATCGTCAGCCAGTAGTATCCTGCTCTCAGGATCTTTCTCGTCATGGCATGCCCGCCGGCGTGCGTACCAAATGTGCCTTCATGGACTTCCTCCATGAGCATACTCGCCTCTTTCTCATCTACGCATCTGAGTAGCACGAGATCGTGGTTTCTCTTATACAACACTCCATCAGGATTGAGATAAAAGTTTCCAGACAGCCTCCTCAGAGTCTTCTTATCCTGGGTTGACGCACCCGCAGGATACTCCTTAGTCATAAGGAAGGTCTGGATGTCGTGGAACCATGGCTTGCCGTCGGCGGCCTCCTCGATTGCAAAGACAAATGCCGGTCTATCAAGACGCGAAAGCACAATTCTTGGAGCCTCTTTCCAATAATTGACTTTATACATTGAAGCCAACGTGGCTAAGGCATCAGCCATCTGATTTTCAGCCCTGGGTACATGATGAAGTTCCACTCGATCGAAGAACGGAAGCAGCCTCCGGGCATAATTCATGTACGGCACCAAATTCGCTTGACGAGTTTCCCACTCCCCTTTAATTTGATTGATTACGAGCGCTGAGTCACCATATACGTCTAGATTCTTGATTCTCAAATCAATTGCCTCTTCTAGACCCATAATACATGCTTCATACTCCGCCTCATTGTTGGTAACTGGAAACGTCAGTCTCGCAGTAAACGGGATGTGGGCTCCGTGGGGAGTCGTGATGATAGCCCCGATGCCACTTCCATAGGAAGTAACCGCTCCATCGAATATCAACTTCCACTGAGATTTCCTATCAGGCCCCCCGCCGGGCAACGGCTCATCGCAATCCTTCGCTTTGAGAAACATAATATCCTCGTCAGGGAATTCGAACTTCATAGGCTGGTAGTCTTCGATTGGCTGTTCGACAAGGTAATCAGACAATACGCTTCCCTTGATGGCCTTCTGGGAGACGTACTGAATATCATATTCCGTTAACACCATTTGCCACCTGGCAATCCTGCCCGAAAGAGCCTGCTTCTCGAAGACGTACTTGATCGGATCCATCTTCGAAATTAGCATAGTGGTGTGATTGAGCATGTATTGTCGTAGACGTTTGGCGGCCCAAGCTAGTGCACAACACGTCTTCTCCAGCATCGAGTATCGAGATTCACACTCAGTGAACTTTTTACTCAAGTAATAAATGGCATGCTCTTTTCTGCCCGTCTCGTCGTGCTGACCGAGAACACACCCCATACTATTCTCCAGAACCGTCAGGTACATGATTAAAGGCCGTCCAACCACTGGGGGTATCAAGATTGGAGGTTTTTAAAGATACTGCTTTATCTTATCGAATGCCTTCTGGCAATCCTCATTCCAAGTAATCGCCTGATCTTTCTTTAAAAGCTTGAACATCGGTTCACAAGTGGCCGTGAGCTGAGAGATAAACCTTGCAATGTAGTTTATTCGGCCCAAGAAACCACAAACTTCTTTTTCTGTTTTCGGTGCTGGCATTTCTTGAATAGCTTTTATTTTCGCAGGATCAACTTCGATACCTCGTTCACTAACGATAAACCCCAATAACTTTCCGGACCGCACTCTGAAAGTGCACTTGTTAGGATTCAGCCTCAGCCGGAATTTCCTAAGCCTCTCAAATAGCTTCAATAAGTTGACCAGATGCTCTTCCTCCATTTGGGACTTTGCAATCATGTCATCAACATAGACCTCGATCTCATGATGAATCATATCATGAAACAAAGTTACCATTGCTCGCTGGTAAGTGGCCCCTGCATTCTTCAGACCGAAGGGCATTACCTTATAACAAAATGTTCTCCAGGGGGTGATAAACGTCGTTTTCTCCATGTCCTCCGGTGCCATCTTAATCTGATTGTAACCGGAGAAGCCATCCATGAACGAAAACACGGGGAACTGGGCTGTGTTGTCGACCAACACATCGATATGAGGCAACGGGAAATCATCTTTGGGGCTCGCCCTATTCAAATCCCGATAATTGACGCACATGCGTACCTTACCGTCCTTCTTCGGTACAGGCACTATGTTGGCGACCCACGGAGGGTAAGTGGTAACGGCTAAAAATCCCGCATCCAACTGCTTCTGGACCTCTTCTTTGATTTTTACAGCCATATCTGGTCTCGTCCTCCTAAGCTTCTGCTTGACTGGAGGGCAATCTTCACGCAACGGCAAGCGGTGGACCACGATGTCCGTGTCGAGTCCGGGCATATCTTCATATGACCAAGCAAAGACGTCACTATACTCTCGAAGCATCTCGACCAGTTTATGTTTGACATCATTCTGCAGCGCAGCCCCTACTCTGACATTTCTGACGAGCTCTTCAGAACCCAGATTTACGATCTCAATCTCCTCCTCGTGAGGCAGAATAACCTTTTCCTCTTGTCTCAACAAGCGGGCCAACTCTTCCGGAAGGTCTTCGTCTTCATCAATCTCATCCTTGGCTTGATAGATCGGGCAATCGAAGTCGTAGTGAGCCGTAGAGGGTCCAGAGTCGATGTCGTCTGTTATGTGGATCCTGCAATAACAAGGGTTAAGTTTAAAACAAGAATATGCAGGTTAGCACAAACCCTGTTACCATTTTACTGTTTTTTCAAAATAAACATAAAACAGGAATAACAGAGAACACAATATTTGAGTACGAAGAAAACGCCTTTGATTTATTAACAAAATGCATGTACATAATCCAACAAGGCCCTGACAATAAAACCATTATGCCCCGGGTAGGACATAGGGTTGTACAATGATTGTAAAAAGTAAATCATTACTCTTCACTTGTCAGCTGGATAATTTCCTTGATGGTCCAATTGTTGAGGTGCTCGCCCGGCTTGCTTGGCTGAATCCAAGCGTCAAGATCACAATCGCTATCCCCGCTGTCCTCCGACGCCGCGTTGATGCTTTCGAAGATCACTCCGCCACTGGTGAATAGGATCGGCCCCTTAACCCGTGACGCGCTGCTAGACGAAGAAGATGAAGCTTCAGCTTCAGGAGAATACCCTAATCCAAACTTATCCTGCTTGATCGGTATCTCCAAAACATGCCCCCAGCCTGGGGTGGAACCGGCTTCGACGACGGCTCGCGCTTCTCTGAATGAGGAGAGATTCATCTCTTGCTTCTCTGTGATGACAAGAGCTACCTCTTTCACCTTGACGGCTTCAAATGCTTGGCAGAGAGTTTCATGGATTTTGCCATCCATTTCAACATACTTAAAGGATGACAAGTGGCTCACCATAATGTCCTCCTCACCACAGACGGTTACTATGCTTCCCCCGACAGCATATTTGAGCTTTTGATGCAACGCGGACGTCACGACACCAGCAGCATGGATCCATGGCTGACCTAAGAGGCAACTGTAGGCGGGCATGATATCCATGATATAGAAAACCGTATCGAACGTCTCCGGACCCACTTGAATTGGCAGCGTCAACTCTCCGAAAACGTGGCGCTTAGTTCCGTCAAATGCTTTCACCACCAGATCACTGGGCGTGCAAAGCAATCCACGAGTGTCCAAATTCATTAATGCCTTCTTCGGAAGCACATTAAGCGACGAACCCGTGTCCACCAGGACATGCGACATGATTGTGCCCCTGCACTCTATCGAGATGTGCAAGGCGCTGTTGTGATCTCTCCCTTTAGGAGTCAGCTCTAAATCTGTGAAACCTAGCCCATTGCCAGCATTAACATGGGCTACCACCTCTTCTAGCTGATTCACTGATATCTCTTGCGGTACGTAGGCAGCGTTCAATACCTTCAGTAACGCGTTGCGGTGCGCTTCAAAACACAGCAACAAATTGAGAATAGAAATCTTTGACGGCGTCTGATGAAGATGGTCTACAATCTTGTAGTCGCTCTTCTTGATTAACCGCATGAACTCTTCGGCATCTTTTCCTAGAAAATCCTTCTCTGCCCCACAAGGGACCTCTTCGACGGCTTTGCTTTTACCCTTATCAGCAGCATCAGCTCTGACCACTTTCTCTGCCACAGCCTCTGTCGGCGCAAACACTCTTCCGCTTCGAGTAATACCACTGACTCCTGCGAGATTCTGCACAGTCGACCCGTACGGCTCCAACTCTAACTTCTGACCATTGCAATAGACTTCGGCGCCATAATGCCACGGAACGGCGTTAGTGCTCTCGAATGGGATCGGCCCAGCTCTGGTAATAGTGATTGTGGGCGGTCGGGGCGCAGAAATAGTAATAGGTTGACGAGGAATGGTGATGGTGGCGACTTCATCTGCCTGCTTTAACACTACTTCCTTTGACACACTTTCAGCCCTCCGGCTGAACTGCAAAACACCCTCAGTCATCAGACTTTGGATACCTTCTACCAACTGCTCACACCCATCAGAATGTGTAGCACAGCCTATGCATAACTTTCCGCATCCTGGAAAGAACCCTTTCTTCAACAACTTAGCTTTGACGAAACTAAGCGGCGTCTTTAAGTCTTTAACATCAGTCAACAGATCTGCACTCTCCTCTGTGATAATGGCGTTCACTCCGCCTCCCCTATGATGAGGCATAGGGTTTTTCGTGACATTGGGCACATTGTCGGAAAAGTTAATAATCTTGGCATCTACCAGGTCCTGCACCTTGTGCTTAAAGGCTTTGCAGTTCTCAATCGTATGGCCTGGTGCCCCTGTATGGAAATCGCAAGTGGCATTTGCGTCGTACCCCGGTGGTGGTGCCCCTGTCAAGGGAGCCAACGTCCTCTTCTGAACTAACTGAAGCTGAAGCAAAGTCTGCAAAAGTTGCGCATACGACATGGGCGGTGCTTCGAAGTGACGGTTTGCCAAAGGAGCCCGATTCTGGTATTTTCTATATCCCTGTTGATTCTGCTGCTGCGGCTGCTGCGGCGGAGCTGCTGGGATATTTATACTGGCTATTTGCTGCTGAGGGCCCTTGCCCTTTCTCCGAGTGTTGGTAACAGCACTTGCATCCCCTTCTCTTCGCTTACCAGCATAAGGTTTCTTTCCACCTCCTCCAGATGAGGATGATTCACCTTGAATTTTTCCGATCTTTATACCATTCTCGACGTGCTCGCCCATAGTGATGAGAGCTGAGAACGTCCCAGACATGCCACTGACTAACTTTTCATAGTAGATTCCCGGAAGGGTAGCAACAAACATCTGCACGAGCTCGCGCTCAACCATCGGCGGTTGAACCCGAGCAGCCAACTCACGCCACCGCTGGGCGTACTCCTTAAAGCCTTCATTATTTCTCTGCGAAAGGTTCTGGAGCTGAACTCGGTGTGGGGTCAAGTCGCTACTGTACTGATAGTGGAGGACAAACGCTTCAGCGAGATCTTTCCAGGTGCGCACGGTAGTGGGCTCCAAGCCCATGTACCACTCGAGGGATGGACCATAAAGACTATCTTGGAAGAAGTGCATCAGCAACTTCTCATCGTCGGAATAGGCAGACATCTTTCTATAGTAAGATCGAAGGTGGACACGAGGGCAAGTAGTACCCTTATACTTCTCAAAGACAAGCACCTTGAACTTAGGAGGTACCTTGAAATCAGTGATTAACCCCAGCTTGGACATATCAACGCCCAACGTATTATGATTCTCAATATCTCTCATTTTGTCTTCCAGTGCTTTGAACCTGAGCCGCGCTTCAGCGTTCAACTCTGCTTCTGCACCCCTTTGAGAAAACACATCATCCTGATGATCCTCAAGCCACGGTTGAGGCACCAACAGATTCCCGACGCCAACATTACCGTTGACCGGCCCGATGTTGACATTAGCTCCCAGACTACCATTGCCGACGCCCGTCACATTGAGTCCGATATTGGCCATCACATTTCCATTAGCACTGCCGTTGCCCCCGGCAACAGGAACAACATTCTGCGGAGTATCCATTGGAGGAGGAGTAGGCACGGCCCCGCCATGAAGTATGCCGTTACTATCAACCCTGGAGATCAAAGGTTGAACCAAAGTACGAAGCTGGTCCTGACCATCAGCAACTACCTGCATCAGTTCCATAAAACGATCCATCCGTTCACGGAGCTCTTGCACATCTGACTGCACCTGATCCATGATCCTTGTCTGATTAGCTTGAGTTGAATAACGGTGAATGAGTCTCTGATCAATCCTGGAGACTGGGAGCAGCTTGGAACCTGTGAACCTAAAAAAACCTTCAAACACTAAAGGTTAGGAAAAACAACAAAATGTACGCCATGCAAATGCTTCATGCAGATGCATGCGTGTGTCTGTGTGCTTGGGAGATTTCCCCCGATCCTAGTGCCTTAGTGCCAGTGTTGATAATAATAATAATAATAATAAGAAGTCCGAGCCCAATCATGGAAACATCAATCTCATATATATATATGGAAAGCCTATCAAGGCAGTACATAGCATCAGCGAGTACAAAACATATCAACAACGTGACCTCAACCAACAAGTCTGGTGATGGTCAGCATACAACAAAGATTAAAAAAAAAGGAATACAAGCTAGTCAAGTACGGCCACAAGCGCGATACTCTGCTAATAACTCCTTCGTCTCTGGATGATCTGGCAAAGTGAGCAACCCCTCGACGAGTAGTTCCCTCTGCACAGTGGTATACTGAAGCCCCTGAACTGAACTTTCCCATGCTCCTTCGCCGAAGCAATCTTCCAGTTTCCGCTTCTTAGACTCGAACATCCGCTTATGCTTCTTCAGGTTGGCAAGGGCTTTGTTGAGTTGGCCTTCGGCGGCGTACTTGCGGGCGGTTTCTTCATCAAACCTTCGCTCACTGTCCTTCACCTCGGCTTCCAGCTTAGAGATCTGCAGCATCAGCTTGTCCTCTCGCTCCTTCCTGGTGGCCAGGGAAGCCTTCCAGTGCTGGTCGAACTTAGATATCCTCTGATATGCCTCGTCCAAATGCTGCTTCTTCATAGCTAGTACGTCATTAACAACCCTGAAGTCTTGACCCAAGCGTTCGCGATCAGCTATCTGCTTTGCCAAGTCTGTACCTAGTTGGTTCACCAACTCTGTTTGCTTTTTGAAAGCATGCACGACTTCATTCTTTTCACTCCGAAGATGAGCTAACTCCTTCTCTAATTCTGCGTTCGCCCACTTTAGTTCATCCTGCTCAGCTAATACCTGGTTATGCTGATGAATGGACACAGTAGTAGGCTCTTTGACTGGTGGAGGACTCTCTGGTCTGGCATGAGGAAATGGCATCCCTATAGCGTTGGCTCTGGCTCTGATCCAAGCTGAATAAGGAGGGTAGGCTTGACTGTTGCTCTTTCCCAACAAAGGATTTCCTCTCTTGCTGATACTGTTCCACGCACGCTGAAGCTTGGACAACAAATCCCCATCTAAAGTACCCGTGAGGTACAGAGATTCCTGTACCTCTTCCTCCTTCGGCGGAGTCCTCAAAGCATATGCGAACTGACGAACTAGCAATGACGGATTGTAGTTGATGCAACCCTTCCTACCTATCAGAGGTACATTAGGAAACCCACTACAACTGAAGATCACCTCAGTGCCTAACCTGTCTCTGTCAACGAACCAATCAATATCTTCCGCAGTTAAACTCATCAGACGCTCAGGCCACTCGGCTGTGGCTGCAGACAAGGCGAAAGAACCCCTCTTGGGCAGATGGCTATCAAACCATTTGTACAACAACGGTACACAGCATGAGACATTCTTCCCTCTCCGGTTCTCATTCTTGTAATGGACTGAGTGATAGACATCTCCGATCAAAGTAGGGACTGGATTCCCTGAGGCGAAGATGTGAAATGCATCAAAGTCTAGGAAATCAGGCATGTTGGGGAACATGATAATGCCATATATGCATAAAGCGAGGATGGCATTAAACGCGTCCCAACATCTGTCCTTAGCACACTGCTAAGCCTTAGCTACCAGAAACTGCAAGGAGAACCCCGGAACCTTGTTCCAACTCGTCACTACTAACTCAGAGGCGTCCAAATGAAGTGAAGAAGCTAAACCAGCCAGATCAGGCTCAGCATCCATGTGGACAAAAGGCATCTGCCTTTTGATAGGCACACCCAGAAAATCAGCATACTCTTCCAGCGTCGGCGCGAGAATGAAGTCCTGAAAAGTGAAACACCTTAGAGGAGGGTCATAGAACTGCAACAGAGCATGTAACCTATTCAACTCGAACACAGAAGGTTTGCAAACCAGACTGAGCAACCTGCCATAAGACTTCCTGAACCCATCCTTCACAGAATCATCTGCTAGAGCTATCAAACCAGTCAACTTCGACACATCAGGGGTCGGGAACTTGTACGTAAAGGTCTTCCTGAGAGAGGCCATAATAATACAATAGGAGGCGAGAAATCCTGGATCGGGGAAACGGTACCTGCAACACAGACACACGTTAATGAAATGCAAATGTCATGCGAACTAATGCAAAATGCAAGCATGCAATAATATATCCGGATAGCTGCTGTGGAGATTCTGTGTCAACAATCACTGATGAGAAGAAAACCCCGGTGTAAGATCACTGATCTGATCTGCTAAGAATAACCATCTGATAGGACGATATACATAGGATCAGAATTCTGCCCTGTCGAGAACAAATGTCTGATGATAAGGACCCCAGATGTATGATCAAGAAATATCTGCTAATGAAGTCTTCAGACCCCAAATCAAAAATCTGCCCTATCAAGAACAAATATACAGCTGCTGATGAGATCTCCAGACCCCACTCAAAATCTGCTCTATCAAGAACAAACAACATCTGCTGATGAGATCTTCAGACCCCAGAAATATGCTCTATCAAGGACAAACCACTGATGACAATACTCTGATCAAAACCTGCTCTATCAAGAACAGACATACACCTGATGATAAGATCCTCTGATCAAAAAACCTGCTCTGTCAAGAACAGACAATTCTGCAACTGAGAAACCCTGGTACCAACATAACTGATTCACTGTCGAGAAAACCAGGTAGTCTGAAGGTCAAAGTTTCCTGCAATAAACCCAATCCCACTCACAGGTATGGACCTAAACTGACTCAAGGTACGGCATCATATGCGTTCATCAGCGTCACAGACTTTCAAAACTGACAATACGATTCCCAGAAGGAGTGGCATCATCAAGTCTTGAAGAGGCCTCACTTAGCTGAATCACAAATGATCGGTCCCCAGAGTCGACAATCCACCAAACCAGCAACTGTCTCAACCCAAAGGGTTGAAAGTGAAGCCAACCGGATGAACCTCGTCTGAGCGTGGATTTCATGAGACACTAGTGCCTGCAAAGCAAGCACGCGCCCACTAATTTCCACTCTAATTCTATGGTGCACTCAAGCCTGGGTCTGGCTTCTCACTCATCAGAACTCCCATCCTACAACAGCACAAATAATCATATTATACTGAAAATAAAAATGCGAGAAATAAAGTGCGAGAAGTAAAAATGCGATAAATAAACGCAACCCAACAAGTAAACATACAAGCGGTAGGATTGACTCTCACAGGGAACCAGAGATTCTGGGTTCGGTCCCCAGCAGAGTCGCCAGCTGCTGGGGACGGTCCCAGGCAGCTAGGAAGAAAATCCAAGGCGAGACTCGCATAGGGAAACACCTGAATTCCCCAGCAGAGTCGCCAGTTGTCGCTTTCGCGAAAATAAGGTGCCGGCACAACAGAAGAGTCGCCACCTTTCGTTATTTATCCCTCAGAGCGGGAAAGGAAACGATCGGAAAACCTAACGAATAAGGGTAAGACAAGGTCGTCGCAACCATTGTCTGGGTTCGGGAGTCGGTTACGCAAGGGGAAGGTATTAGCACCCCTCACGTCCGTCGTACTCGACGGGATCCACCCTTGTTAGTTTACTTGGACGGGTTGGTTTTATTCTATCTACCTATCAAGGCTGGCTAAAAAATAAAAGAAAAATGACTCGGCAAAGCGTCGCACT
Organism: Lathyrus sativus; assembly: GCA_963859935.3. NCBI lineage: Eukaryota > Viridiplantae > Streptophyta > Magnoliopsida > Fabales > Fabaceae > Lathyrus > Lathyrus sativus. The sequence goes on along the minus strand of OZ012735.1, from coordinate 215,386,836 downwards.
TTATGCCTACGTATTCTCATCAGAGAATGAGAAATCAGAGTCAACGTAGTTCGGCCTACGAAGGGTTATGGGGGAAGGTAGCTCGCCAAGACTTCGCCATCTTATGCCTACGTACTCTCAACAGGCATGAGAGATCAGAGCTCACGTAGTTCGGGAAACTACGGTTTATTTCCTGTTTTGAAAGAAGTGTTTTTTATTGTGTTTGCGATTTCAATCGCACTAGAGACTATGACCTAAGAGTGAATGCGTCGCATGTCACCCAAAGGGTACCATACTAAACATCCAGACTGTGGAAAAGAAACTCTCCCACAACCCTTTCTCAGATAGCTTAAGGCTCGTAGCGTACGAAGGAAATCATTCATGATTACTGTATCTTAAACTGTTTTGAGATGATAAGAGAACATGCCCAACTAGGAGGGAGACTATCAAGTCCTACTGTTATCATGCCATGGATTCATCCTATGGTTGAGGTTTGAACAGGGAACTCCTAGATGTTGTCATGCATAGGTTTCAACCTAAAAGTCTATCATCAAATCCTTATCAAAGGAAATGAGAGTCCTAAGGGATCATGTCAATGATACACCAAAACAGACAAAGCATCAGCTTGACGGTAAAATGCATGCAATGCAAGTGAGGGAGGAAATGTGTGTGGGGCTTCAGCCTCCACAAGCTCATCTCAACCTCAAGCCAGTCATGAAATAGCAGTAATCATACTGAAAAATAAACAACATGCTATCAAGCAATAAACAGCAAACTGCAATCATACAGAAGAAAATGAAATAAAATGCCATCAGGCAAACAAACCACATGGGCAAGGGAGTTGGGCTCTACCGAATACCCGCAAGTAAAGCCACGCAATAACAATACAAGCAGAGGGAGCAACTCAACCTCTAATGCAAACATGCTCCTAGACTGAACTTATTCTAGATGGACTTATTCTAATGCAACAGACAAATCAAGCAAAACACACAATACAGAAAAGAAAAACAGAAGAAAGCCTCAGCTCCTCCAGCAGCAACTCGGTCTTCATACTTCAATCGTCAATTGCTTTCCAGGTATCAACCCTACAACATGAGTTTCAACTCATCTTCTCCCTTAAGCTTCAGCTTCTTTGACCATCTCCACCTTCAGGCTTCACCATCTTCAGGGATCTTCAAGTATCAACTTGATCTTCATGCTCTTCAAGCTTTAGTTGGAATGGCACTCTTCAAGGATTCATCCTCTTCAATACTCTCCAATGAAGTCTTCATCTTCATGCACAGGCTCTGATATCTCTCAAGACAAATCAAACAGAGAAAAATCACTACTGGATAAGATGGGGGATATTGAACTGCTTATCTGATCACCAAAGGTGACCTATAAGGGTTCAATATCAAGTGAAAGGTTCCCTCAAAATTTCTACCTCCTGGGTATCACACTAATCCCTCCAAAGGAGAGAGGTGTATACCCTGGAAGGACTTTGAATCACAGGGAGGAATGGATGTGAAGGATACTATCCATGTTTGAGAAAGAAATTATCTACACCTAAGCTCTTCCTAACCCTATCCCTAAAACAAAACAAAAAGAAGAAGAACAAGCTCCTCAAGCTCCTCCATGCCTCCTTCAATCTTCTAGTATGCTCCACCATGCTCCACAATGGGATGCTAAGCTCCTCAAACCAAAGGGAAACTCCAAAGCAAAGCAAACTAAACAAAACTTGCCCTAAAGGCCACACAAACAATCATTCAATTCAAAAATCAACCAAAAATAGTATATTATTCTATTAATTCCTAATATAGATGCTAGGGGACCCTAAATAACTACCCTTAAGTCCCACATATTCCCCATAGACTAAATTGCCCTATAAAACCTAAATCTAAAATTGTTATTGACCTATACTAAAGTTTTAATCAAATTCTATACTACCTAGAACTACCTAGTTAAAACTACCCTAAAAATTGTCACAAAATTATAAAATTAAATCAGGGGGAACCTAAACCATACATCTAATCATCCTAAAAATATTGAATTAAAAATCCTAAGGGAACTACCCTAATTAAATTCTACAAATTAGTATACCAACTAAAAGAATTAAAAAAGCTATTAAAAGTAAAAATGTGCAAAAAATATAAAACTGAAATAAAATGGCTATTTTATGATTTTATATTTTTCTAGACAGAAAATGGAAAATGGGAAAAAAAGTTTCATTAAAAAATATGCCTTTTTTATTTTGTTATGAATTTTTGAAGTTTAAAGAAATTTGGAGAAGAAATAATATGAGAAATGGATGAGGGGTGCAAGGAGTATGAATATGCAGTTGATTTGGATGATGGGCCCAGAAGGGGGGTGCGCCTAGCATGGCGCCTCGGCCCAGTGGTATTCAGAAAAACAAATTAAAAAAACAAAAGGAAAAAGAAAAAACTGCGGTGTAAATAGAAGGAAATCATAGTGCAAAACGGAACTGGGCTTGGACAGGGGGTGGGGAGATCAAATTCGCGTGAGGCCCAGCCAGCATTAGTCAAAACGCAGCATTTTGACGCTGCAGCTCCCTCCACAATTTCGTGCGTAAATTCTGGCCGCAGGATCGGCCTCCAAGTCAAAGAGTCAAGGCGTGATCGTACGGTCCCCATGTGTCTTCTTCCTTGGTCCATTAGGGTTTCAAAACTCCATGAAAAAGCAAGCTTCATGCATGAACTTTATCCTCTTCGTGTGACCTCCATACTCCACCAAATTGCATGATCCAAGAACCAAACTTGGCTAGAATTTTACGTAGAATACAACCATGCCCTTGGATTCCATTGAAACAAACTACATCATGCAAACCGAACAGTACAACTCCATGGATCCAAATTTTCTTCAATTTTCAACCATTACAAAACTCAACAATCTTTATATATAATTAATCCTTATGCCATGCTGATTAAAACCAACCAAAATTCGTGCATTATCATCCATTAAATAGTGTGTTCTACCTCCATCAAGAATCAACCTCCATTAATGAAACCTCACTAATTGGTCTTAAACTCATCCAAATGAATCACCTAATGGTCTCTAATGGTTTCACAACAAGAACTAATCCTAGCCATGCCTAAATCAGAGTGTGGAAGTGATTTTGCTTACCTTGACTCTTGCAATGGTAGGTGTTGAAAAGCTTCGAATCAGGCCTTGTAGATCTTCAATAATGGTCCCTAGGTGATGAACAATACTCTTCTTGCACAAGATTTGATGGAGATGGCTTGTATCTTCAGATCCAATCCCTTTTGCTCTCTTGCAACTTCACTTGGAAAGCTCCAATTCTTCAACAATGGAACCTTACTCTAGCATGAACATGTTCAGGGATGATTATGGAGATGATTTGTGTGGAAAAATGGAAGGGTAATGAAGAGAAAAATGAAGTTTCAATACAATTTGCAAAATGGAGAATTTTGGTTCAAACTCTTTTTTATACCACCATTAACATCAACAATCACCAACCTTGAATCAATGCAATTCATATTCAATATATAGAGATGTTTAGAAAGATCTAGAACCTCTTAGAATCATCTAGAAAGGACTTGAATTTTCTATGATATGGTAACTTGCATTTCACGTCCCACCACATGAGATATCATGACAAAAACCCTATAACTTGAGTAATTAACTTGATTTTCTCCTTAAGTGGTATTTTGGACAAGATACAAAGCTTAAACACCTTGTTTATGAAGCTTTTCCTTGTTTTGGTTTGGTATGCCATTATGCAAGCAAGACTTTTACAAAGCAACCCTAAAATTTAAGCCCCAAATCAAAATTGTGGCTGAACCATTGTTCTTAAAATGTCCTTTGGAGTCAAAATGACCTATCATATGACATGGTTAGGGTTTATATCTTGGATTTTATGATTTTCCATTTCACTTGAATTAACTTATGCCTCATTTTTAGGCCATTTTTATCACTTTTTGCTATGAGCCTTTCCAACATCTCATGACCACCTTGATAGCCTTAAAACATCATTATAAGCAACTTTGATGTTGAAGGTTTTTCCATTTGAAGCTTGGAAGTAGGAGATATGGCCATATGCTTGAAATGACCTATAACTTCCAAATGACCAAAATGCCCTTGGCTTATCAAAGCCATAAGTTGAGTTCTACAAATCCTATCAAGGACTTCTAGTACTCTCTATAAAGCTAGGAAGATTCCCTTCAACATTAATGTTGACCAAGAGATCATAGGAATCATCCTACTAGGGCAAAAGTTGTCTGCAAGTTGGGTGACTTTCAAGGACCCAGATTCACATACCTCAGATGACCTGTAATTTGTCAAAACCATAACTTGAGATCTACAAATCCTATCAAGGACTTCTACCACTCAAATTAAAGCTAAGAACAAGCTCTAAAACATTCATGTTGTGGGGAAGATGAGATGACAATCACATCTTGAGCTAAAACTGCCTGGAAGATAGGGATCAAACTAGGGGATTTTACACTGACAATCCTTAGAAACCCTAGCTTAAAACTTCTCAAACTCCTCAATCATGATGAGTTGGTCTAGGAATCACCCTTATAACATCTCAATACATCCTTACATGATCTCATGGCCCTTGGATTAGGTCTCAACCCTCTCCAAATCCTTAGTTGACCTAGGGTTGACCCAGTCAAAACCCTAATTCTACCATTCATGGTTGAATCTTCTGAATTCTTGCATAATGACCTCTCTGGGCTTCATGATGGCTTTCAAGACATATCATAGACTTTCTCAAAGCTTCAAGTCTATCCTCATAGTCTCAGAATCATCTGAGGAGCACCCACAACTCTCAAGTTATGAAGCACACAACCTTGGTTTCAACCAGTTTTCTCTGAGGATCTCTTGAACTTTCTGATGAAGGCATCAACCTTCAAACACTTGATGGGTAAATAAATGTTGGTCAAATTTTAGGGTGCAACAGCAGCGTAGTACTATCAGAGTCTTCTGAAATAAACTAAGCTTGAAACTTCTTCATACAAAAGTCTTCAATGCTTCAGATGCTTCTGACTTCTGCTTCAGATTCTTCTGTAGCTTCTGCTTCAGATCCTTCTGTAGACAGCGCTCAGAATTTTCTGATGGCAACGTTCAGATTCTTCTAAGAGATGCTTCTGACGCTTCAGAGCCTTGCATATTTTTCATGTTCAGATCTAATTTGCTTCCAGAATAATATTTAATTTAATATCTACATCAAACATTCTTAAACAAACTTTAGAGTATATAATTCTTTAATACAAAATTTCATAAGAGTTATCATCAAAACATAGAGATATAATTAAGAACCAATATGTGTTCTAACAATCTCCCCCTTTTTGATGATGACAAAAACATAAGAAATTTTGTTCAATAAAAATATAACTATAACTCTCCCTGAGATGATGAATCTCCCCCTGAATTGAATACTTAGAAGGAATAGAAACTTCCCTTTTTACATGAGTATTCTTTTCAGAATCAGAGCTTGATTGTTCCAAAAAATAGATTTTGACTTTGGATGCACGTTTCAGAATCAGAGCCTGATTGGTTAAAAACTATGATCTGGGGATCTCAGAGTTACTTTTAAAGAATTTGTCAGATTTTTCAAATGTTCTGAAATACTAAGAGTTCACGTTTGTTATAATTGATATGTCTGAATTTCATTTAGGTAGAGTTTATTTGAACAGTCAGATCCATTTTCTCCCCCTTTTTTGTCATAATCAAAAAGTAAAACTTTTAAAGACAAATAAAAGGAAATACATAAAAGATAAATTCATGTAGAGAAAATATCAAAGTCATTCATTCATTCAGATAACAAACAGACACATCATCAGATAATAAATTCAAATACATGTGCACAGACATCAGATACAGAAAAACATAAACTAGGTTTGCTTGGACAGAATCATCTTTAGAAGATGAGTGATCTCAAATGAAGATTCTTCTTGCTTTGTCATCCATTTAGCCATGTTGTCATTCTTCTGATCTTTCTTGGACAGCCATTGTGCCATGTCTTTAGTTTTCTGGTCTTGCTTGGCCATCCATGACTTGATCTCAGATTGTCCAGCTTTCAAAACTGCAATCTTATCTTCTAGATCTGGATTCTCTTTCTTGATCTCAGATGAAGAATATGGGGTAGATTCTGATGCTGGTGCAGAGTCAATTTTCGTAGGGGATGTAGAGTCAGAGGCAGCAGATCCAGAGGGATTTTCCACAATTGTTATAGCCAGTGGATTTTCTTCAGAAGCAGATTCTGTAGAAGCTTATGTAGCAGATACTTCAGAAGAAGAAGGAACATCTTCAAGAAGCAAAGGTGCAGATCTTTTTACATTCCACATCATGCTTTTGGAAGTTTCAGCAAATCTGAGCTTCGCATCATCAGAACATACATTCTTCAGATTTGAGGCTACAATATTGAATCTGTTAATGAAGCTATTCCAGATAGCATCAGATTCATTTGCATCCATGGTTGACAAATATCTCTTCTGAACAGAGCCTAAATGCATCTTTATTTCTTTCATAAAATTTGCAAATAAATTATCAACATTTAGCCTAGTTTTTGGTTTCAAAAGGGTTTCCAAGGTGAATGGCTTGGGTTGAGGTGGAGGTGGAATGGTAAATTCTGGGATGATGATCAGAGAATGAGGGTAGAAAGGAAGAGATGGATGGTCAGATGAAGTGGTAGTTTTGGATCTGGTTAAGGCATTAATCAGAAATGGTTTTGCACGTGATGCATATGAAACAACATCAAATGAGGTGGAAGTGTAAGGAGTGAAAAATAGATTTATCAGACAAAAGGGGTTCTGGTGAAATCATTTCTGGTAGTTCTTTTAAGTATGTTTGTTGAACAGATGGTAGAATGGTGGAAATTTTAGGTTTAAAAGGAGTGGTAGAATCAGATGGTTCTATTATGTCATAGAAATTTTTAAACTTGAAACCAGAAGGAAGTGGATCAGAGGGGAATGGTTTAAAGGAAGCAAATGAGACAAACTCAGATCTCCTTGGCTTAGGTTTTGGAATGGTTTTAGGAATGATAGTTTCAGATGAAACGGGTGGTTCTGATTGTTTAGATTCAAATTCTCAGAGAGAGGGAGGTGATATAACATCAGGATGGACATCAGATTCAGATGAATCAGATGAGGTGGTTAGGGTACAAGATGTAGAAGAAACTTTAAATACAATCTTGAGAGGTTTAATGTTCAGAACCTCAATCTCAGGTATATTTTTTTCAAGAGGATTGGATGGTTCTGGTTGAATCTCAGAAGGTTTGGATGAAGGTGGTTCAGATGCAACTTGTTCAGATGTAACTGGTTCAGGTTCTGCAGTTTCAGATGCAACTAGATCAGATTGTATGGGTTCAGATGCATCTGGTTGTTGAACTTCAGGTTGTTGTTGTGTTGGAGTTGGGTCTGCTGGTGTTGTTGTTGGTTCAGATTGAGGAATATCAGAAGATTTTTGTGGTATTGCGGAAACAGGATCAAATGATTTTGGTGGTTCAGAGGTTTGAGATGGATCATAAATAGTTTGATTTTGAGTGGGAAGAGGTTTAGGCACAGAACTAATTGTTGATATATTTACAACAATTTTAGGAATAGAAGGTAAAGATGTTTTAGTACCTTTTGTCTTTATGCGCTTGGTAGGAACAGAGGGAACTTCTCCAAAAGCTTTTCTCTTGATCTGCTTCTGTGGCTTTTCAGCAACTCTTGGTTTCTTTTGAGCAGCAGCTTCTTCTGCTTCTAATTGTTTTCTTTTCCTCATGTTCTCATCATACACATCTGGCATAGGTTCTCTAGCACGGATCAGAATATCTGCAGGAATAGGTGTTCCATCTGCTTTGCACGCATCAATATACCTAACAATAATATCTCTAGGTTCTTCAACACCAAAGAGTGGAAAATCTTGAACTGGAAGTCTCCTCTGACTAACTTCAGTAACATTCAGCTTCTTAGGAGAAGCTGTGAGTTCATCCACAATCTTTAGCCTCTGAAGACTCTTTGCATTCAATGGTTTTCCAACAATTGATTCAAGCTCATCTTTAACTCCAGCTTCATAGAGAGCAGTTACCAGACCATTCTCTGTCAGAATGTCTGAGATCAACCTTCCAAAAGGAATCCACATCCTGATCTTCTGTCCCTTATCCTTTACAGACTCTCTTGATGCATTGATATGATTCCACAGATGCATAAAGAGAATGTATGGAAGATCTACCTTTGTACTCTGACTCAAACAGTACATAAAGTAGAGTTATTCATTATTCACATAATCTGGAGAATTGGTGGATTTTCTATGATGGATGCATCCTAGAAAAATCTTTGCCCAGATTTTGTAGTCAAGTTTCAGATCCTTAAATTTTTTGGAGGCCTGTCCAGATGTAATGACTTCCTCATAAACTTCTTCCATATCCACACGCCCAGCTGGCAGATGACACACTCCATCAGTCTCCTCATACCCTATGAGTTTTCTGATGAGATCTTCAGTGATGATGATCTCCTTTCCCAGAACAGAAGAGAGGATGAATTTTGGATAAGCAGAAGCATGAATCCAGAATTCCTTCACAAGATGTGGATACACTGGACCAAACAACCTGTCAAAATACTTGAGCCAGCCTTGTGCATTAATAATAGAATGTAACTCTAACCCATTTTCAGCCAGAGAATCAAATTCCACCATGGATTCACAAAGAACTTCAAGTTTGTCCACAGGGGTTAACAAAGTTATCTTTGGTTCCTTAAATGGAGTAACACCCATGTTTGCTGACGTAACTGCAGCCATAAATGATTGAAACTGAGCTGATGTAGAGGATGATGTTGCCATTGTTGAAGAAGAAGATGATTTGGACGAAGGTTTAGGGTTTTTGTGAAGAGCAAAGAGAAGACAAAAATGCATAAATTGTCTGTGAAGTGAAAAGTGTGAAATGGTGTGAAATGTGGTATTTATAGAGAAAGAAAATAGGGCACACAAATAGTCACAAATAGCACGTTCCACTTAGCAATTAATGAAATTTAATGAAAAGAATAAAAATCATTTCAAAGCATTAATTGATTCTGACAATTTGGGGGGAAAATCAAGATTTTCACTATTCAAACAATACCTCAAATGTCTCTTCAGTAGTGTATACGCCATCTTTTCAGATTCAGAGTGACACGTGTTTGCTTGCATGAGCTTCTAAATTCTCTTGAGAAATGAAACGTTAGCCAATGTTCAGATCCTCTAAGACTTGTTAGTTCAGATACACAAATAATAATAATAAATCAAATAATTAACAGATGAAATACTTCAGAGTTTTAAACATTTTGCATCTGAGAAGTTTTGCTTCTGATAAATATCATTCTGGACAAAAATCCATACCAACATTTTTCAGAATAAACTTGAACCTATCTTCAGCAAGGGGTTTTGTGAAAATATCAGCCCACTAATGATCTGTATCAACAAAGGCTAAATTTATAATACCCTTCTGAACATAGTCTCTGATGAAATGATGTTTAATTTCTATATGTTTTGCCTTAGAGTGTAAAATGGGGTTTTTTTGACAAACATATAGCAGAAGTATTATCACAGAAAATAGAAATGTTACTTTCAAAGATCTGATAGTCTTCTAGCTGACTTTTCATCCAGAGCATCTTCGTGCTACATCCAGCAGCAACAATATATTCTGCCTCTGTAGTTGATAGTTAAATTGTAGGTTGCTTCTTGCTGTACCAGGAGATTAGATTTCTTCCTAGAAATTGACAACTTCCAGAAGTACTTTTTCTTTCTACTTTGTCTCCAGCGTAATCAGCATCACAAAATCCAACTAATTTGAAATCATCATATTTTCTGTAACACAAGCCCACATTAGAAGTACCTTTCAGATACCTTAGAATCCTCTTAACAGCTGTTAAGTGTGATTCTCTAGGATCTGATTAGAATCTTGCACACAAGCATACGCTGAACAAAATGTCAGGTCTAGAAGCAGTTAAGTAGAGAAGAGATCCTATCATACCTCTGTAGAGTTTCTAATCTACTTTCTTACTTACCTCTTTCTTACCAAGTGTACTTGTTGGATGCATGGGAGTCTTTGTCATCTTACTATCAGTCATGTTAAACTTCTTCAGAAGCTCTTTAACAGATTTGGTCTGATGAATGTAAGTGCAATCTGGAGTCTGGTTGACTTGAATTCCCAGAAAGAATCTCAATTCTCCCATCATGCTCATCTCAAATTCTGCCTGCATACATTGAGAAAACTCCTTTCCCAGCATAACATTGGTAGATTCAAATATAATATCATCCACATATATTTGACAAATTAAAATATCTTTCTTAAATGTTTTACAAAAGAGATTTGTGTCCACTTTGCCTCTGATGAAATTTTTCTCCAGAAGAAAATTGCTTAATCTCTCATACCAAGCTCCGGGAGCTTGTTTTAAACCATAAAGAGATTTCTTTAGTTTGAAAACATGTTTTGGAAATTTTTCACTTTCAAAGCCAGGAGGTTGGTGAATATAAACTTCTTCTTCTATAATACCATTTAGAAAGACACTTTTAACATCCATCTGATATAGAGTGATGTTATTCTGTGCAGCATAAGAAATGAGTAAACGAATAGACTCTAACCTTGCTACAGGAGCATAAGTCTCTGTATAATCAATTCCTTCTTGCTGGCTATAACCTTGAGCAACAAGCCTTGCCTTATTTCTTTCAACTTCTCCTTTCTCATTTAACTTATTTCTGAAGACCCGTTTAGTTCCAATTATGTTGAATCCTTTTGGTCTTGGAACCAGATCCCAAACATCATTTCTTGTGAACTGATTGAGCTCTTCTTGCATGGCAATTATCCAGTCATTGTCTTGCAGAGCTTCATCCACAGAAGTTGGTTCAATAACTGACACCAACCCAAATAATGATGCTTCAGATGATCTGAGGAAGGATCTTGTTCTTATGGGGTCATCCTTCTTTCCAATGATCACATCCTCTGGATGAGAGGCCTTGATTCTGGAAGATGATCCTCTAACAGTTGATTCTTCAGAAATGTTCAATTTGTTCATTTGAGAAGCTAAAGGAATTGCATCTAGCATTGCTTCTGGTTCCTTTACTTGAGCTTTATCTGCCTCTGAGCCTTCAGAGTCTATGAGAATTACTTCTCTATCTGCAGAACTTTCAAACTGCTTTGGCTTTTCAATGCCAAGTTTATCATCAAATCTAACATGTATAGATTCCTCCACAATCTGTGTTTCAGTATTGTATACTCTGTAGCCTTTAGAGCGTTCAAAATACCCAAGCATGAAACACTTCTGTGCTTTAGAAACAAACTTGTTAAGATTCTTTTTAGTGTTTAACATATAACAAATACATCCAAAAGGATGAAAATATGAAATGTTGGGCTTTCTGTTCCTCCACAATTCATAGGGAGTCTTTTATAGAAGAGGTCTTACAGACACTCTGTTCTGAATGTAACAAGCTGTGTTTATTGCTTCTGCCCGAAAGTGCTTTGCCAGATTAGTCTCGTTGATCACGGTTCTGGCCATTTCTTGCAAAGTTCTATTTTTCCTCTCTACAACTCCATTCTGTTGTGGAGTTCTAGGACAGGAAAAATCATGAGCAATGTCATTTTCATTAAAATATTTTTCAAAATATTTGTTTTCAAATTCACCACCATGATCACTTCTGACTTTAATAATTTTGAAATCTTTTTCATTCTGAACTTGTTTGCAAAAGTCAAAGAACACAGAATGTGACTCATCCTTGTGTTTTAAGAACTTTACCCATGTCCATCTGCTATAGTCATCAACAATGACTAATCCATACTTCTTGCCTCCGATGGATGCATTCTTCACTGGTCCAAACAGATCAATGTGAAGTAATTCTAATGGTCTTGAGGTGGAAACAACATTTTTAGATTTAAAAGAAGATTTTGAAAATTTTCCTTTTTGACATGCTTCGCAAAGAGCATCTGAGTTGAACTTCAACTTAGGAAGTCCTCTGACCAGATTGAGTTTATTAATCTGAGATATACGTCTCATATTAATATGCCCCAATCTTCTGTGCCAGACCCATTGCTCATCATTAACAGACAAGAGGCATTTAACATTTTGAACCTTAAGTTCTGAAAGATTTATTTTGTAAATGTTGTTCTTCCTCTTTCCATTAAATAAGATTGAGCCATCCTTCTGACTAACAGCTTTGCAACATTGTTGATTAAAGATTATATCATAACCATTGTCACTTAATTGACTTATGGACAATAGATTATGCTTTAATCCTTCTACAAGAAGAACATTAGATATAGAGGGAAGGTTACCATTACCAATAGTACCAGAGCCAATAATCTCGCCCTTCTGATTCCCTCCAAACTTCACTTCTCCTCCAAATTTAAGCTCCAGGCTTTGGAACATAAACCTTTCTCCCGTCATGTGACGTGAGCAGCCAGAGTCCAGGTACCATGACTGGCGTCTTGACTTTTCTGCTAAATACATATGCAACAGGGATAATCTTATCCTTAGGTACCCATATCTTTTTGGGTCCTTTTTGGTTAGTTGCCTTGAAAGTTGGTCTGAACTTCTGTCTTTTTACAACAGTTTTGTTCTGACTTACTTTTGGCTTAAACACAGGAACGTTCTGATTTGAACGTGTGTTTAATATCATTTAGATGACCAAACTTGAAATGAGAATATAGGGGAGTTTTTTTAATAACAAGTTTATCAACAGGCATTGGATTTAAATCCTTTCCAGAGGAAGATTCATATCCAATTCCTTTCCTGTTGTTTCTGCTAACCCCATAGATCATTGAAGCCATCTTGCTTCTATCTATGCTTTTAGCAAGAAACTTCTGAAAGCTAAAGTCATATTCTTCTAAAATGTTCTTGCATTTAGACTTACTTTCAGATTCAGAATTTTGTTGACCTTTTTCAAAATTGGCTTTCATTTTCAAATTATTTTCTTTTAGCTCAGCAACTTCTGATCTTAACAGATTATTCTCAGAACCAAGATTGCATTTAAGCTTCTTGCATTTGAGCTTAATCTGATTATAATTTTTCAGGACTTCTGATAAGACTTTAATAAGCTCTTCCCTAGTGAGATCAGAAAGTACCTCTTCTGAGTTAGATTCAGAATCAGACTCAGATCCAGATGATTCTTCATTCTAATCTTCAATGCCTGCCATCAGAGCCATGTTGGCGCATTCCTCTTCAGAATCTGATGAAGATTCAGAGTCATCGGAATCATCCCATGTAGCCATTAGAACCTTCTTCTTGTGCTCAGGCTTTCTTCTGGGCTTTTCTTTCTGAAGCTTTGAACATTCTTTTTTGTAATGACCAGGTTGTTTGCATTCAAAACAAACAACTTCCTTCTTTCCAGATCTTTTTGGTCCAGAGGACTCCTTGCGCTGATCTGGCTTTTTGAAGTTCTTGAACTTCCTCTGCTTGTGCTTCTAGAGTCTGTTGATTCTTTTGGACAGCAAGGACAGTTCATCTTCTTCAGAAGAAGAAGATTCTTCAGAGCTTTCTTCTAACACCTACAAAGCTTTCACAGATTTGTTAGATTTTAAGGCAATTGACTTACCTTTTTTTTAGGCTCATCTTCCTCAAGTTCAATTTCATGGCTCCTTAGTGAGCTGATTAGCTCCCCCAGAGTGATCTTGTTCAAATCCTTGGCAAGCTTCAGAGTAGTGGCCATTGGTTTCCGTCTAATGGGCAAGCTTCTGATGATCTTCTTCACATGATCAGCAGTTGAGTAGCCTTTGTCCAGCACCTTTAGACCAGCTGTGAGGATCTGGAATCTAGAGAACATAGTTTCTATAGACTCAGATTCTTCCATCTTGAACGCTTCATACTTCTGTATTAACACCAGAGCCTTGGTCTCTTTAACTTGAAGATTTCCTTCATGAGTCATTTTCAAAGACTCAAACATGTCAAATGCAGTTTCTCTATTTGTGATCTTCTCATACTCAGTATGAGATATTGCATTTAACAAGATTGTTCTAGCCTTGTGGTGATTTCTAAACTCCTTCTTTTGGGCTTCAGTCATAGATTTTCTATCTACTTTCTTGCCATTCCCATCAGTGGGATGAATATACCCATCTGTAAGATCAGAGTATGCCTAAGAGGGGGGTGAATTAGGCTTTTAGGAACTTTTTCCGGTTTTTCGGTATTCTTGAATTTTACTTGGTTATGATGGTTGGTGATGAAAGCAGTAAATGCAGAAAGTAAAAGGACACTAAGAATTATAGTGGTTCCCCTCACAATCCGAGAGTACTCCACTCCCCTTTCAACATGAAAGAGAATTTACTATAGTTTTAGAATTGTACAACCTATCACACCATCAACCAGTGAGGCCTACTTTCTAACAACTATACAATCACAAGTGTGCAAGAACAATCCTCCTGCAGACACTTACCCTTGTGTCCAACAATCCTGGATCACAAGTCACAACACAGATAATACTGTAATTTTTGTTTTGAGAGAAATGAGTAATAGTATCAATACACAGATTGATCTTCTCCTTTAATCAGAATTCACTTCTTTAATGTCAATACAAGTGTTCAAATTTCTGGATATGAAATAGTATGAACAAGATGAACACTTTTTGAAAAATATTTGAAAATATTTGAATAGAGTGAATTTGATTCAATGATGGTTTTTGAAAATTGTTGGAGGTATTTGTTAATCTGAAATTTTCAGAATTTATATCATCCAAAACACCTTTTCAGAAGGGTATATTTTAGTATGAGTTAACACATGGAAAGGTATAACATTCAAATAATTTTTGAACTTAGAAATCAAACAATTTTTCAAAAAACGTTCAGTGTTAATCGATTAACCTATATGGTTAATCGGTTAACACTGGAACGTTAGGCCAGAAAATTTAAGTTTTGAAATGGTTAACCGGTTAACCTATATGGTTAATCGGTTAACACTGTTATTTTTCAGAAAAATACTTAATAAAACAAAGTTATCTCAATTCCAATTGTTTCAAAAACATGTTCATGCATTATGATCAAATAAAAAATGATTTGAACACTTGTATATTGATTAAATTAGAGAATTTTTATATACCATAGCTTGTGTCCAAGTCTTGAAAGATGATCGAGCACATGTACATGAAGCTTGAATGTTGATCACTTCCATAATACTTTGTTCTTGGTCTTTTGAAAGCTTTTGACTTTTTGCACAGATGAAATGAGCTTGAGTCTTATTGTTGTCGTCATCAAAACCTTGAGATGAAGCATGCTTCTACACCATCTATGACCAAGTCCCACAAATCAGCATCATAACCAAGGAAGAAACTTTCTATCCTATCCTTCCAATAATCAAATTTCTCCCCATCAAACATAGGGGGTTTTGTGTTGATTCTGTCCCTTTCTTCATATCTGTTGTTACTGTTAGATGTTGAAGTTTCAGCCATAATAACAACCAAATATATATCAAAGTTTTTCTCACTGGATCTTTTCTATCACTGTGAAGTGGTAGCACACACAGAACCGGAGCTCTGATACCAACTGAAGGTGAGAAAATACTTAGAAAGGGGGGTTGAATAAGTATATTGAAAAACTTATAGTAATAAAAACTCAAGGATTTTTATCCTGGTTCATTGAACTCAACTACTCCAGTCCACCCTATCAAGAGTGATTTGCTTTTCTCAACAAGGACTTAATCCACTATTAAATTAACTGATTACAATAGCAAGCACTAAGAGCAACTGTTCTTAGTCTTCTTAAGAACTACTGATCCCAACTGGATCTTCTTAAAGATCTTTTACAATCAAATGTAAGAATAATACAAGTGTTTAAATTGCTTCTAATTAAGCTTTATCACAACTGTGATTTTACACTTAAGATTTAAGAACTATGAAATAAATTCAGCAAATGAGAATAAATTGTATGAGAGCTTTCTTTGAATTTCTTTCAAGTGTTTCGTCAACTGAAGAAGATGGATGGAGTCTTGTTATTATAGGCAAAGATGTCTAAGTAGCTATCACGTTGAAGGCTGTGTACTAAAAGGTCTGAGCCTTTTTGTCTTCACATCACATGATCTTTCTTAGAAATAGAATGCACAGAGAAATCCTTTTTGTCTGTGTTCTTGTGTCTAGCATTAATGAGGAAAGAGTCGTTTGGCCATACTAACGGACATAAGTTTGAATTCTTCTTCAACAAGTTTCAGCAAATATCATCAGAGTCTAGATTGGTCAGAGTCTTCTGATGTTCATCAGAGTTTTCTGAATCAGAGTCTTTGCAGCATGTGTGCTTTTAGCGTGTAATTGTTCAGAGCAGAGTTTTGGGATCAGATCCTCAGTACTGGCAGCGTAGTACTATCAGAGTCTTCTGAAATAAACTAAGCTTGAAACTTCTTCATACAAAAGTCTTCAATGCTTCAGATGCTTCTGGCTTCTGCTTCAGATCCTTCTGTAGACAGCGCTCAGAATTTTCTGATGGCAGCATTCAGATTCTTCTAAGAGATGCTTCTGACGCTTCAGAGCCTTGCATATTTTTCATGTTCAGATCTAATTTGCTTCCAGAATAATATTTACTTTAATATCTGCAGCAAACATTCTTAAACAAATTTTAGAATATATAATTCTTTAATACAAAATTTCATAAGAGTTATCATCAAAACATAGAGATATAATTAAGAACCAATCTGTGTTCTAACAACACCAAGGAAGGATTTCTTCACATCTTATACTTTTGGTGATTTTGGAGTGTTGAAAATGGGTAATGATAGTGTATCTACAGTAATTGGTGTTGGTGATGTTTTCTTGCGAACCAACATGGGAAAACAATTATTGCTTAAAGGTGTCAAACATGCTTCAGATGTCTGCTTTAATTTGATCTTTGTACATATGCTAGATGATTGTAGTTATGATAATAACTTTGATTCTAGAAAGTGGAAAGCAACAAAGGTAACTTGGTTATGGTTAGAGGGGAAAACATGGACACAAAATTTGGTTACTATGGACAATGTAAATGTTATTGACATGGAAGCATCTTTGTGGCACCAAAGACTTAGTCATATTAGTGAAAAAAGGCTTAATGTTTTAGCCAAAAAGGATGTTCTTCTTGGATTAATTAATGTGGATTTGGAGAAGTATTCTCATTACATGGCTGGTAAATAGACTAGATTATCTTTCAAGATACTTCCTCCTTCAAGGAAGTCAGAGTTGTTTCAATTGTTATATTTTGATGTTTGTGGTCTATTAAAGGTAAAATCCTTTAGTGGTGCACTTTAGCTTGTTACCTTTATTGAGGAATGCTTCGGAAAACTATAGGTTTAATCCTTGAAGACAAAAGACCAAGTGTTGGAAAATTTCAAAGAATTGTAGTCTTTGGTTGAGAGGAAGATAGGCGAGAAGCTGAAATGTGTTTGTTTAGACAATGATGGAGAGTATTGTGGACCATTTGATTCCTATTGCAAGCAGCATAGTATTGCACATGAAAAGACTCATCCTAACACCCCTTATTTGAATGGTTTAGAAGAGAGGATGAATCAAACACTAATTGAGAGAGTAAGGTGTATGCTCTCTGGATCTAAGTTGCCTAATCATTATTGGGGCAAGGCACTTTACATAGCAGTGCATGTTCTTACTCTCACTCCTACTGTTGCTTTGAATAGTTAAGTTCCATAAAAAATTTTGTTTGGAAAGAATGTCAAGTATGATCATTTAAGAGTCTTTGGTTATAAGGCTTTTATGCATATTCCAAAGGATGAAAGGTCCAAATTGGATGCAAAGTCAAAACAATGTATCTTCGTCGGCTATGGGAAAGATGATTTTGGTTACAGGTTGTATGATCCTATAGGGAATAAGATTATTTGAAGCCGAGATTAGGTGTTTATGGAAGACCAAACTATTGAAGACATTGATAAGGTAGAGAAGGCTACACCCAAGAAAGCTATTAGTTTGTCTAATGTTGATCCAACTCGGTTACCTAGTTATAATCTGGATGCTATTGGTGGTGATGATCACAATGGTGAGCCATATGATTATGTTGATGATCAACAACTTGGAGATGAGGTAAATATTCCAATTAATGATGGTGAAGGGGAAAGCGATATGTCACGGGATGAGAATCTTGGTGAAGCTCTAGAATCATCTCAAGTTCAACTTAGGAGGTCTAACAGGCAGAGACAACCTTCTACAAGATATAACTTTGATGAGTATATGATATTGACTGGTGAGGGTGAACCCAAGTGTTTTCCAAAGGCCATGCAAAGTGATGAAAATCAAAAGTGGATGGAAGCAATGCATGATGACATGAAATCATTGCATGATAACCACACTTATGATTTAGTGAAGTTGCCTAAAGGAAAAAGGGTTTTGGAAAATAGATGGATTTATAGAGTTAAACATGAGAGCAACTCTAAGTCTCGAAGATGTAAAGTTAGATTAGTGGTGAGAGGTTTCTGTCAAAGAAAGGGTGTTGATTTTAATGATATTTTCTCACTTGTTGTAAAGATGTCATCAATTAGAACCGTGTTGAGTTTAGCTGCTACACTTTATTTAAAGGTTGAGAAAATGGATGTGAAAAATAATTTCCTTTATGGTGATTTAGAGGAAGAGATCTACATAAAACAACCCGATAGTTTTCAAGTTAAATGTAAAGAAGATCATATGTGTAGATTGAGAAAGAGTTTGCATAGGTTGAAGCAATCTCCAAGGCAGTGGTACGATAAGTTTGAGTCTGATATGTATGATCAAGGATAACAGAAGACTACTTTAGATCATTGTGTATTTGTTAGAAAATTTTCTAACGATGACTTCATTATTCTGTTGTTATATGTTGATGATATGCTTATTATAGGGAAAAGTATTTCTAACATTAACAGCTTAAAGAAGAAATTGAGAGAGTTATTTGCCATGAAAGACATGGGAGCAGCTAAACTAATTCTTTCCATTAGAATCATGCGAGATAGAAAAGAGAAGAAACTTTGGATATCATAAGAACATTATATCGAAAGAATGCTACAAAGATTCAAAATGAAAAGTTCTAAGGCGGTAAACACTCCTCTCACTACTCATTTCAAGTTGAGTTCTAATTAAAGTCCTTCAAGTGAAGATGACGCGTTTTATATAAAACGTGTTCCTTATGCGACTGTTGTGGGTAGTTTGATGTATGCAATGGTATGTACAAGACCAAATATATAACACGTTGTTGGTACAGTCAATAGATTTTTGTCAAATCCAGGTAGAGAGCATTGGAATGCTGTGAAATGAATTTTAAGGTATCTTTGCAGTACTACTTCTATGAGGCTTTGTTTTGGAGGATATAAGCCTACTCTAGTGGGATACTCTGACTCTGTTATGGATGGAGAGATTGATTCCAGAAATTTCACTTTGGGCTACATGATTAAATTTGCATGGGAAGTTGTGCCTTGGCAGTTTGGATTGCAAAAGTGTGTAGCATTGTCTACTACAGAAGCTGAGTACATTGCAATTACCAAAGAATGCAAGGAGTTACTATGGTTGAAGAAATTTTTGCAGGAGCTTGGTTTTATTTAAGACAAATATGTGTTATTTGTTGACAGTCAAAATGCTATTCATATTGGTAAGAATCCGACTTTTCATAATAGGTCCAAACACATAGATGTGAGATATCATTGGATACATGATGTTTTGGATGCTAAGTTGTTGGAGTTAGCTAAAGTTCATACATATGATAATGGTTCTGATATGATGAATAAAGCATTACCAAGAGGAAAATTCAAAGCTTGTTGTGATATCTCTAGTTTGGCGGTTTCCTCTACATAGTTATGAGGGGGAAATTTGTTGGGTTTGAGATCCCTTCTATATTGAGAAATGTTCAAATATAATTAGCTCATTTGTATCCATTATTTAAGTGGAGAGGATCAATTTATACTTGAGAGAGATAAAGAGAAAATAAGGATTCAAAAGGGAGAAAAGAGGAGAAACACTCATTCCCGTTTTTTTGCAACTAGTCTAACTAAATCAAATATCTCTGATTCGTTAACCGTCAGATCGAGCTCAAATTCAGAAGGGAGGTTTGTAACATATGTATCTAACTTTTGAGTGTTTAGAATTTCAAAACAATGTCTGAGGTGAGAGATATCTACTTTGCACTGAAGCTGCAGATTTAAGAAAATTTTCAGCTTTTTTATTCTTATTTGTAAGCTAGTTTTCTTTGTGATTTGCGGTTGTTGGCACTAGTTTGTGAATCCCTTTAAGACTATATTGTACCTTGAATTGATTATAGTAGAGTTATTTCTTTGGTCTGGACAAATCGCAGTTTTTACTCTCATATTGAGGGATTTTCCACGTTAAAAATACTGGTGTTCATTTATGTCTTTATTTGTTAAATTTTTCGTCTTATATTTGTTATTGATCTTCAAGGTTCCTACAAGTCTAGGAAGTTTTATATTTGCAACTTATTGGTCTGTAATTGTATCTTAATTTTCCATCATATTGGACATGTGACTTCACACATAGCTTGTGTGTTTTACCAAGGCTAACCAAAAACCTATGAAAACGTTTATCATATGTTGAACTTTCGAACCTATACAATAGCTTGATGTTGCGGTGAGAATCGTGATACCAAGCTATTGATTAACTTGAATCTTTAATTCTTAAATTCACAACCGGACTTTAGTTTATCCAAAGGAAAGGTCTAAATAAAGAAAGAACCTTTTGCGCGATGTAACAACAACGCTAAGAGATTCGGGGATCGGGGGTTGGTTATGCCTAGGGTAGGTATTTCACATCCTAAACATCTGTAGTACTCTACAGGAACCTTTTGTTTGTTTGCATGCTAAGTTTGGTAAATGTTTGCTAAGGATTGGGATTGAGCAAAAGGTTAAGACCTAAGGATAGTTTCTAAGTTTGCTCGCAAAGACATCGCGTCCTCTGCCTACGTATCCTAACTAGGATAGAATCAGAGATACCGTAGTTCACCTCACTAGGGTTGAAGAACACTTTATTATGATCAAGGTTCAAAGGGGAACAAACATAATAATGTTTGTATAGAGTTTAACAAAACTCTCTAGATCTATGTTAAACACTCAAGAAAGGGGATTAAGTAATCATTATTATGATTCTCACATAGAGTTTACAAACTCTATCCTAGGGTTCTAGTTGAAGAACACTCCTAGTAAAGGTGGGTTTTCTAGACTTAAAGCAAAGTCTAAGGCTTACATGCTCTAACTTAACTAAGCTAGGGTTAAGATGACTTCACAAAGTCAAGAGGGGTAAATTAGCTATCCAATGACACGAGGATCAAGGGAGAGACTTTTACTTTGGAAGGAGAGAGAGGGAGACAACTTGGATGAGAACTAGAAAGTTCCATCACTTGGGGGAAGAAGTACTTAATAAAGCAAGATGAAATAAGATTAAGACAAGTAAGCATGCATATTACAATAAACAGATACTTTAAATGACACCAAGGGTTATAACCAATAAATCATCTTAACAAAGATTGAGGGCTCATCTTGACAAGGATTTGAAGCATGGTAAAAGTAACAATCATATGAACAAATCACAATTTGAAAATGGGCAAGTCACAAATTCAAAACATAGCAAATATAACAACAATGCATAGATGATAATCAAACACCGTTAAATCAGTTTAAACCTCATAATTTAGGAGGGAACATGAAATCACTTAACTAAGTAAAGATGATGAAAGTAGAAAGGTAACAATCAACGAAAGAATATGTCATAAGTGAAAGGGTATGGATATCAATCAAGGCAAGTAATCAAGCAAGAAACGCATCGACGGATTGCGCCTTAAAGTAAACACAGGTAAAAGGGATATTTTATGGTAACAACCAAATGAGAAAATCCCAACATGTTTAATAACATACAAATAATGAGAATGAATAAATATCTTAACACAAATGATCATGGTGAAAAAGAAATTTATCTGCATACGGGAGATAACGATCTCGATACAAAGGCAACTTGCAAGCAACCAAAAGGCATGAAAATTTGAACAAACATAGAATTAAAAAATATCACATGAAATTATACATCAAGACAAACACAATGCAAAAAGAATGGGTTCAAAAGGATTAAAAATGAGTGAGTTATGAGTTTTCAAAGATTGGATGAAAAATTGCAAAAATAAATAAAAGGGTTGCCCTCCTCAAGGGTCGAACCCAGGTCATGCAGGTACAAGGCGTGTTTTAGGCATATGGTCTTACCACTGGGGTGGCTATACATTCGTTGATGAAAGCCACCCCATAAATATACAAGGCGAAATTTCAAATGAATCTGGGCAAACATGAAGAACAAGAACCAAGCCCAAACTGAATTACGTTTTGATCCATATCTCAACCAAGACTTAATGGAATTTAACAAAATTCTAGTCAAAACTGATTAATTTTTGATGAGGAATTCAATGGCATGATTAATTTCTTGAAATAATATTCACAACTCTAAATACGATGGAACATGCAACTTAAGCTTTGAAATGCATTTGTAACCTATGGATAAAAAATGATGAGTTTTACCGCAAATAAGAGGTCTGCTCACTTCATAAATGCACTGTTGATGATGATACTCAAAGAGATGAGGTCAGTCTTTCATTGAATCACAAAATGACATTTCTGTGGCAAGTCCAAGAGTCAAATGGCTTAAAGCAACTTTGTGTAAAACTGAAAGTTTAGAAACAACTACATGGCAGCACATGTTATAGACAAAAAAACAAATCAAGTCATGACCTTATATACATCTAGTATGCAAACCAATAATGAAATCGAATTGTCAACAGAAATTAATGTAACAACCTCTTGACATCTCAGGCTTCCTATAACTGCCATAGAGGAATTCAAGATATCAAACCCCTTTAAGGATGAATTCATGACAGAACCAGTGTGTGTGTTGTGTTTACAAATGACAAGATCAAATTTTGACATGGTTAGAAGAAAAATGGTCACATCAGTAGGATATAACAGTTGGTGTTCAAGAGTTGAAAATGGTATCTTCAAAAAAACAGTTAGTGGTGTAGTTAATTCAAACAACCAAGTATGATTCACAACCATCACCTATATGTCTACAAGTTTCACAATTCAACAAGCATAAACCTAAACACTCATGGATTCTAAAATCCCAATTGAAGTTGGATAGCACAATAAGTTGATGACCCTCAAAACAAAACCTGGACAGCAATAGGTCAATCCCACATTTGTCTCATATACATGAATTCTGACATAAGTGCATACAAAATTTAACACCAACTGGGCCTGAACAGCACCACAGCAACTCAGCAAACTTGCATTGGTCAGGCCTGTTAACCCTACATAGCTTGCAACCTCCAACCAAAAATACTGAACTAACACTAACTAGGATACAAGCTCAAATGAATGTATTGACATAAAGGGTTAGCAAATCCAAGTGTGAGCTAACAGATCCAAATAGCGAACAAAGAATTGGCAAAAGCAAATCAACTCTTAGCAAGTGTGAATGACAAAACCCACAACCAACAACCACTAGTCTAAGATCCTCAAAAATGCAAGTCCATAGATTTTCAAGATAGTAGACAGAAGAAAGTTGTTCACCAAAAGCTGTTGCAACAGCAAACACATCTAATGGGATTGGTTAGGCCTTTAAACACAACCTTGCAACAGCTGAACAGAAAGTTGACAAACCTAGCCTAAAACAAGCATGGATGCAGACTGACCATACTCCTACAGCAGGCATGAGCCTCTAGTCCTGGCAAAGATGCTTTTGAGCTAACAAACTCAATATTAACAGCAATTAGATTGTAACATAAAAATGCCTAAATCCAAAATCACCAAACAATTAACAACCTAAAGTCACAAGCTAAGGACCAAAATCTAACACTAAATGGTAACTAAGAAACTGCTATCAAAGGCCAAGGGTAACTGTCCTACAGAGTTGACAACAACAGACACACAAGGCAGTTGGTAGCATTCAACACCTCTGGATCCAACTGAACATCAGCCCTGGAAATGAATCTCAAACACACCATAATCTTAATGTCAATGGATTCCCAATCCCAACTCACCTAAACATATCTCTATACAACAAGAGGTATACACGCACAACTGCCAAAAGACTTGACATACCAACTATAGAAAAACTCAACACCAACTTACATCAGCCCAGGACTCTCTTGTCACAACAAGAGTCCAACAATAGCCTGTTGTAAGCTCAAGCAAGACTGTGGTGACAACCCTCTCCACACTTCCCTCTTATGCCAATGAGTCTTCACCAGCCCACAACATCATTCTAGAACAAGCAACATCCATAACTAATCCCAAAACCAAAACCTGACCCATAATCTCTAAAACGAACTGCCAGCCCTATTGCAGTAAACAAGCCAGTTGACAAACCCTTACAAAATGTCAGCCTTGATCATCCCAAAACCTGCTAGCATCAAACTCTAAAACAACAGTGGACTACCAGTCATAAGTGTCTCTAGCAAAATGGAGTAGATGAAATCAAACATAGTAGCCTATCAGTAGGTTTGAAGATAGAACCAAAGCAAACTTTGACAGCCTCAGTCATACACAAATAGGTTGGTCGGATCCCAAAACTCAAATATAACAGTTGCCAATTTACACTTAAACAAACCACCCTAACCTCCAACAAACTGCTAAAAGTTAACAGCCACAACTAAAGCACAAAATAAGCATCTAACATAGGGACCTGACCCTGATAGCAACTAAAAGACATCCTTCCTAAGACACCAACAATAATCCTAAAGGCTAGAAAGATCTCAGCCTGGACCAAACAAACCCCACTGGTTGTAAATATAAGTGAGGTATACAACCTGCAACCTCAAATAGCCCCCCCCCTCAACCCAACCTAGAGTTCTAGTGATAACAAATAGGAAAGCCTACTAAATTCAACAAACATAAGGGTTAAAAAACTTGACCAATATAGAGCCACTCAATCACAAACCAAATGTCTCAAGACAAAAACTTGACTGAACCAAACCCTAGGAGTTGTTTCTTGACAGCAAAACTGCACTACTAAACATAACCAATGTTTGAACTGTTCAACACACATTAAAGGTTCAAAACAAACACATGCCCATCAGCCTATTTCAAATCTTATATGCTTACAACAGAATTAATAGCAATTGTGTACTGATCCAACAATAATAATCCAGAACATAAGAGATAAACTTGGCTTTGCACAAATCAATCATCAACTTCAAGGCACACTTTCTCAAGAGAGCTAGATCATTAACAGTATGCATACACAACATTTGATCACAAAGAAAAGGTCTTGCTTATGAACAAAACTTTGCACTTAAACACCAAACATGCCAAAAATAAAAAGGATAACGGCCACTAACCTCTTGTAGACACTCTTGAACCAACAATAGAGCCAAGAAAAACCAGAGAAAATTCCAAGCACCTCCTAGTTTTGAGGTTTTCCTCTCTTTGAAGCAATATGCAATCTTGTGGCCAGTTGAGGAAATGTACTTCACCAATAGTTTTCAATGCTTTGGACATTTGTATTATGACATATGTGAGGTGTGTGAATGGTTTAAATAGATGGAAAAGGCCTATGTAGTGATTTGGCTCTTAAAATGCATAAAAGTCAAAATATGGGGTGTGAGGGTTGAATTTTAGATTGGTGGATTTTCTGAGAAATGTAACAATGGGAACAGCTTCAAATGGCCATTTTAAAGTTGTATGAATGGTCTTTGAAGTGTTTTTGGGTTTAGACAAAGGATTGATGTGAAAAATAAAAAGTAGCCAATTTAGTGTCTTTGTGATTTTTCTTCACTTACAAGCAAGGAGGGAAAGAAGGAGAACTATATGTTTATGATGCTTTGGATAGTTCTGGTGTGTGGTATAGAGTGTGGAGAAACCTCTATTTATAGGCCATGAGGAGTTTGGGGCAGATTTGATATATTGGCTCTTTGGAGGGAAAATTGGAGAAAATCTTCCACAAAATCTTGGCACATCTTCATCCATCATGCTCTTGGCTCAATGCAAGAAATAAATCAAGTGGGATAAGATGTGTGAGGTGATTGAAATGAGGCTAGAGTGTAGAGATGGCAGCTGCTACATCATTGCATAAAGTTTCTCTTTCATCTCTTTATTTGAATAAAATAATGTCAAGTTGCTTCAATCTTGCAATGTCCTTCAAACCATCCTATCTTCTGGTTTTCTCCTCATCTACACCTCTCATTATCAGTTTAAATTACAATCCAAGGGCTGAGAATGGCTAATGTGGTGAAAATCTGATTTTGAGAAGTTTTACCAAAGTGGTTTCAAGTGTGACAGGCCCAACTTTCATGACCCATAACTCTTAGCTCACAAATCCTCTTGAGAAGTTCTTATACTTTTTAGAAAGCCCTCATGTAGCTCTACAACTTTCATGTTTATCAAAACTTCCAATTCCATGTGCATCTTGGTTGAAAAGCCCCTTGAAGTTGACTGAAAAAATGGTTTGTATGGCCAGAACTTGTGAAATTTCACTAAGTCCTTTACTCTTGAAAAATGATTTTTGCTATAACTCCAATTCCATGCATTTTTTGAATGTGGACCACTGTGGGGATTTTGTAGGGTTTTTCAAGACCTTTTAAACAAGCTTAGAACCACTTCAATCAGATGTGTGGTTAGGGAGTTATGGTCTTGCCCCTTTCGAAACCCTAATTCCTGATTTTTGTAATTACTTCTCAATCCTTGATCCCATGGTCATGAAATTTTATGGGGAGGTGTAATATGATATAAGTAAAATTTTTCATTCACACCTTGAAGTCAAATTCCTTATTGTTGGAGAGTTGACTTTTTGGTCAACCTTTCGATCGATCGGTGCCTACCGAGTCGCCCGTTGGTGATCCAGACATCCTGAGGACTTGAAACTCTTTGGATGGACTTTACTAAGACATATGAGCTTAATGGACCTTGATCCCACCATTGAAATACTCTTTTAATCAAAATTCAAACTACATTTGACTTTTTCTAATCGAAAACCCTAATCGGGTGCCGCAAATTGCACTGTTCTCAAACCCCGGGTGACCAACTCAAATTGCATTCATTCTTGGTCCAATGTATCATCCTTGATCTTGTTTGAAGTTGGATCGATCCAAAACATTGATTGATCAAACCCTCGAAGTTTCGATTTTGACGGTACGGAACCCTGATTCATCTGCATCTTAACAAAGATAAACTGAAAATGGGTTAAGGTTAGTTAATCAAGCAAATACGATCCTACAATGATGATGAGGATCTAAGGGGTCAAAATTTGGGGTGCAACAGATGCCCCTATTTAAATATCTTTACTAGATGATAATGAGAGATGACAATCCTCATAGAAACGCAGTGAAAGGTATTTAAATATAGCAAACCAGAAATTTTGTCCCTTAGATCCGATAGTATGCAAAAGGGCCAATACGAATATGCCATGAATCTAAATGATGTTTTATGATGCTTGAATGTAAGACAAATGCATACACAAATATAAAAGAACGAAAATACAACGAGTAACCACTCACGAGGACTCGACACACTGGGGAAAGGTTCAAGACCAAGTAAGCAAGATAGTTCAGACATGACTAAAGATACTTATCAAGGAAATCTTTCACACAGGGGATACAAATTCCAACAGGGAAGACACATATTCACTGGGGAAAGGAGATACAGACCTCACTAGGGATAACCAGATGAGGAAGCCCACCGGGGAAGAAGACAATTCTTCACTGGGGAAACGAAAGAAAAGAAGCGCAAACCTCACTGGGGAAGAAACCCACTGGGGAAAACTTTGCTGGGGAACCAATCCACTGGGGAAACAAAACTTCACTGGGGAAAAGACGGAACAAAGACACGAACCTCACTGGGGATAACCATATGAGAAATTTCCTATAACGAAGAGTTCAAACGGGATCTTCAGGAAAAAGGTTAGAAACAAGACCGGACGCGCTGGGGAAGCTAGTACCCACTAGTTCTCCGAGACTCGACTGGGAAAGCAAAAAGCTTCAACTGGGGAGACTGGTGACGACCAGCTTCAAACAGGGCTAATTTCCACTGGACTTACTGGGGATATGGTGACGACCGAGGCAATAACGGTTTCCAAGAAGTGCTAAATATCACTAGACTTCCTGGGGATATGGTGACGACCAAAGCAATAAAGGTTTCCAAGAAGAGCTAAATATCACTAGACTTCCTGGGGATATGGTGACGACCAAAGCAAAGTTCCAATTACAATCGAGAGTTCCAAACAATGTTGTTAAAACAGTAGGACTCTGGCTGGGAAAGTTGGTAACAATCAACTTTCGGCACAAATAACGGTTAGCTTTCAAGCAATGCCAGTAACCACTGGACTTAGAAGGGGCTGGTGATAACCAAATCAGGATATACCAATAACAATTAGTTCTGGATGATGCTAGTAACCACTAGACTTAATTGGAAAATTTGGTGACGACCTAATCCAGGAGACCAATGACCATTGGATTTTCAAGGAGTTTGGTAACGACCAGACCAACGCGGTGATAACAATCTGCTTTAAGCGATGCTAATAATCATTGGACTTGGGCTAACTGGTGACGATCGAACTAGGTATACCAATAACAATTGATTTTGGATAATGCTAGTAACCACTAGATTTTTTTTCAAACGAGGCTAGTGACCACCAGACTTATAGAGATTGGTAATAACCGAATCAAGGGTACCAATAACAATTGGGTTTGAAGATGATGCCAATAATCATTGGACTTTTAGGGAATTTTGGTGACGACCAACTCCAATGTCAATGACCATTGGTTTTTAGAAGGCAATACTAGTAACCACTAGATTTTTAGCCAGGTTGGTGAAAACCGAACCAAAGGGACTCCAATAACAATTGGTTTGTTTTACATCAGAATCAGTAACAACTGGGTTTGAAAAATAGTTGGTAACGACTAAATCAAGATACTGATCATGATTAGTTCTAAACGTGTGCTAGTGACCACTAGTCTTTCAAAGTTTGTTGGTGACGACCAAATCGAAGATGAAAATTGGTAACAAACCCCCTGTTGGTGTAAATTGGATATTGCTAGTCACCACTAGCTTCCCCACGAAAATAAGGAACCCCAGGATGTCGACTTTGAAGCGAACTTTTCAAAGATAAAGGTAATGACTGAAGGATCTCAAAGGCAGGAATGCAAACAAATGTGTATGCTGGCATGATGCTGTATGCAAGACGCAGACCGACCCGTAGGAACAAAGGAAAACAAAAATAAAGAGAGAACTCGTCACGCTGAGTTTCAAAATGCCTTAAGTCAGGCAATGCTTCCTTCTTTGGTGTAGATAACGATCTTTTCTCAATAATATCTTCGTAATTCTGCAGAGAAGAAGTCTTAGCTTAAGGGCTAGAATTGTTGTCAGACACCTCTAGCTTGGTCAAAGGTAACAACAACTTCCACAACTTCGAGAACTGTGTAATATCATCACATTACCTCTAGAATTTTCAAACATTTTGTCAAATCATGTTTTCCTTTTTTTTTTTACAAAACAAGACTTTAAGCTTTTCAAAACACTTTGCTTTCATGAAAATTCTTATTAACAAATAAGTGAAATTGCATAACAAAAATAGTGGATCATAACAATGATTTCGCGAAAAATCTGATTTTATTGATAGACAAGAGCTTTACAAAAGGCAAAGCCTTGGGAATTTTATAAGTTTGAAAGAAAATGGCAACAGAAAAGGTTACAGAACCCCATAATAATCTGGTCCTTCCGACTGCTAGTTCACTTGCTTTGCTGCTTCTGACGAGAACAACAGGTGTTGACCTTTCTTCTAATATTCTGCACAGGACTCTGCCCCAGCGTCTGCCAGCTTTCAAACATTGGGCTTTCATCTTGTCGAGGCACTGAAATCCCCTTTCTAGGTATTTCGTTTCAAGCGTAGTATTTTCTTACTGCGTCTGAGTTGATGGGATACTTGAGTTGTTCGCCATCCATACTTTCGAGAATCAGAGATCCTCTGGAGAAAACAGTCTTTACAACGAAAGGGCCGTCATAGTTGGGCATCCACTTGCCACGCATATCTTTTTGCGTTGGTAGGATTTTTCTAAGCACAAGCTCTCCTTCCCTATACTCTTTGGGACGAACCTTCTTGTTGAACGCTCGGGCCATCCTTTGTTGATAGATTTGACTGTGGCACATGACCGTCATTCTTTTCTCGTCAATGAGATTCAACGAATCGATTCTTTCTTTTATCCATTCGTCTTCATCAAGATTTGCTTCCGTCAAGATCTTCAAGGAAGGTATTTTGACTTCAATGGGTAGCACAACGTCCATCCCATACACTAAGGAAAAGGGAGTTGCCCCTGTCGAAGTGCGCACTGATGTTCGGTATCCGTGCAAAGAAAATGGTAGCATCTCGTGCCAATCTTTGTAAGTTACAACCATCTTTTGTATTATCGTTTTGATGTTTTTGTTTGCAGCTTCAACTGCACCATTCATCTTAGGTCTGTAAGGGGACGAGTTGTGATGTTTGATATTAAAATCGTCACAAAGTTCCTTCATTGTTTTGTTGTTCAGATTTGACCCGTTGTCAGTGATGATCTGGTTAGGGATACCATATCGGCAGACGATCTCCTTTTTGATGAAGCGTGCAACCACTTGCTTTGTCACGTTTGCATATGACGCTGCTTCCACCCATTTGGTGAAATAATCGGTTGCGACAAGAATGAAGTGATGGCCGTTGGAAGCTTTTGGCTCTATGGCCCCAATCATATCTATACCCCACATTGCAAAAGGCCAAGGTGATGTCATCACATTGAAAGGATGTGGAGGGACATGCACTTTATCGACATAAACTTGACATTTATGACACTTTCGAGCGAAGAGTATGTAGTCCGTCTCCAAAGTTAACCAAAAGTAACCTGCTCTTAAGATTTTCTTAGCCATGGCGTGGCCATTCGCATGGGTGCCGAAGGTTCCTTCATGTACTTCGGTCATTATGAGATTCGCCTCATTTTTATCGACGCATCGGAGTAAGACCATGTCATGATTTCTCTTGTACAAGACACCATTGTTGATGAAGAATTTAGATGACAACCTTCGTATTGCTCTTTTGTCAATTGTGGACGCGTTAGCGGGATACTCTTGATTTTGGAGGAAATTCTTGATATCATGAAACCATGGCTTCTCATCAGATTCTTCGTCTATTGTCATGACATGTGCGGGTACTGTCCTTCTTTCGATGCGGATCAGAGGTGCCTCGTTGACAAACTGGACCTTCCACATTGATGCCATCATGGCTAGCGCATCAGCGATGTGATTTTCTGCCCTTGGTACGTGCTTGAAGTTAATTTCATCGAAATATTCAGCCATCTCTAAGATGTGGGTCTTATAAGGGATCAATTTTTCATCCTTGGTTTCCCATTCTCCTTTGAGTTGGTATATCATCAAAGCAAAATCACCAATTACTTCCAAGATTTTGATACGGAGATCAATGGCAGCTTCCAACCCTAGGATGCAGGCTTCATATTCTGCTATATTGTTTGTACATGAGAAAAAAAGTCGGGCTGTGACTGCAGTATACCCTCCAGTTGGATTTTTCAGAACAGCTCCGATGCCATGTCCATTTTTGTTTGATGCTCTATCGAACATCATCTCCCAGCGGGATCCCTGCTTGGGACCTTCTTCCGGACCAGACTCTGGTTTCGTGCGCTGAATATACATCACATCTTCGTCAGGAAAATTGAACTTGAGTGGTTGATAATCCTCCATAGGATGCTCTGCGAGGTGTTCTGACAAGACACTTCCTTTGATAGATTTTTGAGCAACATATTGGATATCGTACTCTGATAAGAGCATATGCCATCGGGCTAATCTTCCTGTTTGAGCTGGCTTTTCAAAGATGTACTTGATGGGGTCCATCTTAGAAATCAACATTGTAGTGTGACAAATCATGTATTGCCTCAGACGCTTGGTGGCCCATGCTAACGCACAACAAGCTTTTTCCAGGAGAGAGTAACGACTCTCGCAATCAGTGAACTTCTTGCTTAGATAATAGATTGCATGTTCTTTCTTTCCTGACTCATCAGTCTGACCTAAGACACAGCCCATTGAATCCTCTAGCACCGTCATATACATGAACAAAGGTCTTCCGGGTACCGGAGGAACCAACACTGGAGGTTCTTGCAAATACTGCTTGATTTTCTCGAATGCGGCCTGACAGTTTTCATTCCATACCACTGTTTGATCTTTTCGTAACAACTTGAAGATCGGTGTGCAGGCAGGGGTCAGATTGGAGATGAACCTGGAGATGTAATTCAAACGTCCGAGGAAGCCTCTGACTTGTTTCTCAGTTTTGGGAGCAGGCATCTCCTGGATTGCTTTAACCTTGTCGGGGTCTACCTCAATTCCTCGTTGACTAACGATGAAACCAAGTAACTTGCCTGAGCGAACTCCGAAGGTGCATTTTGCTGGATTTAGTCTTAGCTGATACTTTCGGAGTCTCTCGAACAACTTTAACAAATGATCCAAGTGGTCTTCTTCACTTTGGGATTTTGCGATCATATCATCCACGTACACTTCGATTTCTTTGTGCATCATGTCGTGAAAGAGTGTGACCATAGCTCTCTGATACGTTGCCCCTACTTTCTTCAAGACAAAAGGCATTACCTTATAACAATAGGTGCCCCATGGTGTGATGAAGGTTGTTTTCTCCATGTCATCTGGATCCATTTTTATCTGGTTATAACCAGAAAATCCGTCCATGAACGAGAAAACCGCAAAGCTTGCTGTGTTATCCACCAAAGTATCAATGTGCGGTAGAGGGAAGTCATCCTTCGGACTTTCTTTGTTTAGATCCCTGTAGTCGACACACATCCTAACCTTGCCATCCTTCTTCGGGACTGGTACAATGTTTGCCACCCACTCTGGATACTTGGATACTGCTAAAAAATCGGCATCTATTTGCTTTTTGACCTCATCTCGGATTTTAAGCGCCATGTCTGGTCTCGACCTGCGAAGCTTTTGCTTGACCGGAGGACATTCTGGCTTCAGAGGGAGCTTGTGCATGACAATGTCAGTATCCAACCCTGGCATATCTTGGTAGGACCAAGAAAATATGTCAACAAAATCTCTGAGGATTGTTATCAGCTTATCTTTGATCTCTGGCCTTAATGATGCCCCGATCTTGACTTTTCTTTTGTCTTCCTCTGACCCTAAGTTGATGACTTCAGTCTGCTCTCTGTGGGGTTGGAGATAAACATCTTCGTACTCAGTCATTCTCTTTAACTCTTCTGGGACTTCTAACTCTTCGTCATTCTCTTCTTTAACTTGGAAGACAAATGAACCGCTAGTAGAAGGAACCGAAGGATCATAGGATTTTGTGGTTGATGGAGGTATTCTGCATGTTTTATTTTGGAACAATTAGGCACACACACACAAACATGCAGATGAAGGGTTGTTTTTTTTTAAAGGTTACCAATTTTCTTTTAACAAAAAGAGTGAAAATGATGCGCAAAACAAATAACAAGAGTTTTAACAAAAACACTTTTCATTAATGATTTTCAAATTTTGCAAAGTGGCCCAATACAAAATAATTCGCAGGCCTTGGGCAAGACCAGGAATTTTTTAAAGAAAAACACAAAGCTAACAAGCATAGTGAATTACTCTAAAGGTAAAAAGATGGGAACTTCCATAGCCTCCCAATTGCGCAACGCTGCTCCTCCCCTTGTTATTAGATGATCCATATTACCGTCTTCATCTTCAGCAATAATGGCATTGACTTGCACACCGCCACTGGTGAATATCTCTTTTAAAGACTTCTTCTTCATGGTGCTTTCTTCTGGCTCGCCTTCCGGAGTTGGTTTGCAACCCAACCCTTGTCGATCATGTTTGGCTCGAGCATTGACTTTGATGACCTCTCCCCATCCCAGTGGGACTCCAGCTTTCAGTGCTGCCTTAATACTTTGAGCAGAGGTAAATGACGTCCCTTGGGTTATGTCTGATTCATCAACTAGAACAGCGTGAGCTATTTCTAGTGCTTGGAAGGCCGTCTCGAGGGAATCTTCATCAGCCTCAATATACCGGAATGATGACAAGTTGCTCACCATTAAGTCTTCTTCTCCATGGATAATGACCAACTGGTCATTCACAACAAACTTCATTTTTTGATGGAGAGTGGAAGTGACAGCGCCAACTGTATGAATCCATGGTCTTCCCAATAGACAACTGTAAACTGGATTTATGTCCATCACTTGGAAGGTGACTTCGAAGATTTGTGGTCCAATTAGGATAGGAAGATCAACTTCTCCTATCACGGTTCTCCTGGATCCATCAAATGCCTTGACTATAAGAGAAGTTGGTCTCATGGTAGCACCTTGATATGCTAGCTTGGCCAAAGTCCTTTTAGGAATTACGTTGAGTGCTGATCTTGTATCGACAAGAACTCGGGACATTGTATCTTCTTCACATTTGACTGACACATGTAAAGCATGATTATGCTTACGCTTCTTAGCTGTCAGGTCGTTATCATCAAAGCTCAAAGTGTTGCAGGCAGTGATATTTGCTACAACAGAGTCAAACTACCCCACTGTAATATCTTTAGTGACGTGGGCCTGTGTCAGGATTTTGAGCAATGCCTGGCAGTGTGCTGGAGAGCTTAAAAGCAAAGCCATGACCGAGATCTTGGAGGGTGTTTGGTTTAATTGGTCCACCACCCTATAATTACTTCGTCGAATGATTCTCAAGAATTCTTCTTCATCGTTCTTGAGATTTTCTTTTCCTCTAACTAAAGGTTCTTTGGCGGTGGCAGCCTCTGGAACAGGCTTCTGAGGAACAGGCGTTTTTTGAACAGAAACTGCTGGTGGAGGAGCCTCATTATATGTTCGAGGTTGATAGACGCGACCACTCCGGGTCATTTTGCTTCCACTGGCAATGGTGGCCACACTTACTGGTTTCTTTTCTTTGAAAATCCCCTCACATCATGAATAGTCTTGTTTTGGTGTCACGACTCTTGGGGGTGAGGCTTGGATCCTCCCCTTGGCTCAAACCTAGTCTGTCCCCCCCCCCCCCCCCCCCCCCGAATTTCGGGGGTGCATCATCGCGAAATACTGGCCGAACGTTCTTGTAGTTTTTGTTACTATTATCATCCCTGAATACAGCTCCTTTGTTGGACTCTCCTGGTAAGTTAAACACAGGTTCGATGACCGCCACATCTTCTTCCTTTTTCCGGTGGGCGATTTCTATCATTCCCTGTTCAATCATAGCCCGAATGTCCTTTTTCACCGTGTCACAACCCTCAGGATTCAGCATACATTCTTTGCAATCTTCGTGAGATGTCTTGAGTGACCATGCCTGAGCGAGGCGTTTGTGTAGGTCTACTAGTGGCACTTTGATCTCACCAACAGTAGTAACTTTCTTGTCTTCTGACCCCTGCCCTTCTTCAGTAATGGCGTTGACTCCACCATGATTTGGAAGAGGGTTGCTCTTAACATTGGGGGGATTATCTTCCAAGGATAGAATTCTCTTTTCAATAAGTTCACGAACTAGATGTTGAAGGGCGAAGCAACCTTCGAGATCGTGGCCTGGAGCATTCTCATGAAATAGGCAGCGAGCATTTGCATTGTAATAGAATGGGAGTGGATTAGGTGGAGCACCTAATTTTATTGTTTTAACCAGCCCTCTTTCTATTAGCATGGGAAACAGGTCGGTGTAACTCATTGGAATAGGTTGTATCTTTGGCCTATTTCCTTGATAATTTGCCCTCGGGGCCCTGTTCTGAGGTTGTTGACCCTGCGGCTGCTGGTATTGTTGCTGATTATTGGTGTGGTAATGTTGCTGATTGCCAGGATGATACTGGTGCTGATTGCTGGATGCCCCGGGTTGGGGACCATGCTGTGAAGAAGGTTGAAAAACCGGGGTTACTGCTGCCACATATGATGGTTGGTACTGTTGGTGGTGGCTTCGTGAGCTCTGGGCTTTCTTTCCATATGTGATTGCACTCACCTCTCCTTCTTTCTTTTTGTGGAAAGTGCTGACTGACTTCTTTACCGTGCTGGCGCTTGAGGTAATATTTGGAGTGGTAACTTTTCCACTCTTTAAACCTGCTTCTACCTTGACTCCCACTGCCACAATATCAGAGAAATTTGTTGTAACACTGCTGATTACACGTTCATAGAATTCTGGTCAAACTGTATCCACAAACCAGTCTGCCAACTCCTTCTCAGTAAGGGGAGGCTCTACTTGTGCTGCAGTTCCGCGCCATCTTTGCGCATACTCCTTGAAGGTTTCAGTATTTTTCTGCGTCATGCTGAGAAGCTGACAGCGGTCGGGAGCTAGGTCCATGTTGTACTTGTACTGTTGAATAAAAGCATTTGAAAGGTCTTGGAAACTGTGGATTTTAGCTTGATCTAAACCGAGATACCACTTAGCCGAAGCCCCTTTAAGACTATCTTGGAAACAGTGTACTAACAATTTATCATTTTCAATATGCGGAGCCATCCGCCTACAGTACATGATTAGGTGCTCTTTAGGACAAGTGGTCCCCTCATATTTGTCGAAGATTGGCATTTTAAATTTTTGAGGAAACACCAATCCAAATACCAGACATAGATCCTTGGCATCAGATCCAAAGACATGATTTCCTTCAATGGCCCTCATCCTTTTGGCCATGATGTCCATCTCCACTCTTAATTTTTCGTGTTTTTCGTCCTCAGCTTCAGATCCATCGGGTATATCAAAGATTGGCTGTTGATTGGTGAAAATTGGTCGTACTGTAGTAGGCCCACCTGCTGGAGTAAAAATGGGGTTTCTGATCATTGAGTCGAACAAGGGATTGAGACCTGAAGACTGCATGTTGTTGAAAGGTGGCACAAAATCCCGGGACATGCCATAGGGAAACTCTGCTGAAGAAACAGGAGCTATTGTGACATTGGCTGCTGCTGTGGCAACTTCGGAGATCACTGTAGGTTGCGTATCCATTTTTGCTTTGATTATGTTGAGGACTTCCATGATCTGGTTGACGTCCCCTTTGATCGCTTCAATGTCATTATCTATTTGATCGAATCTCTGGTCGTTATCTGCCATCTTCTTTTGAGCTTGGGACCGTGTGTTGTATCGGTGGGTACTCAGCATGACTCTTTATCTCCTTCTGGACAAGAACAAAGGATGAGCTGCGGAACCCAAATGCAGGACTGATGCAGGATGACATGCAAATGCAAATGCGAATGCATAAACCATTCAAGGAAACTCAAATTTTTTTGTTTACAAACAAAAAGTTAGACCAACATGTAACGGCATGCTTAAAAAGCGTTTTTCATTTGATAGCTGGAAATCTATTACAATAGAGTGGCCCTTGCTAAAAAGCAAGACCTTTCTTACAAGGAAAATGAAAGCAAATGCAACAAACAGGATTTCAATCCTTTTTTAGGGAAAACAGGGAAATGGTGAAACAAAGATCAATCTAACAAGACGACCCTTCTCCTTCTTGGACTCTGACATGAACTTGATCCTGGCAGATAATCTCCCACAGGTCTTCGTTTTCTCTTTGTGCTTTGACCAAAGCGTATCTTAGCTCTTCCCTAGTTGCGGGGATCTCAGGCTCCATGGTTATCTCTTAGTCATGAGTGTAGAACATGTTTAAGGCAATTTCTTTTGACCATAGCAAGTACCCTCTGGTGGTTAAACAGCTTGCATTCTCCATTGGAGTTGGGCCCATGAGGTGTGGATCTCTTTGAGCGTATTGAGCGTTTCCTTCTAGTTCTTGGTTGCGACCTGTCTCACAGAAGCGAGGCCTTAACAGTTCTGGTTCAGGCTCTGGCCCGATAGGATACCCATGTTGACGCCGAGCGAGAATAGGATTATAAGTGATCACCCCTTCTATCCTAATGAGAGGCACATTGGGGAAATCTCCGTAGCTAGAAATCATGACTTGGTCACTGATGCTGGTGTCATACCATGTGATATCATGGTATCTGAGAGTGACAAGTTTAGAAACCCATGGCTTTTGGTAGGAAGTCTCCAAAGGATATGGGTCCTTGGCAGATGAGAAGTAAACCATCGGTCGAGTAGTGCAAGACAGCATGAGAATTGACCATAATCATACAAGACGAAACGGTGGATGACTACATAAGTGTCAGCCAGTATTGTGTTGACCGGATTTTTGAGGATGAAGAGGCAGATCGCCTCTTCGCTGATGAAGTCGTAACTGCTTGGGAACAGATACAGTCCATATATTAGTAGTGCCAGAATTGCCTCAAAAATACCCAGGTTTCTGCTTTCATAATGATACTCAACCATCTCCATTAGAGGTCTGGCATCCATTCCATAACACCCTCCTTTCGCTCTCATCGGTGGTAAGTCTTCCAGCTTGATATGCAGGGCTTTAGCTAAGTCCCTTTTCTTTGGTTTTCCATAAGGGAGCGTAAAAGTCCATGGAATCTTTAAGTAAGCATTATACTCCTCGAAGGTCGGGAGTAACTGAAAGTCTGGAAATACAAAGCAGTGGTAAGTTGTATGATAGAATTCCACCAAGGCTTGCAACATGGGCTCGTTGATCGGAGCGCTTATCAATGGCAATAGGTCCCCATATTTGACTATGAAAGCAGCAGGGTTTCAGACAAGTCTTGTTAACATTCTTAGACGGCCCAATCTCAAATCTGGAACTCGAAACATGTCTCTTCTTACCATGTTGTTGTCTGCAAAGAAAAATAATGAATTTCCTTGAATGGTTAGAAGAAGTGCAAATGCAAATGCAAATGATTGTCATGGAACTCAGATATTTTCGAACATCAGAAGTTGTCATTTCATTGATTAACAAAACAGATTATAAAACATTGTTTCGTCTTACAAGAGTTTTAAATAACAACTAAATGAATCCTATCAAGGTTCTCCTAGCAGCCTTAGATTGAGCTTCTCGATCTTTCTTTCCATCTGAGTCTTCTCAAAGATGAGTCTATCCACAATTATCTTCCATGGATTAGACTGAGGCTCGTAAGGTTCTTCTAGTGCTTTCCTCTTCTTATAAGAGAGGATTTCTTCATCTTTCAACTAGAGTTGTCTCTGGAGCTCCGCATTTTCTTCGACGACTATTTGATACTTGTGCTTCCAAGCTTCTTCAGTTTGCTGTGCTTTGACCAAAGTAATTTTCAACTTTTCTTCTTTAGACATGAAGACCAACGAGCGTTCTTCCTTCAAGGCCATAGGCTCTTGCTTAGGATATGGCATCCTTAGTGTGACGGCTCTTTTCCGAACCCATTGGAGGTAAGGTTCCAAAGAGACACAGTTGAGTCTTCCAAGATCCTTCTTCCCTTTCTTGTGTAGATGCTTCCAAGCTTCTAAAATTTTCTCTTTTAATCCTTGCCTGTCTTCCCCTTCTTTGGAGAAGATGCTTTCCACTTGAACACTTATGGGTTTGTCCTTTAGAGGGTATCCCAATTGTCGGCGGGCGAGTATTGGATTGTAGCTGGCCCCTCCATTAATGCTGAGAAGAGGTACATTGCCAAATTCCCCACAATTATCAATAATCATTGTCCCATCATAATCACGACTATACTAATCAATATCAGAATGGGTAAGAGCCATGATCTTTTGTGACCACCATCCTTTCTTTGGATCCCAAAAAGCGTTGGCTTTGGGCAAGTGTGAAGTGAACCACTTGTACAATAAAGGAGCGCAACAAGTGATCATTCCTCTATTGTGAAAGTTCCTCAGATGAACAGAATGGTATGTGTCTGCTAACAAGGTAGGCACAGGATTCTTCTTCAAGAAAATTTTGATGGCATTGAGGTCCACAAAATTCTCAAAGCTCGGAAACAAGAATATACCATAGATGAGTAAGGCAAGAATAGCCTCGAATGCATCCATACTTAAATGATCTGTATAATACTGAGCTTTTTCAACCAAGAATTTTGCCTTTAACCCAAAGACTCCTCCTTTTGTAATCAGATTCTTTCTTATATCAACCACTCCCAAACGTGTAGCTTTGGCAATATCTTGCTCTTTAGGGTCCTTCTCTACAATCGAAAAAGGAGAATCTTCAAGAATAGGCAATCCAATTAACTGAGAATACTCTTCTAGCGTGGGCACTAGCTGATAATCAGGAAATGTGAAACAGTGGTAAAGCCGGTCATAAAACTGGAGGAGAGTAGAAAGAAGTCCACTATCCATATTTATCTTCAAGAGTAGCAACAACTTCCCATATCGGCTTTGAAATCCCTCTGGATCTGTCACTAAGGTACTCAACCTTTTCAAATCATCTAGGTTAAAACCCTTGTAAGTGTACTTCAAAGTTTTCTTTCTTTCACTGTTCATGACGACCTATGATGTTTACAAACAACAAAGTCTGAGTTCCATGAAACCATATGATGATATGATGACATGATGATATGAATGCACAAACACAAGAAAATGCATATGCACACAACACAAGCTTAGGTTTAAGGATAAGCATGAGTCCAAAGGTCTACCCATCCCCAAAGATTTGTACTATGGATTGATTGTACCTGCCGAACGGGTTATACAAAGTTCCCAGAGTCATCAATCCATCTTTCGGATATTATCAACTTCCCAAATTACTTGGTAATCGATTATATTCTCAAGAGAATCTCGTCTGAGTGTAGTGTTGTACCCTAAAATTTGCT
The DNA here is from genome assembly GCA_963859935.3 of Lathyrus sativus. Taxonomy (NCBI): domain Eukaryota; kingdom Viridiplantae; phylum Streptophyta; class Magnoliopsida; order Fabales; family Fabaceae; genus Lathyrus; species Lathyrus sativus. The sequence goes on along the minus strand of OZ012735.1, from coordinate 215,346,404 downwards.
CAACCTTATTCACTTGGTTTATGTTTCAATATCATTAACATTTGCATATAGAGTCATGTACATAAGTTACTCATCTGCATAGCATAAGCATAGCAAGTCATTCAACAGGGGACCAAGCATTATTCTCATCTCTAGAGGCCTATCTAGAGGTTATCATCCTAATTCAATCTCATTCAAGTCATCTGAAAAGAATTTGAAAGCAGGGGGTTCAGTGGATCAAGCATTGAGTATATCTCCTAACTTGTAGAGGATCTCAAGACCTTTAATTTGAGTGGTGGAAGACATCAAGGAGATTTATAGAACTCAAGTTATGGTCCTTGCAAGTTACAGGTCATCTGAGGTATCTGAAATTTTATCTGTGAAAGTGACTTGACTTCCAAGCAATTTTTACCCCTCAAGGAGATTTCAAATGGATTTCTGGTCAACATAAGAATTGTTCCTTATTGTCTTAGCTTTCTAGAATGGTATGGTATGCCTTCATATGATTTGGGGAACTCTACTTATGGTCTTGGCAAGAAAAGGGTATTTTGGTCATTTGTGAATTACAGGTCATTTTAACCTATGCCCAAAACTCACACAAGGAAGCTTCAAATGGAAACACTTACAACATCAAACTTGCTCCAAATGACATTTTGAGTCTATAAAAGTGACCATGAGAGATTGGAAAGATTCATAGCACAAGGTTTCAAAATTGTTGAATTTAATGAAGGAAAATGGACTTAAAAATGAGATTTTTCATATTTTGGCCAAATGAAGCAAAATTATAGGTCATTTTGAATGGAAAGGTCATTTTAAAGACATTGGCTAAAGTAGAATTTTGAGTTTGGTTCAAGATTTAAGAGTTATCCATGGTTGCTTGTAATGTAAGAAACATAATCAAAATCCAAGGGAATTTGCACAAGGGAAACTTCTCCAAGTTTCTAGGAGGTTCTAACCTCACCTATATATTGGTATGAGAAGGTTCATGCAAGGGTTGGTGACTTCATTTGTTCAAAACCCCAAGTTGCATTCATTTTTTCATTCTTGCAAAAGTATCTCAAACTCTCTCAATTTCTCACCAATCCTCCTCATTCTTGATCTGAACTTCATCACCATCATCCATAGGTTGCAATTCACATATTCATCTGGCTGAATCAATCAAGGAGAGTGCCATACAAGTTTCATTATTCAAGGTTCAAGAAATTGGAAGAACAAGATTCAGAGGGTTTGCACACGAGATATTGCATACAGAATTCATCCTTCAAGTCACTGAGCAAGTTTCAATCACTGCAAGCACCTAGTTCAAGGAGTAACATAGCTGTTTCATCATTTTGCACCAGGTTTGTTTTCTGTTCGAATTGCTTAGTTTAGGTAGAATCTTAGTGTTTTGATAGGGTAAAGTTGTTAAGATAGGATAGAGGACTGTTTTGGATGAATTTGGGAAGGTTTCATGAAGATTGAGTATGGTGCATCAAAACTGTTGGGCCTTGTAATTGCTAGGAGAAGGCACGAAAAGGTGATTGAATTAGCATGCTATGATCAGGATGAGTGGTAGATTAGTTTAGGATGAATTTTGTGGAGAATTGAGGTAGTTGATTGCAGGTGACAATGGCGGATTGCAACTGTTATCTTCATCGAATCGATTGATTGCTTGAGTTTTAGGAGGATTTATGGTTATGGCTGTGTAGAGGGATTTAAGTAGACCAAATTTGCTTTTTATATCGTGTGAATCCATGGCGTGTGGAGAGAGAACAGAGGGATGGAAGATAGTGCATGGGGAGTATTTTTCTGGTTCTAAGGTTTGTCCAAGGTTGAAGATGAAGGAGAGCCACACGATGGAGAGTTGGACTTTGACTGGAGTTCTAATCTAATGGTCCAGGTTTAAACTGAAAACGGAGGGAAGGACTTGGAATGAAACGCCGCGTTTCATTTAATTGAAACGTTGGGCTTTGGACTCAGCATAGCTATCCACACCCCCTTTTCAATGAGCCCAAGGAAATGCACGTGTTTCCATTGCTATTTACACCGAGTCCCTCTTTATTTTTCTGGCATTTTTTCAATTGTTTTCTGAACGCGCTGGGCCTTATCCATTTGATATTTGCACCTCCAGTCCTATGGCCCATCATGAATTTGAACTGCAGCGTGTTACTATGCTCACCCCCCTTCATCTATTCCTTTATATTTTCTTTTTATTTTCTTTACATTTCTCATGCATTTTCTAAAAATCATAATAAATTGAAAAAAAACATTATTTTTAATTCATTCTTTTTGCATTATTTTCTTTAAAAAGTCAAGAAAATTAAAAAAATGAAAATTGCATTTTATTTTTTATTTGATATTTTTCCCATATTTTCCAAATAAATAGCATTTTAAATAGTTTCATTTCATACATGATTTTGTTAATTTTTGTTCTATTAAATGCTTTGATATTTTTTGTCCATTCTTTTTAGGTTGTTTAGTTTAGACATTAAACTTGTAGATGCAATTTAGTTCCCATTTTTAGAAATTAATTTTAGGTGTTTAGTTTAGGTGTGAACAACATGAATAAACTAGGGTTTTAGGTGATGACTTAGGAGAATCAATTCATTTCCCTTAGGACTTAGGGTTTGAATAGTTTAGCTATGGGACTATAGGGGCTATGGGTAGTTATTAGATCCCCTTAGAAAAAGTCAGGATTCCCCTACTGCTATTAATATACTGTATATCTGATTGACTGGTGTGGTGTGCCCTCTGGGGATTATTGCTTATCTGTGTGGGTATTGGGATTGTCTGGGGACTTGGGAGAGCTGAAGACTTGAGGAGGTGAAGCCATTGGAGACCCAGATGTTGAAGTCCAACTTCCAGAGTTGAAGAGAAGATTCTTGCTAGCAGATGCTGAGGAGACTAGGGTTTAGGAGCTAGGCAGAGCTCAAGATTAGAAAGCTTGTTTCTCAAACATGGATTGCCTTGTCTGCATCCATTCTTCTATGTGATTCAGAGTCTCTCTAATACACTCACCCCATTCCTTTGGAAGGCTTGGTGATAGTGTCTAAGAGATAGAACTCTTGAGAGAAAATGTCTTTTGTGTTAGAAGCAGTCTGTTCACCACCTTTGGTAGTCAACTGATTGCTTAACACCCAATTCACTCTTGTGACTGATCCCTCATCCTGGAGGTTTGAACTTGAAGAAAAGCCATTGCAGATAGAAGACTGATGATCAAAGCCCTTGCCTGAAGGTCATGAAGATGGAGATTGATGCTTGGTGAAGCCTGTAGCTGATTGGAGATTACTCGGAGCCAGATGTTGATTCAGAGCTGCTGATGCTGTTTATGTTTCTGCTGTATTTCATTTCTGCTGTATTGTTTGGTTTTCCTGACTGTATTGTTTGTTATTTAACCTGTTGGGTTGAAAGTGAAGCCTGTTCACTTTCGCCTATTGTTTTCTAGGTTCGAGGTTGAGTGGGACTCCCTTGCCTCGCTTGTACTGTTGCATCCATGCATTTTACCGCTTTATTATATCTGTTATTGTTTCTGTTTCTGCCTATCCCGTAGGATCTCTGTTTCTCTCTGCGCAAGAGAGGAGCATGATAGACACTAGGTCTTAACCCATGCATGATAACATTAGGTTAGTTTGATTCCCTTCGCAACCGTAGGTTAGATTTCTGTCTCTTTCTTTCTCAAAACAAACAGAAAAACACATAAAGATTTCAAACACAATAAAAGACACTTCTTCCGTAAAAGAATGTGAGCTCATCAAGACGTCATTTTTGTCCGCCGGGACTGCTAATCAGAAAAACCTTTTTCAGAAGGAATAAAATCAATCAAGGACAGACTTGTGTCGTACGTGGCCCGAACTACGTTTGCTCTGATCTTTCATGCTGTATGAAAGTACGTAGGCATAGGATGCGATATCCTAGCGAGCAACCTTCCCCTCCTTTCCCGTAGGTAGGTGAACTACGTTGACTCTGATTTCTCGTTCCAGGCGAGAATACGTAGGCATAAAGTGCGATACTTTGCCGAGTCATTTTTATTTTCATTTTATTTTCTTTTTAACCCTTGACCTATAGTTTAGATAGAATAATAATCCATACCCGAAAACAAGCGTGGATCCCGTCGAGTACGACGGACGTGAGGGGTGCTAATACCTTCCCATTGCGTAACCGACTCCCGAATCCAGGTTTTGGTTGCGACGACCATACCTTTCCCATGTTGTGCGAGGTTTACTCTGAGCGTTTCCTTTCCCTCCCGTGGGATAAATAACGCACGGTGGCGACTCTTCTGTTCAGCCGGCGCCGATTTTCGCAGTAGCGACAGCTGGCGACTCTGCTGGGGATCCAACGTCCCCTGGCTGCTAAGGACTGCGATAGTTCTTATGCATTTGGGATCCAACGTCCCTTAAGAGAGTCAATCCTAACGCTTGTTTTCCCGTCGAGGATTTTGTATGGAGTTATTTTATATTTCTAACCTTGTATTTTCAGCTTTATATATTGATTATTGCTGCTGTATCGGGGGTGTGACGGGTGTTCTGATATTGAGAGATAAGCCGGACCTGGGCTTGAGTGCACCTAGAATTAGAGTAGAAATTAGTGGGCGCCCGCTTGCTTTGCTTGCTTTGGTGTCCCATGAAATCTACACTCAGACGAGGTTCCTCTGGTTGGCCTCCTGCCCCTTCCTTTGGTTGGCGTGGGTTGCTGGTTAGTTGGATTGTCGACTCTGGGGACCGATCATTTGGAAGTTGGCTAAGTGAGGCCTCTTCAGGGATTGATGATGCCACTCCTTCTGGGAATCGTATCATCAACCCTGAAAGTCTGTGACGCCGACGACCGCATAGGATGCCGTACCTTGTGCCAGTTATAGGGCCACCCACCTGTGAGGGGATTCAGGGTTATGCAGGTAACTAGACCTTCAGACCACCGGTTTGTTTCTTGATCAGGATCCCGGATATTTATGGAGGGTTCTAAGGTCTGTCAGAGACCAGGTGGAGATGTGTTCTAAGGTCTGCCAGAGACCAGTTGGTGTGTTCCGAGGTCTGTCAGAGACTATTTGGAGATGTGTTCTGAGGTCTGTTAGAGACCAGTGGGAGATATGATCTAAGGTCTGCCAGAGACCATTCAGGTTATGATCATGGGGTCTATCAGAGACCAGTATTGGAGCTTTGTTTGAGGTCTATCCGAGACCAGGATTGGATGACTTCTGGAGGGTCTGGGACTTTCTTGATATGGTTCAGGCTATTCAGCTACAGCTTTGGTCCCTGTTGCATGTTACTTGCATTGCATTACTGCATATCCATTACCATTTGCATTTCACTAACGTGTGTCTGTGCTGCAAGTGCATTTGCATTTCCCTAGTTCTAGTGCCCGGACTTCTGAGTTGTGATCATGACTAGCTTAAGGAGAACCGTTGCTTACAAATTGCCTACTCCTGATATTGTTCCATTACTGGGGTTGATCTCTCTTGCTGATGAGGGTGTTCGTAGGAGCTTCCGGATGAGCTATGGTAGACTACTGAGATTGGTGTGTAAACCTACAGAGGTAGAGTTAGATGGGCTGTATGCTTTGATGCAAACCTACGACCCTGCTTTGAGGTGCTTTACGTTCTCCGACTTTATTATGGGACCAACCCTCGAGGAATACGCTGAGTATGTTGAGCTGCCCGTGCAGAACCAGGTTCCATTCATCCATTCTGGCGCCAAGCCCAGGCCGGAGGACTTGGCAAAAGCTTTGCATATTGATGCTTCTGAACTATTAACTACTGTTTCCCGTGGAGTTCCAGGCTTCTCACTCCAGTTCTTAGTTGGTAAAGCCCAGGAGTATGCCAAGAGCGGGTGCTGGGTTGCTTTCAATGCTGTGTTGGCTTTGTGCATTTATGGCATAGTCTTGTTTCCCAATATACCGGATTTTGTGGACTTCGACGCCTTCTACTTGTTTGCCGCTGGTAATCCTGTACCTACCTTACTCGGAGATCTCTATCACTCACTGCATTACAAGAATGAGAAAGGGAGAGGAAAGAATGTTCATCTTTGTGTACCCTTGCTGAGTATGTGGCTTGAGAGCCACCTTCCTAAGAGAAGATCTGTTGCAGAGACCACAGTCCCAGTTGGATGGCCGGAGCGCCTGATGAGGCTATCTTCGGAAGACATGGAGTGGTTTGATCGTGATTTGTTGGGATCCGAGCTCATCTTCAGCTGTTCTGGGTACCCTAATGTGCCGCTGATAGGAAGAAAAGGGTGTATCAATTACAACCCTTCTCTATTCATTCGCCAGTTCGGATATGCACTGAAGCATCCACCTCAGGAGGAAGAAGTACAGGAATCTCTGTACTTCACAGGTGATTTGAAGGGAGAATTGCTAGCTGAGTTGCAACATGCCTGGACACGTATTAACCGCAAAGGGAAGCCACTGTTGGGTAAGAACGATTGCCAGGCTTATGCGCCATACCAAGTCTGGATCCAGGAAAGGGCAAGTCAGTTATTAATGCCATTTCCAGCTGCACCCGTCCTTGTTCCTATTCCGGCAGAAGAGCCAACTACCGTTTCTAGGGAAGCCTACGAGCAAGTTGTGAGAGAGAAGGAAGCCTTGATGAAGATCAACGAAGGGTTAGAGCAGGAGCTAGCTCAGGTACGCAGTGAGAAAAACAAGGCCGTATATGCTTTCCAACAACAAATCGAGCTGTTAAACAGGTTAGGGGCTGAGTTGGCTGAGGAAAAGAAAAAGCGCGAACGTCTGGGGCAAGAGTTCAGAAGCTCCCATGACATGCTGGAATCCAAAAAGAAGGCGCTCGACGCAGCACACCGAGAGATCTCTTCTTGCAATAAGACTTGGAATGCTACACTCACCAACAACAAGAAGAGGGAGGATAAGTTGAAACAGCAAATCTCCGACCTCGAAGAGAAGTTGAAGTCTAGCATCAAGAAGTGTGAGGAAGAAGTGATGACCCGGTATAGTGTCCAGAATGCACTGAACAAGGCAATCAAATGCAGAGATGAAGCTGTGTCTCAAAAGCGAAAACTAGAAGATTGCTTCGGGGAAGCGACATGGGAAGAAACTGCGGGAGACGTGCGTCGTGTTCTTAAGAAAAGGAATCAGTTGGTAGAAGGACTGCTCACCCGACCAGGTCACCCAGAGACCAAGAGGTTGATAGAAGAGTACCGGGCTTTTGAGAGCATTTGATTATTTCATATATTCGCTTGTATGCCTTATTCGCATAGCGCTGACCATCACCAGGATTGTTGGATGAGGTCATGCCTTCTTGTTGTACTCGGTGACATTGTATTCTTGGCCTATTGGTTTTCTCTGCAATATATGAGGCTTTCTATGATTCAGCTCCGATATTCCTATTGTCCGCACTGTCACTGCACTGGCACCTTCACACTAGAACTGGGGGAATGAACTTCCCTAATGCACAGACACATTGCATTGCATTCATATTTATATTGCATTACAGGTAATCTTTGAATAGTGTCTTATTTCCTGCTCTGTACCAGGTACTTTCCAGGATTGCAGATCAGCACCCGCACCGCTATTCTACCCGCACCAACTGTCGAAGAATCATGGATCAAATGCAGAACGAGATGCAAGATGTGCGCGAGAAGCTCGCTCTCTTTATGCAGACCATGGAAGCTATTGCAAAAGGTCAGGAGAATTTGCAGGCCATGGTCCAGCCTCTGTTGGCCCGAAATGCTGGTCACGGTAACGAGGATCATCAGTCTATACGGGTCGATACTGTTCATGGAGACGGCACTCCCACGCCAGTGGCTCCACCTGTAGTCAATGTACCTGCTGCTAATATCAACAACGCTACCGCTGCTGTGAATGGTAACGTCGGAGTTGGGAATGAGACTGCTGTCCATAACGTGGGGCTTGGTGACGTCAACTTGGGAGATAATATGGGAGGCAACGGCTTTGGCAATGCTGGATTCGGGTTCAATGATCAGGGATTCGATAATGCTGGGAAATATGGTTTCAATGCTCAAGGCTTTGGGCAAGATGGTTATGGTGCGACCAATCAGGGTTATGGAGGTTTTGGAAATGGAAACGGCGCGGGGTTTATGGCTTTTGGGCCTGCTGGAGGTGTTCAAGGGTACGGCAACAGAGGCCGAGGTCCGGGGATGAATCAGATCAGGGCTGGACGTAATAATGGATATGATGGGTATGGAACTGGAAATGGTATGTGGCAAGAAGATCAGCAGGAGGACGCTTTCTCCGGCGGAGGTTTCGAAGGGCCGATGGACGACTCCCAGAAGATCAGAATGCTAGAAGAGCAGATGAGGGGAGTCCTGAACCAAAGTGCTGTGGGCTTGGACATGGCAACAATGGGTTTGGTACCTGGCTTGAGGGTGCCAATCAAATTCAAAGCTCCTGCGTTTGATAAGTATAAAGGGGACACATGTCCGAAAGTGCACGTACGAGCTTATTACAGAAAGATGTCTGCATACTCAACTGATGAAAGAATGCTAATGCATTTCTTTCAAGATAGTCTGTCGGGTCCTTCCCTAGAGTGGTATATGGGGTTGGAGCCAACTAATATCAAGACATGGAAGCAATTGGCAGAGGCATTTGTAGCTTACTACAAGTATAACAGCGACTTGGCGCCCAATCGGGTCCAATTGGCGGGACTGTCGCAGAAGAAGGGGGAGAGCTTTAAAGAGTATGCGCAAAGGTGGCGCGATATGGCTGCCAGGGTACGTCCTCCCGTAGAAGACAAGGAAATGAATGACATGTTCGTTGGCACATTCACAGGCTTGTTTCATGACATGCTGTTTCACACGTCTCTGGCCAGTTTTTCAGACCTAATTCTGATGGGAGAAAAGATTGAGCGTAACATTAAGCAAGGAAAGTTCCAAGTCGAGGAATCGACTGCATCTGGCAGTAATAGGAAGGCTTTTGGTGGGCGCCGGCAGGGCGAGGCAAGCGCAGTATTTGGAGGCCGAGGCCGAGGCCGAGGCAGGGGACGAAACCAATATCATCAGCCGCAGCAGGTGGCGAGTGTTACTATCCCATACCAGCAACAACCACTCCAGCAACAACAACCGTCTCAGCAGCAGCCAATGCAGCAGCAGCAGCCTCAGCAGGGGGCACAACAGGCTCAACGAAGATTCCAGGGTGGCAAATCGAGAAGAGTGTTTGAGAAGCCTCCCTCAACCTATGCAGATTTGTTGCAGACATTGTTGGGATTGAACCTGGTAGAGAAAAGAACTCTAGCACCGATAACGGGAGCTCCCCCGTTTGGTTACGATGCAAGCAGGCACTGTGAGCTTCATTCTGGGGCTCCGGGCCACGATATAGAGGGTTGCCATGCTTTTAAGCATGTTGTGCAGGATCTTTTGGACAATAAGACTATCAATTTCGGAACGGCCGGTCCGAATATAGTGCAGAAGCCCATGCCTAATCACGGGGCAAACGCCATTCTGACTGAGGAAGGGTTGAATCTGATTATGAATGTTGAAGATTTAAAGACGCCGCTGAGCGAGGTAAAGAGCCGACTGTTACAAAGGGGTGTCTACCCGGGGTGTGACGAGTATTGCTTAGAATGTTGGACCCAAGCTGGGGGGTGTGATGATTTGAAGAAAGGCGTTCAGGCTTTAATTGATGAAGGCATATTGCAGTTTGACCGAGCAGCAACCGAAGAGCCTGCAGGGGCAGTAGCAGATAATCGGAGTGATGTGGCCACGATAACGATTCCTCGGAAGACGATCACTATTGCAGCACCACCTCAGCGACCACCGATCACCATAACTAAGGCCGGGCCGATCCCGTACGAGAACACGAAAGCAGTTCCATGGTCATACGGTTGGAGGTGTATTGTGACGGGATAAAGATTGATGTTAATACGCAGCCAGTCGAGACTGTGGATAATGTTGTTGGTTCAGGAGGTATGACAAGGAGTGGTAGGATCTTTATATCCCCTGAAGTGGAGGCCGAAAGACTAGCGAAAGGAAAAGGGAAAGCGGTTGATAACGTCCCAGTGCAAGCAAGTGACAAAGAATCGACATCGAAAGACGTAGAAGAGTTCATGCGCTTGATTCGAAAAAGTGATTATAAGATTGTGGAGCATCTGCAGCAGACGCCGTCCAAAATATCTATCCTGTCTTTGCTGTTGTGTTCGGAAGCTCACAAAAATGCTTTGCTGAAAGTCCTGGATGCTTCTTTTGTACCCCAAGACGTCTCTGTAAATCAGCTAGAAGGAGTGTTGGCACATGTGAATGCAGGCCACAGCTTGGGCTTCACCGACTTTGATTTGACCCCGAAAGGGAGAGATCATAATATGGTGCTGCACGTATCTGTCGAGTGTAGAGGATCAGTAATGTCGCATGTATTGGTCGACACCGGGTCATCTTTGAATGTGCTGCCCAAGAAGGCAATGATGAAACTGGATGTTAGAGGAGTCTTGTGCACGCCCAGCGACTTGGTAGTCAGAGCGTTTGACGGCACGCGGAGAACAGTCTTTGGATCGATCACATTGCCTCTACAGGTGGGGCCGGAGGTGTTTGCAACTGAGTTTTATATCATGGATATACAGCCTGCATACAGCTGCTTGCTTGGAAGACCCTGGATTCATGGGGCGGGGGAAGTCACGTCTACCCTACATCAGAAGTTGAAATATATGGTCGGAGACAGCGTAGTCACTGTATGCGGAGAAGAGGACATCCTGGTCAACCATCTATCGTCATTTAAATATGTGGAGGTCGACAGAGAGATCCACGAAACACCCTGCCAGGCATTTGAAGGGTTGCGCATCAAGGACAAAGGTCCCGGGCCGAGCAAAGTACCAGAGATAGCCGTCTCATCGTATAAAGAAGCTCAAGCTCTAGTAGAAGCGGGAGAAGCAAAGGGCTGGGGCAAGGTGCTGGACATTCCTATGAAGATGGACCGGTTCGGGCTAGGATACCAACCGTCGTCGTCAACTCCTTCCGTGGGGGCACCCCGTTTCAGAGGGCCAATCACCATCTCTGCCAGTGGAGTATGTCATGAAACCGTCAATGCCGCTTCGGAGTCTGACGAAAGAGACAGCGATTGCGATATGGACACCTGGATTCAGCCAAGCGCGCCAGGACAAGGCTTGTGCAACTGGTCTATTCAGGAGCTTGTTCCTGTGACTCTTAAACAGTAATGCTTTGCTTTATTAATTGTTGAATAATCTGATGTCTTGCCCGGGGCATCAGGATTTGCTTAGGGCTGTGTTGTTATAAACATTGCGTGTTAATCATTAAATAAATGGCGTTTTTTCATGTGCAATATTGTAATCCCTGTCTTTCTTGTTTTATATTTTTCAATAAAATGGCAACGAAGTTATTCGCTTTATACGCATTTTGAAGCACTTAACCATTCCTTTTGCAGGATAACATTTTCAGATGACATCCTTGAACCACCTATGACTCGTCCCGACTTTGAACACCCGGTATTTCAGGCCGAAGAAGAGGTTGTCGAAGATAGCGACGTTCCTGAAGAACTGTCTTGGTTGGTGAAGCAAGAGGAAAGAGCCATTCTGCCTCACGACGAGGTCATCGAAATTATCAACTTGGGGGTCAGAAGGGGTTGAGAAGAATATTCGTATCGGAGCCGCGCTGCAGGGCGATATCAAGCGAAGACTGGTTGAAATGCTTCGAGAGTATAATGATGTATTCGCTTGGTCGTATGAAGATATGCCAGGGCTCGATACAGATATGGTTGTGCATCGCCTGCCACTGAAAGAAGATTGCCCGCCAGTCAAGCAAAAACTTCGCAGAACTCGACCAGATATGGCAGTGAAGATCAAAGAGGAAGTTCAGAAACAGTGGGACGCTGGTTTCCTGGCTGTGACTAAGTATCCCTCATGGGTTGCTAACATCGTACCAGTGCCAAAGAAAGATGGCAAGGTTCGAATGTGCGTGGATTATAGAGATTTGAATAAAGCAAGCCCAAAAGACGATTTTCCACTTCCTCACATTGACGTGTTAGTTGATAATACTGCTCAATACTCCGTATTCTCCTTCATGGATGGCTTTTCAGGCTATAACCAGATTAAAATGGCGCCAGAGGATATGGAGAAGACTACTTTCATAACGCCTTGGGGAACATTTTACTATAAAGTGATGCCCTTTGGTCTGAAAAATGCTGGGGCAACATATCAGCGTGCGATGACGACTCTTTTCCATGATATGATGCATAAAGAGATCGAAGTTTATGTGGACGATATGATTGCCAAATCCCAGACGGAGGAAGAGCATCTGGTAAATCTGCTGAAGTTATTTAAAAGGCTTAGGAAGTTCAGGCTGAGGCTGAACCCTAATAAATACACCTTCGGGGTGAGATCGGGTAAGCTGCTAGGGTTTATCGTAAGCGAAAGAGGAATAGAGGTCGATCCTGCTAAAATAAAAGCGATTCAAGAAATGCCGACGCCTAAAACAGAGAAAGAGGTGCGCGGGTTTTTAGGGAGGTTGAACTACATCGCCCGGTTCATATCTCACCTAACTGCTACGTGTGACCCACTATTCAAGTTGCTAAAGAAAGACCAAGCTGTGACATGGAACAAAAACTGTCAAAAGGCGTTCGATAAAATAAAGCAGTATTTGCAGGAGCCTCCTATTTTGATACCCCCAGTGGCAGGTAGACCCTTGATCATGTATTTGACGGTTCTTGAGGGAAGCATGGGTTGTGTTCTCGGTCAACACGACGAGACAGGGAGAAAAGAGCATGCGATTTATTACTTGAGTAAGAAATTTACAGATTGTGAATCTCGATACTCAATGCTTGAGAAAACTTGTTGCGCGCTAGCTTGGGCCGCCAAGCGTTTGAGGCAATACATGCTGAATCATACAACCATGCTCATCTCGAAGATGGATCCTATCAAATATGTATTTGAAAAGCAGGCGTTGTCAGGAAGAATTGCCCGTTGGCAGATGGTCTTGACTGAATATGACATTCAATACGTCTCGCAGAAGGCTATAAAGGGGAGTGTGCTGTCTGAGTATCTGGCGGAGCAGCCTATTGAAGATTACCAATCGATGAGGTTTGATTTTCCTGACGAGGATATCATGTACCTAAAGATGAAGGATTGCGAAGAACCGTTGCCAGACGAAGGGCCAGAGTTGGGTTCCAAATGGAAGATGATATTTGACAGAGCTGTGAATGCTTACGGTAGCGGAATAGATGCAATCATCACTACGCCACACGGGTCGCACATCCCGTTTACTGCCCGATTGACCTTTGCCGTTACCAATAATGAAGCCGAATACGAAGCTTGTACAATGTGGCTTGAAGAAGCCATCGATTTGCGAATCAAGCATCTTGATGTATACGGAGACTCAGCTCTGGTGGTGAATCAGATCAAAGGGGAATGGGAGACACGTCAGCCCAACTTGGTACATTACATGAATTATGCAAGAAGATTGTTGCCTTTCTTCGACAAAGTTGAATTGTATCACGTACCGCGGACAGAGAATCAAATGGCGGACGCCCTCGCCACTTTGTCTTCCATGTACAAAGTCAACTTCTGGAACGAGGCTCCCCAAATCGTTATCTCTCGGCTTGACAGACCAGCTTATGTATTTGCTATTGATGAAGCATCTGATGACAAGCCATGGTATTTCGATATCCTTAATTTCCTGAAGAATAAAGAGTATCCGGCTGGGGCATCAAGTCAAGATCAGAAGACTCTCAGGAGGATAGCAGGTAATTTCTATTTGAATCCGGATGGCGTATTATACAGAAGAAACCACGACTTGGTGCTGTTGCGTTGTGTGGACGAAAGAGAGGCAAAGCTGCTCATGGAGGAAATACACGAGGGTACCTTTGGCACGCATGCTGGTGGGCATGCTATGACGAGAAAGCTGCTGCGGGCAGGCTATTTTTGGCTGACTATGGAAACTGATTGTTTCAAGTTCGCAAGGAAGTGCCACAAGTGCCAAATCTATGCTGACAAGATCCATGTGCCTCCGAGTCCTCTGAATGTGATGTCATCGCCATGGCCATTCTCGATGTGGGGAATCGATATGATTGGAAAGATCGAGCCTACGGCTTCTAACGGGCATCGATTCATTCTAGTAGCAATCGATTATTTCACCAAGTGGGTAGAGGCGGCGTCTTACGCAAATGTAACGAAGCAAGTGGTGGCCAGATTCATCAAGAGAGATATCATTTGCCGATATGGGATTCCCGAGCGGATAATCACGGACAACGGTTCAAACCTGAACAACAAAATGATGAAGGAGCTCTGTCAGAATTTCAAGATCGAACATCACAACTCCTCCCCTTACCGACCCAAGATGAATGGCGCTGTCGAAGCGGCCAATAAGAATATAAAGAAAATCGTCCAGAAGATGGTGGTGACCTACAAAGATTGGCATGAGATGCTACCTTTTGCTCTGCACGGTTATCGTACGACGGTACGCACATCAACCGGGGCAACCCCGTTCTCATTAGTGTATGGAATGGAAGCGGTATTACCGTTGGAAGTTGAGATCCCTTCTCTGAGGGTATTGCGAGACGTTCAGCTGGACGAGACAGAATGGGTGAAAGACAGGTTGAACCAACTGAGTTTGATGGATGAGAAGAGGCTAGCTTCTCTAGCATATGGTCGTTTGTACCAGAGCCGAATGAAGAAAGCATATGACAAGAAAATACATCCGCGAAGCTTTCAGACGGGCGACCTTGTGCTGAAAAGGATTCTCCCGCCGCAAGCAGATCACAGGGGCAAGTGGACCCCCAACTACGAAGGGCCATACGTTGTCAGGAAAGTCTTCTCAGGAGGAGCGTTGTTGTTGTCCACTATGGACGGTGAAGACTTTACGTCACCTGTGAATTCGGACGCAGTAAAAAAATACTTTGCTTAAAATAGACCCGCTGGACAGAAAAAAGAGAGTCCAGGCAAAAATGGGGCATCCTGGCGAACCAAAAACAGAATGAAAGGTTCGGGCAAAAATTAGGGATAAAATTGAAAAAAATGTACACCCGCGAAGTTGAAAACCTACACTGGGCGGCTTCGACAAAAAAGGGTATCCCGGTGAACTGAAAACCCGTAAAGGGCGGTTCACGCAAAAGTAAGGGATTTGAAAAGCAAATGACTGCGGTCCGAATTTGAGATTGCAATGAGCATCAATGCAGGAGAATACACCGGGGAGGATCGGTTATCTGGTACAACCTTTTCAGAAGTATGAATACCGGGAAAAGCATTAGAGTCGGACGAGTCATAGGAGGATCAGTTCGTGATGTTCATCTGCATCCCGTTGCCGACATGTATACAAATTTAGTTTGTCGATATATTTATGCTTCTTGTGCATACTTGTATATTTGCTTTGCGTAGCTTCCTCTTTTCAGGAGTTACATCCCGTGTACAAAACTCCGCCCATTCAGGGGCCCAATCAATAAAATATGTTATTCAGTACTTGATGCTGGTTCTGTACTGTGTTGTGCATGATTAACGCCTAAGTTTGATGAAACTAGCATGTACATAACGTCACTGGCCCTTGCCAACAATGGCTAAAGCTTTGAATTAACTGAAAATAACGTCACTAACCTGAATCGACTTGGTTGCATAGATTTGTCTTGTCTTGTTTGTGTTGTTGCAGGTTTCATAGTCGTACGAGGAAGATGATCAAGAGACTGCAGTAATAAAAGACTCGACCCCCACGCAGGTCATGCATGTTCCTTACGGAAGAAGGATCGAATTCCCCAGCTAGTCGTAGCCTATCCAAAAGGACGTGCTCCAGCAAAAGTCATTTATCCTCAGCAGAGAGTGGTTCAGCCTCAGAAGATTAATATTTCCATTTGTGAGTTGTATTCAGGCGGTTCACCTTTCCCCGCTGGGTCATTTACTCTCCCCCAGCGGATTCAATTGATTTTTCCCAAGAGAATCATCCCATCCCCAGCGGAATTCTCTTCTCAGCAAGTATTCCTCCCAGTGGAACTCAAAGATTAAGGCTCTCCCCGGCAGAGTTGGTGTGGGTCATGGCATTTATTTTGTCAAAATACCGTATGATTTTCCCGCAAAAGTTCAATCATACCAGGCGCATCTGCTGTTCCCCAGCAGAGTTATATGCCCCAGCAGGGTGTTACTTCAATGAGGTGTTTAGTTTAAGTTCCCAATTTCCCAGCTGAGTCGACTTTACTCTTCCAGCATTTATTTTGCTGGAATGATTCTGTAGCACCTGGCTATTCCCAGCGGAGTGGGCATTATTTTTTCAGCATTTATTTTGCTGAAGCAGCTCCTGTGCCCAACAGTTCGAGTCTGCATTCGCATCAGCATATAGTGTCATACTTGTATTAACCAAAGAAAAACGTAGCATTTCCATGTTGAATGGAGCATTGCATCGTTATCAAACATATGCATTTTGAAACATAAACCAGGATGGCTAACCGTTTGGTTCAAGTATTGTTTCTCTTGCAGGTAGAGAGAGCTCTTGCTCAAATGAATTACCTAAACCTCCAAGATCTCGGCGTGAGATACTCAACGATAATGTCAGCTTTGGCATTATCCCCACAGAGTTATCATGATGAAATTCTCCTTGTCCCCAAGCAGAGTTATTTGTCATTAGACGGGTTCCAGGAATCAGAATTTCAGAGGCTGTCGCCGGTTATCAGAACAGGCATCCAGTAGTTTGGTTTCCAAATATCCCCAGTAGAGTCCGCCTCAAAGTCGCTGTCACGTCAGTGCTAAGAAGTTTTGTGGTTTGGGATCAATAGAGAGATGAGTCCTAACGTGGACAAATTTTATTGAGGGATCTTCTTCGTGTTAGAGAAGTGGGGGTCCTAACGTGGACATCTCCTCAAGTTGACGATGTGTGTTAGTCCTAACGTGGACAGGTTCGAGTTCTCGGTATTGATTGAGTGTGGAGTCCTGACGGGGACAAGATTGATTACTCTTCGTGTTGGTGTCCTGACGTGGACAATTCATTTATTTCCAGCAGATATCTTTATTCGTAATGGTGAGATGGGCGTCCTGACGTGGACAAAGTTTATAGTTCTTTATGATGATAAGATATGAGAGTCCTGACGTGGACAAATGTATCTTTTTTCGCGTTGTTGGCGAAGCATGCGAGTCCTGACGTGGACAAATTTTATTTCCCCAGCAAGTCGAAGACACGTGAGTCCTGACGTGGACAAGTTCTATTACTTTAGCGGGTCAAGAGGGGAGTCCTGACGTGGACAAGTCAAGACGAAATGTGAGTCCTGAGGTGGACAAGGTTATTCCTTACGAGGAAAGAGAAGATTCAGTTCCTCACGTGGAAAAGCAAGTTCAGTCCTGACGTGGACAGACGCAGAAAAGACGAGTTGTATTCCTAACGGGGAAAGATGAAGATTCCTTACGTGGAAAGTTTGAAGATGATGATTCCTTACGTGGAAAGATTGAGTCCTTACGTGGACATATCAAGTTGGATTCCTGACGTGGACAAATCAGAAAGATTGCATTCCTTACGTGGAAAGATTGGAGTCCTTACGTGGACAGATTGAGAATGTATTCTTTACGTGGAAAGAGATTGTGATTCTTTACGTGGAGGATGTTATTCCTGACGTGGAAAGTTTAGTCCTGACGTGGGAAGATGTAGAGAAGAAGTTGTATTCCTGACGTGGAAGAACGATGTATTCCTAACGTGGAAGAGTTTAGTCCTAGCGTGGACGATTTATTTCTGACGAGAAGGCAGACGAGCCATACCCCAACAAAGTTGTTGAAGTTTTTCCGAGTCGACGGAGCAGGCGTCCTAACATGGACAAGCAAAGTTTTATTCTTGCAATGAGAGAAGCTTTTCAGGCTGATGAAAATAATCCCCAAGCAGTGGTGTAGTTCATGTCTGCGGTTGGCAAATTTCTGGGTTCTTAGTATTCAACCGTCTCGTACCGCGAATGTCTGAAGGCTCCGGGCTCTTCACTCAATCGGGTCCAAGTCGCTTGAATAGGGGCAACTGTTGTACCCTAAAATTTGCTCAACCTTATTCACTTGGTTTATGTTTCAATATCATTAACATTTGCATATAGAGTCATGTACATAAGTTACTCATCTGCATAGCATAAGCATAGCAAGTCATTCAACAGGGGACCAAGCATTATTCTCATCTCTAGAGGCCTATCTAGAGGTTATCATCCTAATTCAATCTCATTCAAGTCATCTGAAAAGAATTTGAAAGCAGGGGGTTCAGTGGATCAAGCATTGAGTATATCTCCTAACTGGGGGTGTCTGAGGATCAACAAGGGAATTATGGGCTGTGAATTGAGAGCATGGGGAGTATCTAGACATCTTGGAGGACTTAGAAAGTCATTTGGAGAAGAAAACAAGTTGTTGAAGTAATCACAAGTATTGCAGTTGAAGACAGTCAACTAGGGTTTCATCTGGGTCAACCCTGGGTCAACCCTAGGTCAAAGGATTATTGGAGAGGCATTAAGGGCTATTGAAGATATGTGGGGTTCATCATTTGACATGGAGAATAAGGATATGTTGTTATGCTAAGAATAAATCAAGAGCAATCAAGGAGAAGAGGAGGGTCTAAATTAGGGTTTCTATGTAAAATCCCCTAGTTTAGGTCAAATTTCCAAGCAAGATAAGTCAAAATGCAAGCTTCAAATGGATCCTTCGCCAACATGAAACTTGTAGAGGATCTCAAGACCTTTAATTTGAGTGGTGGAAGACATCAAGGAGATTTATAGAACTCAAGTTATGGTCCTTGCAAGTTACAGGTCATCTGAGGTATCTGAAATTTTGTCTGTGAAAGTGACTTGACTTCCAAGCAATTTTTACCCCTCAAGGAGATTTCAAATGGATTTCTGGTCAACATAATAATTGTTCCTTATTGTCTTAGATTTCTAGAATGGTATGGTATGCCTTCATATGATTTGGGGAACTCTACTTATGGTCTTGGCAAGCAAAGGGTATTTTGGTCATTTGTGAATTACAGGTCATTTTAACCTATGCCCAAAACTCACACAAGGAAGCTTCAAATGGAAAAACTTACAACATCAAACTTGCTCCAAATGACATTTTGAGTCTAGAAAAGTGACCATGAGAGATTGGAAAGATTCATAGCACAAGGTTTCAAAATTGTTGAATTTAATGAAGGAAAATGGACTTAAAAATGAGATTTTTCATATTTTGGCCAAATGAAGCAAAATTATAGGTCATTTTGAATGGAAAGGTCATTTTAAAGACATTGGCTAAAGTAGAATTTTGAGTTTGGTTCAATATTTAAGAGTTATCCATGGTTGTTTGCAATGTACGAAACATAATCAAAATCCAAGGGAATTTGCACAAGGGAAACTTCTCCAAGTTTCTAGGAGGTTCTAACCTCACCTATATATTGGTATGAGAAGGTTCATGCAAGGGTTGGTGACTTCATTTGTTCAAAACCCCAAGTTGCATTCATTTTTTCATTCTTGCAAAAGTATCTCAAACTCTCTCAATTTCTCACCAATCCTCCTCATTCTTGATCTGAACTTCATCACCATCATCCATAGGTTGCAATTCACATATTCATCTGGCTGAATCAATCAAGGAGAGTGCCATACAAGTTTCATTATTCAAGGTTCAAGAAATTGGAAGAACAAGATTCAGAGGGTTTGCACACGAGATATTGCATACAGAATTCATCCTTCAAGTCACTGAGCAAGTTTCAATCACTGCAAGCACCTAGTTCAAGGAGTAACATAGCTGTTTCATCATTTTGCACCAGGTTTGTTTTCTGTTTGAATTGCTTAGTTTAGGTAGAATCTTAGTGTTTTGATAGGGTAAAGTTGTTAAGATAGGATAGAGGACTGTTTTGGATGAATTTGGGAAGGTTTCATGAAGATTGAGTATGGTGCATCAAAACTGTTGGGCCTTGTAATTGCTAGGAGAAGGCACGAAAAGGTGATTGGATTAGCATGCTATGATCAGGATGAGTGGTAGATTAGTTTAGGATGAATTTTGTGGAGAATTGAGGTAGTTGATTGCAGGTGACAATGGCGGATTGCAACTGTTATCTTCATCGAATCAATTGATTGCTTGAGTTTTAGGAGGATTTATGGTTATGGCTGTGTAGAGGGATTTAAGTAGACCAAATTTGCTTTTTATATCGTGTGAATCCATGGCGTGTGAAGAGAGAACAGAGGGATGGAAGATAGTGCATGGGGAGTATTTTTCTGGTTCTAGGGTTTGTCCAAGGTTGAAGATGAAGGAGAGCCACACGATGGAGAGTTGGACTTTGACTGGAGTTCTAATCTAATGGTCCAGGTTTAAACTGAAAACGGAGGGAAGGACTTGGAATGAAACGCCGCGTTTCATTTAATTGAAACGTTGGGCTTTGGACTCATCATAGCTATCCACACCCCCTTTTCAATGAGCCCAAGGAAATGCACGTGTTTCCATTGCTATTTACACCGAGTCCCTCTTTATTTTTTTGGCATTTTTCAATTGTTTTCTGAACGTGCTGGGCCTTATCCATTTGATATTTGCACCTCCAGTCCTATGGCCCATCATGAATTTGAACTGCAGCGTGTTACTATGCTCACCCCCCTTCATCTATTCCTTTATATTTTCTTTTTATTTTCTTTACATTTCTCATGCATTTTCTAAAAATCATAATAAATTGAAAAAAAACATTATTTTTAATTCATTCTTTTTGCATTATTTTCTTTAAAAAGTCAAGAAAATTAAAAAAAATAAAAATTGCATTTTATTTTTTATTTGATATTTTTCCCATATTTTCCAAATAAATAGCATTTTAAATAGTTTCATTTCATACATGATTTTGTTAATTTTTGTTCTATTAAATGCTTTGATATTTTTTGTCCATTCTTTTTAGGTTGTTTAGTTTAGACATTAAACTTGTAGATGCAATTTAGTTCCCATTTTTAGAAATTAATTTTAGGTGTTTAGTTTAGGTGTGAACAACATGAACAAACTAGGGTTTTAGGTGATGACTTAGGAGAATCAATTCATTTCCCTTAGGACTTAGGGTTTGAATAGTTTAGCTATGGGACTATAGGGGCTATGGGTAGTTATTAGATCCCCTTAGAAAAAGTCAGGATTCCCCTACTGCTATTAATATATTGTATATCTGATTGACTGGTGTGGTGTGCCCTCTGGGGATTATTGCTTATCTGTGTGGGTATTGGGGTTGTCTGGGGACTTGGGAGAGCTGAAGACTTGAGGAGGTGAAGCCATTGGAGACCCAGATGTTGAAGTCCAACTTCCAGAGTTGAAGAGAAGATTCTTGCTAGCAGATGCTGAGGAGACTAGGGTTTAGGAGCTAGGCAGAGCTCAAGATTAGAAAGCTTGTTTCTCAAACATGGATTGCCTTGTCTGCATCCATTCTTCTCTGTGATTCAGAGTCTCTCTAAGACACTCACCCCCTTCCTTTGGAAGGCTTGGCGATAGTGTCTAAGAGATAGAACTCTTGAGAGAAAATGTCTTTTGTGTTAGAAGCAGTCTGTTCACCACCTTTGGTAGTCAACTGATTGCTTAACACCCAATTCACTCTTGTGACTGATCCCTCATCCTGGAGGTTTGAACTTGAAGAAAAGCCATTGCAGATAGAAGACTGATGATCAAAGCCCTTGCCTGAAGGTCATGAAGATGGAGATTGATGCTTGGTGAAGCCTGTAGCTGATTGGAGATTACTCGGAGCCAGATGTTGATTCAGAGCTGCTGATGCTGTTTATGTTTCTACTGTATTTCATTTCTGCTGTATTGTTTGGTTTTCCTGACTGTATTGTTTGTTGTTTAACCTGTTGGGTTGAAAGTGAAGCCTGTTCACTTTCGCCTATTGTTTTCTAGGTTCGAGGTTGAGTGGGACTCCCTTGCCTCGCTTGTACTGTTGCATCCATGCATTTTACCGCTTTATTATATCTGTTATTGTTTCTGTTTCTGCCTATCCCGTAGGATCTCTGTTTCTCTCTGCGCAAGAGAGGAGCATGATAGACACTAGGTCTTAACCCATGCATGATAACATTAGGTTAGTTTGATTCCCTTCGCAACCGTAGGTTAGAGTTCTGTCTCTTTCTTTCTCAAAACAAACAGAAAAACACATAAAGATTTCAAACACAATAAAAGACACTTCTTCCGTAAAAGAATGTGAGCTCATCAAGACGTCATTTTTGTCCGCCGGGACTGCTAATCAGAAAAACCTTTTTCAGAAGGAATAAAATCAATCAAGGACAGACTTGTGTCGTACGTGGCCCGAACTACGTTTGCTCTGATCTTTCATGCTGTATGAAAGTACGTAGGCATAGGATGCGATATCCTAGCGAGCAACCTTCCCCTCCTTTCCCGTAGGTAGGCGAACTACGTTGACTCTGATTTCTCGTTCCAGGCGAGAATACGTAGGCATAAAGTGCGATACTTTGCCGAGTCATTTTTATTTTCATTTTATTTTCTTTTTAACCCTTGACCTATAGTTTAGATAGAATAATAATCCATACCCGAAAACAAGCGTGGATCCCGTCGAGTACGACGGACGTGAGGGGTGCTAATACCTTCCCCTTGCGTAACCGACTCCTGAATCCAGGTTTTGGTTGCGACGACCATACCTTTCCCATGTTGTGCGAGGTTTACTCTGAGCGTTTCCTTTCCCTCCCGTGGGATAAATAACGCACGGTGGCGACCCTTCTTGAATATACCACCATCCTATCAGAATTGCACTCAAGTCCGGGTATAGGACCGTCTCACCACTCAAAGCACCCAATATCCAACATACAAATATATTGACAAATATACATGTTAAGCAAATATTCACAAATATAGCATACAATTAAAAAAAATAGGCTAAACCCTCAAGATTAAAAAACCCCAGTGAAGTCGCCATTTCTGTTGCGGTGAGAATCGTGATACCAAGCTATTGATTAACTTGAATCTTTAATTCTGAAATTCACAACCGGACTTTAATTTATCCAAAGGAAAGGTCTAAAGAAAGAAAGAACCTTTTGCGCGATGTAACAACAACGCTAAGAGGTTCGGGGATCGGGGGTTGGTTATGCCTAGGGTAGGTATTTCACATCCTAAACATCTGTAGTACTCTACAGGAACCTTTTGTTTGTTTGCATGCTAAGTTTGGTAAATGTTTGCTAAGGATTGGGATTGGGCAAACGGTTAAGACCTAAGGATAGTTTCTAAGTTTGCTCGCAAAGACATTGCGTCCTCTGCCTACGTATCCTAACTAGGATAGAATCAGAGCAATCGTAGTTCACCTCACTAGGGTTGAAGAACACTTGATTATGATCAAGGTTCAAAGGGGAACAAACATAACAATGTTTGTATAGAGTTTAATAAAACTCTCTAGATCTATGTTAAACACTCAAGAAAGGGGAGTAAGTAATCATTATTATGATTCTCACATAGAGTTTACAAACTCTATCCTAGGGTTCTAGTTGAAGAACACTCCTAGTAAAGGTGGATTTTCTAGACTTAAAGCAAAGTCTAAGGCTTACATGCTTTAACTTAACTAAGCTAGGGTTAGGATGACTTCACAAAGTCAAGAGGGGTAAATTAGCTATCCAATGACACGAGGATCAAGGGAGAGACTTTTCCTTTGGAAGGAGAGAGAGGGAGACAACTTGGATGAGAACTAGAAAGTTCCATCACTTGGGGGAAGAAGTACTTAATAAAGCAAGATGAAATAAGATTAAGACAAGTAAGCATGCATATTACAATAAACAGATACTTTAAATGACACCAAGGGTTATAACCAATAAATCATCTTAACAAAGATTGAGGGCTCATCTTGACAAGGATTTGAAGCATGGTAAAAGTAATAATCATATGAACAAATCACAATTTGAAAATGGGCAAGTCACAAATTCAAAACATAGCAAATATAACAACAATACATAGATGATAATCAAACACCGTTAAATCAGTTTATACCTCATAATTTAGGAGGGAACATGAAATCACTTAACCAAGTAAAGATGATGAAAGTAGAAAGGTAACAATCAACGAAAGAATATGTCATAAGTGAAAGGGTATGGATGTCAATCAAGGCAAGTAATCAAGCAAGAAACGCATCGACGGATCGCGCCTTAAAGTAAACACAGGTAAAAGGGATATTTTATGGTAACAACCAAATGAGAAAATCCTAACATGTTTACTAACATAAAAAGAATGAGAATGAATAAATATCTTAACACAAATGATCATGGTGAAAAAGAAATTTATCTGCATACGGGAGATAACGATCTCGATACAAAGGCA
Source organism: Lathyrus sativus (assembly GCA_963859935.3). Taxonomy (NCBI): domain Eukaryota; kingdom Viridiplantae; phylum Streptophyta; class Magnoliopsida; order Fabales; family Fabaceae; genus Lathyrus; species Lathyrus sativus. Next base: position 215,322,319 of record OZ012735.1, on the reverse strand, counting down.
ACTTGCAAGCAACCAAAAGGCATGAAAATTTTGAACAAACATGGAATTAAAAAATATCACATGAAAGTATACATCAAGACAAACACAATGCAAAAAGAATGGGTTCAAAAGGATTAAAAATGAGTGAGTTATGAATTTTCAAAGATTGGATGAAAAATTGCAAAAATATATAAAAGGGTTGCCCTCCTCAGGGGTCGAACCCAGGTCATGCAGGTACAAGGCGTGTTTTAGGCATATGGTCTTACCACTAGGGTGGCTATACATCCGTTGATGAAAGCCACCCCATAAGTATACAAGGCAAAATTTCAAATGAATCTGGGCAAACATGAAGAACAAGAACCAAGCCCAAACTGAATTACGTTTTGATCCATATCTCAACCAAGACTTAATGGAATTTAACAAAATTCTAGTCAAAACTGATTAATTTTTGATGAGGAATTCAATGGCATGATTAATTTCTTGAAATAATATTCACAACTCCAAATACGATGGAACATGCAAACTTAAGCTTTGAAATGCATTTGCAACCTATGGATCAAAAATGATGAGTTTTACAGCAAATAAGAGGTCTGCTCACTTCATAAATGCACTGTTGATGATGATACTCAAAGAGATGAGGTCAGTCTTTCATTGAATCACAAAATGACATTTCTGTGGCAAGTCCAAGAGTCAAATGGCTTAAATCAACTTTGTGTAAAACTGAAAGTTTAGAAACAGCTACATGGCAGCATATGTTATAGACAAAAAAACAAATCAAGTCATGACCTTATATACATCTAGTATGCAAACCAATAATGAAATCGAATTGTCAACAGAAATTAATGTAACAGCCCCTTGACATCTCAGGCTTCCTATAACTGCCATAGAGGAATTCAAGATATCAAACCCCTTCAAGGATGAATTCTTGACAGAACCAGTGTGTGTGTTGTGTTTACAAATGACAAGATCAAATATTTGACATGGTTAGAAGAAAAATGGTCACAGCAGTAGGATATAACAGTTGGTGTTCAAGAGTTGAAAATGGTATCTTCAAAAAAATAGTTAGTGGTGTAGTTAATTCAAACAGCCAAGTATGATTCACAACCATCACCTATATGTCTACAAGTTTCACAATTCAACAAGCATAAACCTAAACACTCATGGATTCTAAAATCCCAATTGAAGTTGGATAGCACAATAGGTTGATGACCCTCAAAACAAAACCTGGACAACAATAGGTCTATCCCATATTTGTCTCATATACATGAATTCTGACATAAGTGCATACAGAATTTAACACCAACTGGGCCTGAACAACACCACAGCAACTCAGCAAACTTGCATTGGTCAGGCCTGTTAACCCTACATAGCTTGCAACCTCCAACCAAAAATACTGAACTAACACTAACTAGGATACAAGCTCAAATGAATGTATTGACATAAAGGGTTAGCAAATCCAAGTGTGAGCTAACAGATCCAAATAGCGAACAAAGAATTGGCAAAAGCAAATCAACTCTTAGCAAGTGTGAATGACAAAACCCACAACCAACAACCACTAGTCTAAGATCCTCAAAAATGCAAGTCCATAGATTTTCAAGATAGTAGACAGAAGAAAGTTGTTCACCAAAAGTTGTTGCAACAACAAACACATCTAATGGGATTGGTTAGGCCTTTAAACACAACCTTGCAACAGCTGAACAGAAAGTTGACAAACCTAGCCTAAAACAAGCATGGATGCAGACTGACCATACTCCTACAGCAGGCCTGAGCCTCTAATCCTGGCAAAGATGCTTTTGAGCTAACAAACTCAATATTAACAGCAATTAGATTGTAACATAAAAATGCCTAAATCCAAAATCACCAAACAATTAACAACCTAAAGTCACAAGCTAAGGACCAAAATCTAACACTAAATGGTAACTAAGAAACTGCTATCAAAGGCCAAGGGTAACTGTCCTACAGAGTTGACAACAACAGACACACAAGGCAGTTGGTAGCATTCAACACCTCTGGATCCAACTGAACATCAGCCCTAGAAATGAAACTCAAACACACCATAATCTTAATGTCAATGGATTCCCAATCCCAACTCACCTAAACATATCTCTATACAACCAGAGGTATACACGCACAGCTGCCAAAAGACTTGACAGACTAACTATAGCAAAACTCAACACCAACTTACATCAGCCCAGGACTCTCTTGTCACAACAAGAGTCCAACAATAGCCTGTTGCAAGCTCAAGCAAGACTGTGGTGACAACCCTCTCCACACTTCCCTCTTATGCCAATGAGTCTTCACCAGCCCACAACATCATTCTAGAACAAGCAACAGCCATAACTAATCCCAAAACCAAAACCTGACCCATAATCTCTAAAACGAACTGCCAGCCCTATTGCAGTAAACAAGCCAGTTGACAAACCCTTACAAAATGTCAGCCTTGATCATCCCAAAACCTGCTAGCATCAAACTCTAAAACAATAGTGGACTACACGTCATAAGTGTCTCAAGCAAAATGGAGTAGATGAAATCAAACATAGTAGCCTATCAGTAGGTTTGAAGATAGAACCAAAGCAAACTTTGACAGCCTCAGTCATACACAAATAGGTCGGTCGGATCCCAAAACTCAAATATAACAGTTGCCAATTTACACTTAAACAAACCACCCTAACCTCCAACAAACTGCTAAAAGTTAACAGCCACAACTAAAGCACAAAATAAGCATCTAACACAGGGACCTGACCCTGATAGCAACTAAAAGAAATCTTTCCTAAGACACCAACAATAATCCTAAAGGCTAGAAAGATCTCAGCCTGGACCAAACAAACCCCCTGGTTGTAAATATAAGTGAGGTATACAACCTGCAACCTCAAACAGCCCCCCCCCCCCCCCCCCCCCTCAACGCAACCTAGAGTTCTAGTGATAACAAACAGGCAAGCCTACTAAATTCAACAAACATAAGGGTTAAAAAAACTTGACCAATATAGAGCCACTCAATCACAAACCAAATGTCTCAAGACAAAAAATTGACTGAACCAAACCCTAGGAGTTGTTTCTTGACAGTAAAACTGCACTACTAAACATAACCAATGTTTGAACTGTTCAGCATACATTAAAGGTTCAAAACAAACACATGCCCATCAGCCTATTTCAAATCTTATATGCTTACAACAGAATTAATAGTAATTGTGTACTGATCCAACAATAATAATCCAGAACATCAGAGATAAACTTGGCTTTGCACAAATCAATCATCAACTTCAAGGCACACTTTCTCAAGAGAGCTAGATCATTAACAGTATGCATACACAACATTTGATCACAAAGAAAAGGTCTTGCTTATGAACAAAACTTTGCACTTAAACACCAAACATGCCAAAAATAAAAAGGATAATGGCCACTAACCTCTTGTAGACACTCTTGAACCAGCAATAGAGCCAAGAAAAACCAGAGAAAATTCGAAGTACCTCCTAGTTTTGAGATTTTCCTCTGTTTGAAGCAGTATGCAATCTTGTGGCCAGTTGAGGAAATGTACTTCACCAATAGTTTTCAATGCTTTGGACAGTTGTATTATGACATATGTGAGGTGTGTGAATGGTTTAAACAAATGGAAAAGGCCTATGTAGTGATTTGGCTCTTAAAATGCCTTAAAGTCAAAATATGGGGTGTGAGGGTTGACTTTTAGATTGGTGGATTTTCTGAGAAATGTAACAATGTGAACAGATTCAAATGGCCATTTTAAAGTTGTATTAATGGTCTTTGAAGTGTTTTTGGGTTTAGACAAAGGATTGGTGTGAAAAATGAAAAGTAGACAATTTAGTGTCTTTGTGATTTTTCTTCACTTACAAGCAAGGAGGGAAAGAAGGAGAACTATATGTTTATGATGCTTTGGATAGTTCTGGTGTGTGGTATAGAGTGTGGAGAAACCTCTATTTATAGGCCATGAGGAGTTTGGGGCAGATTTGATATATTGGCTCTTTGGAGGGAAAATTGGAGAAAATCTTCCATAAAATCTTGGCACATCTTCATCCATCATGCTCTTGGATCAATGCAAGCAAGAACTCAAGTGGGATGAGATGTGTGAGTTTGAAATGAGGCTAGAGTATAGAGATGGCAACTGCTACATCATTGCATAAAGTTTCTCTTTCCTCTCTTTATTTGAATAAAATAATGTCAAGTTGCTTCAATCTTGCAATGTCCTTCAAACCATCCTATCTTCTGGTTTTCTCCTCATCCACAACTCTCATTATCAGTTTGAATTACAATCCAAGGGATGAGAATGGCTAATGTGGTGAAAATCTGATTTTGAGAAGTTTTACCAAAGTGGTTTCAAGTGTGACAGGCCCAACTTTCATGACCCATAACTCTTAGCTCACAAATCCTCTTGAGGAGTTCTTATACTTTTTAGAAATCCCTCATGTATCTCTACAACTTTCATGTTTATCAAAACTTCCAATTCCATGTGCATCTTGGTTGAAAAGCCCCTTGAAGTTGACTGAAAGAATGGTTTGTATGGCCAGAACTTGTGAAATTTCACTAAGTCCTTTACTCTTAAAATATTATTTTTGCTATAACTCTAATTCCATGCATTTTTTGAATGTGGACCACTGTGGGGCTTTTGTAGGGTTTTACAAGACCTTTCAAACAAGCTTAGAACCACTTCAATCAGATGTGTGGTTAGGGAGTTATGGTCTTGCCCCTTTCAAAACCCTAATTCCCAATTTTTGTAATTACTTCTCAACCCTTGATCCAATGGTCATGAAATTTTATGGGGAGGTGTGATATGATATAAGGAACATTTTTAATTCACACCTTGAAGTCAAATTCCTTATTGTTGGAGAGTTGACTTTTTGGTCAACCTTTCGATCGATCGGTGCCTACCGAGTCGCCCGTTGGTGATCTGGACATCTTAACAAAGATAAACTGAAAATGGGTTAAGGTTAGTTAATCAAGCAAATATGATCCTACAATGATGATGAGGATCTAAGGGGTCAAAATTTAGGGTGTAACACTTGATCATACAATCCCTAAACTAAAACTTTTTACGGGTTTAGCTGCGAACCTAAACAAGCAATATATAATTGGAAAAAATGTTTAACCAAGGTGTAAACAAAAGTTTCTTAGTGAACTTACAAATCTACCTTACAGAATTACAACTTCCTCACTCACAACAAGACTTTTTTGAAATGAATTTCAGCTAAATTCTTAGTGAGAGAAAGTAAACAAAAGAAAAATTTAGAGAGGGTGAGTCATAAATATGAAATGAAACACGGTTCTGGATTATTTGAGATGAGGAAACGGACCTCTATTTATAGGTGAGAGGTGTAACACCCAAATTTTAGTAATTATTTATTTATTAAATTAATTGATTAATTATGTAATTTTGTGCTTACTTGATTTATTTGATTTAATTGAATTAATTAAACTATTTGATTTATTTGAGTTGTTTGGATTAATTGATTTATTGGACATATTTAAAATAATTGATTTAATTTGATTATTTAATTTATTTGATATATTCTATTTGGTAGAATAATATAGAATTGTTAGATTAATTAATTGGGCCTAATTTAAGGTGTGAATAGAAATGGGTTAGTAAGTCCATTAGAAATGATTAGATTTTGAGAAATTGTGAGAGTTTAAGAAAAAGAGAAAGAGTTAGAATAGAAAGTTGGTAAAGGAGGCTAGAGAGAAAGAAGGGTGGAGAAGAAGAACCAAGAGAGAGAGCTCAAGAAATTATCAAAAACCAAGGTAAGGGTGAGTCTTTACCTGGTTATGGAATTGTATGATAGTGTATAATGGATAGTATCATATTTAGGATAAAAATCCCTAATTTCCATGGTGGTTGTTATATGATGATTATATGATGAAATTGTGTGCCTTATATGTGTGTATTTTTTTTTTTGAGAATTGAACATATATTCATCAATTTCAAAGGTTTTAGGCATAATCTTAAAACAATGATTAGATGGTTTAATTGTGTTAAAATTGTAAAGTAACTTGAGATAATTACAATATTGGATGAGTTATAATTTTTTGAGAGGTCTGGAAGGTCTCCAACGGTGAAAACACGAAAAATTCTGCATGTTGTCCGTCACGACTGTTCATGTTTTCGATCGAAATCGTTTTGGACGTAACTTTTGATCCGTAAGTCCATTTTGGTCCCTGTTTGAAGCGTTGGAAAGATAATGAATAGGGATATTATATAGTATAGATAAGAGAATTGATTGAACATATTTTTATATCTAATATGTTTAGGAAGTCAATTACGTATATGTTTTATTAATGAATTGTTGCACTGTTTGATGCCGGTTGTGAAATTATTTGTAGATAATTTATCGAATACTTGTGTGTGTGCTTGTATAAGTATATTTTGGTGTGTGACAACATGAAATGAATGATAGTTATTGCTTGTTGTAATGATAATACAATTGTGATTGTATTGTAAAATTGTGTGTATTGAGATTGGATTATGTTGATACTTTGTGTTTTATTTACTAAGTGTGATGGTAATGCTTGAAGTAAGAATGTTATGATTATGAAAATGTGATTATTGATGATGACCTTTGTAGAGTGAAAACATTGTATAAATGAATATCAACGTATATGGTAAGTAATTCATTATGTTGAATTACATGTGTATGCATATGTTTGTCATGAGTCATTTATCATGGTTTGCATTGCATAAGACTTGGACAAGACTCGTACTCACTAGGGTAAAATGACTGAGATGTCGTTCCTACCAGGGTATAAGTGATATAGTCGTATGCATTGGGGTAGAATGACTAAGATGTCGTTCCTAGTGGGGTACTCATTAGGTCAGAATGACTGAGATGTCGTTCCTAGTGGGGTATAAGTGATGTATCCATAATTCCGAATGAGAATTGATGAGAATTAATGTGTTCTATATGAACCAAATGGCCAGTTGCATTGTTTTGTATTGTTATTGCATTGTGGTTGAAATATGAGATTATGTGAAATATGTGAAATTGATGAATTGGTAAAATTGTGGCTTTGTGACTATGTACTTATGAATAGTATGGTAACTTGAGTGATGATATATTGATGAAACTTTTAAAGTGTGAGAATAATTGTGATTATGCTTGTATGCCTTAAATTATATATCATCTTATAATTTCAATAATCATGTGAATTCTCACCCTTATGTTAGAATGATGTTTTATATGACATCGCTCAGGTACTGAGGAGTAGAGTTGCTTCTAGCGCGAGATAGCGTTGGAGTAGCTTGTTTGAGTTTCTCTATTTATTTTGGGTTGAGTCGTGCTCTGATCATGTGACGCTGGGATCGTTTCGATTTATGTTTGAGAGATACATTATGCACTATCCTTTATATCATTATGTTTATTTGAATTATGTGGAGTATTGACTTTTATGCCTAAGTATTGATTATGAATGATATGAATATGAGACTCTCATTATGTCAATTATGATTAAATTAAATTCGCTGCTACATGCTAAGGTGAAAGTTTATGAAAAGTATGAATTTATTTTAAGTGTTAATGAGAATGATAGGTATTTATGTGATGTTTTAAAACTAAATGTGACACCCTTTTGTGAGATGCATGATAATTCACTCTAATTATTTATATATATATATATATATATATATATATATATATTACGTGGGATTTAGAAGGGTGTTACATTAGTGGTATCAGAGCAGGTCAGTTCATCCGGCCAGGTTGTCTAATGTTGATTGTTCCCTAGTATGCGACATGTGTGTGAAAATATTGTTGGTACACGTTTGTTTTTCTAACCTTTGTCTGTAGGAGTGCAATTGAAACAAGTGGGGGAGGGGGGAAGCTTGTGCTTCTCCATGATGCTTCGAGTGTGGAGTGGTGGCTCAGTGTGTCGTTAAACGCTATTATAGTTCGGTAAAGATGATTTATGACCTATCATGATTATCGGCTGTCTATTGACAAATTGAGGAACTGACCACCCTTAATCTCTTATTGATAGTAGACGAGATCACGTTGGATGGAATAGACGTGTCTTGCGAGCTTAGATGGTGTGTGGAGTGAATTGTTTGGAGTTAAGCCAAGTGCTTACAAATTATTTTGATGAGTCGGTACAAGATGGTGCTGAGATGTTTATGTTGATGGTAACTTTGAGTGTTTGTGAAAGTGGAGCAATTGGTGTTTTCCCAATTGTTTGTGATTTTACGGAAGTTTTTTCTGATGAGATAAGTGATTTACCGCTAGAACATGAAGTGGAGTTTGCGATCAACTTAGTTCCCGGAACTAGTCTGGTATCGATTGCTCCATATTGTATGGCCGCATCGGAATTGAAAGAGTTGAAGAGTCAACTTGAAGATCTGCTTGAGAAGAGGTTTATTCATCTGAGTGTGTCACTGTGGGGTACACCAGTTTTGTTGGTTAAGAAGAAAGAAGGTTATATAAGGCTTTGTATGGATTACAGACAATTGAACAAGGTGACTATCAAGAATAAGTATCCACTTTCAAGGATTGATGATTTGATGGATCAGTTGGTTGGTGCAAGTGTGTTTAGTAAGATAGATTTTAGATCTTGGTATCATTAGATTTGTGTGAAGACTGAAGATATTCATAAGACTGCTTTTAGAACAAGGTATGGATATTATGAGTATTCTGTGATGCCATTTGGTGTGACTAATGCACCGGGTGTATTTATGGAGTACATGAACAGGATCTTCCATCCTTACTTGGATAAGCTTGTGGTTATGTTCATTGATGATTTTTTGATCTATTCGAAGAATGAAGAGGATCATGTTGAGCATTTGAAGATTGTGTTATCTGTGTTAAAAGAGAAGCAGTTGTATGCTAAATTTTTCTAAGTGTGAGATTTGGTTGAAACAAGTGAGTTTCCTTGGCCATGTGATTTCGAGTAGAGGTATTATAGTTAATCCGTCGAAGGTTGATTGGCTATTTAGTAGTCTAAATGCTTCGCGACTGCAAGTACACAATATGATCGTGTAGTTTTAAAAGATTATCGAACCCAAAGGACAAAGAGTCGATCTACCGCTATCTAATGCTACTATGTAAAGCTAAGGCTAATGAATTTCTAATTTTTGGGGTGTGAAAAATAAAATAAGTTCCGAATTAAAATTCTAATTAAAATAACATATTGCTAAATATCGGTATATAATCCTATCAATCATCGGAGGTTTGGTAATTCGTGAATGTTTAGTTTTAAAAAGAAAGAATCGTTATTCTGTAGAAAATACCCATTTAAAAGCCCTTATCTCACACTCTCTTTCTCTTGACTTAGACTATGCTCTTAAATTAAAATGTGGCTCTCGCTCTCTCATTTTGCATATAAAAACACTTTTTGGAAACAGATAAATCCTAAATAAACTCAAAGCGCTCTCGTTGTATTTAAGCCTAGTATTCTATTTCAGCTATCCGATTAAAACCTCAAACTCTCGCTCTATTGATTTTAACCTTCGTTACTTTCTCACTCTCGTGACAAAAGTTATTAATTTTGGTAAAAGAAACAGAGACCAGAAACTCTTATTTCCTTTAAATTCTACGTCACAGTTTACTTAACCCCCTCCGACCGGTTGTGATTACATACCGATACTACGGGTTTTAGCCAAACATGGATTTCATATTTTCACTAATTTCAATCCTAATACTAACCAGAAAACATAAGAGATGCATAAAAATAAAGCGGTAAAATTAAAGCAGATAAAATAAAAACATGGAAATTAGCAGAACTTGGATTTGATTTTTGAAGGTCGACTTGTATTGTTGGTACAATGTTTACAACCTTGTCGAATTAATCCTAAAATAATGTCATAACAAATTGCCTTACAAAACCTTAAAACAATGTAGAGAAAAATAAAAGCCAAAAGCAGAAAAAGACTAAAAACTAAAACTCGAAAATAATGCCTGCTTTTCTTCTCAAACTACTTTCTTTTTATATTGTTAGTGGTCTGGCTTTGAGGCTTCAAATGAGAGAGAATTTCGGAGAAAATGCAGTGAGGTAGTTGGGAAAAATCAGGAAGCTTCGTGGAGGAAATTTAGGGGAGGAAGTGGTAGGCGCCACTTCCCGTTCAAGTAGGAGTGGGAGTTGCCACTTTTCCTATTAGTTAGGAGTGACACTCGCCACCCCCTTCTAGGTGGAAACCGCCACTCTTCACTCCTCAAATAGGTGGCATGCACCACCTCTCTTCTATGTGGCAGGCGCCACATCCAAGTGGCAAGTGCCACTTGGTATGTGGTGGCCCCCACACCTTTTCTTTCCTTTCTCTTTATTTCTTCTTTTTTTCTTTCCATGGTCTTTTCTTCCTCTTTTCTTTCCATTTCCTTCATTTATTTCTCCTTTTATACTTTTAGTCCAAATTTATGGTAACCTACAAAACAGAAGAAAACAGAAGCGTAATCGAAGATAAATCAAATAAAACAGTAAAAGAAACAGATAAAATTCATGCAGTCAAGTCAAATATTCGATATAATTTCGCGCTATCAAACTCTCTTACACACTTGAACCTTTGCTTGTCCTCAAGAAAATAAAACATATGCGTGGAATCTAACACGATATTACTCAGATCATACATCGTTGCGAGGCTTTTGCACGAAAGATAGGTATTGGTAAAAATACTAAGGGTACCGTAACGACACGAATTTACTAAGCGTAATCAAGAACTCCCTTTCTGTGCAGACAAGTCTGAATCATGTTATTATAACTCGGCCTATTCATTTTCACCTCTTCTTCATTCTCGCGCAATCCAATTAAGCTCGTTATCCCAGCACGCCCATGGTAAGTAAACCTGTTAATGTTCATTGATCTCTTTTTTTTTCCAGGACTTTTTCACATTCCTTTTCTTGTGTATTTTTGAATTTCAAGAGTCCAATCTGTTGGGCTAAATGGTCGGGTAAGGACCACTTAACTTAGTAAGAGCATATCCTTTGTTCACTTTAATCATTCTATTTGATTTTTATTTTTGAGATTTGTTGCACCCCAAAATTTGCCCAACCTTTACTCCTATCTTGGCTTATGTTTCATAGCATTTTACATCTGCATTTGTGCATAGCATTGGTTTTAGACAAGGGATCGAGGTGTTGTATTTGTCACTCAAGAGAGAAGTTTCATGCGCAAGCTCAAGCAAGGTTACATTTTCAAGTCATCAAGTATTCATGGTCATCCGAGTGGGTCTCAAAGCTTCTTGAGAAGTGAGAGTATGTGTTTGGGTTTCACTGCCTATTTTGAGGATGTGTAGAGGCACATGAGGTTATCTCTTTGGATGAGAGATTATTCAAGAGCTCAATATTCACCTTAAGGGTTCTCTATGAGGGTTACAAGATCATACAAGTCATCTGCAAGAACTTCAGTCAATGGATAAGATGTTAGGGTTTCATCTGGTCAACAAAAGTCAACTGTGGATTTGAGGACGCTCAAGGCTTGGTTCTTGATCATTGGAGTCATGAGAAGTTATCCTAGAACATCTCAAATTTCATGATGAATCTAGATCAAGAAGATTCAAGAGTTCAAGAAGTTACTAAATTAAGGTTTCAGTTGGTTCTAAGTGTAAAATCCCCTCTTTTAGTCTCTAACTTCAAGGACAAATTTCATTATGATACAAGTCTTGTGTCACTTTTCAACAAACATGAGACTTGTTCCTTAAAATTCAAGCTTTATTTTGAGTAAAATAACTCATCCATTGGATTCATACATCTCATGTTATGATTTCTACAAGTTGGTGTCACCAAATGAAGAGATTTTAGAGGCACTCAAAGAATGCGCACTTCCAAGGCATTTTTCACATGGAACCAAGCTCTTCCTCACTTCCCAACATACATGAAAGTTATTCATCATTGCCTTAGATTTCCAAAAAGTGCTAGAACTCATCATTCTCATGTGTGGAGCTCTAGTTATGATCTTTGCAAGTCAAGGGTAATTTTGGAAACCTAGTTTTAGGTCATTCACTTCAAGGACCAATTCCATGGACTTCAAGACTTCAAATCTACTTTCTTGCCACATGAAGGTTATGTCAAATGATCTTAACATCATCTTGATCTCAAATTCCATGGCATCTAATGAATTTTGAGACATTTGAGCCATGGTAAGCATGAAAACTTGGACATTTGGACCTAAAATGAGTTTCTTCCTTTTCAAGTCACTAAATGAGTTGTTTTTTTTATTTCTTTGACACCATACCATCATCATGTCATGGTCATGACATTCTTTACCAAAATTGAGCAAGCATAGAACCACTTTTCAAGCCATTTTTTCAAATATCATGCCATATGAAGTAATAGTCCAAAACATGGTGTGAGCTCATTATCTCTAATCCAACCCACCATGATTCATTTCTCACCCCTTAATTGTGCTAAATTGCTGACCAAGAGGATAGTACAAGAGGCCATAACCCGTGTGCACACAAAATGGATTTTTTGGCAAAGCTTTCTAACAACTTGATTAATCAACATGGGCCTGCATGAATATCCATAAGCCCTCATATTTAAGCTAAGAAGCATACCCTAATTGATCAGAGGGGAGGTAGCTGCATGAGAGAAGAGTTTCATCCAAAAATTGCACAAAATTCTCTCTCTTCGAATCAAACTTTTCACTGAGTTTCCATTCTATTTCTGGTGCACTTCATCATCACTACAGAATAAGGGTTTGATTGGAAGCTTGATAGTGAAGCTTACATTGCATTTGAAGGGCCAATGGAGCAGCTCCGTTAGGTAATTTTTCTTGAACTGAATCTTCTATTTTAGGCTTGCATTTAGGTTCATGTTGGCTGCATCTAAAGCCCTACCACGTGTAGGCCATGTTTGGATCATTATTTTGTATGTTTGAGTTGACTTCAGTTTGTGTATTAAATTTTTGTGGCCAGTTTTCTTTATGTTAGAGAGACCTTTTTCAAAAACCATTGTCATATTTGGATTCTACATGAAAATGATTTAAAATGATGCCAAGAGTTTGGATTTTTATCATGATTTTCAGCCAACACCGGCGAGGCTCACCGGGGAAGACGACCGAAGCTAGGGCTCCGGCGTCTGAGGTGTGTGCTGAGGTGTTCTTGATGTGGCATGTTTGACTTGCACGCGTGGGAGTTGAAATCTGATGTGGCTGCCACGAGTTTTAATGAAACGGTTCGTTTCATTAAAAATGAACTTCAGTTGGCCTTGGGCCTTGTAATTCTTGCTATCCACGCCCCCTAGATTTGAGCCCATTTGCACTTTTCACTTGAAATCAGTTCAAACCATATTTGCTTTCACACCTCCTTTGCTTTGGATTTTCTTTTTATTATCTTTTTATTACTCTTTCATTTTAAAATAGTTTTAAGCTTTACAAAATTCCAAAAAAATATGTTTCTGACATTTTAGGATGTTAAGATATTTTTCAATATTTTTATTTTATTTTTCAATTATTTTTAGTATTTTTAATTTATTTAATATTTGAGGTGGTTTTATGGTTGATACATTGAATTTAAGCTTGATCTTTGACTTCAATTGAACACCCCCTTTGACCAATTTTCCTCTCACACTTTGGTGATTGATTTAGGCTTATTTGAGGGCTAGTTTGAGGTCTTGATGATCAATTTTCAATTGTTTTCCATTTGTTTTTATTTGTCCCTCGATGGATGCTCGATAAGTTGAACATATGGCCTTGATTGATATGATTCGTGGTGCTTTGATGCAACTCTTGCCATGATCTTTTGCACACTGATTTTGGATTGGTTCAACTTGAGTTTGACATTTTATTTGAGCTTGCTTCTATTTTTAGTGGATGCCTCAAATTCAAAGTGTTTTAACCATGTGTATGCATACAATCCTTGACCTAGTGTTGGGATATGATCTTGTGTGATCCCTTGAGGACCTCATGAATATTGTTAGCTTTTGTTAACATGATAGAGGTGCTGCCTTGAATGATTAGAGGTCTATTGGATGTGTGCCTTGTATCACAAGTTTTATTTGATCATGTTTTTCCACTTATGTTTGAAGTGTGAGATGTTGTATGGACTTTGGTCCTTCAATTTAAATTGATCATTCTTGTGCTGGCTTGGTGATTTGATTTTGAATTTGAGGCATATCATTTGAGTTCACTTATGACCTTGATGGTTATGTGCATGTTCTTGATTCTTTGGTGATATTTGTTTCACTTTGAGGATGTTATGAACAATTGAACTTCTTTTGAGTTGTTTGGGTGCTTTTCTTTATTTGATCATGAGTGAGTGTTTGGTTGAGATGCTCATAATGTGGTTGCTGCCCCACTCTACTTCTCCCCTCACTTCTTTGATTGTGTGTATTTGTTTAGCACCTCTCTTCTTGTGATGTTGATGGCATTTGATTGTAGGAGCTTGCTTCTCTCATTTCCTCTCATCCTTCTTGACTTGTTTAAGTCCTCTCTTTTGTGACTTGTGTTTGTCTTTGATGAATGCTTCATGATTGCATATTTTGTTTGCTTTTTCATATTTCTTTTCATCTTGTATAGACTTATTTAAGTCTTACCTTATGTTTCATTTGTGATTGATTATGCATTGTGTTTACTTGTGCTTGTTCACATGATCCCTTAGGATTCCTAGTCCCTCTGTTTAAGATGGGAGTAGGAGATACATTAGGATTTCAATCCTTTGCATGATAACATTAGGTAGTTCCCTTTCTATCCCAACTTTAGGACCACTTTGCATGACAACATTAGGTTTTCTTAGTTCCCTTTAAAGTCTTGTGTCTTCTCTTCTCATCTTAAACTTCTTTAAGACACTTAATAATGAATCACGAGTGTTGTACGCTACGAGCTTTAAGTACATGAGGAATGATAAGTGGGGAGGTCTCTCTTCATATTATCTAGAGTGTTTAGCGTATGCCCTTTGGGCGATATGCGACGTGTTCGCCCTTATGTCATAATCTTTAGTGCAACATGAGTTTCAAACTAACTCAATTCACTTCTCCTAAAAAACACAAACAAAAATTAAACCTTTTTATCCTTCGGGATTACTTCAAACTTAATTTTCAAAAAGAGTATATTACGTTTTTGTTCTATCGCAAACATGCATCGTCCCTAACTGCTAGAATGGAGATGTAACATTGCTCGTAAAACACTTGAACTAACTGGTGGTCTAGTTTTCTCGAACTAAGTTTGCTCTGATTTCTCATACCAGATGAGGATACGCAGGCACAAGACGGCGATGTCTTGGTGAGCAACCTTCCCCCCATCACCCGTAGTTTCCTAAACTATGTTGACTCTGACTTTCCCATTGCATGAGGGAATACATAGGCATAGGGCGGCGATGTCCTATCGAGTCTCTTCTTTTCTTTTCCCCTGTTTAGCAGTAGCTTTTAGATAACTTTCACCCATAGGTTAGACAACAAGCGTGGATCATGTTGAGTACAACGGACGTGAGGGGTGCTCATACCTTCCCCTTGCGTAATCGACTCCCGAACCCAAGATTTGGTTGCGATGACCTTGTCTTTCCCGTTCTCTTAAGTTTTCTTCGATCGTTTCCTTTCCCTCTCTTTGTGATAAATAACGTTCGGTGGTGACTCTTTTGTCTGTTTGCCGACCCTTTTTTTCGCAGTTGCGACAGCTGGTGACTCTGCTGGGGAAACTGGTTCCCTATGCGAGTCATTCCTAGCGCTTGTTTGTTTTATGTTTGTGGGTGTGTATATTTATGTGCATGTGTGTTGTATTTTTACATTATTGCATTTGCATTTTATTTTCCTCACTTTATTTTTATTATCATAATGTTGCTGTGCTGTTGGGTGGGGTTGTTCCATCGAGAGATAAGCCCAATACCCTGGCTTGAGTACATACCTTGCATTAGTTTGGAAAATAGTGAAGGCTTGCATGTTTGGCATGCAATAGTCCTTATGAAATTCGCGTTAATACGAGATTTTCTTGGAAGACATCATGTCTTATATGTCTCAGACAGTTGAAAGGATGTTGGATCTAAAAATTAACGACTTTGGAGATCGATCATTGGGAAGTCAGTTGAGGCCTCCTCGTTTGACCATGATGCCAAACCAGAAATGGTAAACATATCATCATTTCTCGACTTAAGAGTCCGTGATATTGATGACCTGCATAGGATGTCGTAACTTAACAGAGATTAGGTCCTACCTGTGAGTGGGAGGGGTTATGCAGGAAATTTGACTTTCAACCAACCCGGTTTTCTGGTTTTCTCGTCAGTGCAGACCTTTGATATTGTGGGTCGATGTTGCTTCAGTACTTTGGTATTCTTATGTTTTGGTATTTTCTTGCCGAAGTGGAATTCTGGTTCAACTCAGTTAGCAGCACAACAGTCTTGATCCCTTGTTTGCATCTGCATTTTCATCTGCATATTAACATTTGCATGTATTTATGATTTCAGGTGTTCATTTTTACTTTGATTCTAGTGATCTGATCTGCTGTCAATATGGAGTCGGGTTTGAAAAGGACTATCACTTATGAATTCCCGACGCCAGAGTTAGGAGCTTTATTTGGTCTCATTTATGTGGTTGATCATGGTGTTATGGAAGACTTTAAGGAGGATTATGGGAAGATTTTGAATTTTGTCCGTAAGACTTCAAGATATGAATTAGGAGCCATCCACACTTTGTTGCAGTTCTACGACCCTCAGCTATGATGCTTCACTTTCCCTAGTTATGCCTTAGTGCCTACCTTGGAGGAGTTTGCTCTGTTGATAGGAGTTCCGGTCTTAGAGAAAATGCCTTTCTTTCACTCTGAAGAAGAACCTGACTTGACCAAGTTGGACAATGCTCTTCATCTGAGAAGCTCTAAGTTAGATGGTAAGGTGGTGTGGAGAAATGGGGTCCCTGGTTTTCAATTGTGATTCTTGGTGGGCAAGGCTCAACATTTTGCTAAGGAGGGTTGTTGGGTGGATTTCAATGCTATTCTGGCCATATGCATATATGGCATAGTTTTGTTTCCTAATATACCTGACTTCGTTGATATGGATGCTTTTCATATTTTCGCTTCCAAGAATCTTGTACCTGCTCTTTTGGGAGACGTATACCATTCAGTACATTACAAGAATGAGAAGAGAAGAGGAAATAATGTTTCTTGTTATGCGCCACTTCTGTACAAGTGGTTTATGGAGCATCTTCCTTGATCTGGAGCTTTTGTTGATACGTCAGATACATCTGATTGGTCAGAGAAACTCATGGTTTTGACATCTGAGAATATTTTTTGGTTCAGTAGAGATCTGCTCGGTAAGGAGATTATCTATAATTGTAGAAACTTTCCTAATGTACCTCTGATAGGAAGGAAGGGTGGTATCAACTACAATCCCACTCTTGTTGTTAGGCAGTTTGGTTATGCTTTAAGAGAACCCCCCGAAGGAGGAGGAAATATAGGAACCTCTGTATTTCACAGGAGCGGATAATGGTGATACTTTAGCCAGATTGAATAAGGCTTGGGGAAGAATCCATCGGAGAGGAAAATGTTCTTTGGGCAAGGGTGACTGTAGGGCCTATGGACGATATGTGGAGTGGATCCAGGAGAGGATAGAGAGCGTGTTGTTACCATTCCTGGTCAGAGAGCCTTCATATCCTTTGGTAATTGACGAACCTACGACAGTAGACATTCAAAGGTATGACAAGCTGTGGGTTGAGAAAGAAGAGTTACACAAGGAGAATGAAGATTTGAAAAAGGAGGTTAGTCAATTAAAGAGCGAAAAGAATGAAGCAGCCTATTTGGCCAAGATGAAGACAGAAACCTTGAACAAGATGGGAAAAGAGTTGACTGAAGAGATTTGTGTACGAGAACGAATTGGTCAAGACTTGAAGAGTACCGGTAATATTCTTAAAGATAAGAAGAAAGAGCTGGAAAGGGCGCGCCTAGAGATATCCAAATTCAGTGACCAGTGGAATGCTGCTTTAACCGCCAACAAAGGAAGAGAGGATGAGCTCCATAACCAGATTGACATACTAAAGACACATCTCAGGGTCAAGGATGAAAAAGCTTCATTAGAATCGTCTCGTCGGTATGAAAGTGATCGTAAGTTACGAGAAACCTTGTCAGAGCTGGAAGAATACAAGATAAGGGCAGAACTGAAGAAACCAAGACTCGAAGATGCTTTCGGAGAGGACGCTTGGGAGGATTATGCTCAGAATTTGAGGGAGGTCATCAGCAAAAGGGAGTTGCTTATATAGGCGTTGGTTACAAAGCCTGAACATCCAGATACAAAGGAGTTGTTAGAGGAGTTTTAGACTCGTTACCGCGGTTGAAGGGAGAGTTATCTGATGCAGTTTTCTCTTTAGTTTTCTCCTCTCTTGTTATTATCTTGTATCAAGACCATCACCAGGCTTGTTGGATGAGGTCGTATTATCATTTTTTGTTGTATTCCTTGGTGTTATGTGATGTAAGCTGACTGTTGCCCTCATTTTATTTATGAGAAGAGATTCCATCTGTTGCTCTTCTGTTTGTTTGTGGAACTAGAATCAAGGGGAGAATCTCCCTGAATCATATACACATGCTTGCATTTTGCATTATCATTGTCATTTTGCATAGCAGGTGTTATTGGGACCGTTAACCTTATCTCTATGTAGTTTTCTTCCAGCAGTTTTCAGAATAGCAGACCAGGCGTTTCACAGATACTCCACCAGAGGGAATCAGCAAAGAGTTATGGATCAGATACAACAAGAATTGCAAGAATTCAGGGATCGGATGACTCAGTTCATGGATATGATGCAGGGAGTTTCCTATGGGCAAGAACAACTCAGAACTCTAGTCCAGCCACTAATTGCCAGGGTGGATGGTAGTGGCGTCTTACATGGAGGAACCTCTTTCGTTCCTCCCCCGACTGATGGCAACACTCCTCAGGCTAATGTGATTCCTACTGTTTTTATTCCTCCGGAAAGAGGCCACCAAATAGGAGCTCATGTGACAGGTGCAACGGGCGTTGCACATGGGGCTACAGGTCCTTAATGGGAAGAAGACGAGAAAGATGATGTTTTCTCAATGGGAGACTTGGGTGTGTGTTGCACCCCAAAATTTGACCAACATTTCTTTACCTAGCTTGTGTTTCATTTCATTCACATTAGCATTATCATTTGCATTTCATTGACATGTGTGCAGGAGATCAAGAGGTATGAGTACCAATCAAGAGCTATACAAGACTACGAAGCTAGCCAAGAAGTTTATTCAAGTGTTCAAGGGTTGATATCTTTGTTAGAGAAGTCAAAAGATCCTCAGAGAGAGTGGTTGAAACCAAGAGTGTGTGCCTCCTAACTTGAGAGTTGGGGGAGCTCCTCAGATGATTCTAAAGCCAGGAATGTGGACTTGAAGCCTTGAGAGAGCTTATGAGATGTCTTGAAAGCCATCATGAGGCCTAGATAGGTCATTGTGCAAGATTAAGAAGACTCAGCCATGAGTGGTGTAATTAGGGTTTGACTGGGTCAACCCTAGGTCAACTGATGATTTGGACAAGGTTGAGACCTAATCCAAGAGCCATGTGATCATGGAGTGATACATTGAGATGTTATAAGGATGATTCCAAGGTCAATTCATCATGATTGAAGAGTTTGAGAAGTTTCAAGTTAGGGTTTCTAAGGCTTGACAGTGTAAAATCCCCTAGTTTGACCCCTATCTTCAAGGCAGTTTAGCTCAAGATGTGATTGTCATCTCATCTTGCCCCCAACATGAATGTTGTAGAGCATGGTCTTAGATTTAATTTGAGTGCTAGAAGTCCTTAATAGGATTTGTAGAACTCAAGTTATGACTTTGACAAGTTACAGGTCATCTGAGGTATGTGAATCTGGGGGCTTGAAAGTTACCCAACTTGCATCAAACTTTTGCCCAAGAAGGATGATTCCTATCGACTTTTGGTAAACATTAATGTTGTTCCTTATCCTCTTAGATTTCTAGAGAGTAATAGAAGTCCTTGATAGGATTTTTAGAACTCAAGTTATGGCTTTGACAAGTCAAGGGCATTTTGGTCATTTGGAGATTACAAGTCATTTCAAGCATAAGGCCATAACTCCTATTTCCAAGCTTCAAATGGAAAAATGTTCAA
The DNA here is from genome assembly GCA_963859935.3 of Lathyrus sativus. Lineage (NCBI taxonomy): Eukaryota > Viridiplantae > Streptophyta > Magnoliopsida > Fabales > Fabaceae > Lathyrus > Lathyrus sativus. Next base: position 215,302,377 of record OZ012735.1, on the reverse strand, counting down.
CATAAAACTTGTTCAAAATGATGTTTTAAGGCTAGTAAAGAGTTCATGAGATGATGGAAATACTTGTAGCTCAAAGTTGCAAAAATGACCTAAAATAAGGGTATAAGTTAAATGAATCAAAGTTGGAAATTGATATTTTCAACCTACACATCCAAACCATGGCATGTAATATATCATTTTGACTCTAGAAAACATTTTAAGAACATTGGTTTAGCCACATTTTTGAATTGAAATTCAGTTGGTGGACTTGCTTTGAAAAGTGATTACTTACATCATAAGTAACATGTGCAAAACATAGAATCAAGGCATGAGCAAGGCCCTTTGCAAGCTAAACACCTTCAAAATGTCACTAGGGGAGAAATTGGAAGTGAATGAGGTTGGTTTCAAGCTGCAAACAGAGCTATGCATATCATGATATGTGATTGAAAATCTCATGACATGAGAGATTGCAACTCTCATTAGAAGGGTCTAGAGGGTTCTAGATCACTCATACATCATCTATATATTGAGTAGAGGTGATCCAATGCAAGGGTTGGTGATGATTGAAGGAGAGAGAATAGATTGAGATTGAGATTTCTTGGCTTGCAATTGGATTCGGTTTCACCAAATTCTTAACTTTCCATCCATTTTCTTGATTGAAACTTCTTCCATGGATGCTAGGGATTGAATCCAGATCATAATCAAGAAGAATTCGTGGCTAATTGGTGTTCTTGAACTTAGAATTTTCCACCTGTAACTCACCATCGGATTTCAAGATTCAGGAGCTTTCAACCAGTTCTTTTGCATACATAAGCAAGGAAAGGATCCATTGATCGTGTCTGGAAGGTTGGAGAGCTTGAATTGAAGGTTTAATGCATCTGTTCATCCAAGATTTTCAGGTTAGTAACTTTCTTCCTCTAGCATGAATTAGGTAGAATCAAGATGAATTAAGGTGTTAGATACATTGTAGAACGGTGTAGGAACGATTTCAGACCATAAATTTGAGAATTAGTGACCAATTTAGGGTATTACCATTTTCGGTTGAGAATTGGATATGGCGAATCTTGAGGTTTCAAAAAGAATTAAAGGCATGAATGAGTTCGTGAGGGAATTTGGGACATGTTTCATTAAGGGATCGTGGCCTATGGTGGACTCTATGATGAACTAGGGTTGTGGAATGGTGACCGGAGCACCACCGATGGTGGCCGGAGCTGGGCGCGAAGTTCAGAGGTTCAAAAGGTAGAAGATGACCCTAGAGCCATTGGATGGGGGTTGGACTTTGACTGAGTGAGTGATCCAACGGCCACGTTTTGATTTCAATTTGTGAAGGAGTTCTGATTATGAAACGCACCGTTTCATTTAATCAGTGGTTCTGGGCTTAGTGGAAAGATTGTTATCCCCACCCCCCTGAAGGCCCAATCCATTATTTGAACTGTGTATCATTGCTATTTGCACCGTGTGCTTGTCTATTTTTGTTTGATTTTCATTTTTTTTTCATTTTATTCATGGTTCTTGGAAAAATCATATAAAATTGAAAAGTAATCCAATTAATCCCTTTTTTTTTTCATTTTACTCATGATTGAGTCTCGTATTTTTTAGATAAAAAATATTTTCATTTCATGTATTTTCTGATTTTATATAAATTTTATATTTTAATTGATATTAAAATGGTTATGTTTGATACATAATTTTGTGGAATTTTGTGTGATCATGTGGTGATGATTTTGATCCTAATTTTTTGTGTGTGATTAGGTTAGACATGTATGCTCCCATATCATTTTTCTCACATTTTTGTGATGAAAATAAGTGTGCTTTCTAGGTTGAGATTTAGGTGCTTCCTTTTAGGGTTTAGGTTTAGTGCCTCATAATGTAGAATTTATTCCTAGGTCTAATTTGATGATTTGATCTCTGGAATTAATATGGTAGAGTCATGATTGACCTAGGTTCCCATAGATATTTTTGTAGGATCTTACAATTGGTTTTAGTATTTTAGTTAGGACTAACTTTAGTACTAGGTTTTAGGTGATCCTAACTTACTAATTCAACTAGTTTAACTTCTTTAGTCCCCTTAGATTAGGGTTTTGCTTTGTTTGCCTTTGGTTGAGATTTAAGACAAGTTGAAGACAAGGTGAGGATGCTTGAAGTTGCTTGGGGTTTCTTGGAGCTTGGAGTTGTCTGTGCCTGAAGGTGTCTGATGAAGATTTAGGAGATAGGAGACATAGGGAGAGCCTTAGAATTAGAATGATTTCTTTCACAAATGTGGAAAGCATCTTGTGCTTCCATTCCTCCCAATGACTAAAAGTCCTTCTAAGATATTCACATCCCTCCTTTGGAGGGATGAGTGGCCTTATCTGGGAAGTAGAACTTTGAGGGAACCAGTCTCTCATAATGATAAACCCTTACAGGCTTCCTTTGGTTGTAAATAAGCTGTTTATCATTTCCACTCATTCTATTAAATCAATTGTCTTCTGGTTTGAGTATCTTGAAAGATGTTGGACTTGAGTTTGAAGATGAGGACTTCACTGAAGAGTGTGGAAGAGGATGATTCCTTGAGCATTGCCATTGCAGCTGAAGCTTGAAGAGCAAGAAGACTAAGTTGATGCTTATGAAGAGGATTCAATTGAGATTGAGTGTAGAGCTGAGGCTTGAGGAATAAAAGATAAGTTGACACTTACACTGATGCTTGGAGAGCCTGAAGGAATCAAGTTGATACTTGTAGTTAGAAGTGAAGCCTGAAGGTGGAATTGACTGAAGAGCTGAAGCTTGGAGAAGTGAAGCCTGAAGTTGGAATTGACTGAAGAGCTGAAGCTTGGAGAAGTGAAGATAAGTTGACACTTATGTTTGGTGGATTGAAACCTTGGAGGAGCAAGTTGATGCTTGTTAGTGAAGCTGATAGCCTTGAAGGGTGAAGACTGGATTGTTGTTAGAAGAGCTGAAGCTTGGAATTGGAAGAGGGAGTTGTTGATCTGCTTTCTTGTCTGTTTTCTTTCCTGTGCTGATGTGACTTGGTTGATTTGCTTGATGCATTAGAATAAGTTCATATCTAGATAGAATTAAGCTAGGAGCATGATTGCACTAGAGGTTGAGTTGCTCCCTCTGCTTGTATTGTTACTGTATGGCTTTGCTTGCGGGTATTCGGTAGAGCCCAGCTCCCTTGCCCATGTGGTTTGTGTTGCTTGATAGCACTTTATGTCATTTCCTGTATGATTGCAGTTATATGCTGCTTGATGGCACTTTATGTTTTCTTCCTCTGTATGATTACTGTTACTCATATCTGGCTTGAGGTTGAGATGAGCTTGTGGAGGCTGATGCCCCACACACATTTCCTCCCTCACTTGCATTGCATGCATTTTACTGTATATCTGTTTACTATTTAAGCTGATGCTTTATCTGTTTCTGTTTATCATTGACATGATCCCCTAGGAATCTCATTTCCTTTGATGAGGAAGTGATGATTAGAACTTTAGGTTGAAACCTATGCATGATAACTTCTAGGAGTTCCCTGTTTCAAACTTCAACTATAGGATGAATCCTTGGCATGACAACATTAGGACTTGATAGTCTCCCCTTAGTTGAACTCGTTCTCTTCTCATCTTAAAATAGCTTAAGATACAGTAATCATGAATGATTTCGTACGTTACGAGCCTTAAGCTATCTGAGAAAGGATTGTTGGAGAGCTTCTTTTCAACAGTCTGGATGCTTAGTATGGCACCCTTTGGGTGACATGCGACGTATTCACTCTCAGGTCATTGTCTTTAGTGCGATTGAAATTGCAAACACAATAAAAAACACTTCTTCCATAAAAGACAGAAAACAAACTTCAAACCTTTTTGCCCCGTGGGCCCATAATTCAAAGGAAAGCTTTTCTGAAGAAAAGAGTGTCGTTAAACTTCAGTTCTACCGCAAACAGGCTTTGTCCCTAACTGTTGGAACTGCTGTTTAACCTTACTCGATAAAAATAGATGAATCTGAATCCCCGCAATCCGTAGTAACCCGAACTACGTAAGCTTTGATCTCTCATACCTGTTGAGAGTACGTAGGCACAATACTGATGTATTGGCGAGCCACCTTCCCCGTAACCCATAGTTAGCCGAACTACGTTGACTCTGATTTCTCATTCTCTGATGAGAATACGTAGGCATAAAGTGCGACGCTTTGTCGAGTCATTTTCTTTTCTTTTTCAGACCAGCCTTGATAGGTAGATAGATAAACCAACCCGTCCAGTAAACACAACAAGTGTGGATCCCGTCGAGTACGACGGATGTGAGGGGTGCTAATACCTTCCCCTTGCGTAACCGACTCCCGAACCCAGACAACGGTTGCGATGACCTTGTCTTATACCTTTTTCGTCAGGTTTTTCCGATCGTTTCCTTTCCCGTTCTGAGGGATAAATAACGAAAGGTGGCGACTCTTCTGTTTTGCCGGCACCTTATTTTCGCGGAAGCGACAGCTGGCGACTCTGCTGGGGATCGAACCCAGAATCTCTGGTTCTCCGGTTCCCTATGCGAGTTAATCCTAGCGCTTGTATGATTACTTGTTGGGTTGTGTTTACTTATCGTACTCTACTTCCCGCATTTTATTTTCAGTATGATATGATTATCTGTGCTGTTGTGGGAGGGGCATTCTGATGAGTGAGAAGCCAGACCCAGGCTTGAGTGAACATAGCATTAGTTGTGGAAATTAGTGGGCGCGTGCTTGCTTGGCAGGCACTAGTGTCTCATGAAATCCACGCTCAGACGAGGTTCTCCCGGTTGACTTCTTTTTCAACCCTTTGGGTTGAGGGGGTTGTTGGTTTGGAGGATTGTCGACTCTAGGGACTGATCATTTGGGATTCGACCGAGTGAGGCCGCTTCATGAGCTGGTGATGCCACACCTTCTGGGTATCGTATCACCCCTCTTGAATGTCTGTGACGCTGATGACCGCATAGGATGCCGAACTTGAGTCATTTTAGGTCCATACCTGTGAGCAGGGTTGGGTTTATTGCAGGAAACCTTGACCTTCAGACTACCTGGTTTTCTTGATAGCAGAGCAGGTTTATGATTGGGATCAGAGGATCTCATCATCAGATGTGTATTTGTTCTTGACAGAGCAGGTTTATGATTGGGATCAGAGGATCTCATCAGCAGATGTGTATTTGTTCTTGACAAAGCAGGTTTAGGATTGGGATCAGAGGATCTCATCAGCAGATGTGTATTTGTTCTTGATAGAGCAGGTTTTTGATTGGGATCTGAGGATCTCATCTGCAGATAGATGGTTGTTCTTGACAGAGCAGATTTATGGTCCTGTATCAGAGGTCCTCATTATCAGATGTTTGTTCTTGACAGAGCAGAGTTAGGGTCCTATATCAGAGGTCCTTATTATCAGATGTTTGTTCTTGACAGAGCAGAGTTTTGGTCATGTATCAGAGGTCCTTATTATCAGATAGGTGTGTTCTTGACAGAGCAGATTTGTGGTCTGATACCAGGGTTTTCTTCTTATCAGAGATAGTGGTTGTTCTTGATAGAACATGATTATGGTTTTGTTGATACAGAATCTCCACAGCGCAGTCGTCTTGATCTCCTGCTGCATGATTGCATTCTACATCGCTTTGCATATTCATTTGCATTTCATTAACGTGTGTCTGTGTTGCAGGTACCGTTTTCCCTAATCCAGGATTTCTTGCCTCCTATTGTATTGTTATGGGTTCTCTGAGGAAGACCGTGGCTTACAAGCTCCCTGCCCCTGATGTGGTTCAGTCGACTGGTTTGATTGCTTTAGCAGATGATTCTGTGAGAGATGAGTTCAGAAAATCTTACGGCAAATTACTCAGTTTTGTTCGTAAACCTTCTGCGTTCGAGTTGAATGGGTTGCACGCCTTACTGCAGTTCTACGATCCTCCGTTGAGATGCTTTACTTTCCAGGATTTTGTTCTCGCGCCCACACTAGAGGAATATGCTGATTTGTTAGGTGTGCCTATCAAGAGGCAGATGCCCTTTGTTCATATGGATGCTGAGCCTGATCTTGCTAGACTAGCTCCTTCACTTCATCTAGAGGCCTCCGAGTTGGTGTTGTCTAGTTGGAACAAGGTTCCCGGTTTCTCCTTGCAGTTCTTAGTGGGAAAGGCTCAACAGTGCGCCAAAGACGGATGTTGGGTGGTATTCAACGCCATTCTCGCTCTGTGTATATATGACATCATTCTATTTCCCAATATGCCCGACTTTGTGGACTTCGACGCCTTCCGCATCTTTGCATCAAGGAATCCAGTCCCTACCTTGATAGGAGATGTCTATCATTCCATCCACTACAAAAACGAGAACAGGAGGGGTAAGAATGTCTCGTGCTGTGTGCCCCTGCTTTATAAATGGCTTGATAGTCATCTACCCAAAGGGGGTCCCTTTGCTTCGTCTGCAGCCACAGCTGAGTGGTCCGAGCGTTTGATGAGTCTATCAGCGGAGGATATTAACTGGTTTGATAGAGATAGGTTGGGTACCGAGATCATCTTCAGCTGCAGCGGGTTTCCGAACGTGCCTTTGATAGGCAGGAAGGGCTGTATAAACTATAATCCTTCTCTGCTGGTCCGACAGTTTGCTTATGCTTTGAGAGCTCCGCCGAAGGATGAAGAGGTGCAGGAATCTCTGTACCTCACTGGACTTCTAGAGGGGGATATGTTATCTAAGCTTCAGCGCGCTTGGAATGGCATCAGTAAGAGGGGAAAACCATTGCTGGGGAGAAGCAATAGCCAAGCCTACCCTCCGTATGTGATGTGGATCAGAGCCAGAGCAAATGCTATAGGGATGCTGTTTCCTCCTGCCAAGCCAGAAAGCCCTCCAGTGATCGAAGAGCCTACCACCGTGCCCATTCAGCAGCATAATCAGGTGTTAGCTGAGCGAGATGAATTGAAGAGGGCAAATGAAGAACTGGAGAAACAATTGGCGCAACTCAGAAGTGAGAGAAACGAAGCTGTTCATTCCTTCAAGAGGCAGACCGAGCTGGTGAACCAGCTGGGGACAGATTTGACTAAGCAGATAGCTGAGCGTGAGCGCATGGGTCGAGACTTCAAAGCTGTCAACGATGTACTGGCCACTAAGAAGCAGCACTTGGACGAAGCATATCGGAGGATATCCAAGTTTAACCAGCATTGGAAGGCCTCCCTAGCCAACAGGAAAGAGCGGGAGGATAAGCTGATGCAACAGATCTCCAAGCTGAAAGCCCAGGTAAAGGCTAGTGAGAGGAAGTTTGATGAAGAAACCGCTCGCAGATATGCTGCTGAAGGCCAGCTCAACAGGGCTCTTGCTAACCTAAGGGAGCGCAAACTGACGTTTGAATCCAAGAAGCGGAAGCTAGAAGATTGTTTCGGCGAAGGAGCATGGGAAGATTCGGTTGAAGGTCTCCAGTACACAATTATGCAGAGAGAGTTACTCGTCGAAGGGTTACTCACTCAGCCTGATCATCCATAAACGAAGGGGTTGTTAGAAGAGTTTCGCGCCCGTGGCCGTGCTTGACTATTTGTATTCCTTTTGTTTGATCATTGTTGTATGCTGACCATCGCCAGGCTTGTTGGCTGAGGTCACGCTATTGATTCATCTTGTACTCACTGACGTTGTGTAATGCCTTGATGGGCTTTCTATATATGAGATGTTATTTCCATGACTGGACTCGGACTTCTTATTATCAGCACTGGCACTCAGGCACTAGGATCGGGGGAAACCTCCCTAACGCACAGACACACGTTTGCATTTGCATGAAGCATCTGCTTGACGAGCACTTTGTCGTTTTTTCCTAACCCTTTTGTGTTTTCAGGTTGTTCCAGGATTGATCAGAGACCTATCCACCGCTATCCGACCAGATCAAATCAAACCAGAATCATGAAACAAGTGCAAACTGATGTTCAGGAGCTCCGCGAAATAATGGATCGCTTCATGGAGCTCATGCAAGCGGTCGCCAATGGCCAGGATCAGCTCAGGACCTTGGTTCAGCCTTTGATTTCAAAGGTCGATAGCAATGGCGTACTCCATGGTGGGACTGTGCCTACCCCTCCACCAGTTGAAAATCCTCAGAATGGCATCCCCGTGACCGGGGGGAACGGAGGTGCCAACGGCAATGTGATAGCTAACATGGGACTCAACGGCGATACGACGGGCGTCAATAATGGGAATTTCGAAGCTAATGTCAATGTTGGGCTGGGCAACGGCAATGCAGGTGTTGGGAATCTGTTCGGGCCTCAGCCATGGTTAGAAGACTGTCAAGACGATGTGTTCTCTCAGAGAGGTGCTGAAGGGGAACTGACTGCTGAAGCACGTCTAAGGTTCAAGGCACTCGAGGATAAGATGAGAAATATCGAGAACCAGAACACCCTGGGTGTTGATATGTCCAAGTTGGGACTGATTGCTGATTTCAAGGTGCCACCCAAGTTCAAGGTACCTGACTTTGAAAAGTACAAGGGCACCACTTGCCCTCGCGTCCATCTGAGATCATACTACCGTAAAATGTCAGCTCATTCCGAGGACGAGAAGTTGCTGATGCACTTCTTTCAGGATAGTCTGTCCGGACCATCCCTCGAATGGTACATGAGTCTGGAACCTACCAGTGTCCGCACGTGGAAGGACCTTGCTGAAGCATTTGTGCACCACTACCAATACAATAGCGACTTGGCCCCGAACCGAGTCCAATTGCAGAATCTGTCGCAAAGGAACAACGAAGGGTTCAAGGAATACGCCCAGCGGTGGCATGAGTTGGCAGCCAGGGTTCAGCCGCTGATGGTTGAACGTGAGCTTGTGCAAATGTTCGTAGCCACCCTCCCAGGGGTTTATTATGAGAAATTGGTCAGCGGTATGTCCGGAACCTTCTCAGATCTCATTATCACGGGTGAGCACATTGAAAATGGGATCAAACTCGGGAAAATTCAAGGTGAGTCATCCTCAGCTGGAGGAGGAGGAAAGAAACCTTACGGTGGCAAAAGACGGGAAGGAGAAACGAGCGCCGTGTCCAACGCTCGAAGGAAGGGTAAAGGCCCTCACCAGCAGGTGGCCAGCATAACTATCCCGGCAGTTCAACAGCCACAGCAGCAGCAGCCGAATCAATAAGGATACAGAAAGTACCAGAATCGGGCACCTCTGTCGAGCCGTCACCTCGAGACACCGCCCATGTCGTACGCGCAACTATTACAGACTTTGCTTCAGCTATAGCTGATCCAGAAGAGAACCCTGGCTCCCTTGACAGGGGCACCTCCGCCAGGTTATGACGCGAATGCAACTTGTGAGTTTCACTCAGGGGCACCAGGCCACACAATAGAGAATTGCAAAGCCTTCAAGCACAAAGTGCAGGACATGGTGGACGCCAAGATCATCAACTTCTCAGATAATGTGCCAAATGTCACGAAGAACCCTATGCCGAATCATAGGGGAGGTGGAGTAAACGCCATTATTGAAGACGATAACTTGGATGTGTTGACCGACGTCAGAGATCTGAAGACACGGCTTAGCTTCGTTAAAGCTAAGCTGATGAAAAGAGGTTTCTTTCCAGGTTGCGGAGAGCTGTGTATGGGCTGTGCGACAAGTCCTGATGGATGTGAACAGTTGATAGAAGGAATTCAAAGTCTGATGACTGAAGGGATACTACAGTTTAGCCGGAGGGCCGAATGTGGATCGGGGGAGGTAATGTTGAAGCAAGATGATGAGGTTGCCACCATCACCATCCCTCGCCAGACGATAACTATTTCTGCACCCAGACCGCCCACGATTACCATCACCAAAGCTGGGCCGATACCCTTCGAAAGCACTAATGCTGTCCCATGGCATTACGGGGCCGAAGTCTACTGCAACGGACAAAAGTTGGAACTAGAACCGTTTGGGTCGTCTATGGAGAACCTTGCGGGAATCAGTGGTATCACTCGCAGCGGAAGAGTGTTTTCACCACCTGAAGTCGTGGCAGACAAAGCGGACAAAGTTAATGCAACTGATAAAGGGAAGAGTAAAGTCGTCGAAGAGATCCCTCGTGGGTTAGAAAAAGACTTACTCGTTAAAGACGCCGAGGAATTTATGAGGTTGATTAAAAAGAGTGACTACAAGATCGTGGATCATCTCCATCAGACACCCTCGAAGATTTCCATCCTAAACCTGTTGCTGTGTTCTGAGGCACACCGCAACGCGCTGCTGAAGGTGTTGAACGCCGCATATGTACCGCAGGAAATATCGGTAAACCAGTTAGAAGAGGTCGTAACCCACGTGAATGCTGGAAATGGGTTAGGGTTCACTGACCTAGAGCTGACGCCGAAGGGAAGGAACCATAATAGCGCCCTGCACATCTCGATAGAGTGTAGGGGAACGATCATGTCTCATGTGTTGGTGGACACGGGGTCGTCACTCAATGTTCTTCCGAAGAAAGCATTGATGAGGTTGGATACTCGTGGAGTGATTTACACACCTAGTGATCTGGTTGTGAAGGCATTCGATGGAACCAAACTCCATGTTTTCGGGGAGGTGACGTTGCCGATCCAAGTTGGGCCGGAAACGTTCGACGCAGTCTTTTACATTACGGACATCATGCCTGCCTACAGCTGTCTCTTGGGCCGGCCATGGATCCATTCCGCAGGTGCCATGACCTCCACGTTGCACCAGAAGCTCAAGTATGCTGTCGGAGGTAGCATCGTGACCGTCTGCGGCGAGGAAGACATAATGGTGAGCCATTTGTCGTCCTTCAAGTATGTCGAGATGGATGGGGAAATCCACGAAACCCTATGCCAAGCGTTCGAAGCTGTTAAAGTCAAGGACGTAGCTCCTGTAGTCACTGAAAAGCCAGAGATGACTCTCTCTTCCTTCAAGGAAGCCCGGGCCGTTGTTCAAGCCGGATCTACCCCAGGCTGGGGGCGAATTTTGGAGATACCTAACAAGCAAGACAAGTTTGGGTTGGGATATTCTCCTGGAGCTGAAGCTTCCTCTTCTAGCAGTGCGTCGCGAGGTAAAGGGTCGATCCAGTTTACCAGTGGCGGGGTGATATTTGAAAGCATCAACGCAGTGTCGGAAGACAGCGGAGATAGCGACTGTGACCTAGACTCTTGGATCCAGCCAAGCAAGCCAGGCGAGAGCCTCAACAACTGGTCCGTCAAGGATATCATCCAGATGACAAGCGAAGAGTAATGATTTACTTTTTCCAATCATTGTACAACCCTATGTCCTACCCGGGGCATAGAGGTTTTATTGTCAGGGCCTTGTTTGATTATGTACATGCATTTTATCAATAAATCAAAAGGCGTTTTTCTTCGTATTCAAATATTGTGATCTCTGTTATTCCTGTTTTATATTTGTTTTGAAAAACAATAAAATGGCAATGGGGTTTGTGCTAACCTGCATATCCTTGTTTTAAGCTTAACCTTTGTTATTGCAGGATCCACATAACAGACGACATCGACTCTGGACCTTCTACGACTCACTTCGACTTCGATTGCCCGATCTATCAAGCCAAAGAAGAGATTGATGAAGACGAAGACCTTCCTGAAGAGTTGCCCCGCTTGTTGAAACAAGAAGAGAAAGTTATTCTTCCTCATGAAGAGGAGATCGAGACTGTGAATTTGGGTTCTGAAGAGCTAGTCAGGAACGTCAGGATAGGGGCTGCGTTGCAGAGTGATGTCAAGCAGAGATTGGTCGAGATGCTAAGAGAGTATAGTGACGTCTTTGCTTGGTCATACGAAGATATGCCCGGACTTGATACTGACATCGTGGTCCACCACTTGCCGCTGCGAGAAGATTGTCCTCCCGTTAAGCAGAAGCTTAGGAGGACGCGACCAGATATGGCCGTTAAGATCAAAGAAGAAGTGCAAAAGCAGCTTGATGCTGGCTTCTTAGCGGTCACCACTTACCCTCTGTGGGTCGCCAACATAGTGCCTGTACCGAAGAAGGATGGTAAGGTACGCATGTGCGTCGATTATCAGGATTTGAATAGGGCGAGCCCTAAAGATGATTTCCCGCTGCCTCATATTGATGTGTTGGTCGACAATACAACTCAGTTCTCCGTGTTTTCGTTCATGGATGGCTTCTCCGGCTACAATCAGATCAAGATGGCGCCGGAGGACATGGAGAAAACTACGTTTATCACTCCCTGGGGAACATTCTGCTACAAGGTAATGCCTTTCGGTCTGAAGAACGCAGGGGCCACTTACCAAAGAGCAATGGTTACTTTGTTACATGATATGATTCATCATGAGATTGAAGTCTGTGTTGATGACATGATTGCGAAGTCCCAAACGGAGGAGGGACATCTGGTCAATTTGCTGAAGCTTTTTGAGAGGCTTAGGAAGTTCAGGTTGAGGCTGAATCCTAACAAGTGTACTTTCGGAGTACGGTCCAGAAAGCTACTGGGGTTTATCGTGAGCGAAAGAGGCATCGAGGTTGATCCTGCGAAAATAAAAGCGATACAAGAAATGCCAGCGCCAAAAACAGAAAAAGAAGTTCATGGTTTCCTGGGCAGAATAAACTACATTGCAAGGTTTATCTCTCAGCTCACGGCCACGTGTGAACCGATGTTCAAGCTGCTAAAGAAAGATCAGACGATTATCTGGAACGAGGATTTCCAGAAGGCATTCGATAAGATAAAACAGTATCTACAGGAACCTCCGATCTTGATACCCCCAGTGGCTGGACGACCTCTAATCATGTACTTGACAGTTCTTGAGAATAGTATGGGGTGTGTTCTCGGTCAGCACGACGAGACGGGCAGAAAGGAGCATGCCATTTACTACTTGAGTAAAAAGTTCACGGATTGTGAATCTTGTTACTCGATGCTGGAGAAAACGTGTTGTGCACTAGCCTGGGCCGCCAAACGTTTACGACAGTACATGCTCAATCACACAACCATGCTAATTTCGAAGATGGATCCGATCAAATACGTCTTCGAGAAGCAAGCACTTTCGGGAAGGCTTGCCAGATGGCAAATGGTGTTGACGGAATATGACATTTAGTAGGTTTCCCAGAAGGCCATCAAAGGAAGCGTATTGTCTGAATACCTGGCCGAAAAGTCGATCGAAGATTACTAGCCGATGAAATTTGAATTCCCCGATGAGGATATCATGTTTCTCAAAGCGAAGGATTGCGATGAACCGTTGCCCGACGAGGGGCCGGATAGGAAATCCCAGTGGAAATTGATATTTGACGGGGCTGTTAATTCTTATGGAAGTGGCATCGGGGCAATCATCACGACTCCCCATGGATCCCACATTTCGTTCACTGCGAGACTGACGTTTCCGGTCACCAATAATGAAGCGGAGTACGAAGCATGCATCATGGGTCTAGAAGAGGCAATTGATTTGAGAATCAAGAACCTAGATGTATATGGTGACTCGGCACTGGTGATCAACCAGATTAAAGGGGAGTGGGAGACTCGTCAATTGAATTTGGTGCCATACATGAATTATGCCAGAAGGCTGCTTCCGTTCTTTGATCGAGTGGAACTCCATCATGTGCCCAGGGCTGAAAATCAGATGGCTGATGCCTTAGCCACGTTGGCTTCGATGTATAAAGTCAATTTTTGGAATGAAGCTCCAACGATTGTCCTTTCTCGTCTTGATAGACCTGCATTCGTCTTTGCGATCGAGGAAGCCGCCGACGGCAAGTCATGGTTCCATGATATCCAGACTTTCCTTATGACTAAGGAGTATCCCGCGGGAGCGTCAACCCAGGATAAGAAGACTCTGAGGAGGCTGTCTGGAAATTTTTATCTCAATCCTGATGGAGTTTTGTATAAAAGAAACCATGATCTCGTGCTACTCAGATGCATAGATGAGAAAGAAGCGAGTATACTCATGGAAGAAGTCCATGAAAGCACATTTGGTACGCACGTCGGCGGGCATGCTATGACGAGAAAGATCCTGAGAGCAGGATATTACTGGCTGACGATGGAATCAGATTGCTTTAAATTCGCGAAGAGGTGTCATAAGTGCCAGATCTATGCTGATAAAGTTCATGTGCCGCCGTGCCCGTTAAATGTCATGTCCTCCCCGTGGCCGTTCTCCATGTGGGGCATCGACATGATAGGCAAGATCGAGCCCATTGCATCTAACGCTCATCGCTTCATTCTAGTAGCTATCGACTACTTCACCAAGTGGGTGGAGGCAGCCTCATATGCTAATGTGACCAAGCAGGTGGTGGCTAAATTCATAAAGAGGGATATCATCTGTCGTTACGGAATTCCCGAGCGAATCATTACTGATAATGGTTCGAATCTGAATAACAAGATGATGGAGGAGTTGTGCCAGAGTTTCAAGATTGAACACTACAACTCATCTCCTTACCGGCCGAAGATGAATGGCGTCGTGGAAGCGGCCAATAAGAACATCAAGAAGATTGTTCAGAAGATGGTTGTGACCTACAAGGATTGGCACGAGATGTTGCCATTTGCATTGCACGGTTATCGCACAACGGTGCATACATCAACTGGGGCAACTCCTTTCTCACTGGTGTACGGTATGGAAGCTATCCTACTGTTAGAAGTTGAGATTCCTTCTTTACGAGTTTTGGTGTAGAAGCATGCTTCAGTCTCAAGTTTTGATGATGTCAATACTACTCAAGGTCATCTCTTGATTGCAAAAAGACAAGCCGTTCAAAGATCTCAAGATCAAATCAAGATATCTTTCAATTCAAGCTACATATGGAACTATGATTCTTCCAGACATGGATGCATTACTGGTATATCAAATTCTACCCTTATAATTTGATATACAAGTGTTCAAAAACATCAAGCATTTTTGCATAATACATAAGCATGTTTTTGAAACCTTAGAATTGGTATAACATTAATTTTTAAAAAGCATTTTTCTGAAAATTAGCAGTGTTAACCGATTAACCATATAGGTTAACCGGTTAACCAATTTGAATTTTGAAATTTTTGGGCTAACGTACCAGTGTTAACCGATTAACCATATGGGTTAACCGATTAACACTGAACGTACAGTGAAAAATTGCTTTGTTACAAGTTCAAAAATTATTTAAAAATTATACCATTTCATATTTTTGATGTCTACTCAATGTACCTTTTTGAAAGGGTATTTTACTCATATAAATTCTGAGTTTTTCATTTTTGAAAAACAACATAAAAAACTTTTCAATCTCCAAACACTTTCTACATTCATTTTCAAATTGTCTTAGAATCAAATTCACCATTTTCAAAAACTTTCATTAAGTGTTCATATGTGCATAAATTTCATATTCATCCTTGAACACTTGTATTGAAAATTGTAAGAGTGAATTCTGATCATTTGGAGAAGATCAACTTTGATATCATTACTCTCAAATTAAAATCTTTACAAACTTGTGTATTTTGACTTGTGATCCAGGATTGTTGGACACAAGGGTGAGTGTTTACAAGAGGATTGTTCTTGTACACTTGTTAGTTTTATTGTTTGATAGTAGGCCTCACCGGTTGATGGTGTGATAGGTTGTACTTTATTAAACAATAGTGAAAACTCTCTTTCATGTTGAAAGGGGAGTGGAGTACTCTCGGATTGTGAGGGGAACCACTATAAATCCTGGTGTCCATTGTTCTTTTATTTTTCTTCTTCTGCTTTCATAACCAAAAACACAAACCAGTAATATTTCAAGATACCATAAAAACCGGAAAAATTTCAAAAGTCCTAATTCACCCCCCCTCTTAGGCATACTCTGTTCTTACAATTGGCATCAGAGCAGGTTAAGGTAACCTGTTCCTAACGATTCAGTATGGCTTCCGCAAGTACCAACCCGGTTTTCAAAGATGGTGGAAGTAGTAACAAGCCACCACTCTTTTCTGGAGAATACTTTGATTTTTGGAAAATCCGTATGAAGGCACATCTTGAGGCTCAAGGAGATGGTATATGGGAAACCGTTGAAACTGGTCCACATGTTCCTACAAGTGTGGTAAATGGTGTTGGAACCCCAAAGATTAAATCCTCATATGATGAAGATGACAAGAAGAGAATCTTGAATGAGAAGAAAGCAATCAACATACTTCAAAGCGCTCTCAGTATGGATGAATTCTTTCGCATATCACAGTGTCAATCGGCAAAACAGATTTGGGATAACTTGGTAGAAACGCATGAAGGAACAGCAGAAGTAAAAAGATCAAGACTTAACACGTTAAGTCAAGAATATGAGATGTTCCGTATGCAGCCCGGTGAATCTATTGTTGCCTTGCAAAAGAGGTTCGTTCATCTAACAAATCATCTGATTTCTCTTGGGAAGACCTTCACCAACGATGATCTCAACTTAAAAGTCCTAAGATCCTTGACAAGAGAATGGCAACCGAAGGTGACCGCCATTTCGGAAAAGAAAAGTCTTTCAACAATGACATCCGCTTCATTATTCGGGAAACTTCAAGAGCATGAACTGGAACTTGGAAGGCTTGAGAAACATGAAAGTCAAGACAAGAAGTCCAAAGGAATTGCCTTGAAGACTGACACAAGGGATGATAAAATTGACGAATCTTCCGAAGACGAAAATTTCATGCTTCTAGTAAAGAAGCTTGGTAAGTTTTTTAATAATAATAAAACTTCTTCTTTTTCTAAAAAAAATAGACATTTCAGGAAAAAGGAGGCATCCACATCAAACCAAGAAATTACATGTTACGAATGTGGGAAACAAGGTCACATAAAGCCAGATTGCCCAAAACTCGCAAATAAAGGAAAATTCAAGGGCAAGAAGGATTTCAAAACAAAGAAGGCTTATGTCACATGGGACGATAACGAAGTGAGTTCTTCATCAGAATCAGATAGCGATGAATGCGCAAATATTGCCTTAATGGCCTCTCACCATTCCGATGACGAAAATGAGGTATGCTTGAAGACAACCACAAATCAATGGTATCTTGATAGTGGCTGCTCGAAGCATATGACGGGAGATATAAACAAATTTTCAAGTCTATCATTAAAGGCCAAAGGATACGTCACTTACGGTGATGATAATAAAGGAAAAATTCTTGGAGTTGGAACCATTGGTGCACCTCCATGTACAATTATCGAAGACGTTCTTTTTGTTGAAGGCCTTAAGCATAACCTGCTTAGCATCAGTCAATTGTGTGACAAAGGGTTCAAAATCAACTTCACAAAGGAGGAATGCTTGATCGAACACGAAGTCACTCATGAGATTCTGCTAAAAGGTAAAAGATATAATAATATTTTTATGATCTCTTTTGATGATTCTTCCTTGAAGGTAAAATGTCTTATGGCAAACAACAACGAGGCATGGCTTTGGCATAAAATATTTGCTCACATTCACATGGAGCATCTAAACAAATTAATCAAGCATGATCTAGTTGTTGGGCTTCCGAAGATAAAATTCATCAAGGATAAATTATGCGATGCATGTCAAAAGGGAAAACAGACCAAGACAACTTTCAAATCCAAGCAAGTGGTTTCTACATCAAGACCACTTCAATTGTTTCACATGGATCTTTTTGGTCCATCAAGAACGAAGAGCTTTGGAGGTAGTATTTATGCTTTAGTTATTGTTGATGACTTTTCTCGATATACCTGGACAATGTTTTTAGTGCAGAAAAATGATGCGTTCAAAGCATTCAAAAAGTATGCAAAACAAATTCAAAACGAGAAGTCACTCACTATAGCCTCCATAAGAAGCGACCACGGTGGAGAATTTCAAAATTCAGACTTTGAAGAATTTTGCGAAGAACATGGAATTTCTCATAATTTTTCGGCACCAAGAACTCCTCAACAAAACGGCGTCGTAGAACGGAAGAATCGTTCACTAGTTGAACTTGCTAGAATAATGCTCAGCGACACAAATCTTCCAAAATATTTTTGGGCAGAAGCAGTAAGCACGGCGTGCTTTGTAAGCAACCGCGTGAATATTCGACCGCTACTCAAAAAGACTCCGTATGAGTTGTTCAAGGGAAGGAAACCGAATATATCATTCTTCCACATATTTGGCTGCAAATGCTTCGTTCTCAACAACAATAAGGACAATCTCGGTAAGTTTGATGAGAAATCCGACGAAGGTATATTTCTTGGTTACTCTCTTTATAGTAAAGCTTTTAGAATTTTTAATAAAAGAACTCTTACCATTGAAGAGTCTATTCATGTTTCGTTTGATGAAACTAACCCCTCGAAAGAGGATAATATTGTTTTGGATGATGATGATGATTTTGTAGATACTCCACAAAATGAAGAAATTGTTTCAAATGATCAAACAATATTACGAGAAGATGTTACTCAAGAAAATCAAGATCTTCTGAAAGAATGGAGAACACACAAAGATCACCCAATTGATAAAGTTATTGGTGATATTAGTCAAGGTGTTGCAACTCGACTTAATTTAAAGGATGCTTGTCTCAACATGGCGTTTGTATCTCAAATTGAACCATCAAAGATCGATGAAGCTTTAGGCGACGACCAATGGATTATAGCAATGCAAGAAGAACTTAATCAATTTGAAAGAAATCAAGTTTGGACCCTTGTACCAAGACCAGACAATAAGCATATTATAGGAACCAGATGGGTGTTCAAGAACAAACTTGACGAGAATGGGATTATAGTTCGTAACAAGGCAAGATTGGTCGCACAAGGCTACAACCAGGAGGAAGGAATTGATTTTGATGAAACATTCGCTCCGGTAGCAAGGTTAGAAGCAATTAGATTACTACTTGCTTATGCTTGTTCTATGAATTTTCAGTTATTCCAGATGGATGTCAAAAGCGCTTTCCTGAATGGATACATTAATGAGGAAGTCTACGTCAAACAACCTCCGGGTTTTGAAGACTTCAAAAATCCCTCACAAGTTTTCAAACTGAAGAAGGCTCTCTACGGTTTAAAACAAGCACCACGAGCATGGTATGATCGCCTTAGCAACTTCTTATGTGAGAAAGGATTTACAAAAGGAAAGGTTGACAAGACGCTGTTTATAAAGAAGATCAAGGGTAACACCTTGTTAGTACAAGTCTACGTCGACGACATCATATTTGGATCAACAAACAAAGAACTCTGCGAAGAATTCTCACTCATGATGCGAGAAGAATTCGAGATGTCCATGATGGGAAAGTTAAATTATTTTCTTGGACTACAAATCAAGCAAACCAAGGATGGAATCTTTCTCAACCAATCCAAGTACTGTAAGGAATTAATAAAGAAATTCGATATGGATAGTTGCAAGATGATGTCTACTCCTATGGGATCCGGAACGTATGTTGATCAAGATGAATCTGGTACTCCAATTGATATTACTAAATATCGAGGTATGATTGGTTCATTACTATATTTGACGGCAAGCCGTCCTGACATTATGTTTAGTGTTTGTTTGTGTGCGCGCTTCCAAGCAAATCCGAAGGAATCGCATCTCACTGCTGTGAAGAGAATTATCAAGTATCTCAAAGGAACGACCAACGTAGGATTATGGTATCCTAAAGGTAGTACTTATTCTTTAGTTGGTTATTCTGACGCTGACTATGCAGGATGCAAAACCGATAGAAAAAGTACAAGTGGTACATGTCACATTCTCGGAAATGCTCTAGTATCATGGGCCTGCAAGAAGCAAGCTTGTGTAGCACTCAGCACCGCCGAAGCAGAATACATTGCTGCAGGAAGTTGCTGTGCACAGATTTTATGGCTGAAACAACAACTTCTGGATTATGGTGTTGACCTCGGATGCATTCCTCTACGATGTGACAATACTAGTGCCATAAATATCACAAAGAATCCGGTTATGCATTCCAGAACAAAGCACATCGATATCCGGCATCATTTCCTTCGAGATCACGTATTAAACAAAGATGTTGATGTTACATTCGTCGACACACACAACCAACTCGCCGACATCTTCACCAAGCCTTTGGCAAAAGAACCATTCTACAAAATTCGGAGAGAACTTGGGATTCTTGATGAAGGTGACATCTGACCTTTTTCTCTATTATATGTATGCATTATTTGTGATATGTTTTCATGTGTATGCATTCTGTTTTTAAGTATTTTTCAAAAATTCGAGCATGTTAATCGATTAACCATATGGGTTAACCGATTAACACTGTTGAATTTTCAATTCTGATTAAATTTTTTAATGTGTTAACTGATTAACCTATATGGTTAACCGATTAACACTGTTAATTTTTCTAAAAAATCAGAAACGAAAATTAATTAAAATTTTTGAAAAATTTTATATTTTTTAATATTTTTTTTGTTGGTGTGGTCTATATTCTCTTAAATATCCAAATCCATATCCAAAATCCATATTCCCTCTTAAAATTCTAACTTCTCTCTCCCACTCTCTAAAGTTGGAAAAACTCCCCACAACTTCTCAAACCCTAACTTCCTCAGAACCCACAACCCCAGTTCTCTCAACCTCCATCCATGGCTTCAGCATCAAACCGCGGCAAGGGAAAACTTCCAGAACATCACTCTGCATCTGATGAAGATATTCCTATGGAAACAACCAAGAAGCGCAGAATGGATTTCAAAGTCCGAGTTCGTTCTATCCTTCCGGTAAAGTATGTGAATCTTAAGGCTTTTCCCGCATCATCTTTTGATTTTCCTGCTTTGCTCAAATATCAGAGGATCGATAAATTTGTGTCTGATTCTGGAAACTGCTACCCGGATCTTGTCAAATCCTTTTTGCATAAACTGCCTATGTTTCTAAATGCAAATGATGAGCATATTATGAAAACAATTGTTAGAGACTGTGTTGTTGAAGAAAATCTATCTGATGTTGCTGCAATGCTGAACATACCATCATCTGGGTACTTTCTGAGAAAGGGAGTTAACCACGTGGAAGGGCCGTGGTCCAACTACGACAAGATGGAGTTCTATTATCAGATCTGCAGATTTCCAAAGGAGATGATTATCGCCAACCAACGTACTGCTCGTCTGTTGTGCTATGCAAAGAATCTTACCGTCTCTGATCGGATGCTTCACTACATAATCTGTTATGTGCTGATTCCCAAGGATTCGAATCATGCACAAATTAATGATCTGGAAATGCAACTTCTTTTCGCCATCAAGAACAAGATTCGTGTCAATTGGATTCTGACCATCATGTATCACCTTCAACAACAACTATCTCTTTCAACCCGTCTTCCTTATGCACGGCTGGTATCAAGAATTTTGGAATTGACTACTTTGGATCTTAACTGTGAACCAACCATCAAGATGAAATCAACCACCAATGAGATCAACGAGATTACAATTGTCAAGAATACTGGAATTTTTAAGGATAATGACGGTACTTTCAAGTATTCAGAAGAAGGAGCCAATGCTAACCAGGCCTTTCCCGTACCTGAAGGAGGCATCACAAACGAGTTCCTTTACCAAACTATCATGACTCAGCATAGAGAAACCTCCCGGGCCATTGCTTCTCTCCGGAACCTTGTACTTTCTTCTCACCACACCAACCCTGACAGCCCTGTTGTATCTGATGAAGAAAATGAAGGACAAGAAGAAGAAGAGGAGGAGGATATGGCGGATGAGGATTTTTAGAGAATATGTTGTTGCTGTTGTTTTTATTGCTTTGCTTTCTAGTCTTAAGTTTTTATGCTTTCATTTGAACTATGTTTTATTGTAACAAGTACAATTTCTATTTGCTGCATTTTATATGTACTACTGTTTGTGCTTTGTGTTTACTTGGCTTTGCATGTGCTTATTACTATATATGCTGCTATCTTGTGATTTCTTTGAAAGCTCTTCCTTTTTGCTGATGTCAAAGGGGGAGAAGAGCTTGGTTCTGTTAATGTCTCTCTGTGTGCAGATTTTTTTTCCTCTGTTAAGATAGGGGGAGTTGCTAGACATAGGGGGAGAATCAGATCAAGAACCAAGAGATATCGCACAACATTTTTGATTGCCATCATCAAAAAGGGGGAGAATGTAGAAGCATGCTTCAGTCTCAAGTTTTGATGATGTCAATACTACTCAAGGTCATCTCTTGATTGCAAAAAGACAAGCCGTTCAAAGATCTCAAGATCAAATCAAGATATCTTTCAAGTCAAGCTACATATGGAACTATGATTCTTCCAGACTTGGATGCATTACTGGTATATCAAATTCTACCCTTATAATTTGATATACAAGTGTTCAAAAACATCAAGCATTTTTGCATAATACATAAGCATGTTTTTGAAACCTTAGAATTGGTATAACATTAATTTTTAAAAAGCATTTTTCTGAAAATTAGAAGTGTTAACCGATTAACCATATAGGTTAACCGGTTAACCAATTTGAATTTTGAAATTTCTGGGCTAACGTACCAGTGTTAACCGATTAACCATATGGGTTAACCGATTAACACTGAACGTACAGTGAAAAATTGCTTTGTTTCAAGTTCAAAAATTATTTAAAAATTATACCATTTCATATTTTTGATGTCTACTCAATGTATCTTTTTGAAAGGGTATTTTACTCATATAAATTTTGAGTTTTTCATTTTTGAAAAACAACATAAAAACTTTTCAATCTCCAAACACTTTCTACATTCATTTTCAAATTGTCTTAGAATCAAATTCACCATTTTCCAAACTTTCATTAAGTGTTCATATGTGCATAAAATTCATATTCATCCTTGAACACTTGTATTGAAAATTGTAAGAGTGAATTCTGATCATTTGGAGAAGATCAACTTTGATATCATTACTCTCAAATCAAAATCTTTACAAACTTGTGTATTTTGACTTGTGATCCAGGATTGTTGGACACAAGGGTGAGTGTTTACAAGAGGATTGTTCTTGTACACTTGTTAGTTTTATTGTTTGATAGTAGGCCTCACCGGTTGATGGTGTGATAGGTTGTACTTTATTAAACAATAGTGAAAACTCTCTTTCATGTTGAAAGGGGAGTGGAGTACTCTCGGATTGTGAGGGGAACCACTATAAATCCTGGTGTCCATTGTTCTTTTATTTTTCTTCTTCTGCTTTCATAACCAAAAACACAAACCAGTAATATTTCAAGATACCATAAAAACCGGAAAAATTTCAAAAGTCCTAATTCACCCCCCTCTTAGGCATACTCTGTTCTTACATTTGGTTGACGTGAAACTCGACGAGGCAGAATGGATTAAGAACCGACTAAACCAACTCAGCCTGATGGACGAGAAGAGGTTAGCATCGATTGCATATGGTCATCTGTACCAAAGCCGAATGAAGAAAGCTTATGATAAGAAGGTGCGTCCTAGAAGCTTTCAGACGGGTGATCTCGTCCTGAAGAAGATTCTTCCTCCACACTCTGATCACCGGGGCAAGTGGACTCCTAATTACGAAGGTCCGTACGTCGTCAGCAAGGTCTTCTCGGGAGGAGCTTTGTTGTTATCCACGATGGATGGTGAAGATTTTGCATCCCCGGTGAACGCGGACACAGTTAAAAAATACTTTGCTTAAAAAAATGACCCGCTGGAAAGAAAAAGAGTATCCAGGCAAAAAGGGGGCATCCCGGTGAACCATAAAAAAGGAAAAAGGTTCGGGAAAAAATCAGGGATATAAAGAAAAGAATGTACACCCGCAAAGTTGAAAACCCGGAAGGGCGACTTTGGCAAAAAAGGGTATCCCGGTGAATCGGAAACCCAGAAGGGCGATTCAGGAAAAAGTTAGGGATTTGAAAAAGCAAATGACTGCGTTCTGCGTGTGGACTTTCATTGTCTAGTGGTTTGGAAGACCTGAGGGACGTTTATCTGAATCAATCTCTTCTGAAGCTGAAGCGTTGGAGAAGTATCAAAGTCGAGTGGGTCATAAAGGGATCAACTCATGGTGTTCGTCTACGCCTCGTTGCCGACATTTGTATATACTGATGTATATTTATGTTTATATTTGTGCAGTTTCCTCATCCCAGGAGCTTGCATCTGTTGTAAAACATTTTTACCCATTCAGGGGTTTGTTTTCAATAAAATGTATACTATTCAACAATTTCGTTTGTTTGTTAGCATTTATCTGTTTTGTTTGCGAAAAAGAACGCCGATGTTTTTGATAAAATGCGCATACATAAACTTACTGGCCTAAGCCGCTGATTGTTGAAACAATGAATTACTTGGGTATTGTCACAAGATGATAACCTTGATAGGTCCCTTTGAGAAGGGTATCTTGTCTGTTTGTTTGTGCAGATGTAGCATATACCAGGCAGTAAGCCGTATGCGTCCCCAAGCAGGATGATTCCTCCTTCTCCAGCAAAGTTCAGCAGCCTCTCCCCGCAAAGTCTGAACGTGAGATCGTAAGCATTGATATGTCTCCCCAGGCAGAGAAGATTCTCTCCCCAATCAGATGCATCCCGAAGGGTCGGCATCTCCCCAGTTGAGTCATATACTGAAGTGTGCAGCACTCGATAGTCCCAGACTGAAGTCTCCAGCGGAATTGAAACTCCCCACAGAGTCATACTCTCCCTAGCAAGCAGGGTGATTCCTTCTTCCCCAGCCAAGTTTGCAGTTCCCCAAGGGAGCCGAGTCCTTGAATAGCTAATGCTGTATTTCCCCACCGGAGTCGTTACCTCCAGGAAGGTTGGCTGCGAACGCCGTGCATTTTATTTTTGCGATTGACATCGCTTTCCTCAGCATGTCTGGGTTCTCGTAGAGCTTTGTTCCTCTGCAGCAGTCAACTGAAGTTTGCTTCCCCATGCGGAGTCCGATTGAGATTGGCGTGACCTTTTCTCCGTGGCAGGATGATTCCTTCCCCCACCAGAGTGGTTCCTTCTCCTTGACGGGAGGATTCTCCCTTCAGCATTTATTTTGTTGACGGGGTCGCAGCATTTTGCATGATTGCATAGCATTTATAAAAAAAACGCGTAGCATTTCCACCGTGTGGAGCATTGCGTCATTGTCAAGCATATGCATACTAAACATGAGTATGGTCGTTACCGTTCTTGTTTTGCAGGTGTTCCTCCGCAGAGTCGCTTGCTCAAGATGATTCTTGAATTCCCCAGCAAAGTTGTATGCTTAAGATGATTCTTAAAATCCCCAGTGAAGTCGCCAGAGTTGGTTGCTCAAGTTGATGCTTGAAATCCCTGGCAGAGTGTTTTCTCAGGATGATCCCTGAAATCTCTAGCAGAGTTATTGGTTCAGGACGATTCTTGAAGTCCCCCCAGAGTTATCTGTTCAAGATGATTCTTGATTTCCTCAGCAGAATGATTTCTGGATCCCCGAAGTAGAGTTACTTGATAGTTCCCCAGAATCCCCAGCGGAGATGCGTCATCCCCAGCAGGTTTCCGAACAGTGAAGTCGAAACTTCCCTGAAGACTTGATGATTGAAGTCCAACCGTATTAACGAAGCAGTTCTCCCAGCTGAAGCAGAGTGCCTGATGGCCGGAGTTTGGATATCCCCAATTGGTTCATGATTGACTGAGAATTCCGTCCTCGACTTACTGAAGAAGGCCGGCTGACGCCCGAAAATTTCTTTGAATGCCCGATGGCATAATTAACTTGATTGTTGATCTGATAAGTCCCGAGGAATCTTGATGCCTGACGGCATGATCGACCATGTATTACTGGTTACCGTGTGACCAATTCCCCAGCTAGTTGTCGTGCAGCTAATATTTCAGTTTTCGAAGATTTGTTCCCATCAGAGTACCGTGTACTTGTGCAGTTGGCAAATTTCCAGGTTTGTCGGTATTCAACCGTCTCGCACCTTGATTGGTTGAGAGCCGTTCGCTTCTCACCCAGTCAGGTTCAAGCCGTTTGAATAGGGGCAGCTGTTGCACCCCAAAATTTGACCAACATTTCTTTACCTAGCTTGTGTTTCATTTCATTCACATTAGCATTATCATTTGCATTTCATTGAGATGTGTGCAGGAGATCAAGAGGTATGAGTACCAATCAAGAGCTATACAAGACTATGAAGCTAGCCAAGAAGGTTATTCAAGTGTTCAAGGATTGATATCTTTGTCAGAGAAGTCAAAAGATCCTCAGAGAGAGTGGTTGAAACCAAGAGTGTGTGCCTCCTAACTTGAGAGTTGGGGGAGCTCCTCAGATGATTCTGAAGCCAGGAATGTGGACTTGAAGCCTTGAGAGAGCTTATGAGATGTCTTGAAAGCCATCATGAGGCCTAGATAGGTCATTGTGCAAGATTAAGAAGACTCAGCCATGAGTGGTGTAATTAGGGTTTGACTGGGTCAACCCTAGGTCAACTGATGATTTGGACAAGGTTGAGACCTAATTCAAGAGCCATGTGATCATGGAGTGATACATTGAGATGTTATAAGGATGATTCCAAGGTCAATTCATCATGATTGAAGAGTTTGAGAAGTTTCAAGCTAGGGTTTCTATGGCTTGACAGTGTAAAATCCCCTAGTTTGACCCCTATCTTCAAGGCAGTTTAGCTCAAGAT
The DNA here is from genome assembly GCA_963859935.3 of Lathyrus sativus. NCBI lineage: Eukaryota > Viridiplantae > Streptophyta > Magnoliopsida > Fabales > Fabaceae > Lathyrus > Lathyrus sativus. The sequence goes on along the minus strand of OZ012735.1, from coordinate 215,276,168 downwards.
GTGATTGTCATCTCATCTTTCCCCCAACATGAATGTTTTAGAGCATGGTATTAGATTTAATTTGAGTGCTAGAAGTCCTTGATAGGATTTGTAGAACTCAAGTTATGACTTTGACAAGTTACAGGTCATCTGAGGTATGTGAATCTGGGGGCTTGAAAGTTACCCAACTTGCATCAAACTTTTGCCCAAGAAGGATGATTCCTATGGACTTTTGGTCAACATGAATGTTGTTCCTTATCCTATTAGCTTTATAGAGAGTACTAGAAGTCCTTGATAGAATTTGTATAACTCAAGTTATCGCTTTGACAAGTCAAGGGCATTTTGGTCATTTGGAGATTACAGGTCATTTCAAGCATAAGGCCATAACTCCTATTTCCAAGCTTCAAATGGAAAAATGTTCAACATAAAACTTGTTCAAAATGATGTTTTAAGGCTAGTAAAGAGGTCACGAGATGATGGAAATACTTTTAGCTCAAAGTTGCAAAAATGACCTAAAATAAGGGTATAAGTTAAATGAATCAAAGTTGGAACTTGATATTTTCAACCTACACATCCAAACCATGGCATGTAATATATCATTTTGACTCTAGAAAACATTTTAAGAACATTTGTTTAGCCACATTTTTGAATTGAAATTCAGTTGGTGGACTTGCTTTGAAAAGTGATTACTTACATCATAAGTAACATGTGCAAAACATAGAATCAAGACATGAGCAAGGCCCTTTGCAAGCTAAACACCTTCAAAATGTCACTGTAGCGGTAAAAATCGTGAGTGTAAGTTATTGATTAACTTAACTCAAAGAAAACAAGAGTCGCCACCGCACTTTTATTTTATCCAAAAAAGGAATGGAAAAAGAGCGAACAAAACCAAATAGTTCTAAAATAAGAACAAGAGACAGAGATCGGGGTAAGGGGGTTGGTTACGCAATGGGAAGGTGTTAGCACCCAAAACGTCTATAGTACTCTATAGGAGCTCTTTGAAATATTTACGTTTTTTGGTTTGAAAATGGTTTGTTTGAAAAGAGATTGGAGAGATGAGAAGAGAATTATTTTTTTAGATTTTTGTGTTTGGAGAGACTTATCGCCTGATGTCTACGTACCCACAAAGTGCAATATGGGATCAAAACCCCGTAGTTCGTGGTACAAATGACAAAAATTTGTTGGTTTTGATTGGTTTTAGATGTAAAGACAAGTCGTCATTTCAAGGAGAAAACTGCGACTATCCACCCACGAGTATTAAGACAACATCTGCGTCACATAAAGATGGAGGATTTGCTTGGATTATCAACAAGACTATCACTCAACATCAACGTGGAAAATGTCAGTGTTAATAATATGGGGAATAGGAGATTTACATCTCAACTATAGAAATGAATCATGTCTAAACTGTATGAAAAGTTTTAAAGTGAAAAAGTGCATAAAGGCACAAAAAGAGTTAATGAGTTTTTGTATTTTTTATGTCTTTTGAAATTGGTCAAAGCATGATTAACATTGATTGACTTTTATTAAGAAAAAACAAAGTTTAAAAATCACTTGACGAAAGTCAAGGTTTTATTGCGAAAGCGGTTTTGAAGTTTGAAATCAAGAAGGTTTTGAAAGAGGGAGAAAGTTTTGAAAATTTAAGAAGGGGAGGAGATGAAGTGACTATCCTAGAAACCAAAATAAAAGCTAGAGGTAAGAAAGATCTAACCGACTTGTAGCACACTCCATAGCAAGCAAAAAAAGAATTCCATCCGATTTAAAGCATAAGCTAATGAGCGAGCCAAATAAAGGCTAAGATCCACAATACTCCAAGCATAGGAATAAAAGTCCTAATTCTAAGTCCAAAGGTCCATGAAGTCCAAGATCTAAGAGTAGTCCAAGAGCATAACCACAAAGTTAATAGCACCACGTTTTTTTTAGAGATTTTTTATCCTTTATTAGTGTTTTGAACAAGGTATGGTCCAAGTGGACAAAAGAGAAATGACATAAACATAAACAAAGATATGATATGAAATGATAAAATGGAAGCATAAAAGTAAAGAAATAAAGAGTAAGAAGAGAATATAAACAAAATTAAACAAGGATATTGTTAGTGAATTAGTAATTAGTGGTTAGAACATATGATCAATGATGATTAATTCTTGCACTTAGACCAAAGTTAATGAAAACTCATTAGAGGATTGATAGAATCAAAGCCTCCTAACAATGATTTTCATAGGTATTGGACTTAAGACAAGCAACTAATCATACTTGGACTTTTAAACGTAAGTTTGAGCCACGAATGATCATTTTCCGATTAAGGGACACTTTAGCGCTATGTTAAGCAATCGTAATCGGGTTTATGTAGAAACCACGACTATCTGAGGTCGATCAATAAAATGTTAATGTTAATACATGTTAGAGAAGTGATATGTAAATCACTCTCCTAAAAGATGCCACACAAAAAGAAAAGAGGTAGTGATCTCATCATAATCAAGATTTTTAATCAATTAATCATCTATCACTATTCCAAAGTACGGAGAATTATCTCAATGATTATTCATCCATAGATTTGAAATAATGAAGATTAAACAACCTTGATAATCAACAATCTATGATCCATAGATTTCATCGATCAAAAATAAAAAGAAGAAGAAAGAAAATTAAAATGAAGAGAAAACCACAATTTGAATTTTAAATTGATTAAATCATCATCAATATCAATCACTTCTCTTGGTGGATAAAATAGACACCCAAAGTCCATTGATATTGATGAGATCTTATCAAAATTCAAGATCCAAAACAAAATCTATTTTAAAAAATTATTTCAAAAGAAAAACAAATGTTAGAAAAAATATTAAAAGAAAATTGGAAAAAAAAGAAAGAAAGTGAGGTTTTAAAGTAAAACAAAATGCTGATAATAATAAAAAGGCCTCACGTCCCATGATTGGTTAAAAAAAGTTCAAAAAATAAAAATAAAAATAAAAAGTAAAGTAAAATGAATCTGAAGTTATAAAACTTCATCATCTTCTCCAAAACACACGACAACGGCCATGGATATCACTTCAAAGCTCTCTCAAATCGGAGCGGCGGGACACGAAAAATAGGCGGTTGCAATCGAAATCAACAGCTCTTCACAACAGTACCAACAATTCAAAGAAACACAACAAAAAGTAACGGATCGAAACTGACGGTGAAGCTCAATCTACCTTCAAACTCAGGTGAATGATGAAATCGAAACTCTCTTCTTCTTTCTTCTTCTTCTGAATGAATTCTGGTTCGAAATTGATCTATGTTTGAGGTTAATTGAAATTAATTTGGTGGAAAGAAGTAGGAGAAGAGAATATGAACAAAATGTTTCGTAGTGAGGAATTGAGGAAGAAAATTAGCAGATATTTTTTGGCTTGAAAATCTTGAATGAAAATGAGTGAATGTGAGTTGTATTTATAGATGAGAGTGAGTGAAAATGATTTGCCGTTTGTGAAAAAAAATTGTTGCGTTTTGAATTGGGTGTGTTGTGTGAACAGCGTGACTCATGTGCATTTTTTCATGTCGTTTTGGAATTTCTCTTTGTAGCTCATGAAGTCGTTTTTCTTTTTCTTTCAGCTTTTGTTGTAATTTGAATGTGACGTGGAATATTTTCATCAGCTGGCTCACGTGCTATTTACTTTTTTGCAGCAGCTTGTGAATATGGCTTTGATAAGTGATGAATTGTTTCCTCAGCTCAACCTCAATTTCGAGCCGTTTTCGCTCTGTTTTCAAGTACGTGACATGGATTGGCTCTCAGGGCTTAATTACGGTTCGGCTTCAATTTCGTTTGCATCAACTTCAGCCAGAAAATGGATTTTCCAAAACCTTTGCATCATGCACCTCTGTTATATGAACCCTGCCGTGTATCTTTATATGACAGAAATGTTTCCCAACCTTCATTTGCTGTATAATCACGACGAACAAGTCCAACCTCTTCTGGCTTAATTTGGTGATGAATATCCTGGATTCCAGCTTCTCTGGTCCGAACATCTCGACATTTTAAACCCAAGTCTTCCATTCTAGCTAATGCTAGCTCCCTTAGATTCCCTTTCTCAACCCCAGAAGTAACCAAAGGCATCGGAATATCCCGCTGAACTCTATAAACACGTGTCCATGGAGGTACCATTGCAAGGATCCTTGCTATGATATCCACAAGTTGCTCAGGTGGATAATTTCTATATCTTCCAGTTTTCCAGAGCTCATAAAGCCCAGTTCCCTGTATCACAAGAGTTGGGTATATTTTAAGTCCATCGGCTCTAAATTTGGGACTTTAAAAAAAAACTCTCGGAAACTTTCCATGTCCCTTTCAACACCAACATTTGGAAGATCAGGCATCATGTGAGCAACAACCTTGAAACCGGCATCTTTAGCCAGGCAAAAACAATTAGCTACAGCCGCAACAGTATGTCCTCTATTAGTGTCACGAGCAACATCCTCATAGGTACTTTGGACTCCAATCTCCAATCGTGTACAACCATAAGAAAGCATCTGTCGCAAGTGAGGCCCAAGACAATAATCTGGCCTCGTTTCAATTGTCATGCCAATACACTTGGTTGCACTATGCTCAGAGTACGTTACAGCCTCCTCTACATTGGCAGAAGTCTGTCCCGACAAAGCATCATGAAGATTCCTTATAAAGTAATCATGATAATCCTCCGGAAGAGACATGAAAGTTCCACCCATCAATGACATCCAAGGCCTTTATTCGGTCAATATCAAAGTCAATGAAAGGAACAGAAGGTAGCCGCCGTCTTGTGCAGAATTCATCGTTTTTTCTTTCACTGATTGGGGAATGATTACTACTCTTGCTTAGCCTATGGTGTTTGCTCAACCTAGTCTTGGCAGTTTCAAATTCCTGACTTTTACTGATTCCGGGCGTAAGTTTCCTCTTGCCAACATCTCGAAGCATTTGTTGATCTTTGATTGTTAACAAGGGAGAAGTAAAATAGCCTTTTTGTGTAAACAATTGCAATGTTTTCTGGTTAGGAAAACGAATCAAAGATTTGACAGGGGACCTTATTCCACCGTTACCAACTCTTACTTGGCTGACTAGGTGATGTAGCCAGACAACTAGTTCAAGCATATACAATTTTGTTATATCTTTATCGGCATGGTGTAGTGTTTCAATTCTCAATAAGTCTGACTGGCCCGCAGGTTTGACGTCGGACCCTGTGTTTGCCCATTCTCCAACCCATCCAAAGCCATGATGAACTTTGGTTGTGTTAGCAGCAATAGGAACAAGCTACTTCAATGTTTTCTCCATTTCATCTTTGATTTGTGGGACAGTAAGCTCTTCTTTAACCTGAAATGACTGTAACTTCGAGCGCAGTGCTGATTTTACATTAGGAGGCAGCCCTTGATATAGAGCATCCCGAGTATTGGGAGGCACAGAACCCGATCTAGACACCAGAGTATCAATTTGAGTGATAATGTTTGCATAATGTAAAGCAAGACCAGAAGCCCCAACTTCTTATGGTTGCCTTGAGAATCTTTCACTTGCTTATCCATATCGACACTACCAAATGCTTCGTTTATCTCCAAATATAGAAAATGGACGATATCTACAAGCTTTTCCATTACCTCTTCCAAAATCTTGGACCATAGTGATTTTTCTTCAAATTTCTTACATGCTTCTTTTGACTCTTCAGTTCTGCTTTTAAAATTGCAAGGTTGTCTCCTCTCTGTGTGGCATTTTTGATAAAACTAGATTCTTGATTTCCCGATGTTTGAGAAGAAACTTCTTTGCCATGCACACTTGTCTTCCTTAAATCCATTTCCATGTTCCTAATATGATCGTTCTCCTGGACAGACATTGCCGGTTGGTCCCTCACAGCTGACAATTTGAACCACAAGAAATCCTCTATCGAACTAAAAAGAGTCTGTTGATCTCTAAGCAAGCGATCAATATGTCTTCGAGAACCTGATATGATGGCATACAGCAGCAAATTTTTCTTATCATATGCCGTTCGGCCTACCCGATCACCGGTTCTCAACATTCTTTCACATTCCTCTGATGCAGCAGTCGCAACCTCTTCTGGCACCATTCTTCCGGTATTAATCCACTCTGTGAGTAAAGGAGCAAATTGATGTGAAGCACGCGAAGATAAAGCAACATTTATTGCTTCATCGTAATAACCAGACCTCAGACAAAAATATATCTATTGCCACATGGTATCAAGAGGAGATTGCCACCGAGCATCACCAGCATCAAAATCCAGTACCTCATAATCCCCCAACCGAATCCGAAGGAAGGCGCGAATTCTTTGCAAATTTCCGACACCGCCACCAAGTGAAGCTTGTGCAGGATGATTAACAGTTGAGGATGACCGGCTTATCAACTCAAATAATCTATAAGCAGCTATCAACCCTTGTTCAAAGGAGTAGAAATTTGTTGCTGCTTGATTCAATCCCAGGCCACTTAAAGTTACAGCAAAAAGAGCAGTTACAATTTCACCGTCATAATTGTGATTGGAGGTACCATTAGAAAGCTCCATTTCACTATATAAAGATCAACAAACTCATCTTCACCATCTTCTGGTGTTGCTGACTTTGATATTAATGTGAATGAGATGTCAACTCCTGCTATCACCTTCAACAATCCTTATAAAACAGCTGCGGGATGAGCACTCGTTCCGCCGATAACCCAAAACTGTTCATTTCTCCACTAATCATGTAGTGTGATATCTGACCACTTGATCTCAAGTAGTGCAGGTAAGCATAGTGTGACTGTGATTCCAAGCAAGAACACCAGAAAAGTTACGCTGAGTGATTGGACTATAAACTGTCCAGAAAATAAGGATAGTGCAGGTAGGAAGCAATACACAATCAGCAACATTAAAGTGAAAGGGTACATTCCAATATTGAAATATGCTACTCTTTGCAAGAATTTCATTCTAGGACTAGCCAATAAGGCGTTGTTTCTTGAGAAGAAGATTTCGACGGAACCTGTCGCCCAACGAAGCACTTGGTGTAGCCTGTCTGTTAAATTGATTGGAGCTGTTCCTCTAAATGCATCTCTTTTTGTCACACAGTAAACTGATCTCCACCCTCTGTTGTGCATTCTGTAACCAGATTTCCTCTGTCACTCTCTTGGTATAATTCAATACTTTTTTTTTAAAACCACTGAAGTTTTGCAGCTCAATAAATGACTTTCACTGACAGTGCAAATGGTGACAGGCTTTCTCACATCAAGCATTAGCAAGTCCATCCGAATTTTCACCAAAGATACTCTTGTTTCACTATGAGCACAAAGATTTAAAAGAAACCTCTGCAGTTGGCCTTTATAGAGTGGCTGCACCATGCGAAATAACCGAACCATGGCATGCAAGGCTTCTGTATTGGAGAAGGATGTCGCACAGGGACTGTAACTTCGCTTTATGTCATTTTGAGATGATCCACACTTTTCATCAGAGGTTTCAGAAAAAATCTCTTCGGCTTTATTATGCACGTCAAGTGATTTTCCAATTTCCTTTAGCAGGTTAGTGAGCACATTTATCACAGAAAATATTACCCCGAAAGTAAAAGGGGGCAGGTTCAATGAGAATGATATCATCCCAGTCACACAACCATCTGAAGAACTTGATTGCACTGTAAATTTGCAAATGGTGACACCAGAAGTTTTAAACAATGTAACTTTCAGTAAGAAATCCTTATTTCCAAATGGAAAATCTGTTGCAACTGGCCCAATTAATGAATCTGAATATAGATTGTAAGAGGTAGACAAAGGGAGAGCATCAAGGACCTTAGTTTGTAACTGTCCAACCAAAGCACTCTGATTTTCAGCATCACTTCCAATGTTCAAAAAAAATTAGCAACTTCTACATGCTTCTCTGTCCCATCAAAAGTCATTATTTGAGGACATACCTTCAAGGCAACAACAATTTCACTGCACTCTGCACCAAGATAATCAATCTGTGACCCAACTGTATTACCAATTTTATACTTATAAAAACAGCTCTGTTCATCATCACAGAAGGATAAAACAACAGATACTCCTGAAAAAAAAGTAGCTCTAAGATTGGTTTCCATGTGATGCTGTTCAGAGGGAATATGCAAAGATCCAGAGACAAGGCTGGATGTAGCAGTAAAAGCATTGAAAACCGAACATGCCCAGTTCCACATTCCACTATTCCCTAAAGCAGATTGAGAATTTTTCATTCCATCAAAACATTCAAAAAAACTGGTCCACGCTTGCCCCAAAATCAGGTTCTTGAAAACCATCTTTAAGATCCATATGAGTAGAAAATGGCACACTTGATTGGATATCAAACTTGACTTGCACAGACAAACTTTTGAATCTTCGATTAAAACTGAATCACTTTGAATTTATCTGAATTAACCTCTGGGAAAATAAATCCATAGATGAACACAACCTGGACTGATGAACCTTGATCATAATAGTCATGGACCAAACTTCTCATAGAACACTGCTTGATAAACCACTGGATTTCAATACAAGACAATTTGACCTTGAACAATCTCATTTCCTGAGAAAATATCCTACCACCACGGGTAACTTATAGTTGAAGCAAACTCTTGATAGTTTGACCAAGATGAGGTCAAACGTCCATCTGATTTAAACTTGAATGAATGTCTTTGCCATCAATCTCCTTGCAAAACCCTAAACACACAGAGAAGAAGAAGAAACAAACAAATTGAAAAATATTTTTCGGTATTTTGATTAGATGTTAGTAAACAGAAACAAACATAAAGCAAGTAAGAATCAACAAGGGACCTAAGAGAATCAAAAAGTATGATCTTGTTTGCGTATGTAATGATGCAAATGAAATGTGGGATCTTAGGGGTAAAAATTAGGGTATTACAGCTGCCCCTATTTAAGATTATTCTATCCGGAGATATGAAGATTGACATCTTTGTCTCGACTAGATAGAAGAGACTTAAATATAACAATAAACCCAATTTTTGGCCCTAAGAGGCCACCAAATGATATGATTATGCTAATGATATGGTATGCAAACACAAGACCACCGTGGGGAGAAAATGCCATAGGAGAAAAACAAACACCGGAGCAGAAGAAGGAAAGAGACTCCATATGAGAAAAACAAAAAACAAGATCCTATTCCGATAAAGGAAAGGAAATGACTCAACAGAGAACGAGATACCAATTGCTAGTTACTGGGCGAAGATATTCGAACCGAAGAGAATAGGTAAAATACTTTCTACTGGTTACTGAGTAGAAAATAAGTGCAAAAAACACAAGAGAATTGTTATCTACCAGTTACTAGGTAGAAAACAAAGAGATGTATTACTTACTACCAGTTACTGGGTAAAAAGTAATCCACTCGTTGAAATATAATCAACTACCTGTTACTGGGTAGAAAACAAAGAGATATATTACTTATTACCAGTTATTGGGTAAAAAGTAATCCACTCATTGAGATATAATCAACTACCTGTTACTGGGTAGGAAAAGAAGCAACGCCAACTACTGGTTACTGAGTAGTTTAGAGAGAATAATAAACTTGAATGAAAGGGGTTACCAACTATCGGTTACTGGATAGGGTAAACAACATGTCAACTACCTGTTACTGGGTAGGACGGACTCGACTACCTATCACTGGGTAAGAGAAGAAAATAAAGGTCAACTACCTGACACTGGGTAGGAGAAAGAGATATATCATCAGCTACTTGTTACTGAGCAACTCCAATCACACAACAAACTTCTCAAATAAAGAGACAACCATTTGTTGGAAAAAGATAATAACAACTCTGTCAGGGATCTTTAAAAGAGATACGAGCAGGTTGAACCATGCAATAGAATTCTCATCGGGAGCTATTCCACAGAAATTCCAATTGACAGAAAAGCTGGTCGGATAAGGATCCATCATTTCACAATAAACTTCTCTGTTGAGGATGAACTAGAGAAATGTTATTTATTGCGAAGGTAAATTTCTGGAGATTACACAAGCTGCTCAAATAAAGAGGCTTCCACATGAAGTTGCATAAGTAATTACCAAGAGAGTGTTATCAAAACACTACTGGGAAAATCAAATCTTCATCTTCTGATGGGGATCAATAACAGATTCCTGCTGAGGAAAATAAATCCTCAAAACTACCTTCTCGTCATCCCGGTTTCACAGCTCAGGGAAAACCAAAGTAACTGCTGCAAGAGACCAAAGTTCAATCCCGGAACAAACTGGAAAGAAACGGTCAAACAAGACTCGACCCAATGAGGAAATAACTCAACTGGGGAACAATTCCATCCAGATAAAAGCTGGGGAGGAAAGCTAAACAAAACATCTTCCACGAGGCATAAACTCAGTGGGGAATTAAAAATGATAGGTATTTTCTGCTTAGAGGTCGACACTCTAATGAAGAGAGGACACACGCATTCTGCGAGATAACAACATCGGGAAAAGGGAAATACCAACAAAAAATGCAGGATGCACAATGCAACAAAGACATGCTATGCTCAACCAAAATGAATGCGCATGCAATGAGTATGAATATGCTGATAAATCAGACAAAAAAGGGCAAACAGAGGGTGAACAAAACACCACAACACCACTGAAATACTCGGCTAATCTCTGCAAGTTAGAGATATCATTGGAGATCATGCTGGGGATCAGCAACAGAAAATCTCCAAGAGATACACAAGAGCCATCAAAGGAAAATAAATCCTACTACAAGGCTTAAATATCGCTGAAGAGACAAAGATACCGCTTGGGAAAAGACCCCAAAGATCAATCTTCAACCATCAATAATTCAACAAAAGGGAACAACAATATGAACTCCGCTTTGAGAAAAAAAAAACTGTTGGCGAAAACATAGCAACACAAATCTTCCAACCCTGCCAGGGGAATAAGAAGTTAACATCATAGCAAAATGTCAAACTGTGGGGGATTTTAAATCAACACCCAATCACAAGGTGAGAGAAAACCCGACAGGTGACTGCTATGTCAACACTTCTCAACATTATTCTCTACTTAGGGAATAATCCAAAGCAAATGTGCATAACCTCTGCTAGGAATCATCAAAGACAAATCTCCGCCTGGGCAAAAACATCAAGGAGAAGTGGTCTTCAAATTTCTCAACTGTCCGATCATAACCAGGTTGAATGAATAAAACATATTTGAATCAAGACTTTGTTGTGGAAAACCGTTCAACACTCGTCTGGTTTATCCAAAGAAACAAAACTCTACTAAGGGAATATCAGCAAACACTACTGAAGAGACCTCAATATAGCTCAAATGGGGAAACATCAACACAACTCTACTGGGGAGCTGCCAATAAATTCTACCAGAGAGGCAAGAAAGAACCCTGCTGAAGAGAACACTTACGCTTTTCGCTTCAAGATTCTACCATTCTTGGGATTACTGTTGACATTCTTTCTTTTATTTTCACAAATCAAAGAAAAATGTTTTTATAATTTTCAAATTTTAAATCAATTATTCACATTTGTTTCAAAAATCATCATCAAAAATAAAATGAAATTCTATAAACAGAAACAAAATAAGAATTGCAAACAAAGGGACAAAGGCCCAAATTCTATTGATAGAATGGTAGTCCGCAAATGGCGTAACTCCATGGATCATTACAAAGTTTGAAAAATGGTAAGTACAATGGAAAGTTCTACATTGAAATACAATGACCATTATTCTCCCTAACAACTTTGAATTCCAACTGTGCTTGAGACTTCAGCGGAGAATATTTGAAGTAAAACCTTTGATAGGAAATGTTGCTTCAAACGATCAAGACTGGCCAGATGCAGTTACTTGCCATGATCCCTAACTTTTGCCTAGATTGCCCTCTCAGGTTTTCAATCTACTGGGATGATTATTTTTGTTTTGTCTCTAATTTTTTCCTGGACCGCCCTTTCGGGTTTTCAATCCACCGAGACGCTCATTTTTGCCTAAGCCTCCCTTTCAGGTTTTCAACTTAGCGAGCTGTTCTTTTATTTTTTAGGCGAAGTATTTCTTGACTGCATCGGCATTCACAGGACGAGTGAGCTCTTCTCCATCCATAGTTGTAAGAATTAATGCACCGCCAGAGAAGGCTCTCTTAACAACATATGAGCCTTCATAATTAGGAGTCCACTTGCCCCAAGAATCAGTAGTAAAAGTCGAGATCTTTTTGAGCACGAGGTCACCTTCTCTGAACACACGGGGTCAAACCTTCTTATCAAATGCTTTCTTCATTCTTTGTTGATATAATTGGCCATGACACAAAGCCGTCATTCTTTTCTCTTCAATCAGATTCAACTGGTCGTATCTACTTTGACACCATTCAGCCTCAGCCAATTCAGTTTCCATCAAAACTCTCATAGAAGGGATTTCAACCTCTATCGGGAGCACTGCTTCCATGCCATAAACAAGAGAAAAAGGGGTTACCCCTGTTGAAGTGCGAATGGATGTACGATACCCATGCAGAGCGAAAGGAAGCATATCATGCCAATCCTTGTATGTAACAACCATCTTTTGAATAATCTTCTTAATGTTCTTATTAGCAGCTTCAACAGCCCCATTCATCTTGGGTCTATAAGGAGAAGAATTATGATGCTCAATCTTAAACTCATCGCATAATTCCTTCATCATCTTGTTATTTAAATTCGATCCATTATCAGTGATGATCTAGCTCGGAACACCATACCGACAGATAATTTGATTCTTGATAAACCGGACCACTACTTGCTTAGTCACATTTGCATATGATGCCGCTTCAACCCATTTGGTAAAATAGTCAATAGCCACCAATATGAAACGGTGTCCGTTCGACGCTTTAGGCTCAATCATTCCAATCATATCAATGCCCCACATTGAAAAAGGCCATGGAGAAGAGATAACATTGAGAGGAGTTGGAGGCACATGAATCTTGTCAGCATAAATCTGGCATTTATGGCACTTTTTCACATATTTACAACAGTCAGATTCCATTGTCAGCCAATAGTAACCTGCCCTTAACATCTTCTTAGCCATCGCGTGTCTATTGGCATGGGTGCCAAAGGATCCTTCATGGATTTCTTTCATCAACATATCTGCTTCGTGTCTATCCACGCATCTGAGCAAGATCATGTCATAATTTCTCTTATACATCACATCATCATTCAAGAAGAAACTACCAGCCAATCTTCTCAAAGTTTTCTTATCCTTCTTGGATGCCCCAAGTGGATACTCTTGATTCTGAAGAAAGCATTTAATATCATAATACCATGGTTTATCATCAACAACCTCTTCAACTACAAACACATGAGCTGGTCTATCAAGACGCATCACACTAATCTTTGGCACATCATTCCAATGATTTACCACAATCATGGAGGATAAAGTCGCTAAAGCATCTGCCATTCGATTCTCTGCTCTTGGTATATGGCGAAACTCAATTTTATTGAAGAAAGTTGACAACCTTCTTGCATAATCACGATAAGGAATCAAATCAGGTTGACGTGTCTCCCACTTCCCTTTAATCTGATTAATCACTAAAGCTGAATCTCCATACACATCAAGAATCTTGATTCTTAAATCGATAGCTTCTTCCAAGCCCATTATACACGCTTCATACTCAGCCGCATTATTTGTGCAATTGAAAACCAACCTTGCAGTGAAAGGAATATGAGAACCATGAGGAGTAACAATAATTGCACCAATACCTCTTCCATATTCATTAACCGCCCCATAAAAAATCAAACCCCAACGGGATCCAGGCTCAGGTCCTTCTTCATGTAATGGTTCCTCACAATCTTTAACCTTTAGATACATCACATCCTCATCAGGAAAGTCAAACTGAATAGGTTGATAATCATCAATTGGCTGGTGTGCCAAATGATCAGCCAAAACACTTCCTTTTATCGCCTTTTGAGTTCGGTACTCGATATCATATTCTGATAACAACATTTGCCAACGAGTAATCCTCCCAGTTAAAGCAGGCTTTTCAAAGATATACTTGATTGGATCCATTTTAGATATCAACCAAGTTGTACAATTCAACATATACTGGCGGAGGCGCTTGGCAGCCCAAGCTAGAGCACAACATGTCTTTTCAAGCATCGTGTACCGAGACTCACAATCTGTGAATTTCTTGCTTAAATAATAAATGGCAAATTCTTTTCTCCCGGATTCATCTTGTTGACCCAGAACACAACCCATAGACTCTTCTAGCACGGTCAAATACATGATCAAAGGTCTTCCTTCTACGGGAGGAGACAAAATAGGAGGTTCAAGCAGATAATCTTTAATTCTTTCGAAAGCTTTCTGACAATCTTCTGTCCAGACACAACCTTGATCTTTGCAGAGAAGTTTGAAAATCGGTGCACATGTGGCAGTCATATTGGATATAAATCGAGAGATATAGTTCAAACGTCCCAAGAATCCTCTTACTTGTTTTTCTGTTTTGGGTGCAGGCATCTCCTGGATAGCTTTAACTTTACCAGGATCAACTTCAATGCCTTTCTGGCTGACAATAAAGCCTAACAATTTTCCAGAACGAACACCAAAAGTGCATTTATTAGGATTCAGACGGAGCTTAAACTTTCTCAAACGTTGAAACAACTTCAATAAATTTTTAATATGATCTTCTTCAGTCTTCGACTTACAAATCATATCATCCACATATACCTCAATTTCTTTATGCATCATATCATGGAACAGAGTGGTCATAGCTCTCTGGTACGTTGCACCAGCATTTTTTAAACCGAAGGGCATCACTCTGTAACAGAATGTTCCCCAGGGTGTAATGAATGTTGTTTTTTCCATATCCTCAGGTGCCATCTTTATTTGATTATAACCGGAAAATCCATCCATAAATGAAAAGATATTGAACTTAGCAGTATTATCTACCAACAAATCAATGTGTGGTAGTGGAAAATCATCTTTTGGACTTGCTTTATTCAAATCTCTATAGTCAACACACATTCGGACTTTTTCGTCTTTCTTTGGAACAGGCACGATATTGGCCACCCATTGAGGATATTCGACAGTCACAAGAAAACCAGCATCAATCTGCTTCTGAACCTCTTCTTTAATCTTCACGGCCATGTCAGGATGAGTTCTTCTCAATTTCTGCTTCACGGGTGAACATTCAGGCTTTAATGGCAAATGGTGCTCCACAATACCAGTATCAAGACCAGGCATGTCTTGATAGGACCAAGCAAACACGTCAACATATTCTCTAAGAAGCTCTACCATCCTCTTCTTAACATCTGACTGAAGCAATGCCCCAATCTTGACTTCTTTCTTATCATCATCGGAACCCAGATTAACCAATTCCACCGGCTCTTCATGAGGCTGAATGGCCTTTTCCTCGTGCTCAAGCAATCGAGAAATCTCATTAGGAATTTCTTCAATATCCTCCTCTTTCGCTTCAAACACAGGGAACTCAAAGTTGGGAGAGGGCATATGGTCATTATTTCCAATGGGTTTAACAATCAATCTGCACAATGATTTTATGTTTGATTTTAGAATATGAACAAAAAAAAATGAAAATATTATGCAGATAAGAGTGATTATAACATTATTATACTTTTTCGGTTTTTTATGTTACCATTTTTCAGAAGTAAAGCAAAAAAGGAAAACAACAAATGGATAAACAGAAGAACATTTTATTGATGATGATAAAAGTTGAAACAAAGCCCTCACAAATTCACTTTCACCTTGGGCAGAGTGAAAGGATTTTTGAAAGAAACAAAAACAAATTACTTTGAAACATGAACAACAGTAGGAACATCAACAGCGATCCAATTCTGGCATATCAATCCACGTGTCACAAAGTTGGGCATTTCTTCCTCTTGGTCATCTTCAAGAATTGCAGCTGTAGAATGATCTTTGCAATGGATGAACCCAGCACTTCGAAAAACTTCATGAATACTTTTCAGCTCTTTTCGGGTTGAACCAGATGTAAAACCCAAACCAGCTCTATCTTTTTTCTCAGCAACTTCAATGATTCGGCCCCATCCATGAGCTTGGCCATTATCCACTACATGTTGTGCATCTTTTAGAGAAGACATGGACACCCCATCCTTCTTGACAGCTTTATCAACCACAGAAAGAGCCTAAAATGGAGTTCCAACATCCTCTTCCGCATCGATATAAGAAAAAGACGACAAACTGCTTACCAACATAGCCTGTTCTCCACCAACAACGACAAGTTTACCATTCTGCACGAATTTTAACTTTTGGTGCAGTGTCGAAGTAACAGCTCCAGCTTCATGGATCCATGGGTGTCCTAGAAGACAACTGTAGGCAGGACGAATATCCATGACTTGAAAAGTGATCTGGAAAAAACACAGACCAATCTTGATAGGGAGATCCACCTCTCCAATCACATTTTTTCTCGATCCATCAAAGGCTTTCACAATGACCCCACTGAACCTCATAGGAATACCTTGATAACATAATCTGGACAAAGTAGATTTTGGCATCACATTCAACGATGACCCAGTATCAACCAGCACATTGGATAGAGCGTCTTCTTGGCAATTCATGGAAATATGGAGAGCCAAATTATGATTTCTTCCATGTTCGGTCAACTCTTCATCACAAAAACTCAGATTATTACACGCAGTGATATTGGCAACAATGTTATCAAACTGGTTAACAGTCACATCATGATCTACATAAGCTTGTTCCAATACGGTGTATGTAACAATTGATCCACCACATTATATTCACTTTTCTTGATCAATTTCAATACCTCATCATTATCTGACTTCTGATTTACATCACTTGATTGACCAGACTCCACAGAAGTCTTCAACTGAATTTGCTTACCCACAGTATCTTCACTTGTCTTTGAAGGCACATTATCAAATACTCGACCACTTCTGGTTATACGTCCGACATCAGCAATAGTCACAACTGAGGGAAGAGAAGGAATGGGAACCTCTTTTCCATCCTCCAACATAGTAGCATTGTATTTGTAGGGAACGGCTTTATCGGATTCATACGGCGTCGGGCTAGGCAAACGGATAACCAAAGGCGTCACAGCAGATTTCTGACTATTGTAAGAAATTACAACTCGCTCAGGAATAATGAAACGTGGGACTATGACATTCACCTCGTTCTCCACTTCATTTCTGTTTGCAGTAACCTGAATCAAATTCTCGTCCATCATCTTTTGTAAGTCCCTTTTTACAATCACACACCCTCGAGGGTTCACAGAACAAATACAACAGGCGGCATAATCATGCTCAATATCATGGAACTCACTCAAAGTAGCATGCATTTCAACAAGCGATCTCCGAATCCAGCGAATATCGAAAATACGGTATGTACCAGGACAACCATATACCATATTGATAGTTGCATTACCATGTTTAGGAAACAGATTTGATTGCACATTAGGGTTGGTATCTTCAAAAGACAGAATACCGCTTTTTACGAGCTTTGCAACTTCATGCTTCAGAGGATAGCAATTTTCGATATCATGTCCAGGGGCACCTTGATGAAATGCGCAATGAGCATCTGGCTTATACCACCATGGAATTTCAGTTGGAACAGCCGGCGGATCACGAGGTTGAACCAAATTCTTCTTTATTAAAGCCGGAAATAGCTCAGTATACGTCATTGGAATGGGATCAAATTGTGTTTTCCTCTGTGTACGACCTTGTTGAGTTGTCTTCTCTTGGAAACGTGGTTGATAACTTGCAGTAGCTTGAGCGGTAGGGGTGTTACTGATAACAGGCGTAACAGATGCTACTTGTTGCTGACGACGACTACCATTGTTGTTCACAACTCTGCGTCTTCCAGACCTTTCCTGAGATATAGCATTAGTTTCTCCCTCTTTTTTCTTAGGGAACCCAACACCAGGCTTTTTTGTACTTCCAGAATTTCCTTCTTTTATCAGACGTCCCTCACTGACAGCTTCCTCTAATCTCATCCCCATATTAACCATTTCCGTGAAATCACTAGGAGCGCTCGCAACCATCCTTTCATAGTAAAATGAACCCAGAGTCTTCAGAAAAATCTAGGTCATTTCTTTCTCTTCAAGCGGAGGGCTTATCTGAGCTGCAATCTCACGCCATCTTTGCGCATATTCTTTAAAAGTTTCTTTCTCTTTTTGAGACATTGCGCGGAGCTGATCACGGTCTGGCGCCATATCGAGATTATACTTATACTGACGAACAAAAGCTTCGCAAAGATCATTGAATGTCTTGATTTGTGTACTATCGAGTCCCATATACCACTTCAGCGCATCACCAGTAAGACTATCTTGAAAATAGTGGATCAACAACTGATGGTTGTCAGTATAGGTAGACATCTTTCTAGCATACATGATCAAATGACTTTGCAGACAAGTGTTCCCTTTGTATTTTTCAAAATCCGGAACTTTGAACTTGGCGGGAATCTTCACATTTGGAACAAGGCAAAGCTCATGAGCATTCTTTCCAAATAACTCCTTTCCCCTTAAAGCCCTGATTTCTCTTTGCATTTCAGCAAACTGATCTTGAAAGTCATCTATTCGATCCATAACATCTAAACTCTCGCTCGGAGCAGTATGGAAAATTTGTTCTTCAGTATAAGGCATAGCGTGAGTTACAGGCGGTGGCACAGGTATGACAGTAGGAACAATCAGAACTTCAGCATTAGGAACAACATTAACCACAGGAGGTGGTACAGCCATGACAGCAGGGATTCTAGAACCTTCGAGAACAGGAGGTCGATATCCCTCTGGCACATAATTGGTAGGCATGCCCCAAGGGAAACCAACAGGAATTTGATATTGAGAAGTATTAATCGGGGCCACAGAAATGGGCGTTGATCCGATCTCAGAAATCACAGTTCTTTGGACAGGAGAAGGAGGAGGTAGTGGTGGTTGATTCTGAGCAGCCACCAGAGCTTCCATTGCGGCAGTCAGTCTCTCCAAACCATCTTTCAGAGTTGATACCTCTTCACGGAGCTCGCGGTTCTCTTATTGCAACTGATCCATCTTTTTCTTAGAGTTAGCCCGAGTGTTGTAGTGATGCGACAGCTTGACTGAAGGAAGGCCAAAAGAAACAAATAAGACATCTGGAAAAGGCAACACACAATGCACGATGATGCGAATGCAAATGCAAAATGCAGGTGTTTCAACCAGTTTTCAAGGATCTTTAAGATATAAAGCAATTACAAACATCATAAAGAAAAATAACACTTTTTGAAATACTGACAAACATCTCATTTCATTGAATATTGGAAAGAGTTACACTTGGAAGTACAAAATACAATAATATCAAAATAAGAAAAAGCTAGGTCCTAAGGAACATCTGATGACGATCCAAGCTGATACTTCCTTCGGAGTCTCTTAATCTCTTTCTCATAGTTATGCTTCATGGTGATCTTCTCTAGCACAAGCTGATCCACAATACCCTTCCAAGCACCAGAAGTAGGAGGATGTGATGATGGAGTAGTAGAGGAAAATAAATCCTCTGCATGCCTCTTCACAGCGCGCCGCTCAAGTAACTCTATCAAGTCGTCTTTCTCCTTCATCTGTTTTTGCAATTCCATCTTCTCTTTGTCAGAAGCTTGAAACTTACTTTCCCACATCTCTTTCTCTTCCTTCATCTTAGCCAAAGCATCTTGAAGTCTCTTCACATCATCAGAAGAAATAGGGAGTGGCGTAGGGAGTGGCGTAGAGATCACAGTAGTCAGAGGTTTCTCAATAGGGTAAGGCATCTTAAGCTCCATAGCCCTCTTCTTCACCCAAAGCGTGTAAGGTTCCAAGGCAATGCAAACTTGTCTTTCAAGCTCCCCTCTATCCAACCTGTGAATCTTAGTCCAGGCATGAGCCATTTTTCTTCTCAAACCAAGAGAATCATCCCCTCCTTGAAAGAATAAACCCTCTAATAAAATATTCTTAGGCCTATCCTTCAGCATATAACCCAGCTGACGGCGAGCTAGACTCGGGTTGTAGTTAATTCCACCTTGTATTCCAAGAAAAGGAACATTGGCGAATTCTCCACAACTATCAATAATTTTGACATTATCATAAACCGAAGAAGACCAAGTGATATCAGCATGCGTAAGAGACATAATCCTTTGAGACCACCTTAAACAATCCTTGTTTTTCCTGAAAACAGATGTCTGGGGAAAGTGTGAAACGAACCAATTATACATCAGAGGTAGACAGCAAACAATGGTACCGTTTCCCTTAGAAGTCCTACTATGGATGGAGAAATAAGTGTCACCAAGCAAATTTGGAACAAGGTTCCCAATCAAGAAAATCCTAATAGCATTAACATCCACAAAATTATCAATATTAGGAAACAAGACTAGTCCATAGATGAGTAAAGCAAATATAGCCTCAAACGCCAATGTGCGACCAATGTCAGCAAATAAAGTGGCCTTCTCAATCAAGAACTTAGCAGTCAAACCCTTGAGGCCTCCCTTAGTCTTTAGATTTGCATCAATATCCGACTTCGTCAAATGGGTAGCTACAGCAATATCTTGAGGCTTAAGAGCTTCCTCCAAACCAGTATACGGAACTTTATCAGAAACCGGTACACCCAACAAATAAGCATATTCTTCCAAGGTCGGCATGAGCTGATAATCGGGAAAAGTAAAGCATCGGTAAATAGGATCATAGAACTGCATAAGGGTATTCATAATTTCGTCTTCAATGTTGGTAGAAAGAACAAATAAAAGTCTCCCATAACGAGATAAGAAGCCTGAACGATCATCTACCAAGGACACTAGCTTTCTCAACTCTGTAAGATCAGGAGCCCGAAAACTGTACTTATGAGTGTTTCTCCTTCCAATATCCATAATCAACAATATCTGCGATGTTTGCAAAAGAAAATCTCTGAGATCCTTAAAAACCAGCTGAAACACAATGCTCATGAATGCATGAGTGCAAGATGCAACACCCACAAACAAGACATACAAAGCACACAGGTTCAAAGGTTCGGCACGAGCATGAAGCCAAAGGTAAGAATCAACCAACCCACAATGGTATGTACTATGGTTATATCATCACCTGTAGAACAAGGTTCTAAAAAGTTCCCAGAATCATAATTCCATCTTTTGGATATTATCGGCTTAAACGACTACTCATCGGCCAACAATATTCTCAAGAGAAACTCATCTGAGTGTGGTATCGCGTAACGACCAATTCAAGTCTACACCTGAACAGCCACCGCACCACGTCCTAATAAGGCCAAGATGGGTTAAAGGGTTCTAAGGTCCTCAGCTTCTCAGGCTCCCAATCAGAAAAAGTAATATCAATTACGACTACTCATAAGACATCAGTAATTCCAAAGGGGCCTCCACCGAGCGGGGGATCTCAAGTCAGCTTAGTAAGGACTACTCCACGTAAGCCAACAAGACTATACCACCCTCCTATCATAAGTGAACTCAAGTCCGGGTTAGGACTTATCTCACCACACAAATTACCAGGCACCAAAACAGAACAAAAAATAACAAACAAGTCAAACAGAAAGCGATAAATAAATCAAAGTAGGCGAAACACACTAGGAACCGTTGGAGTCCCCAGCAGAGTCGCCACTTTTCTGTAGCGGTAAAAATCGTGAGTGTAAGTTATTGATTAACTTAACTCAAAGAAAACAAGAGTCGCCACCGCACTTTTATTTTATCCAAAAAAGGAAAGGAAAAAGAGCGAACAAAACCAAATAGTTATAAAATAAGAACAAGAGACAGAGATCGGGGTAAGGGGGTTGGTTACACAATGGGAAGGTGTTAGCACCCAAAACGTCTATAGTACTTTATAGGAGCCCTTTGAAATATTTACGTTTTTTGGTTTGAAAATGGTTTGTTTGAAAAGAGATTGGAGAGATGAGAAGAGAATTATTTTTTTAGATTTTTGTGTTTGGAGAGACTTATCGCCTCATGCCTACGTACCCACAAAGTGCAATATGGGATCAAAACCCCGTAGTTCGTGGTACAAATGACAAAAATTTGTTGGTTTTGATTGATTTTAGATGTAAAGACAAGTCATCATTTCAAGGAGAAAACTGCGACTATCCACCCACGAGTATTAAGACAACATCTGCGTCACATAAAGATGGAGGATTTGCTTGGATTATCAACAAGACTATCACTCAACATCAACGTGGAAAATGTCAAAGTCTTAATAATATGGGAAATAGGAGATTTACATCTCAACTATAGAAATGAATCATGTCTAAACTTTATGAAAAGTTTTAAAGTGAAAAAGTGCATAAAGGCACAAAAAGAGTTGATGAGTTTTTGTATTTTTTATGTCTTTTGAAATTGGTCAAAGCATGATTAACATTGATTGACTTTTATTAAGAAAAAAAAAAGTTTGAAAATCACTTGACGAAAGTCAAGGTTTTATTGCGAAAGCGGTTTTGAAGTTTGAAACCAAGAAGGTTTTGAAAGAGGGAGAAAGTTTTGAAAATTTAAGAAGGGGAGGAGATGAAGTGACTGATGGGCTAAAGACGTGTCTACTTATGCGTCTAGCGGTATCTTACTGCAAGTGCACAGCCTATCGAAGTAATATTTAAGATTATCGATCCACAGGGATTCTATTGTCACTTAGTGCTAGATGAACTTCTAGTTTAGCTAAGGCGAATGGTTGTCACGATTGTTGTTGGTTTTTAAGACTATTAAAGGCGGAATTAAATTTAAGTTTTTAATAAAATAATACTAAGGCGTTCGGTATGTAATTATACTAACTTAGGTGGGTCAATCTAACCTAGGCTTATAAAGATGTTCGCTTAATCTATTCGGTAGAGATTACTAGTTTAAATACCCTCAACTCACACTCTCGTGGTCTTGTATCAGATCTTATCCCTAAAGCCCTATGCCTGCTCTCGCTAGCCCATAAGTGTTTAGAGGTAATTTTTGGAGACTAAATAATTCTAATTTATCATAAAGCGCTCTCGCTGTGTTTAATTTAAATGCCTAACTTTAGCTATCTGGTTAAATCTCACACTCTCGTGGTCTTGACCCAACCTAATACCCTTTTCTTACTCTCGTAACGAAAAGGTCTATTTTAATTAAAAAGTATCAGCCAGAATGTTAAGTGATTAATTATTTTAGCCTATGGTTATATTTTACCGGTTAAGTTCGTTATAACTACATACCGCCCTAAGGTATTTAGCTACTCATCGAGGTTGAATCAGACACAGGATTAAATAATAGCTTACTCATGGCAGAAAAATAAATAGACATTATAATTAAATTAAAGTGCAATAAATTGAAAAACCTGATTAACAATTATCTGAGTAGACTCCTTCTTCCACAGACCGGAAGGCTTGGAGTAGGCGGAAATAAAAATTAAAACGAATGCTGAAGGTTGGAAACAAATAAAAGTGTAACAATTCCCTAATGTTGGAAATTGTTACACGGTTGGTTTGGATACAAATAAAACAAGACAGGAAAGAAAATAATGCTGGAATAAAAATTCTGGTACGTAAGGTAATTCGGCAGAGCTTCCGCAGGAAATTTGGATAATGAAGTCTCCCCCCTTGAGTTCTCCTGAGCTGGTACTATTTATAGAGCTTTTAATGGGCTGGAGTCTTGGTCTCTTGTTTCTTGGGCCTTGCTGAAGTGGTTGAGAAAATGTTGGAAAGTGGCAGCAAAAAATGGGAGAAGTCGTCTTCACGTGCTGCCTTGAGGAGAATTACTAGGAGAAGTGGTCTTCAGTGGTGGCTTGACGTACTCTGACTCAAAACCAAGTTTTATCCTTGTCACGGGCGTGACAAGGTCTTCACGTTCGTTATTTGATGATTTTAAGTGTCACGGTCGTGACTACTTCCTCACGGTCGTGATAGCCCAAATTGGGGTGTCACGGTCGTGACACCCTTGTAACGACCGTGGCTGTTACAAATTATGCAGACTTTTTGCAGGCTTCTGCCTTGCTTCATTTCTTGTGGTTTCTTTCGTTCCTTTCTTCTTAATTCATGATTCGGCCTCACATAACGATGTACCTGCAAAATAGTAAGAAAAACTCGAGAAATCGAGCGTTAAAACGGTGAATGCGCGATAAAACGTCAATGAAATCTAGCGATATAATCGATGCGTTTTCTCGTCATCAAACTTCCCCAAACTTAAACCTTTGCTTGTCCTCAAGCAAATAGTCGGTTGAAAATCGGCGGACAAGATTTTATTCGCGCATACTCATAACAAACCGTACGGTGGATCGTTTTGTCGGATAGTCCGGTACTTTGATAGAAAACTACCGATACTCTAATGACACAAGCAACAAGCTATGTCGTCGACTTCCTGTCAAGCGGAACAATCGGCGATCACATTACGATTTCACCTAGAGTTTTTCGATCTTATTTCGCCCGGCTTCGTTCTAGCGCAGTCACATTAAGCCCTTTGCCTTCGCACGCACGTAGTGGAGTAGCCGGTTAGCGATTTTGATCCTTTTTTTTTTGCACGGGGTCTGGTACACGAGTGTGGTAACCCTTCATGTTTTATCCGATTCGGAGGTTGTGGGGGATCGAGCCGTAGCACGCCCTACCGAGTTCAGAACCAGTACCTCTGAACCAACTCGAAACGGATTCCTTCTCATATTTCTCGTTTCTTATCTGCGACCGTGTACTTTGGTGCAATTTCTTTTCATTTTGCTTTGAGATACGAAGGATCATTATTGATTAGGCATCAAACGCTTATATTCATCGGCTCCCCACGTGGTTTGTGTTCAGACGGTGCTGACTGCTAGTATAAACTACTGGGGGTTACTTTTGAACTGAAACTAAAGGTGCACTCGCAATGGTGATCGGGATGGAATTTCTTAAGCAGGGGGTCGAAGATGTCAAGATTGTATTGGTCTTGTTTAATCGTTCCCGGCTTCGTAATTACGAACCATTCGGTGGTAAGTCGGGTAATGCGAGTAATTAAAGATTTTTCTGGTATAGCTTAATAATCGGGGAAAGCTCGAAATTAAAGAAAATAGCGCACAAATTTGCTCATTTCATTGATTTGCTAAAAGGAATACAACGGAATTGAAAGTACACTGAAACGAAAAGTACCTCTCCCACACTATATCAGACATTGTCCTCAATGATGTGATATAAAGCGGTACAAATACAGTACAAGACTAAAAATGAAAAACAACATAAAAGTAAACTACTGCTGCTGAGGACCGCGGGCTCGGCCTCTGGTGCGAGAGCGGCGTCTGGTAGGAGTCGCGTCGGGATCAGAGCCGGTGCCGGAGGTAGCAGTAATGCTGATGCGGAGCGCCTCGAGCTCGCCGAAAAGTTCTCCAAATCGCTCATTAGTGGCCTCCTGGTTGGCAGTAATGGTGCCGAGTAAAGCATCATACTGCGCCTTCTGCCGTCGCTCCAGTGCGGCGTTCATCAGGTTCTGCTGATGAATCGCAAGTAGGACCTCCTCAAGTGTGACGGCGGGAGCAGGGGGCTGTCGGGTAGATGTCTCGGGGATGTCCTGGACAGGCTCAGCTGCGTCCATAGCGTCCTGCATCTCGTCCTCTGGAGCGTCTGTCTGATCATCATGAACCGGGGCGTGATCCGCAGCAGCTGGTAAAGCAAAGAGCCAGTTTGCTCGGTTGGATGGGTCGATGCGGGTGCGGGACGGCAGAGTGATGTGGTGGAAAATGGTGCCATTGACAACAGGGCTGTACCTGCCATCCTCTCGCTGCGCGATCAGGTGGGCGGACCGGCAGTAGCTCATGGTCAGGAATTCGGCGGCGAGGTGAGGCTAATTAGCGAGCGCGTCACCAAGCCCCAACTGAATGGCGAGGGTGGTGACAATGCCGCCTATGAAGAACGGGGAGGAGCCTCGATGTGCAATGGCCTGGATGTGATGAAGCATGAACGGGGCAGCGTTGATTGGCTCGTCATGAAGGGCACAGTATAAGAACAGAAGCTCCTTGGAGTTGAGCTTGTGGTTGCTTTCTCTAGCAAAGATTGTGTTGCAGATGACCCGGTGAAAGTAGCGGATAGCCGGGTTGTGGATGTGTGTGGCGTTGAGGCTCTGGAAGGTGGATGCACGGGTGTTGGTAAGGTCGTGCCATAGAGTGAATGCTTGTTCACTGAAATTGTCGGGCATGCGACGGTGGGCTTCGGTGCAGTGATCGAAACCTAACAGCTCGGCGATCCTGGTTTGCGTGAGGTTGAACTCCTGGCCGTGCAATCTGAATGTTACGATGCCGGTAAGCTGACTCTGAGAACCGGGAGGGGTGATGTAGCTGTAAGAGCTGAGGAACTCCAGCGTCAGAAGTTCGAAAGTAGGCTGAGGCTGACGACAGAGGTCCCACAGACCGACCTTTTGCAGTAGGCTTTGAACGCTGGACAGCATTCCGAGTTCTCGCAGACAGTCAGTGGCAATGTACCGGGTAGGTTGCAGACCGCGGTTCTGGAAGCGGATGAAACGGTCTCTCTGGTTTACTCCAGCTTCGCCTTCTCTAAAAATGATGGAATCCATAACATGCAAGAGTGAAGAGTGAGTGTGGAAGGATTTTGTGAGGTTTTGTGAGAAGAATGGTAGAATGAGGGAGATTGAGGTTCGGGTTAAATACGAGACAGTTTAAATGAAATGGGGGATGGTAATGGTGGATTAATGGGGTAGTGGAGAGGTTACGGCGGTTTTGGAATGAGTGGGTAATGTTTTGGGTAGGTTATGGATGGAGAAGAAGAGGGGACACGATGAGAAACATTTCTGTTTCTCACGATCTCTGTAATAGAGGTCGTCACGGTCGTGACAAGGGCGTGACGGTCGTGACACGCTAAATGAGCACGTCACGATCGTAAGTTAAGCGTGACGACCGTGAGGGCATGTTGTGCTGAATGATTCCCAGAAAAGAATATTTTCTCACGTTATTTATTATAAATTGATAATAATTTATTTTATTTAGTAACACTTATATTAAACACACCATATTATATATCATTTGCAACACAGTAGTATACGAACCTAAGATTGTATACATAAAATAATGTAGTCATACAGTATATGGTCATACAGTATATAGAAAAAGTAGAAAAAGTATATAAGCTGCTAAAAATGAAGAAATAATTGAAATAAAAAAAATGCATGGCATAAAGAAAAATTGAAATTACATAAACTTAAATTATGTTATGAAATCGTTACGAAAGATAAATTTAACTGGAAATGAAAATAATGAGAAAAATAATGAGAAAAATTAATAAACTAAATCACTGATAGCCGGTTCAAAGGCGTTTCTTCAGGTCTTCGATGGCGGAGTCCAAATGATAGAATTGTTCGCATGCCATGTTAGTCAATCCTATGATGTCCAATCGCATACTCTTAATGTCTTCTTTGAATAGATTAATGTCAGTTTGATAGGCATTGAGAGTGTGCATGATGTTTTGTAAGTTGTTAGCGTAATCTCCTTGATTCGCTCCAGGGGTTTCATGTACTTTGGCAGTTGGGTCAATGTCATGGTATCCAGGAGGTGTCTCGGGGTCAGTTTCAACAGCGGTCATTATATCATCTGTTATCCTGTGAGACTGAGGTGTTTCAGGAGTGGCTGGATAATCAGGTGGGTTTAACTCATAAAGCCAATTATCCTTATTATGAACACTTACTTTAGCATGATTGGGCAATGTGAACAGAGTGACTACTTCGTTCCGGATCAGGTACTCAAAAGGTGGGCGTCCTAAATTCCTTATGATATGTCTATTGAAGCAGAATTTAAGATTCATTAGGCGGATGGTTCCCAGACGGGTGCACCTGTCCAGTTGGTACCTAAGTCCTAAGGCATCAGCAATCATGGTTACAAGACCTCCTACCACTATAGGTAATTCAGGTTCTTCTTGGATGCGGGTGAAGGTTTGCATCATGAAAGGTACACCATTAACAGACTGTCCAGTATTGAAACATGACATAATAAATAATTCGTCCTTAGAGACTCCGGTAATGTTTTCTTCTTTTCCAAAGAAGGTATGGGCGAGGAATTTGTGGAAGTAACGGAGAGCAGGATTATGGATCTCATCATTGTTCATGTCATTTGGTTCAGGGTGGTAGTTTCCGGTCAGAGTTCCCCAAAAGAAATCTAGCTCCACATCCATCAATTCTACCTGTGTGGTAGTAAAAGCAAAAGGTCCACTAGGGAATCCTAACAGGTCAGCTAGTTCTTTATGGTTAAAGTCGTATTCTATTCCAAATAGGCGGAAACTAATGAATCCTTTCCTAGACCCAAAACCGCGCTCAGGTAGGTAAAGTAAGGAACTAAGGAACTCAAGGGTGAGCTCACGGTAAGTCGCAAACTTGTGTTGGATCATTGCATTCTCCCATCCGAGTCGGTTGAACAAGTACATGACACTATCATGTATACCTAAGGTTTCCATAGTCCTATCATTTGGGTACAGGGTCAAATCCATTTGACTCTGTGATAACTCTTCGAACTTCATTCTTTGGTTCCTACCTCTAAATTTGGTTTCCATATAGTTAATTGGTTGGTTAGCCATGGTCAGTGAAAATACGGTGGAAACAAATCAGTGGAAAAGACTTTAGAAAATCTATAAAAAGTGATTTAAGATAGAAAATAAGAAAATGAAATGCATAGTGTAATGGCGATAATTGTGATGTAAAATAAAACTGACAAAACAATTCAAACAAATAGTAATAACGATAATTAAAAATGCTCTAAAAGAAAAGAATAGTTTAAATAAGTAAATAGGTAAATGGGTTGCCTCCCACTAAGCGCTGTTTTTATTGTCAAAAGCCTGACGTAATGCTTTGGTTTAGATTAATCAGGGGAATTGGTGGACAATTCTAAAAGCTTTAGGTTATTCGCATAACCTCTATTTTCAACTTTATGATAGTGTTTTAGACGTTGTCCGTTTACTATGAATGGTTCACTATCCTTACCCTTAATTTCTATTGCTCCACTTGGGAATACTTTAGTTATATCAAAGGGTCCTGACCATCTAGACTTTAATTTTCCAGGAAAGAGCCTAAGTCTTGAATTAAAGAGGAGTACGACGTCTCCCACACTGAATTCTTTCCTGGATAGGCGTTTATCATGCCATCGCTTAGTTCTTTCTTTATATATCTTAGCATTTTCATACGCATCTAACCTTAATTCTTCTAATTCGTTAATGTCTAGGATTCGCTTTTCTCCGGCAGCATTATAGTTCATAATGAGAGTTCTGATCGCCCAATAAGCTTTGTGTTCTAGTTCTACTGGGAGGTGACAAGATTTTCCATAAACTAGTTTGAAAGGTGTAGTACCTATGGGTGTCTTGTAAGCGGTCCTATAAGCCCATAGAGCTTCATTAAGTTTAGATGACCAATCTTTCCGAGATATGGCGACAGTCTTTTCTAAGATTTGTTTAATCTCTCTGTTTGAGACTTCGACCTGTCCACGTGTTTGTGGGTGATATGGTGTAGCCACACGGTGTCTTACTCCATACTTAGATAGTAATTTGTCAAAGATTTTCGAAATGAAGTGCGAGCCACCGTCACTTATGACGAGTCGAGGTACACCAAATCTGGGAAAGATTATATTTTTGAAAAGCTTTATTACTACTCGTGTATCGTTTGTAGGAGAAGCTATGGCTTCGATCCATTTCGAGACATAGTCAACAGCTACGAGTATGTAATTATTACCGAAAGATGATGGGAATGGTCCCATGAAATCTATTCCCCAGACGTCGAAGATTTCTACTTCTAAAATTCCCTTTTGGGGCATTTCATCTCTTCTTGAAATATTGCCGGTGCGTTGACACCGATCGCAACTTATAACAGCGATGTGGACATCCTTCCATAGATTAGGCCAGTATAAGCCGGCTTGCAAGATTTTTGCACAAGTCTTGGAAGTGCTTGCATGTCCACCATAAGGAGATGAATGACATTGAGCAATGACATCTTCTATTTCTTCTTCGGGAATACATCGGCGAAAGATTCCATCTGGTCCTCTTTTGAACAATAACGGTTCATCCCAATAGTAATGTTTCAGATTATGAAAGAATTTCTTTTTCTGCTGGTAGGTTAGATCTGGTGGAAGAGCTCCTGCGGCTAGGTAGTTGACAATGTCAGCGTACCATGGCAGTCCTACAGTTGTCTGTATTATTTCCACGGGTTCTGGTTCATTTATATCTAACTGCGCTAGGTCGCTTCCTATTTGTGCTATCAGCTGTTCATACGGAAAATCATCGTTAATCGGCACTTGTTCGGGTTTAATACCTTCTATTCTAGATAAATGGTCCGCTACGACGTTTTCAGTACCTTTTTTATCTTTTATTTCTAGATCAAACTCTTGTAAGAGTAAAATCCATCTTAAGAGTCTTGGTTTAGCATCTTTCTTAGTTAATAGATATCGGATAGCAGCATGGTCTGTGTAAATGATTATTTTCGCTCCAACTAGGTAAGAGCGGAATTTGTCAAGCGCAAAGACAACTGCTAGCAATTCTTTTTCTGTGGTAGCGTAGTTCATCTGGGCAGAATCCAAGGTTCTACTGGCATAGTAAATCGCATGGAGTTTCTTTTCCTTTCTCTGACCCAGGACGGCGCCTACAGCATAGTCACTCGCATCGCACATGATTTCGAAAGGTAATCTCCAGTCAGGGGGTTGCATGATTGGTGCGGTGATGAGGGCTGTTTTTAGAGTTTCGAATGCCTTAAGACAATCTTCATTGAATATGAACTCAGCGTCTTTCATTAATAAACCAGTAAGAGGTTTGGTAATTTTCGAGAAATTTTTGATGAATCGTCGGTAAAAACCGGCGTGTCCTAAAAAGCTTCGTATTTCTCGAACGGTTTTAGGGGGTTGAAGATCTTTTATTACTTCAATCTTAGCTTTATCAACTTCAATTCCCTTGTCTGATATTACATGACCTAATACTATTCCTTCGTTGACCATAAAATGACATTTCTCCCAGTTAAGCACGAGATTCACTTTTACACATCTTTCTAACACCATTTCTAAGTTTGATAGGCATCCTTCAAAGCTCTGCCCGCATACAGAGAAGTCGTCCATGAACACTTCCATGATGTTGTCTATAAAATCTGCGAAGATTGACATCATACATCTTTGAAAGGTTGCAGGGGCGTTGCACAATCCAAAGGGCATTCGCCTATAAGCGAACGTTCCATAAGGACATGTGAATGTAGTCTTCTCTTGATCATCAGGATGGATAGGGATTTGGAAAAATCCTGAGTACCCGTCAAGATAACAGAAGTAAGAATGCTTGGCTAATCGTTCCAACATTTGATCTATGAAAGGTAATGGGAAATGATCTTTTCGAGTGGCTTTGTTTAGTTTACGATAATCTATGCACACTCTATATCCCGTCACTACTCTTTGCGATATCGATTCGCCTTGTGCGTTTTTCACCACAGTGATTCCTCCTTTCTTTGGCACTACATGTATTGGACTAACCCATTCACTATCAGAGATTGGATATATTATCCCGGCATCTAATAATTTCTTGACTTCTTCCTTTACTACAGTGCTAAGGGTTGGGTTTATTCTTCTTTGAGATTCTCTGGAGGTTCTGCAATCTTCTTCAAGCAGAATGCGATGCATGCAAACTGAAGGACATATTCCTTTGAGATCAGATATGTTATATCCTAATGCAGTTGGATATTTCTTCAAGACATCTAAAAGTTTCTTTGTTTCTATAGTTCCTAAATTGGAATTTACTATAACTGGTCTTTTACATTCAACGTCTAAGAATTCGTACCTTAGGTTATTAGGTAAAGTTTTCAATCCTAATGTAGGTTTATCTTTACTCGGCATGGGATCCGGTGTAAGTGCTAAACTTTCGCTTAGACTATCATCCTGATACGGTTTTCGCCAATTATCATCTTCGAGAATTGGAGGGATTTGAATTTTCATTATTTCAGAATAAGTGGTCTCCTCCAGTTCCATTTCTCTTACACATTCGTCAATTACGTCCATTAGATAGCATGTATCCTCTATAGCTGGTGATTGTAAGAATTGTGTTAAAACAAATTCAACTTTCTCTTCACCTACTTCAAAGGTTAGCTTTCCTCTTTTTACGTCTATTATAGCTCCGGCGGTAGCTAAGAATGGTCTTCCTAGTATGATAGGTGTGGTGGAGTCTTCAGAGATGTCCATGATTATAAAATCAGTAGGAATGTAGAATTGTCCTATACGTACTGGGACGTTTTCTAGTATGCCTACAGGATATTTAACAGAGCGATCGGCTAGTTGAACAGACATTTTAGTTGGTCTTAGGTCTCCCATGTCTAGCCTTTTGCAAATCGTTAAGGGCATAACACTGATACTGGCTCCTAAATCGCATAGAGCTTTGTCAATGACGAATTTTCCTATTACACAGGGTATAGAGAAACTTCCTGGATCTTTTAGCTTAGGAGGCATGTTATTCTGAATTATGGCGCTACACTCGGCAGTAAGTGTAACTGTTCCATTATCCTCTATCTTCTTCTTATTGGATAAGATTTCTTTTAGAAACTTAGCATACGAGGGTATTTGGGTAATTGCTTCTGTAAACGGAATAGTAATATTCAGCTGTTTCAGAAGTTCGACAAATTTCTTAAATTGACCCGTCGTCTTGGAACTTACTAATCTTTGAGGGTACGGAATTGGTGGTTTATAGGGTGGTGGAGGCACATAAGGTTGCTCTTTCTCCACTACCTCTCGACTTTCATCTTCCTTCTCTTCTGGATCATTCACCACTTCAGTCGGTTTATCCGGTTTTTGGTACATGGCTGGATTGTCAAGTCTTGGATCGGTAGGTCCGTCAAGTTCCTTGCCACTTCTTAATATTACAGCGTTAGCATGTCCTTTCGGGTTAGGTTGAGGTTGTCCAGGGAATACTCCAGCTGGTGTAGCAGTAGGTGCTTGTTGTTGAGCTACTTGTGAAATCTGAGTTTCAAGCATTTTGTTATGTGTAGCTAATGCATCTACTTTGCTCACTAATTGTTTAATCTGCTCACTAGTGTGAATGTTTTGGTTTAAGAAGTCCTTGTTTGTCTGAGATTGGCTAGCTATAAAGCTCTCCATCATCAATTCAAGGTTCGATTTTCTAGGGATGTTAGGAGCAGTCTTTTGATATCCTGGTGATGTAGCTGGTGCTTGACCTGGTGCGTAATAAGCATTGTTATTCTTATAGGAGAAGTTCGGATGATTCTTCCAACCTGGGTTGTATGTGTTTGAGTAAGGGTTTCCTTGAGCATAATTCACTTGATCAATGGGAGTTCCTGTCAATAGTTGACAATCAGAAACTTCGTGTCCTGGGACTCCACATAACTCACAGTTAGGTGTTACTGCAGCCACGGTGGCTGCAGGTGTTATGGCCAAGTTATCGATCTTTTGGCTTAGTTGGTCAAACTTCGCATTGACTTGGTCCATACTACTTACTTCGTACATACCTCCTTTTGTTGGTTTCTCAGTTGCGACTCTCTCGCTTCCCCAAAGGTAATGATTTTGAGCCATACTTTCGATAAGTGCATAGGCATCTCTATATTCTTTGTCCATCAATGCACCACCCGCGGCAGCGTCAATTGTCATTCTTGTGTTGTACAAGAGTCCATTATAGAAGGTATGGATGACCATCCAGTCTATTAATCCATGATGTGGACAAAGTCTAAGTAGATCCTTATAGCGTTCCCAAGCTTCGAATAATGATTCACTTTCTCTTTGCTTAAATCCGTTGATCTGAGCTCTCAGCATAGTTGTCTTGCTAGGTGGAAAATACCTATTCAAGAAAACTTTCTTAAGTTCTGCCCACGTAGTTACTGAGTTCGAAGGCAGAGATTAAGGCCAAGCTCTTGCTCTGTCTCGAAGCGAAAAAGGAAATAAACGTAGTCTAATAGCTTCTTGGGTAACTCCATTGGCTTTTACGGTATCTGCATATTGCACAAAGACCGAAAGATGAAGATTCGGATCCTCGGTAGGATTTCCGGCGAATTGATTTTGTTGCACGGCTGATATCAACGAAGGTTTTAGTTCGAAATCATTTCGGTTGATAGCCGGCGCTGCAATGCTTGAATGCGGTTCACCTTGCGAAGGATTAGCGTAATACTTGAGTGGATGAGTTTGTTCTTCAGCCATCCCTGCGTCTGGTTTTACGACTGGTTTAGGCGGATCTAATTGAAGATCTGGAATATTGTAATTATTTTCGAAATCGAATATACGTCTTCTTACGTGTAAGAAGCGTTCCGATTCAGGGATTAGAGGTTGCAAGTCTTCGCTTTTAGAGCGAGTACTTGGCATACACTCGGAGATTAGATTAAATTAAATAGTTGATACCTTAGTCTAGACAATGCTACCTAAATGCACTAGTAACTAAATTAAGGAATCCCCGGCAACGGCGCCAAAAACTTGATGGGCTAAAGACGTGTCTACTTATGCGTCTAGCGGTATCTTACTGCAAGTGCACAGCCTATCGAAGTAATATTTAAGATTATCGATCCATAGGGATTCTATTGTCACTTAGTGCTAGATGAACTTCTAGTTTAGCTAAGGCGAATGGTGGTCACGATTGTTGTTGGTTTTTAAGACTATTAAAGGCGGAATTAAATTTAAGTTTTTAATAAAATAATACTAAGGCGGTCGGTATGTAATTATACTAACTTAGGTGGGTCAATCTAACCTAGGCTTATAAAGATGTTCGCTTAATCTATTCGGTAGAGATTACTAGTTTAAATACCCTCAACTCACACTCTCGTTGTCTTGTATCAGATCTTATCCCTAAAGCCCTATGCCTGCTCTCGCTAGCCCATAAGTGTTTAGAGGTAATTTTTGGAGACTAAATAATTCTAATTTATCATAAAGCGCTCTCGCTGTGTTTAATTTAAATGCCTAACTTTAGCTATCTGGTTAAATCTCACACTCTCGTGGTCTTGACCCAACCTAATACCCTTTTCTTACTCTCGTAACGAAAAGGTCTATTTTAATTAAAAAGTATCATCCAGAATGTTAAGTGATTAATTATTTTAGCCTATGGTTATATTTTACCGGTTAAGTTCGTTATAACTACATACCGCCCTAAGGTATTTAGCTACTCATCGAGGTTGAATCAGACACAGGATTAAATAATAGCTTACTCATGGCAGAAAAATAAATAGACATTATAATTAAATTAAAGTGCAATAAATTGAAAAACCTGATTAACAATTATCTGAGTAGACTCCTTCTTCCACAGACCGGAAGGCTTGGAGTAGGCGGAAATAAAAATTAAAACGAATGCTGAAGGTTGGAAACAAATAAAAGTGTAACAATTCCCTAATGT
Source organism: Lathyrus sativus (assembly GCA_963859935.3). Taxonomy (NCBI): domain Eukaryota; kingdom Viridiplantae; phylum Streptophyta; class Magnoliopsida; order Fabales; family Fabaceae; genus Lathyrus; species Lathyrus sativus. Next base: position 215,241,112 of record OZ012735.1, on the reverse strand, counting down.
TGGAAATTGTTACACGGTTGGTTTGGATACAAATAAAACAAGACAGGAAAGAAAATAATGCTGGAATAAAAATTCTGGTACGTAAGGTAATTCGGCAGAGCTTCCGCAGGAAATTTGGATAATGAAGTCTCCCCCCTTGAGTTCTCCTGAGCTGGTACTATTTATAGAGCTTTTAATGGGCTGGAGTCTTGGTCTCTTGTTTCTTGGGCCTTGCTGAAGTGGTTGAGAAAATGTTGGAAAGTGGCAGCAAAAAATGGGAGAAGTCGTCTTCACGTGCTGCCTTGAGGAGAATTACTAGGAGAAGTGGTCTTCAGTGGTGGCTTGACGTACTCTGAGTCAAAACCAAGTTTTATCCTTGTCACGGGCGTGACAAGGTCTTCACGTTCGTTATTTGATGATTTTAAGTGTCACGGTCGTGACTACTTCCTCACGGTCGTGATAGCCCAAATTGGGGTGTCACGGTCGTGACACCCTTGTAATGACCGTGGCTGTTACAAATTATGCAGACTTTTTGCAGGCTTCTGCCTTGCTTCATTTCTTGTGGTTTCTTTCGTTCCTTTCTTCTTAATTCATGATTCGGCCTCACATAACGATGTACCTGCAAAATAGTAAGAAAAACTCGAGAAATCGAGCGTTAAAACGGTGAATGCGCGATAAAACGTCAATGAAATCTAGCGATATAATCGATGCGTTTTCTCGTCATCAGTGACTATCCTAGAAACCAAAATAAAAGCTAGAGGTAAGAAAGATCTAACCGACTTGTACCACACTCCATAGCAAGCAAAAAAAGAATTTCATCCGATTTAAAGCATAAGCTAATGAGCGAGCCAAATAAAGGCTAAGATCCACAATACTCCAAGCATAGGAATAAGAGTCCTAATTCTAAGTCCAAAGGTCCATGAAGTCCAAGATCTAAGAGTAGTCCAAGAGCATAACCACAAAGTTAATAGCACCAAGTTTTTTTTAGAGATCTTTTATCCTTTATTAGTGTTTTGAACAAGGTATGGTCCAAGTGGACAAAACAGAAATGACATAAACATAAACAAAGATATGATTTGAAATGATAAAATGGAAGCATAAAAGTAAAGAAATAAAGAGTAAGAAGAGAATATAAACAAAATTAAACAAGGATATTGTTAGTGAATTAGTAATTAGTGGTTAGAACATATGATCAATGATGATTAATTCTTGCACTTAGACCAAAGTTAATGAAAACTCATTAGAGGATTGATAGAATCAAAGCCTCCTAACAATGATTTTCATAGGTATTGGACTTAAGACAAGCAACTAATCATACTTGGACTTTTAAACGTAAGTTTGAGCCACGAATGATCATTTTCCGATTAAGGGACACTTTAGCGCTATGTTAAGCAATCGTAATCGGGTTTATGTAGAAACCACGACTATCTGAGGCCGGTCAATAAAATGTTAGTGTTAATACATGTTAGAGAAGTGATATGTAAATCACTCTCCTAAAACATACCACACAAAAAGAAAAGAGGTAGTGATCTCATCATAATCAAGATTTTTAATCAATTAATCAAAGGTAATCTATCACTATTCCAAAGTATGGAGAATTATCTCAATGATTATTCATCCATAGATTTGAAATAATGAAGATTAAACAACCTTGATAATCAACAATCTATGATCCATAGATTTCATCGATCAAAAATAAAAAGAAGAAGAAAGAAAATTAAAATGAAGAGAAAACCACAATTTGAATTTTAAATTGATTAAATCATCATCAATATCAATCACTTCTCTTGGTGGATAAAATCGACACCCAAAGTCATTGATATTGATGAGATCTTATCAAAATTCAAGATCCAAAACAAAATCTATTTTAAAAAATTATTTCAAAAGAAAAACAAATGTTAGAAAAAATATTAAAAGAAAATTGGAAAAAAAAGAAAGAAAGTGAGGTTTTAAAGTAAAACAAAATGCTGATAATAATAAAAAGGCCTCACGGCCCATGATTGGTTAAAAAAAGTTCAAAAAATAAAAATAAAAATAAAAAGTAAAGTAAAATGAATCTGAAGTTATAAAACTTCATCATCTTCTCCAAAACACACGACAACGGCCATGGATATCACTTCAAAGCTCTCTCAAATCGGAGCGGCGGGACACGAAAAATACGCGGTTGCAATCGAAATCAAGAGCTCTTCACAACAGTACCAACAATTCAAAGAAACACAACAAAAAGTAATGGATCGAAACTGACGGTGAAGCTCAATCTACCTTCAAACTCAGGTGAATGATGAAATCGAAACTCTCTTCTTCTTTCTTCTTCTTCTGAATGAATTCTGGTTCGAAATTGATCTCTGTTTGAGGTTAATTGAAATTAATTTGGTGAAAGGAAGTAGGAGAAGAGAATATGAACAAAATGTTTCGTAGTGAGGAATTGAGGAAGAAAATTAGCAGAGATTTTTTGGCTTGAAAAGCTTGAATGAAAATGAGTGAATGTGAGTTGTATTTATAGATGAGAGTGAGTGAAAATGATTTGCCGTTTGTGAAAAAAAATTGTTGCGTTTTGAATTGGGTGTGTTGTGTGAACGGCGTGACTCATGTGCATTTTTTCATGTCGTTTTGGAATTTCTCTTTGTAGCTCATGAAGTCGTTTTTCTTTTTCTTTCAGCTTTTGTTGTAATTTGAATGTGACGTGGAATATTTTCATCAACTGGCTCACGTGCTATTTATTTTTTTGCAGCAGCTTGTGAATATGGCTTTGATAAGTGATGAATTGTTTCCTCAGCTCAACCTCAATTTCGAGCCGTTTTCGCTCTGTTTTCAAGTACGTGACGTGGATTGGCTCTCAGGGCTTAATTACGGTTCGGCTTCAATTTCGTTTGCATCAACTTCAGCCAGAAAATGGATTTTCCAAAACCTTTGCATCATGCACCTCTTTTATATGAACCCTGTCGTGTATCTTTATATGACAGAAATGTTTCCCAACCTTCATTTGCTGTATAATCACGACGAACAAGTTCAACCTCTTCTGGCTTAATTTGGTGATGAATATCCTGGATTCCAGCTTCTCTGGTCCGAACATCTCGACATTTTAAACCCAAGTCTTCCATTCTAGCTAATGCTAGCTCCCTTATATTCCCTTTCTCAACCCCAGAAGTAACCAAAGGCATCGGAATATCCCGCTGAACTCTATAAACACATGTCCATGGAGGTACCATTGCAAGGATCCTTGCTATGATGTCCACAAGTTGCTCAGGTGGATAATTTCTATATCTGCCAGTTTTCCAGAGCTCATAAAGCCCAGTTCCCCGTATCACAAGAGTTGGGTATATTTTAAGTCCATCGGCTCTAAATTTGGGACTTTAAAAAAAAACTCTCGGAAACTTTCCATGTCCCTTTCAACACCAACATTTGGAAGATCAGGCATCATGTGAGCAACAACCTTGAAACCGGCATCTTTAGCCATGAAAAAATAATCAGCTACAGCCGCAACAGTATGTCCTCTATTAGTGTCACGAGCAACATCCTCATAGGTACTTTGGACTCCAATCTCCAATCGTGTACAACCATAAGAAAGCATCTGTCGCAAGTGAGGCCCAAGACAATAATCTGGCCTCGTTTCAATTGTCATGCCAATACACTTGGTTGCACTATGCTCAGAGTACGTTACGGCCTCCTCTGCATTGGCAGAAGTGTGTCCCGACAAAGCATCATGAAGATTCCTTATAAAGTAATCATGATAATCCTCCGGAAGAGACATGAAATTTCCACCCATCAATGACATCCAAGGCCTTTATTCGGTCAATATCAAAGTCAATGAAAGGAACAGAAGGTAGCCGCCGTCTTGTGCAGAATTCATCGTTTTTGCTTTCACTGATTGGGGAATGATTACTACTCTTGCTTAGCCTATGGTGTTTGCTCAACCTAGTCTTGGCAGTTTCAAATTCCTGACTTTTACTGATTCCTGGCGTAAGTTTCCTCTTGCCAACATCTCAAAGCATTTGTTGATATTTGATTGTTAACAAGGGAGAAGTAAAACAGCCTTTTTGTGTAAACAATTGCAATGTTTTCTGGTTAGGAAAACGAATCAGAGATTTGACAGGGGACCTTATTCCACCGTTACCAACTCTTACTTGGCTGACTAGGTGATGTAGCCAGACAACCAGTTCAAGCATATACAATTCTGTTATATCTTTATCGGCATGGTGTAGTGTTTCAATTCTCAATAAGTCTGACTGGCCCGCAGGTTTGACGTCGGACCCTGTGTTTGCCCATTCTCCAACCCATCCAAAGCCATGATGAACTTTGGTTGTGTTAGCAGCAATAGGAACAAGCTACTTCAATGTTTTCTCCATTTCATCTTTGATTTGTGGGACAGTAAGCTCTTCTTTAACCTGAAATTACTGTAACTTCGAGTGCAGTGCTGATTTTACATTAGGAGGCAGCCCTTGATATAGAGCATCCCGAGTATTGGGAGGCACAGAACCTGATCGAGACACCAGAGTATCAATTTGAGTGATAATGTTTGCATAATGTAGAGCAAGACCAGAAGCCCCAACTTCTTATGGTTGCCTTGAGAATCTTTCACTTGCTTATCCATATCGACACTACCAAATGCTTCGTTTATCTCCAAATATAGAAAATGGACGATATCTACAAGCTTTTCCATCACCTCTTCCAAAATCTTGGACCACAGTGATTTTTCTTCAAATTTCTTACATGCTTCTTTTGACTCTTCAGTTCTGCTTTTAAAATTGCAAGGTTGTCTCCTCTCTGTGTGGCATTTTTGATAAAACTAGATTCTTGATTTCCCGATGTTTGAGAAGAAACTTCTTTGCCATGCACACTTGTCTTCCTTAAATCCATTTCCATGTTCCTAATATGATCGTTCTCCTGGACAAACATTGTCGGTTGGTCCCTCACAGCTGATAATTTGAACCACAAGAAATCCTCTATCGAACTAAAAAGAGTCTGTTGATCTCTAAGCAAGCGATCAATATGTCTTCGAGAACCTGATATGATGGCATATAGCAGCAAATTTTTCTTATCATATGCCGTTCGGCCTACCCGATCACCGGTTCTCAACATTCTTTCACACTCCTCTGATGCAGCAGTCGCAACCTCTTCTGGCACCATTCTTCCGGTATTAATCCACTCTGTGAGTAAAGGAGCAAATTGATGTGAAGCACGCGAAGATAAAGCAACATTTCTTGCTTCATCGTAATAACCAGACCTCAGACAAAAATATATCTATTGCCACATGGTATCAAGAGGAGATTGCCGCCGAGCATCACCAGCATCAAAATCCAGTACCTCATAATCCCTCAACCGAATCCGAAGGAAGGCGCGAATTCTTTGCAAATTTCCGACACCGCCACCAAGTGAAGCTTGTGTAGGATGATTAACAGTTGAGGATGACCGGCTTATCAACTCAAATAATCTATAAGCAGCTATCAACCCTTGTTCAAAGGAGTAGAAATTTGTTGCTGCTTGATTCAATCCCAGGCCACTTAAAGTTACAGCAAAAAGAGCAGTTACAATTTCACCATCATAATTGAGATTGGAGGTACCATTAGAAAGCTCCATTTCACTATATAAAGATCAGCAAACTCATCTTCACCATCTTCTGGTGTTGCTGACTTTGATATTAATGTGAATGAGATGTCAACTCCTGTTATCACCTTCAACAATCCTTATAAAACAGCTGCGGGATGAGCACTCGTTCCGCCGATAACCCAAAACTGTTCATTTCTCCACTAATCATGTAGTGTGATATCTGACCACTTGATCTCAAGTAGTGCAGGTAAGCATAGTGTGACTGTGATTCCAAGCAAGAACACCAGAAAAGTTACGCTGAGTGATTGGACTATAAACTGTCCAGAAAATAAGGATAGTGCAGGTAGGAAGCAATACACAATCAGCAACATTGAAGTGAAAGGGTACATTCCAATATTGAAATATGCTACTCTTTGCAAGAATTTCATTCTAGGACTAGCCAATAAGGCGTTGTTTCTTGAGAAGAAGATTTCGACGGAACCTGTCGCCCAACGAAGCACTTGGTGTAGCCTGTCTGTTAAATTGATTGGAGCTGTTCCTCTAAATGCATCTCTTTTTGTCACACAGTAAACTGATCTCCACCCTCTGTTGTGCATTCTGTAACCAGATTTCCTCTGTCACTCTCTTGGTATAATTCAATACTTTTTTTTTAAAACCACTGAAGTTTTGCAGCTCAATAAATGACTTCCACTGACAGTGCAAATGGTGACAGGCTTTCTCACATCAAGCATTAGCAAGTCCATCATAATTTTCACCAAAGATACTCTTGTTTCACTATGAGCACAAAGATTTAAAAGAAACCTCTGCAGTTGGCCTTTATAGAGTGGTTGCACCATGCGAAATAACCGAACCATGGCATGCAAGGCTTCTGTATTGGAGAAGGATGTCGCACAGAGATTGTAACTTCGCTTTATGTCATTTTGAGATGATCCACACTTTTCATCAGAGGTTTCAGAAAAAATCTCTTCGGCTTTATTATGCACGCCAAGTGATTTTCCAATTTCCTTTAGCAGGTTAGTGAGCACATTTATCACAGAAAATATTACCCCGAAAGTAAAAGGGGGCAGGTTCAGTGAGAATGATATCATCCCAGTCACACAACCATCTGAAGAACTTGATTGCACTGTAAATTTGCAAATGGTGACACCAGAAGTTTTAAACAATGTAACTTTCAGTAAGAAATCCTTATTTTCAAATGGAAAATCTGTTGCAACTGGCCCAATTAATGAATCTGAATATAGATTGTAAGAGGTAGACAAAGGGAGAGCATCAAGGACCTTAGTTTGTAACTGTCCAACCAAAGCACTCTGATTTTCAGCATCACTTCCAATGTTCAAAAAAAATTAGCAACTTCTACATGCTTCACTGTCCCATCAAAAGTCATTATTTGAGGACATACCTTCAAGGCAACAACAATTTCACTACACTCTGCACCAAGATAATCAATCTGTGACCCAACTGTATTATCAATTTTAGACTTATAAAAACAACTCTGTTCATCATCACAGAAGGATAAAACAACAGATACTCCTGGAAAAAAAGTAGCTCTGAGATTGGTTTCCATGTGATGCTGTTCAGAGGGAATATGCAAAGATCCAGAGACAAGGCTGGATGTAGCAGTAATAGCATTGAAAACCGAACATGCCCAGTTCCACATTCCACTATTCCCTAAAGCAGATTGAGAATTTTTCATTCCATCAAAACATTTAAAAAAAACTGGTCCACGCTTGCCCCAAAATCAGGTTCTTGAAAACCATCTTTAAGATCCATATGAGTAGAAAATGGCACACTTGATTGGATATCAAACTTGACTTGCACAGACAAACTTTTGAATCTTCGATTAAAACTAAATCACTTTGAATTTATCTGAATTAACCTCTAGGAAAATAAATCCATAGATGAACACAACCTGGACTGATGAACCTTGATCATAATAGTCATGGACCAAACTTCTCATAGAACACTGCTTGATAAACCACTGGATTTCAATACAAGACAATTTGACCTTGAACAATCTCATTTCCTGAGAAAATATCCTACCACCACGGGTAACTTATAGTTGAAGTAAACTCTTGATAGTTTGACCAAGATGAGGTCAAACGTCCGTCTGATTTAAACTTGAATGAATGTCTTTGCCATCAATCTCCTTGCAAAACCCTAAACACACAGAGAAGAAGAAGAAACAAACAAATTGAAAAAATATTTTTTGGTATTTTGATTCGATGTTAGTAAACAGAAACAAACATAAAGCAAGTAAGAATCAACAAGGGACCTAAGAGAATCAAAAAGTATGATCTTGTTTGCGTATGTAATGATGCAAATGAAATGTGGGATCTTAGGGGTAAAAATTAGGGTATTACAGTCACTAGGGGAGAAATTGGAAGTGAATGAGGTTGGTTTCCAGCTGCAAACAGAGCTATGCATATCATGATATGTGATTGAAAATCTCATGACATGAGAGATTGAAACTCTCATTAGAAGGGTCTAGAGGGTTCTAGATCACTCATACATCATCCATATATTGAGTAGAGGTGATCCAATGCAAGGGTTGGTGATGATTGAAGGAGAGAGCATAGATTGAGATTGAGATTTCTTGGCTTGCAATTGGATTCGGTTTCACCAAATTCTTCACTTTCCATCCATTTTCTTGATTGAAACTTCTTCCATGGATGCTAGGGATTGAATCCAGATCATAATCAAGAAGAATTCGTGGCTAATTGGTGTTCTTGAACTCAGAATTTTCCACCTGCAACTCACCATCGGATTTCAAGATTCAGGAGCTTTCAACCGGTTCTTTTGCATACAGAAGCAAGGAAAGGATCCATTGATCGTGTCTGGAAGGTTGGAGAGCTTGAATTGAAGGTTTAGTGCATCTGTTCATCCAAGATTTTCAGGTTAGTAACTTTATTCCTCTAGCATGAATTAGGTAGAATCAAGATGAATTAAGGTGTTAGATGCATTGTAGAACAGTGTAGGAACGATTTCAGACCATAAATTTGAGAATTAGTGACTCATTTAGGGTATTACCATTTTCGGTTGAGAATTGGATATGGAGAATCTTGAGGTTTCAGAAAGAATTAAAGGCATGAATGAGTTCGTGAGGGAATTTGGGACATGTTTCATTAAGGGATCGTGGCCTATGGTGGACTCTATGATGAAGTAGGGTTGTGGAATGGTGACCGGAGCACCACCGGTGGTGGTCGAAGCTGGGCACGAAGTTCAGAGGTTCAAAAGGTAGAAGATGACCCTAGAGCCATTGGATGGGGGTTGGACTTTGACTGAGTGAGTGATCCAACGACCACGTTTTGATTTCAATTTGTGAAGGAGTTCTGATTATGAAACGCACCGTTTCATTTAATCAGTGGTTCTGGGCTTAGTGGAAAGATTGTTATCCCCACCCCCCTGAAGGCCCAATCCATTATTTGAACTGTGTATCATTGCTATCTGCACCGTGTGCTTGTCTATTATTGTTTGATTTTCATTTTTTTTCCATTTTATTCATGGTTCTTGGAAAAATCATATAAAATTGAAAATTAATCCAATTAATCCCATTTTTTTTGCATTTTACTCATGATTGAGTCTAGTAATTTTTAGATAAAAAATATTTTCATTTCATGTATTTTATGATTTTATGGGAATTTTATATTTTAATTGATATTAAAATGGTTATGTTTGATACATAATTTTGTGGAATTTTGTGTGATCATGTGGTGATGATTTTCATCCTAATTTTTTGTGTGTGATTAGGTTAGACATGTATGCTCCCATATCATTTTTCTCACATTTTTGTGATGAAAATAAGTGTGCTTTCTAGGTTGAGATTTAGGTGCTTCCTTTTAGGGTTTAGGTTTAATGCCTCATAATGTAGAATTTATTTCTAGGTCTAATTTTATGATTTGATCTCTGGAATTAATATGGTAGAGTCATGATTGACCTAGATTCCCATAGATATTTTTGTAGGATCTTACAATTGGTTTTAGTATTTTAGTTAGGACTAACTTTAGTACTAGGTTTTAGGTGATCCTAACTTACTAATTCAACTAGTTTAACTTCTTTAGTACCCTTAGATTAGGGTTTTGCTTTGTTTGCCTTTGGTTGAGATTGAAGACAAGTTGAAGACAAGGTGAGGATGCTTGAAGTTGCTTGGGGTTGCTTGGAGCTTGGAGTTGTCTGTGCCTGAAGGTGTCTGATGAAGATTTAGGAGATAGGAGACATAGGGAGAGCCTTAGAATTAGAATGATTTCTTTCACAAATGTGGAAAGCATCTTGTGCTTCCATTCCTCCCAATGACTAAAAGTCCTTCTAAGATATTCACATCCCTCCTTTGGAGGGATGAGTGGCCTTATCTGGGAAGTAGAACTTTGAGGGAACCAGTCTCTCATAATGATAAACCCTTACAGGCTTCCTTTGGTTGTCAATATGCTGTTTATCATTTCCACTCATTCTGTTAAATCAATTGTCTTCTGGTTTGAGTATCTTGAAAGATGTTGGACTTGAGTTTGAAGATGAGGACTTCACTGAAGAGTGTGGAAGAGGATGATTCCTTGAGCATTGCCATTGCAGCTGAAGCTTGAAGAGCAAGAAGACTAAGTTGATGCTTATGAAGAGGATTCAATTGAGATTGAGTGTAGAGCTGAGGCTTGAGGAATAAAAGATAAGTTGACACTTACACTGATGCTTGGAGAGCTTGAAGGAATCAAGTTGATACTTGTAGTTAGAAGTGAAGCCTGAAGGTGGAATTGACTGAAGAGCTGAAGCTTGGAGAAGTGAAGCCTGAAGGTGGAATTGACTGAAGAGCTGAAGCTTGGAGAAGTGAAGATAAGTTGATACTTATGTTTGGTGGATTGAAACCTTGGAGGAGCAAGTTGATGCTTGTTAGTGAAGCTGATAGCCTTGAAGGGTGAAGACTGGATTGTTGTTAGAAGAGCTGAAGCTTGGAATTGGAAGAGGGAGTTGTTGATCTGCTTTCTTGTCTGTTTTCTTTCCTGTGCTGATGTGACTTGGTTGATTTGCTTGATGCATTAGAATAAGTTCATATCTAGATAGAATTAAGCTAGGAGCATGATTGCACTAGAGGTTGAGTTGCTCCCTCTGCTTGTATTGTTATTGTATGGCTTTGCTTGCGGGTATTCGGTAGAGCCCAAATCCCTTGCCCATGTGGTTTGTGTTGCTTGATAGCACTTTATGTCATTTCCTGTATGATTGCAGTTATATGTTGCTTGATGGCACTTTATGTTTTCTTCCTCGGTATGATTATTGTTACTCATATCTGGCTTGAGGTTGAGATGAGCTTGTGGAGGTTGATGCCCCACACACATTTCCTCCCTCACTTACATTGCATACATTTTACTGTATATCTGTTTACTGTTTAAGCTGATGCTTTATCTGTTTCTGTTTATCATTGACATGATCCCCTAGGAATCTCATTTCCTTTGATGAGGAAGTGATGATTAGAACTTTAGGTTGAAACCTATGCATGATAACTTCTAGGAGTTCCCTGTTTCAAACTTCAACTATAGGATGAATCCTTGGCATGACAACATTAGGACTTGATAGTCTCCCCTTAGTTGAACCCGTTCTCTTCTTATCTCAAAACAGCTTAAGATACAGTAATCATGAATGATTTCTTTCGTACGTTACGAGCCTTAAGCTATCTGAGAAAGGATTGTTGGAGAGCTTCTTTTCAACAGTCTGGATGCTTAGTATGGCACCCTTTGGGTGACATGCGACGCATTCACTCTCAGGTCATAGTCTTTAGTGCGATTGAAATTGCAAACACAATAAAAAACACTTCTTCCGTAAAAGACAGAAAACAAACTTCAAACCTTTTTGCCCCGTGGGCCCATAATTCAAAGGAAAGCTTTTCTGAAGAAAAGAGTGTCGTTAAACTTCAGTTCTACCGCAAATAGGCTTTGTCCCTAACTGCTGGAACTGTTGTTTAACCCTACTCGATAAAAACAGATGAATCTGAATCCCCGCAATCCGTAGTAACCCCAACTACGTAAGCTCTGATCTCTCATACCTGTTGAGAGTACGTAGGCACAATACTGATGTATTGGCGAGCCACCTTCCCCGTAACCCGTAGTTAGCCGAACTACGTTGATTCTGATTTCTCATTCTCTGATGAGAATACGTAGGCATAAAGTGCGACGCTTTGTCGAGTCATTTTCTTTTCTTTTTCAGACCAGCCTTGATAGGTAGATAGATAAACCAACCCGTCCAGTAAACACAACAAGCGTGGATCCCATCGAGTACGACGGACGTGAGGGGTGCTAATACCTTCCCCTTGCGTAACCGACTCCCGAACCCAGACAGCGGTTGCGATGACCTTGTCTTATACCTTTTTCGTCAGGTTTTTCCGATCGTTTCCTTTCCCGTTCTGAGGGATAAATAACGAAAGGTGGCGACTCTTCTGTTTTGCCGGCACCTTATTTTCGCTGAAGCGACAGTGTGGGCCTTCAGGCAGACGGGAATAAAAGGTTTAAGATGATCGAGGAAAAGATGAAGAATCTCGAAAACCAAAACTCTTTGGGGCTCGACATGTCCAATCTAGGGTTGATACCGGGAGTTAAGATTTTACCAAAATTCAAAGTTCCAGAATTTAATAAGTACAAAGGGACAACCTGCCCCAGAGTACATTTTAGATCTTATTATCAGAAGATGCCTGCCTATTCAGATGATGAGAAATTGTTGATGCACTTTTTTCAAGATAGTTTATCAGGTCCTTCTCTAGAGTGGTACATAGGTCTAGAGACGATGCATATCAGAAGTTGGAGAGATCTGGGGGAAGCTTTTGTCCATCACTATCAATATAATAGTGACTTGGAACCAAATAGAGTTCAGTTGCATAATCTGTCTCAGAGGAGCAATGAAGGGTTTAAAGAATACGCGCAGAGGTGGCGGGAACTAGCAGCGAGAGTTCAACCACCGATGGTGGAAAGAGAGCTTATTGATATGTTCGTGGTAACCTTTCCTGGAATATATTATGAGAAGTTGATTAGAAATATGTCTGGGAGTTTTTCTGATTTGATCATTGTTGCACCCTAAAATTTGCCTAACCTTTTTCCTTACTTAGCTTATGTTTCATTGCATTTATTGTAGCATTAGCATATGCATTGCATCGTCACGTGTGCAGGGATCAAGAGGTATGCTTATAAAGGAAGGGCTACCATCATGTTATAAGGTTATTCAAAAGTCTTCATTCAAGTATTCAAGGGTTAATATCCTCAGCAAAGAAGTCAAAGATCCTCTAGAGAAGTGGCTAAAGCCAAGTGTGCATATCTCCTAACTTGAGGGTCATGGGAGATCATCAGATGATTGTGAATCCATGGATATGGGTATCAAGCATTGAGATAGCTCATGAGATGTCTTTAAAGTCATTATGGAGCTTGGGTAAGTCACTATGCAAGGTATAAGAAGCTACAACCAAGATTGGTGCAATTAGGGTTTCACCTGGTCAACCCTAAGTCAACAGGTGAATTGAAGGAGGTTGAGACCTAATTTCAAGGTCATGTGATCAAGGAGTGATATTTTGAGACACCCAAGGGATGATTCCAAGACCAACTCATCAATAATCAAGAGTGTGAGAAGTTCCTAGGCTAGGGTTTCTAAGCTTGACAGTGTAAAATCCCCTGGTTTAGTGCCTAACTTCAAGACCACATAACTCAAGATGAAAGTTCCACATCATCTTGACCCCAACATGGAACTTTTAGAGCATGTTCATACCTTTAATTTGAGTACTATAAGTCCTTGATAGGGTTTATAGAACTCAAGTTATGAAGCAGACAAGTTACAGGTCATCAGATGAATGTGATTTTGGTACTTGAAAGTCAACCAACTTCCATGCCATATTTGACCTAGAAGGAGACCTCACCTATCCTTGACCCAAACATGAATGTTGTTCCTTATCATATTAGCTTTCCAAAGAGTACTAGAAGTCATTGATTGGAGTTTTAGAACTCAAGATATGAAGCTTGCAAGGCAAGGGTATTTTGGGAAACTTGGATTATAGGTCATTTGGGATTATAGATCCATTTCACCACTTTGCATACCTCAAATGCAAATTTGTCTAACTTGAAAGTTGCTAAAAATGGGGTTATTTGATCAACCAAGCACCAAGGAACCATTGATATGGCTTGAATCGAAGACTGGTTGAAGAAAATTTCATAAAAAGGAACTTTAAAGGCATTTAAAGTCAAAAATTCAAATTAATTCATAATGGACCATTTCAAGACAAGTTTGTGCATATTTTGAGTGTATTCAACATTTCAAGAACATTGGCATTGGTAGATTTGAAAATTGAGTCATAAAAACACCTCATTTCACATGTTTCTTAAGCTTGAAGAAACAAAATCAACATCCACCATTGATCCAAAACAAGGAGATAATCCCATCCCTTCATGTTCCTAACACTACCAACAAATGAATTGAAGCATTAAGAAAGCTTGGAGGCTCTGTTTTCATGCACTTACACAAGTGAAAAAGTGGAGAAGTTGGATTTTCCAATGGGCCAGAACAACCACTTATGGGCTTCAAATCCAATCCAAATCAATTCTATATAAGTGCTAGATCATTCCCAGATGAAGATTGATGAAGTTTGGTGCCAAATTCAGTTACAAGCAGTTAGAGAAAAGTGGAGCAAGATTGAAATACAAATTTCAAGAATCAAGAACTCTCAAGGCAAATTGATCATTCAAGAAGCTTCCTGAAGGATCCTTGAAGCTTTCTGCATTGATTGGAGCAAGAATCATCAACAAATCACACCTTTGTTCAAGCTTTTACATAGGTTCTTTCCTCTCAAAATTCCTCTTAATTTAGGGTGAATTAGAACTTGAAATGCATGTGGTTAGGTTCCCTAAGACTCCTAAATGAATTTAGGATATGTTAGGTGATGGATTATGACAATTTTTGGAATGGCACGTTTTCTTGTTGCTCTCGGTTTGGCTTGTTCTTGAGAGAAAAATGAATTTAAGATATGGAGTGTTGATCAGTGTGAGGAGAGGAAGAGAATGATACCAAGAAATCCACGTTTTGTTAAGTTTTGGAAACTGGTACGGTGGCATCCCACCGGAGAAGACGACCAGAGTCTTCTCCGACCACCGCTGATGCGTTTCCCCCCTTTCTCAGGTTTAAATTGCCAGATGCATTGATGGTCGTTAAATCCTGATGGATCCTTGACTCTTTCCTCTCATCCAATTGCCGTGAGTTAGTTTCAAGAGGTGTGTACTTTTTAAATTACGTGGCGTGATGTAAGGCGTTGGATCTGGTTACTTAATGATTGTATGTCTTGGATTAAGACGTATGGTAGTCCTTGGTTGACTGAGTACACATGATCCCTTGGGTTTATTAAAATGTTAATTGGACCTGGGCCCAGAGTTGTTACTCACACCCCTTTTCTGAGGCCCATTCCATTTTGAACTTGTTTTTTTTGCTATTCAACACGCCAGTTTATTCTTTTTCATTTCTTTTTTCTTATTTTTATGTTTTATTGCATGATCATTTTAATTCATTAAAAATAGTGAAATACACCCATAATTCTTGAATTTTCCCCTCCGATTCCTTAATATGTTAATTGATTTTACATATAATTGGATTAATTTTTGAGCTTTTTTTCAATTTAATTGCATATTTTCCATGTTACGTGCTTTTAATAAATATGAAATTGACATGTTCATCTTGCTGATGTTATTTCTTGATAGATACTTCAAATAAATTCCTGATTTTTTGCATGCTGATTTTTGACACATTGTAGAGTGTTGTAGTATTTTTGTTCTAATTTTTAGGATCTGTTTGATTAGGGTTTGAGGTGGACCTTTAGAACCCTTCTCATTTACATTCCCCCTAGAACACTTTGTGGTTTAGCATTCTGTTCATACCCTTAGGCTTAGAATTTTGACTTGAAATTTTACCATAGATTCCTAACATCTTGAGGATCTATTAGGAATTTTATTAGGAATTTAGGACTTGTTTTCATATTTTTCCTGGATTTTACATTATGGCTGATGTTAGGGTGTTCCCAATTTAGCATTCCACCTAGTTTTGCCTTTAAGTGATCTTTTAGCAAATCTTAAGCACCCAATCATTACATGAACCCATAGTACATAGGTTGTGACCTTTGTAGGGTAATTTTCAAGATTTCAATAGGTCATTAGCTCCCTTAGGATGGACTTCCTTTAGAGCTTAACTATTAGGGTTTCTTTAGAAGCTTGTGTGAATGATTTCTCTCCCTTGTGTGGCTTCTTTGCTTGGCCTTGCTTTGTCCTTTCCACTTCAACCACCTAGGCCTCTTTTGGATCCTTCTAGTGAGAGCCTAGTTCCTCCTGTGGAGGAACTCTGTGCATTCCATGAAGAAGTTGAGCCACTGAGGGCCACTCTTTGAATGTGTTGAGATTGGTTGAATGCCATAGTAAGCTCCTGCGGAGTTTACTTTGCTTCCCATCCTCATCCTCCTCTTTTCTTTCCTAGTCCTATGACAATTAGGATCCTCTTTGTGAGAGCCTAGTTCTTCCTGTGGAAGAACTCTGTGCATTCCATAAGGAGTTGAGCCTTGAGGACTCAAGTACTTGGTGCACACTTTCTCCTTCTTGTCCTGCATTCTCAAGATCCTTCTTTTGAGAGCCTAGTTCTTCCTATGGAAGAACTCTGTGCATTCCATAAGAAGTTTGAGCCTTTGATGGACTCTTGTGCTGATGCACATTGAACATGGTGAATTCCCTTTGGTTTTGATTATGTTTCTCCTCTTCCCTTCCCAATCCTATGACCTAGGGATCCCTCTTGTGAGAGCCTAGTTCTTTCTTTGGAAGAACTCTGTGCATTCCATGAGAAGTTTGAGCCTTTGATGGACTCTTGTGCTGATGCACATTGAACATGGTGAATTCCCTTTGGTTTTCATTATATTTCTCCTTTTCCCTTCCCAGTCCTATGACCTAGGGTTCCCTCTTGTGAGAGCCTCGTTCTTCATGTGGAAGAACTCTGTGCATTCCATGAGAGGTCTGAGCCTTGAGGACTCCTGTGTTGATACACATTAGCCAGATACCTTAGATTGACATCTAGGTTCCACCTTTCTCATCTGTCCTACATTCTAGGGATCCTTCTTGTGAGAGCCTAGTTCTTCCTGTGGAAGAACTCTGTGCATTCCATGAGAGGTCTGAACCCCAGATGGACTCTTGTGATGACACACACCTGAACTTGATGTAGCCTTGGGATGACTTCCTTGTTGCTCATTTGGTTTATCTCTTTCCTAATGGATTGATTTCATTGATTGCCTGCTTGCTGTGATGCATTAGGGTAGATTTGCATGAGTAGATACTCTTTCTTAGGTGCATTATTGCATTGAAAGGTTGAGGTATTCCTCCATTTGCTTGGTTGTTTATCTGCTTTCATACTTTCCCTTGCTTGATTGCATTGAAGGTTGAGGTGATCCTCCCTTGCTTGTGTGTTCTCTTTCTTCTGTGCTTGTCATGTTTGCATTAGAATTTGATGCTCCCTCCTTCTACTTGTGCCGATGCAATGCATATCCATACATGTCCTTATTTCAGTAGCTTGATAGCTTTACTCCTCCAGCTTAATGATTTTTGTTGTTGGTGTGGTTTCCCTTTGACATGTTCCCTTAGGGCTCTCACTTCCTTGATAATGATAGTGATGATAGAACTTTAGGACAAATCCTTTACATGATAACATATAGGACAAATTACCTTTCAAACTCAACATTAGGACCATATTGTATGACAACAGTAGGATGCTTGATAGTTTCCCCTGTAGAGTCCTTTTCTCTCTTCTCATCTTCAAACCACAGTAAAACACTTAATAAAGGAAAGTTTGTACTGTACGTTACGAGCCTTAAGCTACTTGGGAAATGATGATTCGGTGGTTGCCTATCAATTATCTAGAGCGTTAGCATATGTACTTAGGATGATATGCGACGCATTTGCTCCTAAGTCATAGTCTCTAGTGCAGTATGAATTACAAACATTCATAAAAAAAACACTTCTTCCGTAAAAGACAAAAAACAAACATTCAAACTTCTTTTACCCTGTGGGGTCTTAATTCAAGGAAAACCTTTTCTAATGAAAAGAGTACTGTTAAGCTTCGGTTCTACCGCAAACAGGCGTTGTCCCTAACTGCTGGAACTGTAGTTTAACCCTACTCGGGTAAAAAACCATTGAACAAACCTGTGTTCCGTTTTATCCTGAACTACATTCGCTCTGATCTCTCATACCTGTTGAGAGTACGTAGGCACAAGACACGATGTCTTGACGAGCAACCTTTTCCCTTTCGCCCGTAGTTAGCCGAACTACGTTGACTCTGACTTTCCCATTGCACGAGGGAATACGTAGGCCCAGAGCAGCGACGGTCTGTCGAGTCCTTTTTCTTTTCTTGTAAGCCAGCCTTGATAGGTAGATAGTTAAACAACCCTTTTAGATAAACACAACAAGTGTGGATCCTGTTGAGTACAACGGACGTGAGGGATGCTAATACCTTCCCCTTGCGTAACCAACTCCCGAACCCAGAGATTTGGTTGCGACGACCGATCTTATCCCTTTTCGCTAGGTTTTTCCTGATCGTTTCCTTTTCCTCCTTTGGGATAAATAACGATAGGTGGCGACTCTTCTGTCTTTGCCGACACCTTTTTTCGCAGTAGCGACAATCATAACAGGTGAAAGGGTAGAAAACAGAATAAAGTTGGGGAAAATACAAGTGGGAGAAGGGTCTACCTCAGGAGGAGCGAGGAAGACGTTTGGGAATTCAAAGAAAAGAGAGGGAGACACAAATGCCGTTACAGCTTACAGAAACAGAAACAGAAACATAGCACAACATCAACAACAATACCAGCCTCAGCAGCAGCCGCAGATTGCCAGTATAACCATTCCAGCGGTACCTCAGCAACCAACTATTGCACCACGCCGATTTCAAGATAGAGGAAGGGTGGTTAACAGGCAATTTGATACGCCTCCCATGCCTCACTCTCAACTATTGCAAGCTTATCTAGAAAAGGACTTTAGCACTGCTTACAGGCGCACCTCCACCGGGCTATGACGTGAATGCATGGTGCGATTTTCATTCTGGTGCTCCGGGTCTCAACATCGACAATTGCAAAGCTTTTAAGCATAAGGTGCAAGATCTGCTTGACACCAAAGCAATTAATTTTACCAACGAGACCCTGAACGTGAATCAAAACCCAATGCCGAATCATGGGGTAGCCGGAGCTAACGCCGTCATCGAGGGTGAAAAGTTGAACTTGATAACTAATGTGGCAGAGTTAAAAATGCCGCTATGTTTTGTAAAGAGAAGATTGTTGAAAGCGGGTATTTTTCCTGGTTGTCTGGAGGGTTGTGAAGGATGTGTTGTGCACCCGGAAGGTTGTGTTGATCTGAGGAACCATATTCAAGGCTTGATGAGTAAGGGTATTTTGAAATTTGATAGAACAGAAGGAGAGGAAGACGTGAAAGAAATTGACAGTGAGCGGGATCAAATCGCGACGATTTTGATCCCATACAGGACAATCAATATTTCAGCGCCTTTGAGGCTAGCACCGGTAATCATCACCACACTCGGACCAATACCTTACGAAAGTACCAAGGCCATCCCATGGAACTATGGGGTAGAGGTATTTTGCAATGGTTACAAGCAATAACTGGTATGGATGTCATCTGAAGGATCATCTGTTGATAATGTTGTTGGAGCCGGAGGTTTGGCCAGAAATGGTAGAGTGTTCTCCCCACCAGAGGTTAATTTGGAAAAAACTTATAAAGGAAAAGGAAAAGTTGTAGCAGAACAAAGTCAGCAACAGGGAGAGCAAGACTCTTTGGTCAAAGATGCTGAGGAATTTATGCGACTCATCTGCAAGAGTGACTACAAAATTGTAGATCACTTATAACAAACGCCTTCCAAGATCTCGATCTTATCTTTGTTGTTGTGCTCTGAGACACATAGGAATGCCTTGTTGAGAATTATGAATACTGCTTAAATACCGCATGAAATTTATGTCAATCAGCTTGAGGAGGTAGTAGCCCATGTTAACACTGGCAATGGTTTGGGTTTCATAGATCTGGATCTAACTCCCGCTCGGAGGAATCATAATCATGCCCTACACATCTCCGTTGAGTGCAGGGGGGCTGTTCTGTTGCATGTATTGGTTGATACAAGGTCATCACTTAATGTGTTGCCCAAGAAAGCTTTGATGAAGCTAATCACCTAAGGTGTGATTTGTACTCCCAACGACCTGGTAGTGAGAGCGTTTGATGGGACTAGAAGATCAGTGTTTGGTGAAGTTACTTAACCAATTTAGGTGGTCCCGGAAATCTTTGACACCGTCTTCTACATCATGGATATACAACCAGCCTGCAGCTGCTTACTTGGTCGACCATGGATACATTATGCTGAGGTAGTCACTTTGACGTTGCACCAGAAGCTGAAGTATATGGTTGAAGGGAAGATTGTAACAGTGTATGGTGAAGAAGATATCATGGTTAGTCACCTGTCGTCCTTCAAATATGTAGAGGTGGACGGGGAGATCCATGAAACACTGTGCCAGGCGTTTGAAGCAGTGCAGATTAAGGAAAAGCCTTCTGTTGAGATTAGAGCTCCAGAAATTTCAATGTCTTCGTTCAAAGAAGCTCGTGCTGTTGTAGAGTCTGGTTCTTCATAGAGATGGGGTCAAGTCCTCAGCATTCCCAACAAGCAAGGAAAATTTGGTTTGGGATACAACCCATCTTCTTCTCAGAGTGCTCCGAGGTACAGAGGATCGGTGCAGTTCACCAGCGGTGGGGTCTTTTTTGACAGAATCAATGTTATGGGAGACGATGAAGGAGATAGCGACTGCGACATGGATGCTTGGATTCAGCTGTGTGTCCCTGGTCAGAGCTTGTGCAATTGGACTGTGGAGGAAGTCGTCCAAGTTACTTTTGAAGAGTAATTTCTTTGTTTTGATTATGTGTGGGACGTAATGGCTTTCCTTTGTAGGGCCCTTTTTTATTATGTTTGAACTCTTTTTATCATTAATGAAAGGCGTTCTGTTTGCATTCAAATATTTTGATCCCTGTTTTTCTTCTTTTGTTTTTGACAATAAAATGGCAATGTGTTTGTGCTTGTTTGCGTATCATTTTAAGCATAAAACATCAATCATGCAGGTTTCACATCTCAGATGCCTCCGATTCAGATTCGGCTATGACTCGATATAATTTTGACAATCCTATTTTTCAAGCTGAAGAAGAGACTGATGAAGACGATAACCTGCTTGAAGAGCTTGCCAGACTGTTGAGACAAGAAGAGAAAGTCATTCTGCCTCATCAAGAGGAAATCGAAGTTGTCAATTTGGGCACCGAAGAGGACAGAAAGGAGGTCAGGATTGGGGCCGCATTGGAAGACGATGTCAAGAGAAGACTCGTAGAAATGCTCCGTGAGTATAGAGACGTCTTCACTTGGTCGTATGAAGATATACCAGGGTTGGATACTGACATAGTGGTACACCGTCTACCTCTTCGAGAAGAATGTCCACCTGTAAAACAAAAGCTGAGAAGAACCAGGCCTGATATGGCAGTCAAGATTAAGGAAGAGGTCCAGAAGAAATTGGATGCCAATTTTCTTACTGTTACAAACTATCCTCCATGGGTCGCTAACATTGTTTTTGTGCCTAAAAATGATGGAAAGGTCAGGATGTGCGTCGACTATCGAGATCTTAATAGAGTGATCCCCAAAGATGATTTCCCGCTCCCCCACATCAACGCTTTGGTTGATAATACTGCTCAATACTCTGTGTTTTCCTTCATGGATGGCTTCTCTGGATATAACTAAATCAAAATGGCCCCAGAAGACATGGAGAAAACTACCTTTATCACTCCGTGAGGGACCTTTTGCTACAAAGTTATGCCTTTTGGATTGAAAAATGCAGGGGAAATTTATCAGCGGGCGATGGTGACTCTCTTTCATGATATGATTCATCATGAAATTAAAGTGTATGTTGATGACATGATTCCAAAGTCACAGACGGAGGAAGAGCATCTGGTTAATCTTTTGAAGTTGTTTGAAAGGTTGAGGAAATTTAGATTGAGGTTGAATCCAAATAAGTGCACTTTTAGAGTGAGGTCAGGAAAATTATTGGGGTTTATTGTCAGTGAAAAAGGAATCGAGGTAGATCCCGTGAAGATTAAAGCAATACAAGAAATGCCTGAGCCAAAAACAGATAAAGAAGTTTGTTGTTTTATAGGGAGATTGAACTACATTGCAAGGTTCATATCTCACCTTACAGCCACCTGTGAGCCAATATTTAAATTGTTAAAGAAAGATCAAGTAGTTGTTTGGAATGAAAATTGTCAAAGGGCATTTAAAAGAATAAAAAAACACTTGCAGGAATATCTGATATTGATGCCCCTAGTGGCAGGGAGACCTTTGATTATATACTTGACAGTTCTCAAGAACTCAATGGGTTGTGTACTCGGTCAACATGACGAGGCAGACAGAAAAGAGCATGCGATCTATTACTTGAGTAAGAAATTCACAGAATGTGAGTCCAGGTACTCAATGCTAGAAAAAACATGTTGTGCGCTTGCTTGGGCAGCCAAACGCCTAAGACAATACATGTTAAATCACACAACCATGTTGATTTCGAAGATGGATCCAATCAAGTACGTGTTTGAAAAGCAGGCGCTTTCCGGAAGAATTTCCAGGTGGCAGATGGTTCTGACAGAATACGATATTCAATATGTTTCCCAAAAAGCCATTAAGGGGAGTGTTTTGTCAGAATATCGTACAGAGCAGCCAATTGAGGATTATCAACCAATGAAATTTGAGTTTCCTGATGAGGACATAATGTTTTTGAAGATGAAGGATTTTGACGAGCCTCTACCAGACGAAGGTCCCGAAATAGGCTCTCAGTGGAAGATGGTTTTCGACGGTACTGTTAACTCATATGGCAACAGAATTGGGGCAATCATTATGACTCCCCACAGTTCACACATACCGTTTACCGCCCGAATAATGTTTTCCTGCACCAATAACGAAGTTGAATATGAAGCGTACATCATGGGTATAGAAGAAGCCATTGATTTGAGAATCAAGAACCTTGATGTATATGGTGATTCAGCTTTAGTCGTCAATCAGATTAAAGGATGGGAGACTCGTCAACCCAATCTGGTACCTTATATGAAATATGCCAGAAGATTGTTGCCTTTATTTGACAGGGTGGAATTTCATCATGTGCCGAGAGCCAAGAATCAGATGGCAGACACTTTGGCAACCTTATCATCGATGTATAAAGTGAATTATTGGAATGAAGCTCCAATGATCATTATCATGCGCCTCGACAGGCCGGCCTTCATATTTGCAGTAGAGGAAGCATCGAATGGGAAGCCTTGGTATTTTGATATCAGAAATTTTCTCAAGAATCAAGAGTATCCGCCTGGGGCATTGAGTCGAGATAAGAAGACTTTGAGAAGGTTGTCAGGAAATTTCTACTTGAACAAAGATGATGTGTTGTATAGGAGAAATTTTGATCTGGTATTGTTGCGTTGTATGGATAAAAATGAAGCAAGTTTGTTAATGGAAGAAGTCCACGAAGTTTCTTTTGGTACACATGTTGGCGGACATGCAATGTCTAGGAAATTGTTGAGAGCAGGTTACTACTGGATGACTATGGAATCTGATTGTTTCAAGTACGCCAGGAAGTGTCATAATTCCATATTTATGCTGATAAAGTGCATGTGCCGCCAAGTCCTATGAATGTCTTGGCATCTCCTTGGCCCTTTGTTATATGGCACATTAATATGATTAGTAAGATTTAGCTGACCGCTTCCAATGGGCATCGCTTTATCTTGGTGCCAATCGATTATTTCACGAAGTGGGTAGAAGCAACTTCTTTTGACGAGGCAGAATGGGTGAAGGCTAGGTTGAATCAACTTAGTCTGATTGACGAGAAGAGATTGATAGCTATTGCCCATGGCCGGCTATATCAGAGTAAAATAAAGAAGGCATTTGATCAGAAGGTGCACCCTCGACATTTCCAGGCAGGTGATTTAGTGTTGAAGAGGAACCTCCCTCCATAGACAGATCACAAGGAAAGTCTTCTCCGGAGGAGCCTTACTATTGTCAATTATGGACGGTGAAGATTTTACGTCCCATGTGAACGCAACCATAGTCAAAAAAATACTTTGCTTAAAATAGATCCGCTGGACAGAAAAAGAAAGTTAAGGCAAAAATGGGGCATCCCGGCGAACCATAAAAAGAATGGGTTCGGGAAAAAATTAGGGATAAAAAGAAAAAAGAATAAACCCGCGAAGTTGAAAACCTGAGAATATGACTTTGGCAAAAATGGGTATTTCGGTGAATTGATAACCCACAAGGGCGATTCAGGCAAAAGTTAGGGATTTAAAAGCAAATGACTATGGTCTGTGTCCGAACTGTGAGCACAATTGGATTCTTGGAGGACCTGAGGGTTGATCAGTCAGTCTCTTCAGAAAGCGAAACATTGGTAAAACATCGAAGTCGTGCGGGTCATAGTCGAATCGACACATGATGGTTGTTTGTTTCCATGTTGTCGACATTTGTATATCTTTCTCATTCTGTACTTTTTTGCGCAACTTTCTCTTTTCAGGATTTGAATCCGATGTAATTTGACTATTTACAGGCCATTTCCAATCAATGAAGTATTTTCCACATAAAGCTTTCTATTCTTGTTTTTTTTTTTACTACTTTGTTTGCAAAAAGACACCTGATGTTTTTGATAAAACTTTGCATACATAAACTTTTGGGGCTTTGCTAATCATAATCGAAACAATGATTTATTTGAATAATGTTATGGACAATGACCGAAATAGCCTTTATTTCATACAGGACACGTTGTTTGTTTGTAATATGCAGGGCTCTCACCGCTAAGAATTGTTTCAAGAATGTCTCACCAACTATGACATGTCTCTATCCCCGCAGGGTAATGATGTCAGATCAGAAGTATCTCCCCAAACAGGTTAAGATTAAGGTTATCCCCAGCAGGTAGATTGGGATTATTCTCCCAGCAGTGAGATAAGTCTAGTGCAGTTCCCCACAGAGTCTAGGTTATTGACTTAATTCCCCAAGCAGAGGTTGACGTTGATTCCCTTGATGAGTATTGGTAGACGTCTGCAGCAGAATCCAGTGGTTATTGTTTTCCCTCAGGGCGAGATTTTGGGAGAATTGCCCCAATAAATCTTATTCTAAATCCCCAATAGAGTGGAATTATTCCCAGCAGAATAGAAGTATCCCCAGAAGTTTTCTATCCCAAGAAGCCATTCAAGGCATTTTCCTCAGCACAAGTTGTTTGCCATTTATTTCGGCACCTTTTTTGTGGTGGTGGTCCTTTGCATTTTCATTTTTTCATAGCATCCTCCCAAACGTGTAGCATTTCTATTTCGTATGGAGCATTACGCCACATTCAAACATACGCATCTAAAGCATAAGCCAGGTTATTACCTTTTGTTTCCAAACATCTCTCCAGCAGATAACTGTGTATTTCATGAGCCTGTGTGGTATCCAGACCCCAGCAAAGTCTTCGGTAGATGTTTTCATCTTATCTTTTGCTCCCCAACAGAGTTTGCTTGTCTAAGCTCCTCTTTCCCCAGCGGAATTCTCTTTGTCAGATTGTGAATCGGTTGATTCTACTTCCAACTTTGTGTTGAGGCTGTCTAACTTGTGTTAGCAGTTGTTTTTTCCGACTTAGTATCGAGCCTGCTGTTTAGCAGTTGTTTGTTCCAACTTTATGTTGAGGTTGTCTAACTTGTGTTAGTAGTTGTCTTTTCCAATTTAGTGTCGAGCCTGCTGCTTAAAAGATGTCTTTTTCCGACTTAGTGTTGAGCCTGCTATTTAGAATATGTCTTTTTCCGACTTAGTGTCGACTTGTTATTTAGCAGTTGTTTTTCTGACTGAGTGTCGAGCCTGTTGTTTAACAGTTGTTCCAACTTTGTGTTGAGGTTGTCTAAATTGTGTTAGCAGTTGTTTTTTCCGGCTGCGTGTCGAGGCTTTCTAACTTGTGGTTAGAAGTTGGTTTCCTATAATTTTCAGATATATTTCCTTGGTGATTCCACTTTGGTGGACAAGTTATATCATTTACTATCCCGCGGTTGGAAAATTTCTGGGCTCTTTTGTATTCAATAACCTTTTACCTTGAATGTTTGAAATCGGCTGCTTCTCATACCTTCAGGTCCAAGTTGTTTGAATAGGGGCAGCTGTTGCACCCCAAAATTTGCCCAACCTTTTCTCCTATCTTGGCTTATCTTTCATAGCATTTTGCATCTGCATTTGTGCATAAGATTGGTTCTAGGCAAGGGATCGAGGTGTTGTATTTGTCACTCAAGAGAGAAGTTTCATGCTCAAGCTCAAGCAAGGTTACATTTTCAAGTCATCAAGTATTCATGGTCATCAGAGTGGGTCTTAAAGCTTCTTGAGAAGTGAGAGTATGTGTTTGGGTTTCACCTCCTATCTTGAGGATGTGTAGAGGCACATGAGGTTATATCTTTGGATGAGGCATGATTAAAGAGATCAATATTCACCTTAAGGGTTCTCTATGAGGGTTACAAGATCATACAAGTCATCTCCAAGAACTTCAGTCAATGGATAAGGTGTCAGGGTTTCATCTGGTCAACAAAAGTCAACTGTGGATTAAAGGAAGCTCAAGGCTTGGTTCTTGATCATTGAAGTCATGAGAAGTCATCCTAGAACATCTCAAATGTCATGATGAATCTAGATCAAGAAGATTCAAGAGTTCAAGAAGTTACTAAATTAGGGTTTCAGTTGGTTCTAAGTGTAAAATCCCCTCTTTTAGTCTCTAACTTCAAGGACAAATTTAGTTATGATTCAAGTCTTGTCTCACTTTTCAATAAACATGATACTAGTTCCTTATCATTCAAGCTTTCTTTTGAGTACAAGAACTCATCCATTGGATTCATACATCTCAAGTTATGATTGTTACAAGTTGGTGTCACCAAATGAAGAGATTTTAGAGGCACTCAAAGAAGTCTCACTTCCAAGGCATTTTTCACATGGAACCAAGCTCTTCCTCACTTTCCAAAAAATATGAGAGTTGTTCCTCATTGTCTTAGCTTTCCAAAAAGTGCTAGAACTCATCATTCTCATGTGTGGATCTCTAGTTATGATCTTCATAAGTCAAGGGTAATTTTGGAAACCTAGTTTTAGGTCATTCACTTTAAGGACCTATTCCATGGACTTCAAGACTTTAAATATATTTTCTTGCTACATAAAGGTTGTATCAAATGATCTTAACATCATCTTGATCTCAAATTCCATGGCATCTGATGAATTTTGAGACATTTGAGCCATGGTAAGCATGAAAACTTGGACATTTGGACCTAAAATGAGTTTCTTCCTTTTTAAGTCACTAAATGAGTTGGTTTTTATTTCTTTGACACCATACCATCATCATGTCATGGTCATGACATTCTTTACCAAAATTGAGCAAGCATAGAACCACTTTTCAAGCCATTTTTTCAAATATCATACCATATGAAGTAATAGTCCAAAACTTGGTGTGAGCTCATTATCTCTAATCCAACCCACCATGATTCATTTCTCACCCCTTAATTGTGCTAAATTGCTGACCAAGAGGATAGTACAAGAGGCCATAACCCGTGTGCACACAAAATGGATTTTTTTGGCAAAACTTTCAAACAACTTGATTAATCAACATGGGCCTGCATGAGTATCCCTAAGCCCTCATATTTAAGATAAGAAGTAAACCCTAATTGATCAGAGGGGAGGTAGCTGCATGAGAGAAGAGTTTCATCCAAAAATTGCACAAAATTCTCTCTCTTGGAATCAAACTTTTCACTGAGTTTCCATTCTATTTCTGGTGCACTTCATCATCACTGAAGCATAAGGGTTTGATTGGAAGCTTGAGAGTGAAGCTTACATTGCACTTGAAGGGCCAACGGAGCAGCTCCGTTAGGTAATTTTCCTTGAACTGAATCTTCCATTTTAGGCTTGCATTTAGGTTCATGTTGGCTGCATCTGAAGCCTTACCGCGTGTATGCCATGTTTGGATCATTATTGTGTTCGTTTGAGTTGATTTCAGTTTGTGTATTCAATTTTTGTGGCCTATTTTCTTTATGTTAGAGAGACCTTTTTCAAAAACCATTTCCATATTTAGATTCTACATGAAAAATGCTTTGAAATGATGCCAAGAGTTTGTATTTTTATCATGATTTTCAGCCAACATCGGTGAGGCTCACCGGGGAAGATGACTAGAGCTAGGGCTCCAAAGTCTGAGGTGTGTGCTGAGGTGTTCTTGATGTGGCAAGTTTGACTTGCACGCGTAGGAGTTGAAATCTGATGTGGCTGCCACGAGTTTTAATGAAACGGTTCGTTTCATTAAAACTGAACTTTAGTTGGCCTTGGGCCTTGTGATTCTTGCTATCCACGCCCCCCAGATTTGAGCCCATTTGCGCTTTTCACTTGAAATCAGTTCAAACCATATTTGCTTTCACACCTCCCTTGCTTTGGATTTTCTTTTTATTTTCTTTTTATTACTCTTTCATTTTAAATCATTTTAAAATAGTTTTAAGCTTTACAAAATTCCAAAAAAATATGTTTCTGACATTTTAGGATGTTAGGATATTTTTCAATATTTTTATTTTATTTTTCAATTATTTTTAGTATTTTTAATTGATTTAATATTTAAGGTGGTTTTATGATTGATACATTGAACTTAAGCTTGATCTTTGACTTCAATTGAACACCCCCTTTGACCAATTTTCCTCTCACACTTAGGTGTTTGATTGAGGCTTATTTGAGGGCTGGTTTGAGGTCTTGATGATCACTTTTCAATTGTTTTCCATTGGTTTTTATTTGTCCTTCGATGGATGCTCGATAAGTTGAACACATAGCCTTGAATGATATGATTGGTGGTGACTTGTTGCAACACTTGCCATGATCTTTTTCACACTGATTTTGGATTGGTTCAACTTGAGTTTTCCATTTTCTTTGAGCTTGCTTCTATTTTTAGTGGAAGCCTCAAATTCAAAGTGTTTTAACCGTGTGTATGCATACAATCCTTGACCTAGTTTTGGGATATGATCTTGTGTGATCCCTTGAGGACCTCATGAGTATTGTTAGCTCTTGTTAACATGATATAGGTTCTTCCATGCATGATTAGAGGTCTATTGGATGTGTTCCTTGTATCACAAGTTTGATTTGATCATGTTTTTCCACTTATGTTTGAAGTGTGAGATGTTGTATGGACTTTGGTCCTTCAATTTGACTTGATCATTCTTGTGTTGGCTTGGTGATTTGATTTTGAATTTGAGGCATATCATTTGAGTTCACTTATTACCTTGATGGTTATGTGCATGTTCTTAATGCTTTGGTGATTCTTGTTTCACTTTGAGGATGTTATGAACTATTAAACTTATTTTGAGTTGTTTGGGTGTTTTTCTTTATTTGCTCATGAGTGAGTGTTTGGTTAAGATGTTCATGATGTGGCTTCTGCCCCACTCTATTTCTCCCCTCACTTCTTTGATTGTGTGTCTTTGTTTAGCACCTCTTTTCTTGTGATTGCTTCTCTCATTTCCTCTCATCCTTCTTGACTCATTTAAGTCTTCTCTTTTGTGACTTGTGTTTGTCTTTGATGAATGCTTCATAATTGCATATTTTGTTTGCTTTTGCATGTTTCTTTTCATCTTGCATAGACTTGTTTAAGTCTTCCCTTTTGTTTCATTTGTGATTGAGTATGCATTGTGTTTACTTGTGCTTGTTCACATGATCCCTTAGGATTCCTAGTCCCTCTGTTTAAGATGGGAGTAGGAGAGAAATTAGGCTTTCAATCCTTTGCATGATAACATTAGGTAGTTCCCTTCTATCCTAACTTTAGGACCACTTTGCATGACAACATTAAGGTTTCTTAGTTTCCTTTAGAGTTTCGTGTCTTCTCTTCTCATCTTAAACTCTTTTAAGACACTTAATAATGAATGACAAGTGTTGTATGCTACGAGCTTTAAGTACATGAGGAATGATAAGTGGGGAGGTCTCTTTTCACATTATCTAGAGTGTTTAACGTATGCCTTTTGGGCGATATGCGACGCGTTCGCCCTTATGTCATAATCTTTAGTGCAACATGAGTTTCAACCTAACTCAATTCACTTCTCCTAAAAACACAAACAAAAATCAAACCTTTTTATCCTTTGGGATTGCTTCAAAGTTAATTTTCAAAAAGAGTATATTACCTTTCTGTTCTATCGCAAACAGACATCGTCCCTAACTGCTAGAATAGAGATGTAACATTGCTCGTAAAACACTTGAACCAACCAGTGGTCTAGTTTTCATGAACTATGTTTGCTATGATTTCTCATACTAGATGAGGATACGTAGGCACAAGACGGTGATTTCTTGGAGAACAACCTTCCCCCCATCACCCGTAGTTTCTCGAACTACGTTGACTCTGAATTTCCCATTTCACGAGGGAATACGTAGGCATAGGGTGGCGATGTCCTATCGAGTCTCTTCTTTTCTTTTCCCCCTGTTTAGCAGTAGCTTTTAGATAACTTTCACCCATATATTAGACAACAAGTGTGGATCCTATTGAGTACAACAGACGTGAGGGGTGCTCATACCTCCTCCTTGCGTAACTGACTCTCGAACCCAAGATTTGGTTGCGACGACCTTGTCTTTCCCGTTCTCTTAGGTTTTCTTTGATTGTTTCTTTTCCCTCTCTTTGGGATAAATAACATTCGGTGGCGACTCTTCTGTCTGTTTTCCAGCCCTTTTTTTCGCAGTTGAGACAAGATCAAACACGTATTTGCGTCGGTTTATTACTTAGGTTGTGCTTCAGGATGGTGCTGACTGCTAATATAAACTACTTAAGAGGTTATTCTAAACTTTAGGCTTCGGCATAATAAGTACTCAAACTCATCAGTAAATTTAGGGGTTCAGGGTGTCAAGACGGTACCGATATTATCAATACTTTCCCAAATCTCTCAAACTCAGTCTAAGTCAAGCAATATACTTTCTGGGTTAGTGTCATGCTTTAAAACAACAATTAAAAATTTTCTGTTATGGCTCAAGAATTTGGGAGAATCCGACAAGTGACGGAAACTATCTAAAGTGACTCGACAACACATGAATTTATTTTATTTGCAAAAAAATTAAGCAAAAAATCAAAAATTTAAAATCTACCTAGAAAACAGTAAATAAAGGGGAAAACAATAAATAAAAGTAGTAAAGCTTCCTCTCCCACACTTAAATCGAGCATTGTCCCTAATGTAACGAATTAAGGTAAGAAAAGAAAGTGGAACCTGGAAATTCTCTATCTGCGGCCTCTACCGCAAGTTCGTGTCTGCCTGCCATTTCCAGGGTGGTCAGGTGGATCTTCTAGATCTACCGCACGTACTGATAATTCTGCCATCTCGGCGATCAATCCTAACATGTTGTGTTGTTTGCTTAGCATTTGTATGAGAATCTGCATCATCTCGGCCTGCTGGGCCTCGGTGCTCTGAATCCTCTGATCCCGCTGAGCGTCTAATTCGCTCCGTCGTAGCATTTCAGCATATATTTCGTATAGAGTCGCTAATGTGTCTTCACTTCTTCTAGGTCTGTGCCTTGAGGACGTACCTGCAACATTATCAGAAGAAACACGTGTGGTGTGTGTATGTGCGTTAGTGTCGTCCCCGCCAGCAGCAGCATTCTCAAGAATGTGCGCGGGGACTGGGTCATTAATATAACAGTAGTTATCTGGATTATGCACATCCGTGCAAGCAGGGTTTGGTAAAATAATATTTGGGAACACTTGGTTATTTATCATCAAATCATAGTTCCCATATCTCTGTATCCTCACCATTTTCATACTCCTAATCATATCTATATCTATGGTTCTTGATGGCAAGGGTGTTAAAGATGAAAATTTATTTTATAGGCCGAGAATTCGGCCTAGCGTTGTTATCAAGCCACCAAAAACTATAGCTCATTTCTTTGCGGTGGCTATTGCTCTCATGTGAGTGAACAAATAGAAAAATTCTTCTTCGTTTACTTTATTAGAGTTTGACCTTCCGAAAATGGTACAGGCCAACAGTTGTCGCAAATAGCACACCGACAGGTTTTAGATTAACGAGTCTCTATTGCCTTCGAAACTGTGGGTTACCGTCCCTGTTATTACTCTCCAGAAATATTTATATGCACTTAGCTATCCCTCACCCTCTGGCACATCATATTTAACATCATCTCTGTATGGAAATTTAAATAAGACAGCTAATGCTTCAAACGTAAATGTATACTCAACATTAAATAGGCGGAAATGGATGTTTCCATTAACATCATAAATTAGCGAGCTAAGAAATTCTAGAGTCGGTTGCATGTAGACAGGATCTTTAAATGATAAAAGGTAGGTTAAGCCTAATCTTTCTAGCATATATTCTACATTGTCTTTTAGTCCTAGTGCTTCTAAATAGGGTACATCAGCATACCTTGTCAACTCGATTTCTCTATTCAGTAGAGCTTCATATAACTCTGATTGCTTCTCACCAGCTTCAGCTTCTCTGAAAATGATTTGGTATGTTGCCATGATGGTTGCTTGAAAATGATAGTGCTGCTTCTTTCTGACTTTTGTGAATGAATGCTTTTGATGGTGTTTTGCTATGTTAATGAAGATGATATAAATAGTTGACCTATGGTGGTACACGAGTAAATGTAGAGTAAATGAGGTGGTTGGGTTGGTTTTGATTTAATGGTGGTCAACAAAATCAGAAATGGCAGGAAAGGTGTAATGCATACAAGCTAGTGTAAGGTTAAGTGTAAGTGTGCATGTGAAAGGAAAATTGAGGTGGCAAGCATGCATTAAGTAGAGTATGGCGAGTGCCACCTCTTTTTGTAGGGTGTGGCGAGTGCCATAAGCAAGAGTGGCGACTGCCACACTCATTTTCTCTTCCAAAGGTGGCGAGTGCCACCTCCTTGTGGTGAGGAAAAAGACAATTTTTTTTTTGTTTTTTACGGTATTTGATAAAAATGAAATATAAAATGCTTCTAGTAATGAAATGGAAAAATAATAACAATGATAATTGGAAATGAAAAGTAATAATGATAATTAAGAGATAAAATAATCCGTTACAAAATCCATAAAATTGAAAAACAGCAAAGGATAACAATGTCTGAAAAAAATAACAATGTCCGAAAGAAATAATAAATGTAAAGGTCCTCTCCCACACTTAAATCAAATAGTGTCCTCACTGTTCAAAAGTGCGAAGATTGAAATGCAAAAATGTATCCAATAAATCAACTACGAGGAGGAGGTGGAGGAGCAATAGAGAAAAGATGTTGATAGACGTGATCTAACTGCTTCGTCACCACATCCATGAACTGATGAAAATCCACCCGTAGATTAGTAAATTCTCCTCTGAGGCCAGCAACGTCCATTTCTAGCGCGCGAATGGCAGCAGTATGATCCACTGGTTGTGTTGGTTCCATGGTTCTATGATATAGAATTGTCCATGGTACTATGATTGGCTAAATTGTGGTAAAACAAGATTCTGAACTAATGTTAAGCTGGATGTCATTACCATAGTTATGACATCACTAAAGGAGCAAGAAGGAGCTGGTGAAAATACTGCTATCATGTGTTTTAAACATGGATGTCATTACCAAAGTAATGACATATGAATAACTGTACTGCTGTCATGAGATGACATCTGGTGCAACAGGAGCTAACAAGAACAGATGACATAACTGTTGTCATGGATGCAGCAGGAGCTATGTTCAACAGGAGCTAGCAGAGGCTGACATCAAGGTCGAGTGCAGCAAGAGCAAGTAAGAGCTAGCAGAGGCTGAAGAAAGGACAGTTGTCATGGATGTCATTACCAAAGTAATGACATAGCTGTCTGGCACAACAGGCACTGCTATGGGGTAGCAGTAGCCTAGTTCCTCATAGGCAGTATGAGGTGTGCAGCCACAACAATGTGAGTTATGGTGAGTGAGGTGTGTTGCCATGTGGTTTAAGCAAGACATAGTTGCATGACAACAGAAGGAGCTGCTAGTGTATATCTCTTGACAGAATTGGTTTGGATTGATGAGACCATGTTGAAAATACCTCATCAGTAAATATGTCAAGAAGATTGATTAGGAACAAGAACATATTGTATTGGTATTCATAAAAGGATCTTGGAGACCTTTTAGGAAACTTGAATATACTTCTTTCTAATATTATTCTGCAGAAGATTGGAGAAACCGTGACTGTCATGATGAAGATTCTGCAGAAGTGTTCAGTCGGGCAATCTGGTAAGCTAAGAGGAAGTAAAGCTGAATGTCATGACCAATGTTATGACATTGATCGTATGACATCAGACGGGCTGAGTTTGTTTTTCTGTTATAATACCTAATAGAACTCAGGCTAAATATTAGGAAACACGTTATGACCCCTGAGTTATATCAAGAGAGATTCAAGGCAATGCTGACCATGCCATGACCTAATTGGACAGCACCTTGAATTGTGGAAATTGGTTTTGTTTTGTTAAAACTAATATTTGTTACTTCTGCACAGCCCAAGCCCAGTCTGCACGACTATAAAAGGAGGAGCAGAAGCAGAAGAAAAGCAAGCACTCACATCAAGAAAAATCAGTGTAAAATAGAGGTCTAGGGTTGAGAGTCCCTTGTGTGTAAGTCACCCTTTGTATCTTTTGATACATTGAGGTAGAGATATTTGTAAGTGAAGAAGGCTAGTATTCACTTGTAAAGTCTGTTTAGGAATACTTGTAATCCAAGTAATTGTCTAGTGGATGATTGTTTTTGTTAGGTAGATTTTAGTTTGTGTCTCACTCAAAGCTGTGAAGCAAGAGTGTGTGAGTTCCTTGATCAAAGCTGTGAAGCAAGATCTAGGAATGTATGAAGTGTCTCTTCATACTGTTTTTGTAATTGTTTGATATCACTGTTGTGTGATAGTGGGGGAGTGAGTGGGTACACTCAGGTACTAGAGTGTCTCTAGGCTGAAGTGTCATTTGGTAAAGATTAAGTGAGAAGTGCAAATTGGAGGTTTGACTTTGAATTGATTCTACTAATAGTGAATTTCCTCCCTGGCTTGGTAGCCCCCAGATGTAGGTGTTGTTGATACTGAACTGGGTGAACAATTACTGTGTTATTTATCTTTCTGCATTTACAATTATGTACTTTAAATGGTTAGATAAATAGTATGACAGACTGCAGATGTCACACCAGAGGTCGTGACATTGGTCATGACATTGGGACAATTTAGAGTAATTTAAATTGGCCATGGTCTCTCCTCATCCTTGTTGAGCAGAGATCAATGTTCTTGGAACAAATGTGATCTGCATACCAGAAT
This sequence comes from Lathyrus sativus, assembly GCA_963859935.3. Lineage (NCBI taxonomy): Eukaryota > Viridiplantae > Streptophyta > Magnoliopsida > Fabales > Fabaceae > Lathyrus > Lathyrus sativus. The sequence goes on along the minus strand of OZ012735.1, from coordinate 215,206,296 downwards.
TTCAATTGGTATTAGAGCAGGCATCCTGTCTGTTCTGGATGAGATCTTGGGAGATACTTTCTGGTGGTTAAACAAGGAAAAGCTGCAGCAAAGTTGATGATCTTGTTGAGCTACAACTTATGGATTGAAGGAGTCCATGCATCTGTTGATGTGCCCTCTGATATAAGGAGCTGCTATGAACTGTTGAATGATCTGACATCATGTTTAAGGCATGTTCTTTTGGTGGTTCCGCTGCATATTTCTCTGATAAAAGAACTCTGATCCCCTTGGGAGAAGACTGGCTCATATACAAGTTGATGTATGGTTGTGGCAAATTGCTGAAAGTTGTGCTTGAGCTATTGCTTGGGATGGTTTGTTGTATGGGAAGTGATTTATTTTCACCACTTATAAGGAATCTATTAGCAGAGGAAGTCATGGAGAGGTTGAGTCAAGGGTGGCAGCCTTGTTGTTTCAACAAGATAGTTATACTAAAGAATACTCCTGGTATTACTAAAGTATAATCATCTGGCCTTCTCGACAAGTTGTATGGATTTAAGATCAATCTCTATTTGTGGAATGCACAAGTAGTTAATTGATTATCCATAATGATCAACATTGTCAAAGCTCTATTGGTTCATCAGGTGGATGATCCAAGTCTGGCTTCTAGAAGAAGAATCTCAGTCAGCGCACAAAGCATCAGGCCCTGATTTGTTTGGTCTACTTCAAGGAGCTGATGTTAAACCAGATGTTGAGACATTCCATGATCAGAGATTGTGCAGAACTCTGTTGATTCAAGGAATGAATCAAAGGAGGTAGAGTTGATGATCTTGGTACCATACGCATGGGTGGTAGGATTTGTCTCCAGTCTAGTAAGGTTCTTGGAAATAAGCTAAGACTAGAATGTAGTGCTGGTGGAAGTAAAGATGAAGACAATATGCTTTATAAGAGTATTGGAGTGCAGCACTTGTGTTCTAGTTTTTACTAGAAGCACCTGATCTATTAGCTAGAAATTTTCCTGGCAAGAAACTTGTCTAGAAGATGGTGTTGGTGATAGCACTGCTTAGGTCAGTTTATTTCTGATCTAAGTGCATAGGAGCATATGACCTTGCTCAGCTTGGAGGTCAAGAATAAGTGGCAGTTATCTTTGATTTTCTGAAGAAGTGTATACTTAAGGAAAACGGGCATCCTTTTGTAAAGACTTGTATGATCCTTCCTCCCTAAAAGAATCAAGCTTTGTCATGTTTGGTTTCTCTAAAAGAGGAGTTTCATGAAGCAAATGCACTTCAAGGTAATTGTTATGGTACAACAAAGCAGGATTGAGGTTGTCTACTCCAACTGGATATCAAGCCTATGTTCTCTTGTGAAGAGAATCTTCTAAGTGGCAGAAGAAAAGCTTGAACTCTCCAATAGGATGTCTTAACCGAAGTTGTGACATCAAGCAGAAACTTCAAGGCCTTAAGTGATGTTGTGGCACATCATTTGAAGATAAGTTGATCTTTTCAGGTATGAATGGAATTAATGCTTCATCTCATGCAGTTTGCGGGAGCTGTGTGAAGGTGTAGATGCCTTGCTTTGGAGCAAGAAGAATTTGAAGATCAAAGTGGCCTGGTGGATTAGCAGACTTTCTAGAGCTCTGAAAAATGCTGAATAACCAAACAGTGGCATTTAGTTATTTAAGCAGTGTGCCTTTAGAGAACTATTCCTGTGCAGAAGGGTAGTTATTTGAAGACCACAGAAGGTTATGGGACTGTTCATGCTTGGAACTAATTACTCATGTGCAGAAGGGTAATTGGTTGAAGACCAAAGGAGGATCTGTTTCTGTTCACATATTGGAGCTTGTGGTAGAAGCCCTAAGCTGTGTATACAAGATTACCTTCTTGTGGAGATGGAGTTGATCAAGTTGGTGGAGCTGTGAAGATCTTCAGTTGGACTACTAGGCAGCAGTAAGTCTAATATGGGCACATAAAGAACCATGGGATGGTGTGTCTGTGATATGAACGATCTAATATGTGAAGATCTCTTGTGGAATGTGTGATTCACTTCTTGGCTAAGAAGTACTCTATCTTGCCATACGGGAGAATGATAAGAAAAAAGGATTGTCTTGGAATATGATGTGAAGGTATTGAGTGCATTCTGATGTGATAAAGTCCCTTTGCCTTGTCTATCTTGTACTCAGCCTAAGGCCAGAATACTTGTGGAGAAGTGGTCTCTTCTGCTACAAGTAACTCTAGGAAGAGGTGAATCAGCTTGGTGCCTCCTCTCTGTATGTGCATGGAATTGGTCATGAGAGATAATGGTGTGATCTTGGAGCAGCTGTTATCAAAGATAGGGGGGAGCTTCTGTTTGATGGGAGTATTAATTGCTTGTGGTTCAAGCATGGTATATGTGAATGCGTTCAACATGTGGGTTGAAATGAGAATGAGTTCTTGAAGACATGAAGATACGTCTTATGTTTTCCATTCATGTGCACTGGGTATCCTTAATTTGGGGAGTTATACTTCTATCTAGGATTTGTTGTTGCAAGAGTGCAGCTATGTATCAAAATTGTTTATGGGTTCAAACAATTTGAGTTTTGCGAAGGTGGAATGTCACACAAAATGTTGTGACATTGGGTTACTGCTCTGAGCTCATGGTGAACATGACAAGTGCCCTCCTTTTGGTTCTGTCTTTAGGATGTTCATGGATCCAGTCAAGTTTATAGGCCTCTATCCCAGTGTGTATGGTGAAGATAAAGATCAAGACATCATCAGCCTTGATCTTGTGCATATGGAAGGTTTTTCACTCTGACATCTTGGATTTTTTTGCCAAAGCTGAAATCTGAGAAATCTTCCAGATAGGAATCCTGCAACTGCCTATGTTATTTGCTCCAGTGTGTGAATATGAAGATATTGGTGTAAATTCTTCATATTCTTGGGTTCTCTCTTTCAGGGGGAGCAATGTTGATGCTGACAGGGGAAGATGTGTACCTGTCTGGTGTGTAGCTGCTGAAGTGGTGCAGTCCTTATTAGAGGTGAAACAGCTTGTGTATTTCTTGGGAGATGGTGAGATGACTGTATGTACAGTTTGTGTTGAGCTTATGTATGTACAAGTACTCCATTTGTTTTCAAAGTTTTGACTAAACCAAGGGGGAGAAAAGAAAAACGACTGCTGCTGATGAGGAAAGCATTGTTGCTGCCATGCGGGATGCAACTATCAAGGGGGAGCATGATAGGTTGTGTAAACTGATGTTGAATGCCATAATAAGTTGTTTTAGCCAAAATTTGCCAAAGGGGGAGTTTGTTGGTTTCATGGTTCTATGATATAGAATTGTCCATGGTACTATGATTGGCTAAATTATGGTAAAACAAGATTCTGCACTAATGTTAAACTGGATGTCATTACCATAGTTATGACATCACTAAAGGAGCAAGCAGGAGCTGGTGAAAGTACTGTAATCATGTGTTTTGAACATGGATGTCATTACCAAAGTAATGACATATGAATAACTGAACTGCTGTCATGGGATGACATCTGGTGCAACAGGAGCTAACAAGAACAGATGACATAACTGTTGTCATGGATGCAGCAGGAGCTATGTTCAACAGGAGCTAGCAGAGGCTGAAGAAAGGACAATTGTCATGGATGTCATTACCAAAGTAATGACATAGCTATCTGGCACAACAGGCACTGCTATGGGGTAGTAGTAGCCTAGTTCCTCACAGGCAGTGTGAGGTGTGCAGCCACAACAATGTGAGTTGTGGTGAGTGAGGTGTGTTGCCATGTGGTTTAAGCAAGACATAGTTTCAAGACATAGTTGCATGACAACAGAAGGAGCTGCTAGTGTATATTTCTTGACAGAATTGGTTTGGATTGATGAGACCATGTTGAAAATACCTCATCAGTAAATATGTCAAGAAGATTGATTAGGAACAAGAACAGATTGTATTGGTATTCATAAAAGGATCGTGGAGACCTTTTAGGAAACTTGAATATACTTGTTTCTAATATTATTCTGTAGAAGATTGGAGAAACCATGATTGTCATGATGAAGATTCTGCAGAAAAGTTCAGCCGGGCAAGCTGGTCAGCTAAGAGGAAGTAAAGCTGAATGTCATGATCAATGTTATGACATTGATCGTATGACATCAGACGGGCTGAGTTTGTTTTTTTGTTATGATACCTGATAGAACTCAGGATAAATATCAGGAAACATGTTATGACCCCTGAGTTATATCAGGAGAGATTCAAGGCAATGCTGACCATGCATTGACCTAATTGGACAACACCTTGAATTGTGGAAATTAGTTTTATTTTGTTAAAACTAATATTTGTTACATCTGCACAGCCTAAGCCCAGTCTGGACGACTATAAAAGGAGGAGCAGAAGCAGAAGAAAAGCAAGCACTCACATCAAGAAAAATTAGAGTGTAAAATAGAAGTCTAGGGTTGAGAGTCCCTTGTGAGTAAGTCACCCTTTGTATCTTTTGATACATTGAGGTAGACATATTTGTAAGTGAAGAAGGCTAGTCTTCACTTGTAAAGTCTGTTTAGGAATACTTGTAATCCAAGCAATTGTCTGGTGAATGATTGTTTTGGTTAGGTAGATTCTAGGCTGTGTCTCACTCGAAGCTGTGAGGCAAGAGTGTGTGAGTTCCTTGATCAAAGCTGTGAAGCAAGATCTAGGTATGTATGAATTATCTCTTCATACTGTTTTTGTAATTGTTTGATATCACTGTTGTTTGATAATAGGGGAGTGAGTGGGTATACTCAGGTACTAGAGTGTCTCTAGGCTGAAGTGTCATTGGGTAGAGATTAAGTGAGAAGTGAAAATTGGAGGTTTGACTTTGAATTGATTCTACTAATAGTGAATTTCCTCCCTGGCTTGGTAGCCCCCAGATGTAGGTGTTGTTGATACCGAACTGGGTGAACAATTATTGTGTTATTTATCTTCTTGCATTTACAATTATGTAATTTAAATGGTTAGATAAATAGTATGACAGACTGCAGATGTCACACCAGAGGTCGTGACGTTGGTCATGATATTGGGACAAATTAAAAAAATTTAAATTAGCCATGGTCTGTCCTCATCCTTATTGAGCAGAGATCAATGTTCTTGGAACAAATATGATCTGCATACCAGAATTTCAATTGGTATCAGAGCAGGCATCCTGTCTGTTCTTGATGAGATCTTGGGAGATACTTTCTGGTGGTTAAACAAGGAAAATCTGCAGCAAAATCGATGATCTTGCTGAGCTACAACTTATGGATTGAAGGAGTCCATGCATCTGCTAATGTGCCCTCTGATATAAGGAGCTGCTATGACCTGTTGAATGATCTGACATCATGTTTAGGGCATGTTCTTTTGGTGGTTCTGCTGAATATTTCTCTAATAAAGGAACTCTGATGCCCCTGGAAGACGAATGGCTCATATACAGGTTGATGTATGGTTGTGGTAGATTGCTGGAAGTTGTGCTTGAGTTGTTGCTTGGGTTGGTTTGTTGTGTGGGAAGTGATTTATTTTCACCACTCATAAGGAATCTATCAGCAGAGGAAGTCATGGAGAGGTTGAGTCAAGGGTGGCAGCCTTGTTGTTTCAACAAGATAGTTATACTAAAGAATACTCCTGGTATTACTGAAGTATAATCATCTAGCCTTCTCGAAAAGTTGTATGGATTTAAGATCAATCTCTATTTGTGGAATGCACAAGTAGTTAATTGATTATCCATAATGATCAACATTGTCAAACCTCTATTGGTTCATCAGGTGGATGATCCAAGTCTGGCGTCTGGAAGAAGAATCTCTATCAGTGCACAAAGCATCAGGCCCTGATTTGTTTGGTCTACTTCAAGGAGCTGATGTTAAACCAGATGTTGAGACATTCCATGAGCAGAGATTATGCAGAACTCTGTTGATTCAAGGAGTGAATCAAAAGAGATAGAGCTGATGATCTTGGTACCATACGCATGGGTGGTAGGATCTATCTCCAGTCTAGTAAGGTTCTTGGAAAGAAGCTAAGACTCGAATGTAATGTTGGTGGAAGTGAAGATGAAGACAATCTGCTCTATAAGAGTATTGGAGTGCAGCAGTTGTGTTCTAGTTTTTACTAGAAGCACCTAATCTATTAGTTAGAAAGTTTCCTGGCAAGAAACTTGTCTAGAAGATGGTGTTGGTGATAGCACTGCTTAGGTGAGTTTATTTCTGATCTAAGTGCATAGGAGCATATGACCTTGCTCATCTTGGAGGTCAAGAATAAGTGGCAGTTATCTTTGATTTTATGAAGAGGTCTATACTTAAGGAAAACGGGAATCCTTTTGTAAAGACTTGTGTGATCCTTCCTCCCTAAAAGAATCAAGCTTTGTCATGTTTGGTTTCTCTAAAAGAGGAGTTTCATGAAGCAAATGCACTTCCAGGTAATTGTTATGGTACAACAAAGCCGGATTAAGGTTTTCTACTCTAACTGGATATCAAGCATATGTTCTCTTGTGAAGAGAAATTCTAAGTGGCAGAAGGAAAGCTTGAACTCTCCAACAAGATGTCTTAACCGAAGTTGTGGCATCAAGCAGAAACTTCAAGGCCTCAAGTGATGTTGTGGCACATCATTTGAAGATAAGTTGATCTTCTCATGTATGAATGGAATTAATGCTTCATCTTATGCAATTTGGTGGAGTTGTGTGAAGGTGTAGATGCCTTGCTTTAGAGCAAGAAGAATTTCATGATCAAAGTGGCCTGGTGGATTAGCAGACTTTCTAGAGCTCTGGAAAACGCTGAATAACCAAACAGTGGCATTTGGTTATTTAAGCAGTGTGCCTTTAGAGAACTATTCTTGTGCAGAAGGGTAGTTATTTGAAGACCACAGAAGGTTATGGGACTGTTCATGCTTGGAACTAATTACTCATGTGCAGAAGGGTAATTGGTTGAAGACCAAAGGAGGATCTGTTTCTGTTCACATATTGGAGCTTGTGGTAGAAGCCCTAAGCTGTGTATAGAAGATTACCTTCTTGTGGATATGGAGTTGATCAAGTTGGTGGAGTTGTGAAGATCTTCAGTTGGACTACTCGGCAGCAGTAAGTCCAGTATGGGAACATAAAGAACCATGGGATGGTGTGTCTGTGATATGAACGATCTGATATGTGAAGATCTCTTGTGGAACGTGTGATTCACTTCTTGGCTAAGAAGTACTCTATCTTGTCATACGGGAGAATGATAAGAAAAAAGGATTGTTTTGGAATATGATGTGAAGGTATTGAGTGCATTCTGATGTGATAAAGTCCCTTTGCCTTGTCTATCTTGTACTCAGCCTAAGGCCAGAATACTTGTGGAGAAGTGGTCTCTTCTGCTACAAGTAACTCTAGGAAGAGGTGAATCATCTTGGTGCCTCCTCTCTGTATGTGCATGGAGTTGGTCATGAGAGATAATGGTGTGATCTTGGAGCAGCTGTTATCAAAGATAGGGGGAGAGCTTCTGTTTGATGGGAGTACTAATTGCTTGTGGTTCAAGCATGGTGTATGTGAATGCGTTCAACATGCGGGTTGAACAGAGAATGAGTTCTTGAAGACATGAAGATGCGTCTTATGTTTTCCATTCATGTGCACTGGGTATCCTTAATTTGGGGAGTTATACTTCTATCCAGGATCTCTTGCTGTAAGAGTGCACCTATGTATAAAAATTGTTTGTGGGTTCAAACAATTTGAGTTTTGCGAAGGTGGAATGTCACACAAAATGTTGTGACATTGGGTTACTGCTCCGAGCTCATGGTGAACATGACAAGTGCCCTCCTTTTGGTTCTGTCTTTAGGATGTTCATTGATCCAGTCAAGTTTATAGGCTTCTATCCTAGTGTGTCTGGTGAAGATAAAGATCAAGACATCATCAGCCTTGATCTTGTGCATATGGAAGGTTTTTCACTCTGACATCTTGGAGATTTTTTTCCAAAGCTGAAATCTGAGAAATCTTCCAGATAGGAATCCTGCAACTGCCTATGTTATTTGCTCCAGTGTGTGAATATAAAGATATTGGTGTAAATTCTTCATGTTCTTGGGTTCTCTCTTTTAGGGGGAGCAATGTTGATGCTGACAGGGGAAGATGTGTACCTGTCTGGTGTGTAGCTGCTGAAGTGGTGCAGTCCTTACTAGAGGTCAAGCAGCTTGTGTATTTCTTGGGAGATGGTGAGATGACTGTATGTACAGTTTGTGTTGAGCTTATGTATGTACAAGTACTCCATTTGTTGTCAAAGTTTTGACTAAACCAAGGGGGAGAAAAGAAAAACGACTGCTGCTGATGAGGAAAGCATTGTTGCTGCCATGCTGGATGCAACTATCTAGGGGGAGCATGATAGGTTGTGTAAACTGATGTTGAATGCCATAATAAGTTGTTTTAGCCAAAATTTGCCAAAGGGGGAGTTTGTTGGTTCCATGGTTCTATGATATTGAATTGTCCATGGTACTATGATTGGCTAAATTGTGGTAAAACAAGATTCTGCACTAATGTTAAACTGGATGTAATTACCATAGTTATGACATCACTAAAGGAGCAAGCAGGAGCTGGTGAAAATACTGTTGTCATGTGTTTTGAACATGGACGTCATTACCAAAGTAATGACATATGAATAACTGAACTATTGTCATAGGATGACATCTGGTGCAGCAGGAGCTCTGTGCAGCAGGAGCTAACAAGAACAGATGACATAACAATTGTCATAGATGCAGCAGGAGCTATGTTCTACAGGAGCTAGCACAGGCTGACATCAAGGTCGAGTGCAGCAAGAGCAAGTAGGAGCTAGCAGAGGCTGAAGAAAGGACAACTATCATGGATGTCATTACCAAAGTAATGATATAGCTGTCTGGCACAACAGGCACTGCTATGGGGTAGTAGTAGCCTAGTTCCTCACAGGCAATGTGAGATGTGCAGCCACAATAATGTGAGTTGTGGTGAGTGACGTGTGTTGCCATATGGTTTAAGCAAGACATAGTTGCATGACAACAAAAGGAGCTGCTAGTGTATATCTCTTTATAGAATTGGTTTGGATTGATGAGACCATGTTGAAAATACTTCATTAGTAAATATGTCAAGAAGATTGATTAGGAACAAGAACAGATTGTATTGGTATTCATAAAAGGATCTTGGAGACCTTTTAGGAAACTTGAATATACTTGTTTCTAATATTATTCTGCAGAAGATTGGAGAAACCATGACTGTCATGATGAAGATTCTGCAGAAGTGTTCAGCCGGGCAAGCTGGTAAGCTAAGAGGAAGTAAAGCTGATTGTCATGACCAATGTTATGACATTGATCGTATGACATCAGATAGACTGAGTTTGTTTTTCTGTTATGATACCTGATAGAACTCAGGATAAATATCAGGAAACATGTTATGACCCCTGAGTTATATCAGGAGAGATTCAAGACAATGCTGACCATGCCATGACCTAATTGGACAACGCCTTGAATTGTGGAAATTGGTTTTATTTTGTTAAAACTAATATTTGTTACTTCTGCACAGCCTAAGCCCAGTCTACACGACTATAAAAGGAGGAGCAGAAGCAGAAGAAAAGCAAGCACTCACATCAAGAAAAACCAGAGTGTAAAATAGAGGTCTAGGGTTGAGAGTCCCTTGTGTGTAAGTCACCCTTTGTATCTTTTGATACATTGAGGTAGACATATTTGTAAGTGAAGAAGGCTAGTCTTCACTTGTAAAGTCTGTTTAGGAATACTTGTAATCCAAGCAATTGTCTGGTGGATGATTGTTTTGGTTAGGTAGATTCTAGGTTGTGTCTCACTCGAAGCTATGAAGTAAGAGTGTGTGAGTTCCTTGATCAAAGCTTTGAAGCAAGATCTAGATATGTATGAAGTGTCTCTTCATACTGGTTTTGTAATTGTTTGATATCACTGTTGTGTGATAGTGGGGGTGTGAGTGGGTATACTCAGGTACTAGAGTGTCTCTAGGATGAAGTGTCATTGGGTAGAGATTAAGTGAGAAGTGCAAACTGGAGGTTTGACTTTGAATTGATTCTACTAATAATGAATTTCCTCCCTGGCTTGGTAGCCCCCAGATGTAGGTGTTGTTGATACTGAACTAGGTGAACAATTACTGTGTTATTTATCTTTCTACATTTACAATTATGTACTTTAAATGGTTAGATAAATAGTATGACAGACTGCAGATGTCACACCAGAGGTCGTGACATTGGTCATGACATTAGGACAATTTAAAGAAATTTAAATTGGCCATGGTCTGTCCTCATCCTTGTTGAGCAGAGATCAATGTTCTTGGAACAAATGTGATCTGCATTCCAGAATTTCAGGTTGGGCAGCAGGCACAACAGGAGTGCTTGAGCCAGTGTCAGAGAGATAGTCAGCATACTGGTCATAATGGTCATAAATCTGTGGGGTCTCAGGTGGTGAAGGTGGAGCTTCAGGTTCATCTAAATCATACATCCAATTATTCAAATTGTGGACACTAGTTCGTTCATAATTTGGTAAGGTAAAGAGATGGACGACTCGGTTGTCAATCAGGAGTTCAAAGGTATTAGGGCATAGGTCTCGAATGATGCCACAGTTGAGGCAAAAAGGAATATCCATATGTCTTATAGCACCTAAGGGGTTTAAGCTAAGGAGTGGTTGTCTCAATCCAATGGCATTGACGATCATGGTTATGAGGCCGCCTATAATGATCGGTCCATGGTCGGCTTCTACTATACGTTTAAAACTTGCCATCATGAAGGCAACCCCATTAACGGGTCGAGCCTGAGAAGCACAATAAATAATGAAAAGCTCGTCTTTCGACACAGAATAAATATTTTCCTCTTTACCAAATAGGGTATGAGCTAGGAATTTATGCAGGTATCAGATAGCAGGGTTATGGATACTCTCAGAATACATAGTGTTAGGCTCAGGATGATTATTTTCAGATATGCTACCCCAAAATAATCCAACTCAAGATTGGATACTAGTTCCTCTTGTAATAATGTATAAGCATCAGGTCCACTAGGAAATCCTAAGAGTTCGACCATCTCACGGTGATTAAAGTGGTAGTCCATGTTAAATAATCTAAAAATGATAAGGCCACTACTATATCCGTACCCGTGGTTGGGCTGATAAATCAGTGAGCTCAGGAATTCTAAGGTAAGCCTACGGTAAGAACTAAATCTCCTTTTGATATCAGAACACTCCCAACTAATCTGGTTGAGAAGGTACATAACATTGTCCCTAATACCTAATCTAGTCATGGTGAGTCCATCTGGGTATAAATTAAGCGACATCTCTCTCTGAGGAAGGGCTTTGAAACGCCTCCTCTGAGCTCTGCCTACGAAAGTGATGCCCATATAGTCGACTCTGCTCATCTCTAAAGTTAGTCACTAACTAATGCTAAGTTAGCATGTATATAAGTCGATAATGAACATGAGTTAATAATGACTAATATGATAGATAAATTGTATGACTATTCTTGGAACAGAAAAATGAAAAGCGTATAAAATAAATTTAAAATAAAAGATTAGAAAACTAAATAGTTAAATTAAAAAGAAGCGGCTTGTCTCCCACTAAGCGCTTTGTTTTATGTCGTAAGCTCGACATAATTTTAAGTTCTCCTAAATATGGGGATGAGTGTGCAACTCGTCAAGTGTTAGACTTGTGGAGTATTCTTTGTTTTCAATATTGTGGTAATGTTTCAGGCGCTGTCCATTAACTATGAACAGTTCACTAGATTTTCCTTTTATTTCTACTGCGCCATTTTGAAATACTTTTGTTATCACATAGGGACCAAACCACCTAGAGCGAAGTTTTCCTAGGAAAAGTTTTAGTCAAGAGTTAAATAGGAGTACTGCGTCACCCTTAGTGAACTCTTTCCTCGATATACGCTTATCATGCCATTTTTTAGTTCGTTCTTTAAAGATACGGGCATTCTCGTAAGCGTCTAATCTAAGCTCTTCTAGTTCATGGATATCTAATATTCTCTTTTCGCCTGCGGCAGTAAAATTTAAGTTAAGGGTCTTAATGGCCTAATACTCTTTATGCTCTAATTCTACCGCAGGTGACATGATTTTCCATAAACTAGTTTAAGAGGTGTGGTTCCTATTGGGGTCTTATAGGTTGTCCTATATGCCCATAGAGCTTCGTGTAATTTGGAAGACCAATCTTTCCTAGAGGCCGCAACTATTTTTTCTAAGATTTGTTTAATTTCTCTGTTCGAAACCTCTACTTGCCCACTGGTTTGCGGGTGATAGGGTGTTACTACACGGTGTCAGACTCCATATTTCGTTAAGAGTTTTTCGAAAATCCTCGAAATAAAGTGAGAGCCACCATTGTTGATGACTAGTCTCGGCACACCGAATCTAGGTAAAATTATGTTCTTGAAAAGTCTAATCACTACTCGTGCATCATTTGTTGGAGAAGCTATAGCGTCAATCCATTTTGACACGTAATCAATAGCAACGAGTATGTACTTGTTACCAAAAGACGATGGGAAAGGTCCCATGAAATCAATTCCCCACACGTCAAAGACTTCTACTTCCAGAATGCCTTTCAGTGGCATTTCTTCGCGTCTAGAGATATTGCCGGTGCGTTGGCATCGGTCGCAGTTTATGATCGCGATATGGACATCTTTCCATAGAGTGAGCCAAAAGAGGCCAGAATGTAAAATCTTAGCGCAAGTCTTTGAAGTGCTCACATGTCCTCCATAGCAAGCAAAATGACAATGAAAGATTATATTTTCAACTTCGTCTTTGGGAACACATCGACGAAAGATACCATCGGCACCTTTCTTGAAAAGCAAATGTTCATCCCAAAAATAATGTTTAAGGTCGTGGAAGAATTTTTTCTTTTGCTGGTATGTTAAATTGGTGGAAGAACTCCAGCTGCTAAGTAGTTGATAAAGTCAGCATACCATGGCAGTGTGGTTTCAGTGAAGATCGCTTCCACGACTTCTTTTGTTTCAGTGTCATTATATATTAAAGATCGTTCAACCGTGTTTTCTAACTGAGCTATGAGTCTCTCATAAGGGAAATCATCATTGATAGGCACTTGCTCAGGCTTAGTATCCTTCAGTCTTTATAGATGATCAGGTAATACATTTTCAAATCCTTTCTTGTCTTTGATTTCTAAATCAAATTCTTGTAGTAGTAGTATCCATCGTAGTACTCTCGGTATAGATAATTATCTTCGCTCCTACTAAGTAAGAACGAAATTTATCCAAGGCGAACACGACAGCTAGAAGTTATTTTTCTATGGTGGCATAGTTCATTTGCGCAGGGTCTAGGGTTCTACTAGCATAATAAATCACATGAAGCTTTTTATCTTTTCTCTGTCCTAGAACAGCTCCTACGGTATAATCACTAGCGTCATACATTATTTCAAATGGTAACCTCCAATCAGGTGGTTGCATAATAGGTATTGTAATGAGAGTTGTTTTTAATTGTTGAAAGGCTTTCTGGCATTTATCGTCGAAAATGAATTTGGCGTCTTTCATTAATAAGCCAGCCAGCGGTTTAGTAATTTTAGAGAAATCCTTAATGAATCATCGGTAGAAACCGGCGTGTCCTAAGAAACTTCGTATTTCTCTTACGGTTTTAGGAGGTTGAAGGTTTTCTATAATTTATATTTTAGCTTTATCTACTTCAATTCCCTTATAAGACACTATGTACCCAAGTACGATTCCTTGTCGGACCATGAAATGGCATTTTTCCCAATTTAACCTGAGATTTACTTTTACGCATCTTTGAAGTACCATTTCTAGGTTCGATAAACATCCTTCAAAACTCTGCCCACAAACAGAAAAATCATCCATAAATACTTCCATGATGTCATCTATAAAGTCAGCGAAAATTGACGTCATGCATCTTTGGAATGTTGCGTGAGCATTGCATAGTCCAAACAACATTCGTCGATAGGCAAATGTATCATAAGGGCAAGTGAAGGTTGTCTTTTATTTGTCATTCGGATGAATAGGGATTTGAAAGAATCCTGAATAACCGTTTAAATAGCATAAATATGAGTGCTTAGCTAATCGCTCAAGCATTTGATCAATGAAAGGAAAAGGAAAATGATCCTTTCGAGTAGATTTGTTTAATTTTCTATAATCAATGCACATTCTACTTCTAGTCACAACTCTTTGTGCTATAGATTCGCCTTTTTCGTTCTTAACAACTGTAACACCTCCCTTCTTTGGTACGACATGCACTGGGCTAACCAATTGACTGTCGAATATCGAGTATATAATTCCTGCTTCAAGCAACTTTTGTACTTCTTCCTTGACTACGTCGCTCAGAATGGGATTTATCCTTCTTTGATGTTCTCTAGAGGTCTTACAGTCTTCCTCTAGCATAATGTGATGCATACAGATAGAAGGACTTATTCTTTTCATATCATAAATGTTATAGCCTAAAGCAGATGGGTATTTTCTTAAGACATGCAATAGTTTCTTAGTTTCTTTTTTTTCCTAAGTCTGCATTGACTATTACTGGTCGTTCGAGCTCGGTGTCTAGGAATTCATACCTTAAATTTTTTGGTAGTGTTTTAAGTTCTAAATTCAGTTTCTTTGGGCAAGGCATATGATCGGGTGTTAGTGCTAGGCATTCTCTTAGACTGTCGTCTTGGTATTCACCATGCCAATTATCATCTTCAAAAATTGGATGTATTTGAATCTTTAGGATTTCTGAATAAGAATTTTGTTCCATCTCCATTTCTCTTAAGCATTCTTCGATGACATCTAGCATATAAACTATATCGTCTATAGCAGGTGCTTGTAAGAATTATGTCAAAATAAATTTGACTTTTTCTTCACCCACATCAAAAGTTAGCTTACCTTTCTTTACATCTATAATGGCTTCGGCTGTAGCTAAGAATGGCCTTCCTAATATGATAGGAGTGTTGACATCCTCTTTTATGTCCATGATTATGAAGTCAGTAGGGATATAGAATTGACCTATACATACTGGAACATTTTCTAGTATTCCTATCGGAAACTTAACAGAATGATCGGCAAGTTGTACAGACATCTTAGTTGGTCTTAATTCTCCCATATCAATCATTTTGCATATTGTCTCTACTCGAAAAATGCAACGACGAAGAGGCGAGAATGGAAAGACAGAAGAGTCGCCATCGAACTTTATTTATCCCATGAGGGGAAGGGAAAACATCGAGAAAACCCTAAGGAAGAAACGGATAAGATGGTCTTGCAACCAAAAGAACGGGTTCGGAAGCCGATTATGCAAAGGGAAGGTATTAGCACTCCTCGCATCCATCGTACTCGATCAGATCCATTTGTTTGTCTATGTGTGAAAATATTTACTAAATATATTACTATAAAGAGTGTTCCAAGGGATAAAGAGAAAGGTTAGAAACAGGGATAGAAGAGATAAAGGGGAAGAAATGACTCGGTAAGACTTCACGGTCCTAGACCTACGTATTCTCAACAAGTATGAGAAATTCAGAGTCAACGTAGTTCGGGAAACTACGGATAAGAGACGGGAAAGTGCTCGGCAAGGATTGGGGCCCTTGTGCCTACGTATCTTCACTTAAAAGAAGTGAAGAATCAAAGCAGTCGTAGTTCGGCCTACGATTAACTGGTGTTTTTGTGGATGATGCTAACATGCGCATTCTAGCAGTTAGGTGTATTTCAGCTTGCTCGTGGAGTCTTAGGCGTTAGTTGTTTGCATTAGAACAGACGTAACATATCCTTTTTGAAAAGATTTAATTTTCGCCATCGAGGAAAGATGTCACGTTTTATTTGTGGAAGTTGTTTTTAGGGGTGAAATAGGTCCTCAGATAGTAACCCCTTGTGGGTAGTACCCAATTCTTTATCTCAAAAGATTTATTGTGAAAGGGTGTGACGAATACAGTCGCGTCTTCATATTGAAAAATGAGTATCGAGACCACACACTCTACAGTGAGTATCTTGGCACTCGGAGAGGAAGAAGTCTGCACTCAATCCTCTCTCTTTAACTAAATACAAAGAAAACTCCATTCTCTTATTAAAAGATGTTTTGATATTGAATGGTAAGTGCTTTGCGACAGTGAACCCTAAAGATAGTGTCAAGAAGTTGGGATAGGAGAAGGCCTACGCCTAACCATTCCACAACCATCCAAGTTTTATTAATAAAAGAATTTGAAAATGCACTTGGTACGAGGCCAAGGTTTTAGGAGAAAAAGCTATAAAAGAGAACAAGTGGTGAATTGGTTTGACAGTTTATTGAGAAAATCCGCTTGACGTTGGATCAAGGGTTGTACTTGTATTTACATGCAAAACATGGTGGAATGGAAGTAATTTTGAAAATACCTCGCCTACGAGTCGGGGTTTAGGCGTGAGAAACGATGCTAGTCCCTGGGGTGTTCTTAATATCGAGTTCACAATGAAGTGCAACAGTGTGTGCAATAGGTTGATGGTGAATGCGGACGAGCACTCGACTTACAGATGGGTGTTTGAAAATGGCTTGATGACTAATCGAGAATTAGTTTGAAAATGGTTATACTAGTCCATGGGGGTGCTCCTAGAAGATAACCACCATCAAAGAAATACGAAATACGTACATCGGAAGAGGGAGAGAGGTACATGCAAATTACACGGGATTGCACGAAATAAAAAGGTCTCATTGTCAGGTAGCTCAAGAGAAAGCCGTGTGTGTGCAATGTTTCCTAAACCAAGCCTTGAGAAAAAGTCGGGCACAACTCCATGCTAGGGTTCCTGAAAATGTCCAAAGATCCGTCACTCGGACAAACAATCAACAGTCCACTAATTTAGGGTTTTATGGTTTCGATAGTTTATTAAGTGTTTTGAAAGAATGTACAAGTGGAGTATGAATATATACAAGATATGAATTACATATAGGATATATAATAACATGTACAAGAATATTCACAATAATATATCAAGACAAATATTAATGAGTATATGAACAAGATAATATCGACTGAAAATAAAACAGTGGTATATTTAAGAGAAAGTAAAGCAGTTGTATATTGACAGAAAGTAAAGTTAGTGGTTAGTTTATTAGTGAATCGAATCGGGGGAAATGTGACGCTAAACCGTCGTAGCTCGACTTATGATGAAAGTCAAACTATATGAGGTCGTGTAAATTGATATACGTGCTACAGACAAGATATAGAAATGATATTGAGGATCATTCTCCGGTTTAATCGTGTCGTACAGACAAAAGAAGATGAGATCTCGTCTTAATCATAAACATCATGTCGATTAATCGAAGGTAGCCTATCACAATCCCAAAGTAAAGAAAATGACCCAAATGGTCATTTTCCATAGATTTGAAATTACGAAGGTTATCGACTTCGATAAATCGATGCTTACGAAACAAAAGACTTCATAGATCGAGAAAATTAAATAAAATCGAAAATGAAGAAGAAATTGAAAGAGAAAAGAAGGTGGTCTCGGACAAACCGTTATCTATCAATAATTTGACTGATAACGCTTTTAGAGGTCTCGTCATCGACCGAAAAAGGATAAAATGAATAAAAAATGAATAAAAAATGAATAAAAATCGAAAATGAAAAGTTAAAAAGAAAGTTATAACCAAAATAATTAACAAAGCAACTTAACAAAAACTAATTCGACTTATTCACAAAATTACAACAAGATTCTCCATAAAATATTGGGAAAATTATATGCAAAGTCCTCTAAGAAAAGTTGAACGAGGGGGTGTACTGAATCTAAGGGAATGTGATGAATAGAAGTGGGTCTTACATATAACTATATAGGCTCAAAGGCCCACTATCATTAACACCATCTTGGTCTGTTTGAAGTAATTAACCAATTTGTATAAAGATAAATGGTAAATCCTGTTTGGAAAGATAATATCACGTTTTGAAACAGGGGTACACCATATCCATCTAGATCAACCGCTATTGAAGAAAAACGATTACCCTCTGAATGCGCGAACACCAAAACGAAACTCCTTAAAGAAAAAGCAACCGAATCATGGAAGAAAACAACTATATAGATCCCTCACTGCAACTGATTTTCATATGAAACCATGGTGGAAAACAAACAACATCGCATCTCCAACCTTCTCTACAAACTTGCGGACCAAATCTCAGATCAGGTTATATTTGTATGCCTATCTATTCTCACTCCCCTTCTTCTCTCTTCCACGCTTCATTTTGAAGTGAATCAAACTTGTCATGGGTAAATTGATGGAAGCTTGTGAGAGATTTGTTATGAGGGAAGAATAGAGGGGTTCGATTTATTGATGGTTGGTGGGGAAGGAAAAACAAGACTTGGTCGTGTACGAAGATCTAAGGGGTGGTTTGCTTTTGATTAAGAGCAGGGCCAATTTATTTTTGCAGGAAAGAAATAATGAAGAAGGTTTTTAGGGTTTGGAGTTGTTAAAGTTTGGAGAAGGTTAGAGGAAGGGTGAATTTTGTTGTCACCTTTTTTCGTTGGGAAGGAGAGAATTTTTGAGGTTCTTTGCAATGGTTTTTGTTCCAAAGATAAAAAGTCCTTTTTTTGCTGAAGGGTCGTTGAACCCTTTTATACGCAGGTTCATCTGCGAATACTCCTAGGTTTCTTTGTGGTGATACGTTTTTTTCTTTTGTGGTGCTTCTCGTAACGATTTTCACGCTGCAATTTGTAGAAAGCGTGGTTGGTTTCCTTGTCGTATAGCACCCGGGACGTGTCCTTGTGCGGGGTATTTGTTTTTGAGTCGTTTTCATTTACAGGTTGTCGTTCTGCTGTAGATGCCGGTTTAGTTGTTGTGCTGCGTTTTCTGTGAATTTATGCTTTTTGTAAAAAATTTGTCTGTAGTCTCAGTGGTTGGTTGCGGAAACATGGGTAGCACAAAGGTTTTTGAGGAGGGCCGCATGCATATTCCATGAGTTCGGAGGGGATTTCTTTGCAGACTGATAGTTTTTGGAATGAAGCCTTGTGATTCTTCATGGGCCAGGCTTCATGTTGTTGTTTCTGACTGCTTTTGTTCATAGGATATTGCAATATTGGGCTTAAAACAATGGGCTTCAAATTAAATTTTTTTGTAAAATTTTTATATTAATGGATGAACAATGATGAGCTTTGGTCATGTCCTTTTACTGTAGGAATTTTGTAAAGTATGAATATAGAAATGTGTTGAATTAAAAAAAGAAAGAAAAGAAATTTGGAAAATAGATGGAAAATGAATGAATCATGAAAGAGATAAATGGATAACTAAAAAAGGTGATTGGATGTGAATTGAACTTGAATTGATTTGATTTTTTATAAGGAAAAAAAGAACAAGAATCGAGAACTGGTTATTAACTTTAAGTGGAAATGAATATGATTTAGAGAAGATGGACCAGCCCTTGAGAAGCCACAAACTAATCTTTGAACCTTGACTGGATTGGACTACTACATCAGAATGAATCTCAAATTAACCTTGAACTTAGGATAAACTCCGACCTCGAATTAATGAATCATTTGCGTCTAGCTACTTGAATATCAACAAACAAGCCCATCTATGAAGTGTCTGACCCATCACAACCTGATAATTTGATTCACATAGATGACCTGAAACTAGAGGATTATAACTTGAACTTTGATACAACTGTTCCAAATCTTACTGAGAACAGAATTTGATCCTGGTGATTGTCATTTATGAAATACTAGTAGCTTGTTATGCCTTGAGGATCTGATCCACTCACACCAAACATGACTTGGCATAGGATCTAACTAAGACCTTAGACACCACCATATGGATTACCACGCCCTGACCTCGGTTATGCCATTGAACCTTGCCTGACCCTCCAATTAGGTCAAAATCAATGAACCTCAACTCAATCCTATATTTTGAATTTTTCTGAGTAGTAGTCAGTGGACGAATCAAGGTTGTACATGGGTAGGACAAATTTGGGGTACAACACATATGGTTAAGGGCATTAAGCTAATACTGGCTCCTAAGTCACATAGAGCTTTGTCTATGCCAAATTTTCCAATTACGCAAGGTATGGAAAAAACTACCAGGGTCTTTCAGCTTAGGAGGCATTTTGTTTTGGAGTATCGTGCTACACTCAGCAGTAAGTGTAACAATTTCATTATCCTCGATCTTTTTCTTATTTGTTAAGATTTCTTTTAGAAACTTAGCATATGAGGGCATCTGAGTGATAGCTTCTGTAAAAGGTATTGTGATATTCAATTGTTTCAGAAGTTCAACAAATTTCTTGAATTGTCCTACGTTTTTAAATTTAGCAAATCTTTGAGGGTAAGTGTCGCGGTGAAAATCGGATACCAAACTATTGATTAGTTTGAATCTTTAATTCATTTTGCAACCGAACTTTGATTTGTCCAAAGGAAGGGATAAAGATCGAAAATACCCATAATGCAACGCAAATGCAAGGTTTAGAGAGTTATAGGTTCGGGGGTTGGTTAAACTTAGGGAAGGTGCTAGCATCCTAAGTTTCTGTAGTACTCTACAGGAACCTCTTGTTTTATGTTTGTTTATTGCTATGTGTTTATCTGCTTAAGGTTGAAGACCTAGGGGTTTATTTTCTAATTATACTCGATAAGATGTCGCCTCTTATGCCTACATATCCTTACGAGAGTGGAATCAGAGTATCTGTAGTTCCCCTAAAGGGTTTGAGTAGTTCTTTGACTGTGGTCAAAGTTCCTACGGGTTTAGGGTAGTTGGTTGATTGATTTTAGGAGAAGAGATGAGTCTTCATTTTAAGGGAGATTTAACCGCCACAAATTGTAGGAAAATAGTCTTTGCATCGTCTTAAGAAAAGGGCTTAAGTACTCAGATTGTTTGACGAGTATGCCTTTATTTCTCTTAAGGCAAAGTTCCTATGGCTTGATTGTATTGTTGTGGGGTGGAGATTCTATCTCGCTTAAGATGATTTGACATCTTTCTCTAATGTGTTTGAATATTGAATGTTGAGTTGTTGAATGTTTGTTTCTATGTTGTAAAGGATAAAGACAAGGTCCTTCCTATGGGTAGGATCTATCTTAAAAGATCAACTTGAATGAGATCAAGGATCATGGAGGAGTATGATGCAAATGATGTGCACTACACACAACGTTGAATTATGTGTAGGTTTTTCCTTTGGACGGGATGCGATGTAAGAAAATATAAATGACGGAAATGTTAAATTGCAAAAAATAAATTGCGGAAAATAAACCATACACACGCATGAAAGCGCTAAGGTGTAGGTGAGTGGGTGTGAATGTGAGGTGTAAGCATGTTCGATTTGATTAATTACGATGTCGGTTAATTTTAGGCGAGATTTATGTGAGAAAAAGAATATTCATTTTTAAGTGAGATTAACTTAAGAGAAATCATCTTAAAAGGGGGAATTGATCTTAAGGAGAAATTAGTTTGGTGAGATTGATTTGTTTTAATAAAAGTTTTAGATGATGAATTAATTTGAGAAAAGTTATTTGATTATTATTTTATTTTTTTAAGAAAGGCTTGATTATCTAAGGTTGATTAAAAAGTAAAATAGTATAATAAATAAGATATAGTAAACCTAAAAAAATATGATAAAATTAAATAAGAAAACTAAATTTATTATTAATTATTTTTAAAAGGGTTAACTAATTACAATAAAAGTTGTTATAAAAAGGGTTGATCAATTGGGTTAAAAGATAAAAGGCTATTAAGTGACAAATTATTAAAAGATTGGTTAAGTAAATAAAAAAACAAAAGCTTATTTGATTAACAAAGAGGTTACTAACTTAAAAAATTTAGGACTAGTTTAGAAGGGTTAATCATTGATTAAAGGGACATTAGTTAAAATATAATTAAAGTGAAAACGATTAAAGGGTGGTTAATGTGAGTGTAGTGTGGTGGTGTATGGTGAGCGTGAATCACTTCAATCAGAAACAAACAAAAATCGGTCCACAAAGGAAGAACATGATGGAACCCTAAGCCCCCTTTCTCATTCCCCCCCAGAATCAATCTCGTCTCCCTCGATCGTCCTTTCTTCTACTTCTCTTTTAACCTGAAACACAAATTGAAAGCATCAATAGTTCAATGATCTTGATAAGAGTAACAGATTTACCGAAAAAATGGGGCGGCAGCGGGACTTCGATGGTGGAACCGGTGATGGAAGATGAATCTTCTTCTTCGTTCAAGAACAAACGGTGGTGGCTCCAAGATTTCGACCGTCGAAGAAGATAAGTTCTTTTTCACTCTGTTAGGGTTTCGCGATTTAGCTTTTTAGGGTGACTATCCACTGTGTTTTTCTTTCAGATTCCTCCTTTTTATAGGCTTCAGAGGAGATTCCTTGATTAGGCCTGATTTAAAACGCTTTGAATGCTTGATTGGGTTTTCTATTTCGGTGCAAATCAAATTGAAAAACTTTCCTTTTCTCGCTCCAATCTCTTAAATGAAAATCCAATCTTTTGATGTTGTATCAATTTCGTTAAAAGAAAGCTCCTCTGTCTAAGTTCAATGTTTGGATTTGGATTGGATATTCTAATGGTATATTCTTCAATCAATTCTGCTAATCCATGAGTTGCAATCTGGCAGGTGTAAACAACAGGTGGTTTGGGCCAAGGAAGGATTATCAGCCCACGAAAAAACTGGTGGCAAAGAGCAGTGGTCTCAAGCGTTTGCAGGGTATACTTCTTCAATCTCTGTCCGCCTCACTCTGTCGAATGCTTTATCGTAAATCTGTGATATGAAAGTTACACATGAGGGAGTTTAAGCGTTGTAATACTAACTGTAGCGATACGTGTGCTATTCCAGGTATCATCGTCAACAATGGTCGTTTGGTTAGCCGTTGCAGCTGTTTGATGTCCACAATCCCACCAAGATGCCACTTTATCGTCTACTTCTGCGTTTATGACTCAACCAAGCATAAGCCTCTCTAAAATTATCGAGAACGTGAAGCCCGTCATGTGAATGTGGTGTTAGGACGATAGGTGGGGCTGAACAAGCTTTTGCTGCTGCGAATAATAGGTCCTCTGGCGGCAATAGCAACATCTTTGTGTTAGGCATAAGTTGTATTATTAATCATCCATGTCTGGTTTTATGACCGTGTTGCAGGGTGGTTGACGCAGTTGGAAGGAATGAGGGTTTAGTAGCATCTTTGCACGAATATAGAAACACGAATACCTCAGTTTAGTGATTTTCTTGGCAAGGAGTTCAACCCGATTCACTGAGTTGCAGGAGATAATTGACTGGTTTATTTGTAGCTTAGAAAAGAGAGTATTTAAACAATGGACTTTCTGTCTCTATTCCACAAATGCATAAAATTGTGTAATGCCCTTCAGAGTGAGCTCATCCATAAGGTTAGTGACCTATGGTTTGTTAAGAAACCTATCTTTGAAGTCCTTCACAGTAATAGGATAGGTTGCTGAAAGCATCAGGATTTGACGGTTTGTTGGAAGAAAATGAATCAGTTGTTCGATCAAAGGCTGGAACTCTGGGGAGAGCAGCTTATCAGCCTTATCCATAACCAGCATTGAGCAATGTTTAGGAATGCAAACACCCTTCTCCGTAAGATCCCATATCCTTCCTGGGGTACCGACAAGCAGGTGAACTGGAGGCTTCAATGTTGTTGATAACATCGTTCCCGTCAAGATTGACAACTCCGACTGAGAGGTAGAAGTCTTGACTTCCTTAATTAAACTCCCCTTAATTTTTGTTTCGAATGCTGACCTAAATTGAATTTGGAGTGGCTTTACTAGTTTGTTCATAATGTGATTTCAGTTTTATAACATTGCCTTATGATTGTAGGCTGTTTATTTCGTAGAGATTCCTGAGGGTGTCGTGGGAGGAAGCTCCAATCAGGAAAAGGGAACTTGTTGATACAATTGTAAATGTGCACGCCATTGATTCGACTGGGTTATATAAACACTTGATAAGCTGCATTCTGAATGGTTCAAAACATTCTGTTGAAGTTCACACTATATGAAGTATTTATTTGTGATTTTTTCTCTTTGGTTTGTAAAACCCCAGAAATCGGCCGATATCATCGATCATATTTTCATTATATCATGTCATGGACTAAATTTCTGTCAGTCACTGACTGTCATGTCAGAGTTGCCTTACTAACTGAAACACCCTTCTCAGAATGGTGCCACGATGATGCTGATAAATGTTGTTGCACATGTGTTTCATTTGTAGGACCATCCATTCAAGCGTGGGGAACGAGTCATCAATGGGAGCTCCTATTTTGGCGTGTCTGTCCATGGGACCGATGCAACTGAACAGAAATCTTGCTGTCAAATAGTTGGAGAACAGACCACTAAGGTAATCAAAATATTTGGTTGTACAAGGCCCGGTTGTCGTCATTGTTGTGGGCATATTTGACGATGCTGTTGTGATTATGCAGGTTATGAGTTGGCTGGTACTTGCTTTTGACAGTTTGGGAAAGGAGTTGTGGTGCATTTACCGGCGGGAGGTTCATCTTCTAGTCTTTCTGCAAGAAATTCAACAGGAACTAAAATTTAAAGCATGACGGTTTGGCGCGGGTCAAGGCGAGGGCTTCACAACCCTCTTCTGCGATCATATCAATGCACGGTATAGTTACGCAGCTTTCATGGCCCTTTATATTGTTTGCTTATCGATAGCGTCACTGTTAACAAAGCCATGTTATGTGCAGGGCTAATACACCTCTGGTGTCAAAACAGTGAGGAAAAAAATGAAGCCATGGTACCAAAAAAAGGGGTTCAGACGACGTGATGACGGACCAACTGAAAATGCGGATGCAGACGGCAGAAACTTCTTGCATTCATAGTGATGAGCAAAACTAAGGGAGCATGTAACTTGCGAATTTGGTATTTTCATACCCATGACCTTGATATTTGGATAAGTATTCTTGATCCCTAGATAATTAACTTGCGCCTTTGTCACTGAGGTTGTATCGTGGCCTTATTAACTTTATCCAATTCCGTTGGCAGGTTTCCTTGTAAGATCTGGAACAGGCCTGTGGATCTTCATGTCCGTATCTTTGAAGTTGCGAACATTTCTGGTACGAAAGACTTTCGAATTCCCTAAATTGGTCTCTTCGACAAGTGGAGGCAAAAGGTTTAAGATCTAAGCAGTAACGGACTCTTGGTGTTATCAAAACTCCCACCGGTGGCGGAATGTTCGATGGCATGCTACTGCTTTCTAGCCCGCGAGGCTACGTATCTCGCATGGGGAGCTTCTTGGTGCCAGTCGAAGGGAGGTCAAAGATGGATAGTTCACTACACATTTCCTGCATAACTCAATACTAGCATAACTCCATACCAGAAGACTTTTCTTTGCCCTTGGTGTGAACTCAAGATGTCTCCATTAATTTAAAAAAACGGTCTGGCATGATAATGATTGCAGGCGTTTTCTCTTGTATATGTGAATGGATTCGTGAGGACTTGTAGGCATTTAATTAAGTGGATATTTGTAAGTAATTGAACTTTGGCTCACAGGTCCATGACAAAAACAATACATGTACCAAACCCATTATTATTAGCGCTTCATGTTTTTTTTGTCTGTATTGTTACACGTTAATTGTGTTCCGTTAAAACATGAGTCTGTTCGAGTATGGTGTCTTAGGCTTGGCGGATAAGGCCCTTGATGGTATGGAAACTTCAAAACGATCTCCAATTAAAAGATGGGAACAAAGTTCACAATGAGTTTTCCTTAACTTTGGAGTGTTAACTTGAGTCTTTGTGAGGATTAATAACTTGAGTTTATAAACTTCCAAATCTGAATCAATACTTGGGTCACATAGCAACTTGATTTTGACTTTTGATTTGAACTTTGTCAAGCACGTAAATTCAATTTTAACCAAATGAACTTCATCAATTGAGCTCTAAATAATACAGACCAAACTCAGACATCGTCTGGGATTCCTCGAATTCTATCTCACGTTTATAGCAACAAATACTTGATGGCGCAAGGAACCTTAATCACCATGATTCGTGTCTTGTCCCTGCGATGCTTGATCATAATAATCTATGAAAATATCGCACTTGCACAAATTTATTAGTGGTAATAAATGCATAAAAGTATAAAGGTAAAATACAAGCTAAAACATGGGGGTGGGATCTTAAGGTCAAAATTTAGGGTGCAACAGATGCCCCTATTTAAGTTACTCCTGTTCGGAGATATGGAGATTGAAATCTTCGTCTCGACGAGATAGGAGGGACTTAAATACAAACATTGCACGAATTTTTTGCTCTAAGAAGCCATCGAATGCATATGATATGTGATGATATGAAAATGCAAGACAGCGAGTCCTGTGGTGAAATGGCGCCACATGGAGAAACGACACACGGGAAAAAAACAGGCTCGACAAAAAGAGACCCTACGGGGACAGGAAACAACCAACACTAGGGAATCTCCAGAAGTATAACAATACCTCGCACACCGGGGATATGGTAATGGGAAATAAACTTCTAGTCGAAAGATATGCTTATTATCATAATGTTGTGGTTGGTAATAATCCAAATGAATTGAGTCGAGGGTTCAGTTTTATTCGTATTCTTTCTTTCTTTTTTTGTTTTTCTGTATATCTTTTTCTTTTGGAACTCAGCTTGAGATAGTAAAATGTATAACTTCCCCGAGCATCATGATAAGGGTACCATGAGCTGGTCTCAATCTCTGTCTGAAATGTCAAAATTTTGTAGACGGTAGAATCACTGTCATTTGTAGATGTAGATGTAAATGTCGTTGTAGATGTTGTAGTTGTAGAACTTCCCTGAGCATCATGGTACGGGAACCATGAGCTGGTCTCAGTTTCTGATGTAGAACTTCCCCGAGCGTCATAGTCTGGATGCTATGAGCTGGTCTCAGTTTCTGATGTAGAACTTCCTCGAGCGTCATAGTCTGGATGCTATGAGCTGGTCTCAGTCTCTGATGAAGAACTTCCCCGAGCGTCATAGTCTGGATGCTATGAGCTGGTCTCAGTCTCTGATGTAGAACTTCCCCGGGCGTCATAGTCTGGATGCTATGAGCTGGTCCCAGTCTCTGATGAAGAACTTCCCCGAGCGTCATAGTCTGGATGCTATGAGCTCGTCTCAGTCTCTGATGTAGAACTTCCCCGAGCGTCATAGTCTGGATGCTATGAGCTGGTCTCAGTCTCTGATGAAGAACTTTCCCGAGCGTCATAGTCTGGATGCTATGAGCTGGTCTCAGTCTCTGATGTAGAACTTCCCTGAGCGTCATAGTCTGGATGCTATGAGCTGGTCTCAGTCTCTGATGTAGAACTTCCCCGAGCGTCATAGTCTGGATGCTATGAGCTGGTCTCAGTCTCTACTCGGAATGATGAAAACTCGTGAGAGCATCTTCACAGGGGGTTGTAAATTTTGTAGATTGTAGATGTCGTTGTAGACTGTAAATGTAGTTCGTTGTAGAACCATGTAGATGTAGTTCATTGTAGAACCCTGTAGGTGGTAAATGTTGTTGATGTAATCTGTCATGTACTCTGTTGTTGTAGATGTAATTTGTAATTGTAAATTGTAGATGTAGTTGTAAAGCTTCACCAGGGATCTTCGGGAAAGATGTGAGCCGGTTGAATTGTGATGTATGTCTTCTCAAATAAAGAGAGACTAATATGGTAAACTTCTTCGACTTCTCCGGGGAGATGTCACTTGATGGAAATAAACTTGTGTGATGAACTCACTGTGGAATGAGTTCCTGCTGAGTATCTTTGTAATTGTAGAATATTCTATAAGCTCTCAAATAAAGAGAGATGTCTTGTAATGTCTTCGGTAAGCTTCTTTGATGAATTCATGAGGCGATGCCTTTTAATGATCTGATGATGTCGAAGGGCCCACTGAGGGTGAATGATCTGTCTTGTGAAAACTGTCGTTTGTCGTTTTGAATAGGATCCTGATCAAAACGAGTTGCTCAAATAAAGAGATAAATGTTCGAGAAAAAACATGTGATGCTATTGTTGAAGAAGCATCTGTCTTTATGAATATTCTTCCTGGGGAATAGGGTGCACGGTAAATGCACACTTAATCCACTCTTAAAGGTTGGAGATGTCCATAACATGATTGCCAAAGACCGAAGTTCAATTCAGGAAGTAGCCGAAAATAAACTGTCAAGCAAGACTCGACCATTGAGGTATGAACTCAAATGGGATTTTAACTGAAACAACCGTCTTCCACGAGGATCAAACTTCATGGGGAAGATAAAACATTATGCTTTTCTGCCTAGGATAGACGAATCTATGTGGAGGGATAAGACGCACCAAGACACCTAGGGATAACTATAGCCAAAGCGATGGGACAAACAAACATAAAGAATGCAAACAAATGCACATGCCATGCTGTCTACTTATATGCTATGCATATGCCGACGGATTGGAGAAGCGAAAAAAATGACGCCTCAAACGGAAGGGTACATTGAGCAAAGTCTCCATAGATCCTTTATCGCTTGCGAAGGAAGTCTTTGAACAGAGGCAGCCTTCGCATTCTGGAATAAATATCCTTAGAGAAGCACATAATATTTTCGTTTTTCCTTGGGCGAAATAAACGTCTGTGGTCATCCTCTTGTTATTCATATATCAAGTATAGCATAACGTTTTGAAAAAGTTTAAGTCAATCTGGATTTTGCTATCAATAACACAGATTGTGATCAATGAAGAACTTTTTATTGAATGGTGGTCAACAGAAAAGCGTGACCCCGATATTACAGTGTTGGAAAACAATAGCGATTACATAAAGGGAATAATGACTTGCTTCTCTTAAACAAAATATTTCTTAACAGCATCCGTGTT
Organism: Lathyrus sativus; assembly: GCA_963859935.3. Lineage (NCBI taxonomy): Eukaryota > Viridiplantae > Streptophyta > Magnoliopsida > Fabales > Fabaceae > Lathyrus > Lathyrus sativus. The sequence continues at coordinate 215,177,716 of OZ012735.1, read as the reverse complement.
AACAGGGCGAGTGATCTCTTCTCCGTCCATTGTTGCTAACATCAAAGCGCCTCCGGTCAAAACCTTCTTTACTATATATGGTCCATCATAATTCGGGGCCCATTTTCCTCTGACGTCGGTGAGGAAAGACTGAATCTTCTTAAGCACAAGGTCACCTTCTTTAAATGCACGGGGTCGAACCTTCTTGTCAAATGCCTTCTTCATCTTCTGTTGATACAACTGCCCATGGCATAGCGCGGCCATCCTCTTTTCTTCGATTAAGTTCATCTGATCATATATGTTTTGACACCATTCCGCTTCTGATAACTTTGCCTCCACCAAAATCCTCATAGAAGGAATCTCAACTTCTATAGGGAGTACTGCTTCCATACCGTAGACAAGTGAAAACGGAGTTGCCCCAGTCGATGTGCGTACCATCATATGATATCCATGTAAGGCGAATGGGAGCGTTTCGTGCCAATCTTTGTAAGTAACGACCATCTTCTGAATGATCTTCTTGATATTTTTGTTGGCGGCTTCAATAGCCCCATTCATCTTTGGTCTGTAAGGGGAAGAGTTATGATGCTCAATCCTGAATTCTTCACACAACCCTTTCATCATCTTGTTATTCAAATTGGAACCGTTGTCTGTAATGATTCTGCTTGGCACACCATATCGGCAAATGAGCTGATTCTTGATAAATTTGACAACCACATGTCGAGATACATTAGCATAGGAAGCCGCCTCGACCCACTTGGTAAAATAATCAATGGCTACTAAGATAAATCGGTGTCCGTTAGACGCTTTTGGCTCTATCATCCCAATCATATCAATTCCCCACATAGAGAACGGCCAAGGTAATGAGATAACATTCAACAAAGTTGGAGGTACGTGAATCTTATCTGCGTAAATCTGACACTTGTGACACTTTCTAGCAAACTTGTAACAATCTGATTCCATTGTGATCCAATAATAACCAGCCCTTAAAAGCTTCTTAGCCATAGCATGTCCGTTGGCATGAGTGCCAAAAGATCCTTCGTGAATTTCCGTCATTAACATATCTGCTTCTTGCTTGTCAACACATCTCAGCAAGACCATGTCAAAATTCCGTTTATACAACACATTGTTACTCAGAAGAAAATTTCCAGCCAGTCTTCTCAAGGTTTTCTTGTCTTTGTTGGAAGCTCCCAAAGGATATTCTTGAGTTCTAAGAAACACTTCAATGTCATGGTACCAGGGTTTGCCATCTTCAACTTCTTCGATAGCAAAGATGTAGGCAGGTCTATCAAGACATTTTACTTCAATCCGAGGACACTCGTTCCAAAAGTTTACCACAATCATCGAGGCCAAAGTTGCCAACGCGTCTGCCATTCTATTCTCATCACGAGGGATATGATGAAACTCAACTCTATCAAAGAACGGTAACAGTCTTCTAGCATAATCCCTGTATGGGACCAAATTATCATGTCGAGTTATCCATTCTCCAGTAATTTGGTTGATTACCACTGCAGAATCACCAAACACATCTAAATTCTTAATTCTCAAATCGATTGCTTCTTCGAGACCAATAATACATGCCTCATACTCAGCTTCATTATGTTAATCTGGAGGTAAATGGGAAATGGGTCCCTTGAGGAGTCACAATAACAGCACCTATCCCTTTTCCATGAGCGTTGACAGCTCCATCAAAAACTAAACCCCACTGAGAACCTGGCTCTGGCCCTTCACCATGTACGGGTTCTTCACAATCTTTCATCTTTAAGAACATAACATCCTCATCGGGAAAGTCGTCGTTTGAGGGTTGATGATCCAAAATGGGTTGGTGAGCCAGATGATCAGCCAAAACACTTCCTCTAACAGCTTTCTAAGTATGGTACTTGATGTCATATTCGGACAATAACATCTGCCATCTAACAATTCTCCCAGTCAAAGCGGGCTTCTCAAAAATATACTTGATAGGATCCATTTTTGAAACTAACTAAGTAGTGTGGTTCAACATATACTGACGCAAACGCTTGGTGGCCCACGCTAGAGCGCAACAAGTCTTCTCTAACATAGTGTACCTGGTTTCACAATCAGTAAATTTCTTGCTCAGGTAATAAGTGACATGATCTTGATTTCCTGTTTCATCTCGCTGGCCGAGTACACAACCCATCGAATCCTCTAAAACAGTCAAATACATAGTTAAAGGTCGTCCTTCAACTGGCGGTATCAGGATAGGTGGTTCGAGCAAATACTCTTTGATACTATCAAAAGCCTTTTGACAATCTTCAGTCCAAACGTAACCTTGTTCTTTCCTCAGGAGCTTGAAAATAGGTTTACATGTAGCAGTCATGTTGGATATAAAACCTGGAGATGTAGTTCAAACGTCCTAGGAATCCTCTAACTTGCTTTTTGGTGGTAGGAGCTGGCATTTCCCTGATAGCTTTCACTTTGTCAGGGTCCACTTTAATCCCTCTTTGGCTGACAATAAAACCCAATAGTTTCCCTGATCGTACTCCAAATGTGCACTTGTTGGGGTTCAAACGAAGCTTGTATTCCCTCAAACGACCGAACAGCTTAGCCAAGTGTTTAACATGATCATCTTCGGTCTTCGACTTAGCTATCATATCATCCACATACACCTCGATTTCTTTGTGCATCATATCATGGAACAAAGTAGTCATAGCTCTCTAATATGTTGCCCCTGCATTCTTTAATCCAAACGGCATAACTTTGTAACAAAAGGTGCCCTAGGGTGTTATGAATGACGTCTTCTCTCTATCCTCGGGAGCCATTCTAATCTGGTTGTAACCTGAAAAACCATCCATGAAGGAGAAAACTTCATATCTTGTAGTATTGTCCACTAAGATGTCGATGTGAGGTAACGGAAAATCATCTTTCGGTCTGGATTTATTCAAATCCCTGTAGTCTACACACATGCAAACTTTACCATCCTTCTTCGGAACGGGTACAATGTTAGCTAACCATAGTGGATACTCGGCAGTGATAAGGAAACCTGCATCAATCTGTTTTTGTACCTCTTCCTTAATCTTTAGAGCCATGTCAGGTCGAGTCCTTCTGAGCTTTTGTTTTACTGGCGAGCACTCTGGCTTTAATGGTAAATGATGTTCGACTATAGTTGTATCCGAACCGGGCATGTCTTGATATGACCAAGCGAACACATCGACAAATTCTCTAAGCAAATCAATCAGCTATTTCTTCACATCGGGTTTAAGCAGAGCTCCAATTTTCACTTCTCTACGGATTTCTTCTGATCCCAAGTTGATTACTTTCATCGGCTCTTGATGAGGTTGGATAGCTTTCTCTTCTTTCTCAAGCAGCTGGAAATTTCCTCTGGGACATCATCTTCTTCATCCTCAGCTTCATACACGGGAAACTCAAAATTCGGAGGAGGTAGTGGATCATTATTCCCAGGATGTAATTTATATAGCAATCTGCGCAAGTGATGTGATTTTCAATAAGTTTTTTGTAAAGTGGAGAGTGTGTGTACGCGAGATGCTACTTATTATTTCCAACATCGTGAATAAGTATAAAACACAAATGTAAATGAAAGTGATTTATTGATGATAGCAAAACCAAAGCAGACGCGCCTAACAAAGTCACCTTTGCCTTGGGCAGAGCAAAGGGAATTATTGGAAATAAGCCCTAACAAACGCAGTTTCGCCTTGGGCAGAGCGAAAATTTTTAAAATAAATGTTTTACTTAGATATATGAATGGCAGTAGGGGCTTCAACCGCACTCCAATTCTTGACTACAACGCCTGTGGTCACAAAGTCTGGGATGTCCTCATTTGGATCTCCCTCGGTGACGGCATAAACTCCAAAGGTATAGTCAAATTCATCCGAAACATAGCCTGGATCTTCCATGTAGGGCTCGTAGTCTTCGTAAGGAATGGAGGACCTTGTAGAACCATATGATATGTAGCCCTGAAGTTCGTCCTCTGACACAACATTGATCTGAGGATGATGGACGATTCCTCCACTATGGAACACTTCATTGATTAGCGGAAACCCTTGATTCTTGGTGCCTCGTTGAGCAGAACTGCTGGTGAAACCGAGACCTTCCTTGTTTTTCTTCTCTGGCAAGGACAACACCTTCCCCCATATTGTCTGATGACCACTGTTCACTACTCGCTGCGCGTCCTTAAATGACGACATGGATGTCTGAGATTTCTGGGCACCCTCACCCACAATAGACAAAGCTTGAAATTGCGTGCCAACCTCTTCCTCAGCTTCGACGTATGAGAATGATGACAAGTGACTTACCACCAAAGCTCTTTCTCCACAAACTGTAACTATTTTCCCCTTGAAGACATATTTCAACTTCTGATGCAGGGTAGAAGTAACTGCTCCAGCTTCATGTATCCACGGCCTCCCTAGAAAACAGCTATAGGCGGCACGAATGTCCATAACCTGAAACGGGATCATGAAAGTCTGTAGTCCGATAGTCATGGGCAAATCTACCTCACCAATTACCGTTTTCCTCGACCCATCGAAAGCTTTGACAATAACGCGACTTGGCCTCATCGGCGGTCCTTGGTACGACAGCTTAGATAGGGTAGTTCTAGGCATTACATTTAGAGACGATCCTGTATCAACCAGCACACTGGACAGAGAGTCGTTTCCACAGTTCACAGAAATGTGTAAAGCCATGTTATGTTTCCTTCCTTCTTCTGGGATATCGTCTTCATTAAAGCCCAGATTATCACTTGAAGTAATACTGCCAATGATGTTATCGAATTGTTCCATAGTCATATCCTGCTCGACATAAGCTTGTTCCAAAATCTTCTGAAGCGCTTCTCTATGAGCCTCAGAACTCATCAGCAATTATAGCACAGAAATCTTCGATGGGGTTTGCAGAAGCTAATCTGCAACCTTATATTCACTTCTTTTGATTACTTTCAAACATTCATCGGAGTCGGATAAATTAGACCCACCAAATTGCCCCACAGTCAGGTCTTTTGAGCCTGATGGTTCGAACAAAACCTCTTTTTCTTTCGGTGGTACAGTCGGGTAGACTCGACCGCTTCTTGTCACTCTACTGACATCTACAATATTAACTATTGAGGGTGTAGTGGGCAAAGGCACTTCTTTCCCATCCTCAAACATAGTAGCATTGTACCTGTATGGGATAGCCTTACTAGAGGTATAAGGGACAGGTCCAGGCACATTGATTACTAAAGGAGTAACAGTTGGCTTCTTGCTATTGTAAACAATCTCTATACGTTCCACTTCCTTAAAGTGGGGTACTATGACACAAACTTCTTCAGCCTCTTCATTTGAAACTTCTTGACCATCATTTTCCAAACAATCTTCAATCATATTGACAGAGGGCGAACCATGTGGTGGTAATGGATTCTTCTGTACATTAGGGTCGGAATCCCTAAAAGACAAGATTCCATTTTTAATGAGCCTCTGGACATCCATCTTCAAACTGAAACAACTCTCAATATCATGTCCTGGAGCACCCTGATGGTAAGGACAAAACTTGTCAGCTCTATAAGAAGGGGGAGGATTCGTGGGAGTCGGAGGTGGAGCTCTCGTCTGGATGTGACCCTCTTTAATCAAAGCGGGGAATAGATCAGCATATGTCATTGGGATCGGATCAAAATTTATTTTTCTATACACACGACCCTGATTACTGGATGACCGATTCTGCTGAGGGTACTGTGGGCTTTGCTGAGGTTGGGGTTGTTGAGCAACGGGAGACTGAGGTTGCTGATAGGGTTGCGGAGACTGTAGCTGATAAGCCGGAGCATTAAACACTGGCGATACCGTTGCAACTTGATGTGGGGGCATGTACCTCTTTCTGAATTGTCCCTTTTGAATGGCATTTACACCTTGCTCCTTTTTCTTCACAAAACCGCTCCCATACCTCTTAGGAGCACTCTCTTCTTTGGTCAGTCTTCCTTCACGAACACCTTCTTCCAAGCGCATCCCCATATTGACCATTTCAGTAAAGTCACTGGGTGCACTGGCTACCATCTTTTTATAAAAGAAAGGACCAAGGGTCTTCAGAAAAATCTTGGTCATCTCTTTTTCTTCTAATGGTGGTGTGACTTGCGCGGCCAACTCGCGCCAACGCTGAGCATATTCTTTGAAATTCTCCTTATCTTTCTGTGCCATTGCTCTCAACTGATCTCGGTCGGGCGCCATGTCCATATTATATTTATATTGCTTGACAAAAGCTCCTCCCAGATCATTGAAAGTTCGAATCTTCGTATTATCCAGCCCCATATACCACTTGAGTGCAGCGCCTGTCAGACTGTCTTGAAAGTAGTGAATAAGTATTTGATCATTATCAGTTTGGGCAGACATCTTCCTGGCGTACATAATAAGATGACTCTGAGGACAAGTATTCACCTTGTACTTTTCAAAATCAGGGACCTTGAATTTCGGTGGGACCTTAACATTTGGAACCAAACACAGCTCAGAAGCACTCTTACTGAACAGATCTTTCCCACAAAGAGCTCTCAACTCCTTTTGTATTTCAGAAAACTGGTCTTGAAATCCGTCTATCTTCTCTTCTAAACCCACAGTTTTGGTTGGCGACCCATGTAAAATTGGTTCATCCAGAATATACGGGACAGCGTTCATGTGCGGAGACGCGGTAGTCATCACAGCAGAAATTACAGGAGCAGCTTGAACAGTGGTCACAACAGGGATCTCAGACACAGGCGGACGGTAACCGGTCAAAAAGAAATTAGGGGACAATCCCCACGGGAAGCCCTGAGGCATACTGTAGGATACTTTAGCAACAGAAGACACCACTGGGATCGATGTTGGCGTCACTTCGGATACGACAGTCCTTGGAACTTCTTGGTTGTTGATCGAGATTTGACTAGACAAGGCTTCCACTAGACCATTCAACCTCTCCAAACTTTCTTTCATACTTGCAACTTCATCACAGAGCACTCTGTTCTCTTGTTCTAGTTGATCCATCTTCTGGCGTTGACTAGCTCGAGTGTTGTATCGGTGATTCAGCTTGTTCTGCGGAGATGAAGCAAGAGTGAGACCCTGGATTGCAAACGATGCTATGCTTATGCAAAAATGCAAATGAGTATGAAGCTTCAAGAAACTCAAATTATTTCGGTATTGTAACCTTGGAGAAAAACTTATTTTATTTTGATGATCGAAGCATTACAAAACGGAGTACTCTTTTAAGAGTTTATTACATTGAATCAAAAGCGAAAGAGAAACTCGGAGATCTACTCCTTATGCTCCTTCTGTGTACGAAGTTCTCTTTCTAGCTGACTGATGCGTTCCTGCAGCTCGACATTCTCTCTGATGAGTCGGTCGACACATTCTTTCCAAGCCACAGTATCTAGGGGAAGATCATCACTGGTGACAGCTCTTGAAGAGGTGTGAGAGGAAAATAAATCCTCTCTCGCCTTTCTTTTCCTCGCAAGTTCTACTTCTGGCAGCCTCTGGGACTTCTCTTTCTCTACCTTGAGTGTGAAAAATTTGTTCTTCTAAGCGGCCTTCAGTTTCCGAGCTTCATCCAGAGCAGCCTTCAACTGATCTACTTCGCTCACGTCAAACCAATCTGGATCATGAAAAGCCAATACCATAGGTTCATGGAAGGGGAATGGCATCTTGAGGTCGAGAGCTCTCTCTCGCACCCAATGTAGATATTCTTCAGAGACAGCACAATTAGGGTATCCTAAAGCGGCTTTTCCTTTCTTATTGATGTATTCCCATGAGTAAATTATGACGGTCTTCAGGTCTGGGTCTTCTCCTTCTTTGAGAAAGATTCCTTCTAACAGAGTTTGGTCGGGTACTTCAATCATGGGATGCCCAAATTAGAGACGGGCCAGGGCAGGATTGTAACTTATGCATCCTTCTCTCGCAATGAGCGGTATGTTATTAAATCCTCCGATGCTACGGATCATACCTATACCGCCATAGGTAGGATCGTACCATACAATTTCAGAATGGGTAAGGGTCATAACTATCTCGGACCAACGGGGCGATTCTTCCTCCTCCCAAATAGACGGGTGCCGAGTTAGGCGAGCAATGAACCATGAATACAGCAGAGCGGTACAACAGACGATATGTCCTCCTCCTTCAGCATTCTTCGAGTGGATTGAGAAGTATGTGTCAGCGAGCAAGGTGGGAACTGGATTCTTGAGTATGAATAGTTTAATCGCATCCATATCAACGAAATCATCGATCTTTGGGAACCAGAAAATCCCATACCAACAGGGCAAAGGTGGCTTCCATGATAAGGACTTCCTTTCTTTCAGCATGGTAGCGAACTTTTTCAATCAAAAAGTCAGCAGAGAATCCAAGGACTCCTTCCTTGGTGATTAAGTGCGCTTGCACATCTGCCAAACTGAGATGAGTAGCATTGGCAATTTCTTGATGACTGGGTGTGTCTTCCTGGCCGGTAAATATGGGACAGGCTGTTACAGAAATCCTTAGGAAATCAGAATACTCTTCCAGTGTCGGCATCAACTGGTAATCCGGGAAAGTGAAGCAGTGGTACAACGGATCATAAAATTGAACAAGGGTCTCCAATAGCCCTCCTTTCATCTTGAGTTCGAGAAAACGGAAGACTTCTCCATATTCTGCTGCGAAGGTGTAACGGTTCTCGATGAGGTCTTCTAGTTCCCTCAAGCTTTCAATGTTAGGACTCTGGAAAGTGTACTCCAATACTTCTCTTTTGAAATCCATGGTTACAATACCTGAGAAATAAAATTGAGTTTCTTAAGTAAAGAAAGAATGCAATGCAAGATGAGTAGGACTTCATGGGATCCTAACTATTTATAAACATTGTAGTAAAAGAAAACGTTTTTATTTAATTTTGAAACGGAATACAAATAATTGCTTTTAAAAGTCCCAAATAAAAGCTAAATAAAAGCTAATAAAGACACTAAAGAAGTTTCGAATTCTACTGCTTGAGTTGCTCTTCTAGTTGCGTCTTCTCACGGATAAGGTTGTCCACAATCAATTTCCAAATAGTGCATTGCGGGTTGGAGACAAATAAATCCTCCATGACCTTCCTCTTCTTGCAGGGGAGTAACTCTTCATCCTTTAACTGTAGCTGCTTCTGGAGTTCCTCTTTCTCTTTCTGGAGTTTGTCGATCTCTGCAACAGACACTTGGTACTTGTTCTTCCATGACTCTAACTCTTGTCGCAACTTCTTCATAGCAACCTCTGACTTCTCAGTTTCGGACATAAAGACATAAGTGGGTTCCCTTCTTGGGGGTATAGGGTCTTGACAAGAATAAGGCATCCTTAGCTTGATTGCCCTGTCTCTTACCCACTGGAGATACGGTTCTAGAGACACACAATTAGGCCTTCCTAGACTTTTCTTCCCCTTTTTGTACACATTACGCCATGCATCTAGAATCCTTCCTCGAAGCTCTGCATCATTGTTAAAGAAAATACTCTCTACATGGGCACTCTTAGGAGGTTCCTTCAACGGGTATCCCAACTGTTGACGGGCCAAAACGGGATTGTAGCTGATTCCTCCATCGAAACTGAGCAATGGTACATTAGCAAAGTTACCACAACTATCAATAATTAACCCCCCATCATACACCTGGTTGTACCAATCAATGTCAGAATGGGTCAATGCCATAACCCTCGGAGACCAAAGCTCTTTGCCAATGTTTGTAAAAGAGCTAGTCTTTGGCATGTGTGAAATAAACCACTTGTAAAGTAAGGGTACACAACAAGTAATCATCCCTCCACCACGAAGGTTTCGGAGGTGTATAGAGTGATATGTATTACCCAACAGAGTTGGCACTGGGTTTTTCTTCATAAAGATCTTGTATGCTTTGAGATCGATGAAACTTTCAAAACTCGGAAATAAAAACAACCCATAAACAAGCAAAGCAAAAATTGCCTCAAACGGAGCCTTATTAGAATAATCAGCGTAGAATGAAGCCTTCTCGACTAGGAAACCTGTCTTTAAACCAAGAATTCCATCCTTAGTAACTAGGTTGGCTTTGACGTCAGATACCTTTAAACGGAGGGCTTTAGCAATATCTTTCTCATCAGGGTCCTTTTCCAAGAAGGGAAAAGGAGATTCTTCTAGGACAGGTAGACCAACCAAAAAGGAATACTCTTCCAATGTTGGTAACAACTGAAAATCCGGAAAGGTGAAACAATGATAAAGAGGATCACAAAACTGTAGTAGAGTGGCAAGAAGTCCTTCATTCACTGAGCGGCCCAACAAAGATATCAGCTTCCCATATTTGTTCTTGAATTCCTCTTGATCCTTGATAAAGCCCCACAACTTCTTTAGGTCGTCCAATTTGGGACTTTTAAAAGTATATTTCACAGTACGTCTTTCATTCGAAGTCATAGTGACCTACAACGTTCATAAATGAAAGTGAATCCCATGAAGTCCAATGCAGAATGATGTTATATGAATGCAGCAAACACAAGTATTCACATAAGGACACGAAGATAAACAAACAAAGGGGAACCCTAGGTTTGCAACGAGCATGGAGCATAGGGTATACCCATCCCCAAAGGATGTGAACTAAAGGTTTGATTGTACCTGTAGGACAAGGTTCTAAAGGGACTCGAAATCATCAGCCCATCTTTCGGATATTATCAATTTCCCAATTACTTGAGGATTAATAATATTCTCAAGAGAACTTCCTTTGAGTGTAGCTTCGCGTAGCACTATTTCGGAAGTACTCCCTCATAGTCTCGCACTACATCCTAATAAAGGCCAAAGTTGGGTTAAGGTAACTACGGTTCTCAATATCATGGGCTCCAAGGTCGAAAATAGCAAGTGTCTTCATGATTACTCGTTCAACAGTACTATTCCGAGAGGGCCTCAATTGAGCGGGATTCTCGATTTAACTTAGTCGGGATTCAACTCCCTATAAGCCTCCTCGACTATATCACCATCCTATCTTAATTTCACTCAAGTCTGGGTGTAGAACTTTATCTCACCACTCAAAGACAAATAATCCCAAAAGAAATACAAGAGAAAGCATGTAAACAATTAATCAAGTATGCAGATATATAAAGCAGTAAACAAATAAAATAAGATAGGGAAACCCACTAGAGGGATCCCCAGTGAAGTCGCCATTTCTGTCGCGGTGAAAATCGGATACCAAACTATTGATTAGTTTGAATCTTTAATTCATTTTACAACCGAACTTTGATTTGTCCAAAGGAAGGGATAAAGATCGAAAATACCCATAATGCAATGCAAATGCAAGGTTTAGAGAGTTATAGGTTCGGGGGTTGGTTAAACTTAGGGAAGGTGCTAGCATCCTAAGTTTCTGTAGTACTCTACAGGAACCTCTTGTTTTATGTTTGTTTATTGCTATGTGTTTATCTACTTAAGGTTGAAAGACCTAGGGGTTTATTTTCTAAGTATACTCGATAAGATGTCGCCTCTTATGCCTACATATCCTTACGGGAGTGGAATCAGAGTATCTGTAGTTCCCCTAAAGGGTTTGAGGAGTTCTTTGACTGTGGTCAAAGTTCCTACGGGTTTAGGGTAGTTGGTTGATTGATTTTAGGAGAAGAGATGAGTCTTCATTTTAAGGGAGATTTAACCGCCACAAATTGTAGGAAAATAGTCTTTGCATCGTCTTAAGAAAAGGGCTTAAGTACTCGGATTGTTTGACGAGTATGCCTTTATTTCTCTTAAGGCAAAGTTCCTATGGCTTGATTGTATTGTTGTGGGGTGAAGATTCTATCTCGCTTAAGATGATTTAGCATCTTTCTCTAATGTGTTTGAATATTGAATGTTGAGTTGTTGAATGTTTGTTTCCATGTTGTAAAGGATAAAGACAAGGTCCTTCCTATGGGTAGGATCTATCTTAAAAGATCAACTTGAATGAGATCAAGGATCATGGGGGAGTATGATGCAAATGATGTGCACTACACACAACGTTGAATTATGTGTAGGTTTTTCCTTTGGACGGGATGCGATGTAAGAAAATATAAATGACGAAAATGTTAAATTGCGAAAAATAAATTGCGGAAAATAAACCATACACACGCATGAAAGCGCTAAGGTGTAGGTGAGTGGGTGTGAATGTGAGGTGTAAGCATGTTCGATTTGATTAATTACGATGTCGGTTAATTTTAGGCGAGATTTATGTGAAAAAAAAGAATATTCATTTTTAAGTGAGATTAACTTAAGAGAAATCATCTTAAAAGGGGGGATTGATCTTAAGGAGAAATTAGTTTGGTGAGATTTATTTGTTTTAATAAAAGTTTTAGATGATGAATTAATTTGAGAAAAGTTATTTGATTATTATTTTATTTTTTTAAGAAAGGCTTGATTATCTAAGGTTGATTAAAAAGTAAAATAGTATAATAAATAAGATATAGTAAACCTAAAAAAATATGATAAAATTAAATAAGAAAACTAAATTTATTATTAATTATTTTTAAAAGGGTTAACTAATTACAATAAAAGTTGTTATAAAAAGGGTTGATCAATTGGGTTAAAAGATAAAAGGCTATTAAGTGACAAATTATTAAAAGATTGGTTAAGTAAATAAAAAAACAAAAGCTGATTTGATTAACAAAGAGGTTACTAACTTAAAAAATTTAGGACTAGTTTAGAAGGGTTAATCATTGATTAAAGGGATATTAGTTAAAATATAATTAAAGTGAAAACAATTAAAGGGTGGTTAATGTGAGTGTAGTGTGGTGGTGTATGGTGAGCGTGAATCACTTCAATCAGAAACAAACAAAAATCGGTCCACAAAGGAAGAACATGATGGAACCCTAAGCCCCCTTTCTCATTCCCCCCCCAGAATCAATCTCGTCTCCCTCGATCGTCCTTTCTTCTACTTCTCTTTTAACCTGAAACACAAATTGAAAGCGTAAATAGTTCAATGATCTTGATAAGAGTAAGAGATTTACCGAAAAAATGGGGCGGCGGCGGGACTTCGATGGTGGAACCGATGATGGAAGATGAATCTTCTTCTTCGTTCAAGAACAAACGGTGGTGGCTCCAAGATTTCGACCGTCGAAGAAGATAAGTTCTTTTTCACTTTGTTAGGGTTTCGCGATTTAGCTTTTTAGGGTGACTATCCACTGTGTTTTTCTTTCAGATTCCTCCTTTTTATAGGCTTCAGAGGAGATTCCTTAATTAGGCCTGATTTAAAACGCTTTGAATGCTTGATTGGGTTTTCTATTTCGGTGCAAATCAAATTGAAAAACTTTCCTTTTCTCGCTCCAATCTCTTAAATGAAAATCCAATCTTTTGATGTTGTATCAATTTCGTTAAAAGAAAGCTCCTCTGTCTAAGTTCAATGTTTGGATTTGGATTGGATATTCTAATGGTATATTCTTCAATCAATTCTGCTAATCCATGAGTTGCAATCTGGCAGGTGTAAACAACAGGTGGTTTGGGCCAAGGAAGGATTATCAGCCCACGAAAAAACTGGTGGCAAAGAGCAGTGGTCTCAAGCGTTTGCAGGGTATACTTCTTCAATCTCTGTCCGCCTCACTCTGTCGAATGCTTTATCGTAAACCTGTGATATGAAAGTTACACATAAGGGAGTTTAAGCGTTGTAATACTAACTGTAGCGATACGTGTGCTATTCCAGGTATCATCGTCAACAATGGTCGTTTGGTTAGCCGTTGCAGCTGTTTGATGTCCACAATCCCACCAAGATGCCACTTTATCGTCTACTTCTGCGTTTATGACTCAACCAAGCATAAGCCTCTCTAAAATTATCGAGAACGTGAAGCCCGTCATGTGAATGTGGTGTTAGGACGATAGGTGGGGCTGAACAAGCTTTTGCTGCTGCGAATAATAGAAAGGAATGAGGGCTTAGCAGCATCTTTGCACGAATATAGAAACATGAATACCTCAGTTTAGTGATTTTCTTGGCAAGGAGTTCAACCCGATTCACTGAGTTGCAGGAGATAATTGACTGGTTTATTTGTAGCTTAGAAAAGAGAGTATTTAAACAGTGAACTTTCTGTCTCTCTTCCACAAATGCATAAACTTGTGTAATGCCCTTCAGAGTGAGCTCATCCATAAGGTTAGTGACCTATGGTTTGTTAAGAAACCTATCTTTGAAGTCCTTCACAGTAACAGGATAGGTTGCTGAAAGCATCAGGATTTGACGGTTTGTTGGAAGAAAATAAATCAGTTGTTGGATCGAAGGCTGGAACTCTGAGGAGAGCAGCTTATCAGCCTCATCCATAACCAGCATTGAGCAATGTTTAGGAATGCAAACACCCTTCTCCGTAAGATCCCATATCCTTCCTGGGGTACCGACAAGCAGGTGAACTGGAGGCTTCAATGTTGTTGATAACATCGTTCCCGTCAAGATTGAAAACTCCGACTGAGAGGTAAGAGTCTTGACTTCCTTAATTAAACTCCCCTTAATTTTTGTTTCGAATGCTGACCTGAATTGAATTTGGAGTGGCTTTACTAGTTTGTTCATAATGTGATTTCAGTTTTATAACATTGCCTTATGATTGCAGGTTGTTTATTTCGTAGAGATTCCTGAGGGTGTCGTGGGAGGAAGCTCCAATCAGGAAAAGGGAACTTGTTGATACAATTGTAAATGTGCATGCCATTGATTCGACTGGGTTATATAAACACTTGATAAGCTGCATTCTGAATGGTTCAAAACATTCTGTTGAGGTTCACACTATATGAAGTATTTATTTGTGATTTTTTCTCTTTGGTTTGTAAAACCCCAGAAATCGGCCGATATCATCGATCATATTTTCATTATATCATGTCATGGACTAAATTTCTGTCAGTCACTGACTGTCATGTCAGAGTTGCCTTACTAACTGAAACACCCTTCTCAAAATGGTGCCACGATGATGCTGATAAATGTTGTTGCACATGTGTTTCATTTGCATGACCATCAGCGTGGGGAACGAGTCATCAACGGGAACTCCTATTTTGGCGTGTCTGTCCATGGGACCGATGCAACTGAACAGAAATCTTGCTGTCAAATAGTTGGAGAACAGACCACTAAGGTAATCAAAATATTTGGTTGTACAAGGCCCTATTGTCATCATTGTTGTGGGCATATTTGACGATGCTGTTGTGATTATGCAGGTTATGAGTTGGCTGGTACTTGCTTTTGACAGTTTGGGAAAGGAGTTGTGGTGCATTTACCGACAGGAGGTTCATCTTCTAGTCTTTCTGCAAGAAATTCAACAGGAACTAAACTTTAAAGCATGACGGTTTGGCGCGGGTCAAGGCGAGGGCTTCACAACCCTCTTCTGCGATCATATCAATGCACGGTATAGTTACGCAGCTTTCATGGCCCTTTATATTGTTTGCTTATCGATAGCGTCACTGTTAACAAAGCCATGTTATGTGCAGGGCTAATACACCTCTGGTGTCAAACAGTGAGGAAAAAAATGAAGCCATGGTACCAAAAAAAGGGGTTCAGACGACGTGATGACGGACCGACTGAAAATGCGGATGCAGACAGCAGAAACTTCTTGCATTCATAGTGATGAGCAAAACTAAGGGAGCATGTAACTTGCGAATTTGGTATTTTCATACCCATGACCTTGATATTTGGATAAGTATTCTTGATCCCTGGATAATTAACTTGCGCCTTTGTCACTGAGGTTGTATCGTGGCCTTATTAACTTTATCCAATTCCGTTGGCAGGTTTCCTTGTAAGATCTGGAACAGGCGTGTGGACCTTCATGTCCGTATCTTTGAAGTTGCGAACATTTCTGGTACGAAAGACTTTCGAATTCCCTGAATCGGTCTCTTCGACAAGTGGAGGCAAAAGGTTTAAGATCTAAGCAGTAACGGACTCTTGGTGTTATCAAAACTCCCACCGGTGGCGGAATGTTCGATGGCATGCTACTGCTTTCTAGCCCGTGAGGCTACGTATCTCGCATGGGGAGCTTCTTGGTGCCAGTCGAAGGGCGGTCAAAGATGGATAGTTCACTACACATTTCCTGCATAACTCAATACCAGCATAACTCCATACCAGAAGACTTTTCTTTGGCCTTGGTATGAACTTAAGATGTCTCCATTAATTTAAAAAAACGGTCTGGCATGATAATGATTGCAGGCGTTTTCTCTTGTATATGTGAATGGATTTGTGAGGACTTGTAGGCATTTAATTAAGTGGATATTTGTAAGTAATTGAACTTTGGCTCACAGGTCCATGACAAAAACAATACATGTACCAAACCCATTATTAGCCTCCAATTAAAAGATGGGAACAAAGTTCACAATGAGTTTTCCTTAAATTTGGAGTGTTGACTTGAGTCTTTGTAAGGATTAATAACTTGAGTTTATAAACTTCCAAATCTGAATCAATACTTGGGTCACATAGCAACTTGATTTTGACTTTTGATTTGAACTTTGTCAAGCACGTAAATTCAATTTTAACCAAATGAACTTCATCAATTGAGCTCTAAATAATACAGACCAAACTCGGACGTCGCCTGGGATTCCTCGAATTCTATCTCACGTTTATAGCAACAAATACTTGATGGCGCAAGGAGCCTTAATCACCATGATTCGTGTCTTGTCCCTGCGATGCTTGATCATAATAATCTATGAAAATATCGCACTTGCACAAATTGATTAGTGGTAATAAACGCATAAAAGTATAAAGGTAAAATACAAGCTAAAACATGGGGGTGGGATCTTAAGGTCAAAATTTAGGGTGCAACAGTAAGGAATATGAGGTTTATAAGGTGGTGGAGGCACATATGGTTTTTCTTTTTCTTCGGCCTCTTGGTCACTACCTTCTTTCTCCTTTATGGTTTGGTCGATTTCCTTTTCAGTTTCCTCCTCAGCTACTTTTCCAGGATTCTGATACATAGCTGGATTCTCAAGTCTCGGGTCAGTTGGTTCGTCCAATTTCATACCACTTTATAGTATGATAGCATTTGCATGTCATTTTGGATTAGGTTGTGGCTGTCCAGGAAATGTGCCTGCAGGAGCAGC
Source organism: Lathyrus sativus (assembly GCA_963859935.3). NCBI lineage: Eukaryota > Viridiplantae > Streptophyta > Magnoliopsida > Fabales > Fabaceae > Lathyrus > Lathyrus sativus. Next base: position 215,160,841 of record OZ012735.1, on the reverse strand, counting down.
AGTAGGTGCTTGTTGTTGTGCCACTTGTGAAATTTGAGTTTCAAGCATTTTGTTGTAATTGGCTAAAGCGTCTCCCTTATTTTCTAATTGCTTAATTTTCTTACTAGTGTGTATGTTTTGATTCAGGAAGTCTTTATTTGTTTGAGCCTGGGTGGCTATGAAGTTTTCCATCATTAATTCAAGGTTAGATTTCCTAGGAGCATTTTGAGCAGCTACGATAGGTTTCTGATATCCTGGTGGTACGACAGGTGTTTGTCCAGGTGCATACAATGCATTGTTGTTTTTGTACAAAAAATTCGGATGGTTTTTCCAACCTGGGTTATAGGTGTTTGAGTAAGGATTTCCTTGAGCACAATTCAATTGGTTTGTGGAAACTCCTGTTAAAAGTTGACATTCGGGGGCAGCATGCCCATGAATTCCGCATAACTCGCAGTTTGGAGCTACGGTAGCCACGGTGGCTGTAGGGATTATAGTCAAACTTTCAATCTTTTGTGTGAGAGCATCTACCTTTGCATTGACTTGGTAAAGACTACTTATCTCGTATATACCACTTTTCATTGGAGGTTTCTCTACTAAGGCTCTTTCACTTCCCCAATGATAGTGGTTTTAAGCCATACTTTCAATAAGTGCATAAGCCTCATTGTAGGGTTTATCCATTAGTGTGCCACCTGCGGCAACGTCTATTGTCAATCTTGTGTTGTACAAGAGACCATTGTAAAAGGTATGGATGATCAGCCATTCTTCTAGACCGTGATGTGGACAAATCCTCATCATGTCCTTGTATCTTTCCCATGCTTCGAAAAAAGATTCATTGTCCTTCTGTTTGAATTTATTTATTTGGGCTCTTAGCATATCGTTTTGCTAGGTGGGAAATATCGTGCTAAGAATACTTTCTTCAACTTGTTCCACGTAGCGACAGATGCGGACGATAGAGACTGGAGCCAAGCTCTAGCTCTATCTCTTAATGAGAAAGGGAAAAGACATAGTCTTATTGCTTCGGGGCTGACACCATTTGCTTTCACTGTGTCTGCATATTGCAAGAACACTGACAAATGTAAGTTTAGATCCTCCGTGGGATTTCCTAAAAATTGGTTTTGTTGTACAGCAGACAACAACGAAGGTTTTAGCTTGAAGGTATTTGCCTCGATGGGAGGAGCAACAATACTGTTATGTGGCTCATCCTGGGAATGGATGGCATAATACTTAAGGGGTCGATTCTGAGGTTCTTCAGCCATAGGTACTGATAATTCTGGAAAGGGAATTTCACATGGGGGAAGGTTATACTTAATTCGGAGTTCGTTAATTCGGCGTCTTAAACTAATAAAACGCTCGATGTCGTCAATCGGTTGCACATGCTTCTCACCTTTAGAGCGAGTGTTTGGCATACAATCGACGATAAAAATAGGGAAATAGTTGCCTTAGTCTATACTACGCAACACTAAAGTTACGATATCGACTTAATTGGTCCTCGACAACAACGCCAAAAACTTGATCGGCTATTTAGTACTCTAAATGCTTCGCGACTGCAAGTGCACAGTCTGATCGTGTAGTTTTAAAAGATTATCGAACCCAAAGGACCAAGAGTCAATCTACCGCTATCTAATGCTACTATGTAAAGCTAAGGCTAATGAATTTCTAATTTTTGGGGTGCAAAAAATAAAACAAGTGTCAAATTAAAATTCTAACTAAAATAAGATATTGCTAAATATCGGTACATAATCCTATCAATCATCGGGGGTTTGGTAATTCGTGGATGTTTAGTTTTAAAAAGAAAGAATCGTTATTCTGTGGAAAATACCCATTTAAAAGCCCTTATCTCGCACTCTCGTTCTCTTGACTTGGACTATGCTCTTAAATCAAAATGCGGCTCTCGCTCTCTCATTTTGCAGATAAAAGCACTTTTTAGAAACAGATAAATCCTAAATAAACTCAAAGCGCTCTCGCTGTATTTAAGCCTAATGTTCTATTTCACTTATCCGATTAAAACCTCAAACTCTCGCTCTATTGATGTTAACCTTCGTTACTTTCTCACTCTCGTGACAAAAGTTATTAATTTTGGCAAAAGAAATAGAGACCAGAAACTTTTATTTCATTTAAATTCTACTTCACGATTTATACTTAACCCCCCCCCCCCTCTGACCGGTTGTGATTACATACCGATACTACGGGTTTTATCCAGACATGGCTTTCATATTTTCACTAATTTCAATCCTAATACTAACCAGAAAATAGAAGAGATGCATACAAATAAAGCGGTAAAATTAAAGCAGATAAAATAAAAACCTGGAAATTAGCAGAACTTGGATTTGACTTTTGAAGGTCGGCTTGTATTGTCGGTATAATGTTTACAACCTCTTCAAATCAATCCTAAACTAATGGCATAACAATTTGCCTTACAAAACCTTAAAACAATGCACAGAAAAATAAAAGCAAAAAGCAGAAAAAGACTAAAAACTAAAACTCGAAAATAATGCCTGCTTTTCTTCTCAAACTGCTTTCTTTTTATACTGTTAGTGGGCTGCCTTTGAGGCTTCAAATGAGGAGATAATTTTGGAGAAAGTGCAGTGAGGTAGTTGAGAAAAATCAGGAAGCTTCATGGAGGAAATTTAGGGGAGGAAGTGGCAGATTCCACTTCCGGTTCAAGTAGGGGTGTGAGTTGCCATTTTTCCTATTAGTTAGGAGTGGCACTCGCCACCCCCTTCTATGTGGCAACCCCCACTCTTCACTCCTCATATAGGTGGCAGGATCCACCTCTCTTCTATGTGGCAGGCGCCACATCCAAATGGCAAGTTCCACTTGGTATGTGGTGGCCCCCACACCTTTTCTTTCCTTTCTCTTTCTTTCTTCTTCTTTTCTTTCCATGGTCTTTTCTTCCTCTTTTCTTTCCATTTCCTTCATTTATTTCTCCTTTTATACTTTTAGTCCAAATTTATGGTAACCTACAAAACAGAAGAAAACAGAAGCGTAATCGAAGATAAATCAAATGAAACAATAAAAGAAACAGATAAAATTCATTCAAGTCAAGTCAAATATTCGATATAATTTCGCGCTATCAAAGGTTAAAGCTGTATCGCAGTGGGAAGCTCTGTAATCAATTTTTGAGATTAGATGTTTTCTTGGTTTGGTAGGTTATTATCGGAAATTCATTAAAGGATTTGCTAAGTTATCCTTGTCGTTGACGCAGTTGACTAGGAAGGGCCAAGCTTTTGCTTGGGATGCAAAGTGTGAAGAAAGTTTCCAAGAGCTTAAGAGAAGATTGACGACAACTCCTATTTTGATTTTGTCGAATCTGAAAAAACCTTTTGTTGTATATTGTGATGATTCATTAATGGGTTTGGGAGGTGTATTGATGCAACATCAGCAAGTTGTAGCTTATGCTTCAAGGAAACTTAAAGTGCATGAGAGGAATTATCCGACGCATGACTTATAGTTGGTCGCTGGTGTATTTATGTTGAAGCTTTGGAGGCATTATTTGTTTGGTTCGAGATTTGAGGTATTCAGTGATCATAAGAGTTTGAAGTATCTCTTTGATCATAAAGAATTGAATGCAAGGCAAAGGAGATGGTTGGAACTTCTGAAGGATTATGATTTTGGTTTGAATTATTTTGTCGATGATGATGGTAAAAGAGTTGGAAATGATTGAGCAATTTTGAGATATGAGTTTCGTTTGTGAAGAGACATCTTATGGAGTTAAGATGGGTATGTTGAAGTTTACTAGTGGCATTCTTGATGAGATAAGAGAAGGTCAGAAATCTGATTTGAGTCTAGTTGATCGGTTGACTTTGATCAATCAAGGTCAAGGTGATGATTTTCGAATTGATGAGAATGGTATTATGAGATGTCGTGATAGAGTTTGTGTTTTGGATATTGTTAATCTGAAGAAGAGTATTCTTGAGGAAGGGCATTGTAGTGGATTGAGTATTCATCCCAGTGCTACTAAGACGTATCGAGATTTGAAGAAAGTATTTTGGTGGCCTTGTATGAAGAAAGACATTGTCGAGTTTGTGTATTCTTGTTTAACTTGTCAGAAGTAGAAGATTGAGCATCAGAAACCGTCGGATTTGATGCAACCGTTATCTATTCTTTAGTGGAAATAAGACAACATATCGATGGATTTTGTGTCTGGTCTACCTAGAACACCGAGTAATTATGAAGCTATTTGGGTTATTATGGATAGATTGACGAAATATGATCACTTTATTCCAATGCGAATGGATTACCCATTGGAGAAGTTAGCAAACTTGTACATTGAAAGGATTGACAGTTTGCATGGTATTCTGTCTAGCATTGTGTCAGATAGAGATTCGAGGTTTACTTCGAGATTTTGGGAAAGTTTTCAAAGTGCTATGGGTACGAAGTTACGTTTGAGTTTTGCTTATCATCCACAGACAGATGGTCAGACTGAGAGGACGATTCAGTCACTTGAGGATCTTTTGAGAGTTTGTGTGTTGGAAAAGGAAGGAGCTTGGGATAGCTACTTACCTTTGATTTAGTTTACTTACAACAACGATTTTCATTCGAGTATTAGAATGACACCGTTTGAGGGATTGTATGATAGGAGGTGTAGGACACTATTTTGTTGGTATGAGTCGGGAGAGAGTGTTGTGGTTGGACCTGAGATAGTCCAACAGACTACTGATAAGATTAATATGATTCAAGAGAAGATGAAGATTTTTCAGAGTTGTCAAAAGATTTATCATGACAAGAGGAGGAAAGCACTTGAATTTCACGAGGGAGATCATGTATTTCTTCGAGTTACTTCGATAACTGGTGTTGGTAGAGCATTGAAGTCGCGTAAGTTGATGCCACGTTTTATTAGTCCTTATCAAATTTTGCAGAGGATAGGAGAGGTAGCCTATTGGGTTGCCTTACCGCTGTCACTTGCTAATCTCCATGATGTGTTCCATGTATCTCAATTGAGGAAATACATTGCGGATCTGTCTCATGTAGTCGAAGTAGATGATATGTAGGTGAGAGATAACGTAACTGTTGAGACATCACCTATGCGAATAGAGGATAGAGAGTTGAAGCAACTCCGAGGTAAAGAGATTGCCTTGGTGAAGGTAGCTTAGGGAGGACCAGCTAGTGGAAATGTGACTTGGGAGCTTGAGAGTCAAATGAGGGAGTCTTATCCCGAGTTATTCGTTTGAGGTAATTTTCGAGGGCGAGAATCTTTTAAGTGGGGGAGGGTTGTAACACCCCAATTTTAGTAATTATTTATTAATTAAATTAATTGATTAATTGTGTAATTTTATGCTTATTTGATTTATTTGATTTAATTTAATTAATTAAATTATTTGATTTATTTGAGTTGTTTGGATTAATTGATTTATTGGACATATTTGAAATAATTGATTTAATTTGATTATTTAATTTATTTGATATATTCTATTTGGTTGAATAATATAGAATTGTTAGATTAATTAATCGGGCTTAATTGGGGGTGTGAATAGAAATGATTTAGTAAGTCCATTAGAAATTATTATATTTTGAGAAATTGTGAGAGTTTAAGATAAAGAAAAAGAATTAGAATAGAAAGTTGGTAAAGAAGGCTAAAGAGAAAGAAGAACCAAGAGAGAGCGCTCAAGAAATCATCAAAAACCAAGGTAAGGGTAGGTCTTTACATGGTTATGGGATTGCATGATAGTGTATAATGGGTAATATCATATTTAGGATAAAAATCCCTAATTTCCATGGTGGTTGTTATATGATGAATTTGTGTGCCTTATATGTGTGTATTCTTTTTTTGAGAATTGAACATATATTCATCAATTTCAAAGGTTTTAGGCATAATCTTAAAACAATGATTAGATGATTTAATTGTGTTAAAATTGTAAGTTAACTTGAGATAATTACAATATGGATGAGTTACAATTTTATGAGAGTTTGGGTTTTTACAAAATCAAAATCGGAGGTCTGGAAGGTCTCCAAAGGTGAAAAACGTAGAAAATTCTGCATGCTGTCTGTCACGACTATTCATATTTTCGGTCGAAATCGTTTTGGACGTAACTTTTGACCCGTAAGTCCGTTTTGGTCCCCGTTTGAAGCGTTGGAAAACTAATGAACATGGCTATAACTTAGTATAGATAATAGAATTTTTTGCTCAATATTTTAATATCTAATATGTTTGGGAAGTCAATTGTGTATATGTTCTATTAATGAATTGTAGCACTGTTTGCTGCTGGTTGTGAAATTATTTGTGGATGATTTATCTAATACTTATGTGTATGCTTGTATAATTATATTTTGGTGTGTAACAATATAAAATGCATGATAGTTATTGCTTGTTGTAATGATAATACATTTGTGATTATATTGTAAAATGTGTTGTATACCATTTGAATAGTGAATCTAATTATTGATGATGAATTAACTATTCTATGATTAATGAGTAATGTGTGTTGTGTATGTTGATATTGGATTGTGATGATACTTTATGTATTATTTACTAAGTGTGATGATAATGTTTGAAGTAAGAATGTTATGATTATGAAAATGTGATTATTGATGATGGCCTTTGTAGCCTGAAAAGAGTGTATAAATGAATATCAACGTGTGTGGTAAGTAATTCATTGTGTTGAATTACATGTGTATGCATATGTTTATCATGAGTCATTTATCATGGTTTGCATTGCATAAGAATTGGACAAGACTCGTACTCACTGGGATAGAATGACTGAGATGTCATTCCTAGTGGGGTATAAGTGATATAGTCGTACGCGCTGTGGTAGAGTCACTAAGATGTCATTCCTAGTGGGGTACTCATTGGGGTAGAATGACTGAGATGTCATTCCTAGTGGGGTATAAGCAATGTATCAATAATTCTGAATGGAAGTTGATGAGAATTGATGGCTTCTATATGAACCAAATGGTCAGCTGCATTGTGTTGCATTGTTATTGCATTGTGGTTGAAATATGAGATTATGTGAAATATGTGAAATTGATGAATTGGTGAAATTGTGCATTTGTGAGTATGTACTTATGAATAGTATGGTAACTTGAGTGATAATATATTGATGAAACTTTTGAAGTGTGAGAACAATTGTGATTATGCTTGTATGCCTTAAATTATATATTATCTTATAATTTCAATAATTATGTGAATTCTCACCCTTATGTTAGAATGATGTTTTATACGACATCGCTCAGGTACTGAGGAGTAGAGTTGCTTCTAGCATGAGGTAGTCGTTGGATTAGCTTGTTTTAGTTTCTCTATTTATTTTGGGTGGAGTCGTGCTCTGATCATGTAACATTGGGATCATTTTAATTTATGTTTGAGAGATACATTATGCATTCTCCTTTATATTGTTATATTTATTTGAATTATGTGGAGTATTGAATTTTATGCCTAAGTATTGATTATGAATGAGATGAGTATGAGACTTTCATTATGTCTATTATGATTAAATTAAATCCGCTGCTACATGCTAAGGTGAAAGTTTATGAAAAATATGAATTTATTTTAAGTGTTAATGAGCATGACAGGTATTTGTGTGATGTTTTGAAACTAAATGTGACACCCTTTTGTGAGATGCATGATAATTCACTCTGATTATTTATATATATTACGTGGGGTTTAAAAGGGTGTTACAAGAGGTGGCTCAAAAAGGAAATTATTTTAAAGCCAATTTATGACTTGCTAATCGATTGACACTAATAGAATCTGTATATATTTAGAAAATAATAATAACCATTCATTTGTATTGATTTGTAGTAACTATTCATTCTTATTTGTATTTATTAGTCATTAAGAGAATAGTGACGAATTGATGTATATAATGCACTCAGATTACCAATGAAAGACATTCAACAATTTTCCTATATGGTATCAGTTAGATTTTAGATCCTTTCCTAAAACTCCTAGCCGCACACCGCCACCTCTTTTTTTTCTATACTTTCACTCTTAACCCTCTATCCATGGCTACATGAATACCTACCTCCACAACGACTAAATGAACGCCCCATCCTTGATTGGCTCATCTATCCCCACAATACCATCCCCAAAAATTCACTTGGCATCCGGTAACCTTGAACAACGATTTTAATCTCTACCTCTCCTGGTCGGCCCTTTTCAAAGTTCAAGCACGCATCCATAATGTGTTTGATCAATCATCCCTCCTACTAATGTGAAGGCTCCACAAATCTCCACTGAAGCCAAAACCAACAATCCCAATCTTTGGAATAGGCTCGATGATGTCGTCCTTCAATGAATGTGCGCCATTGTATCACAAGACATTTCCAACTCTGTCTTTGTGATCGATGACTCAACTAAAGAATGTTGTAATCAAATTATTTCGTTGTTTCACGACAACAAACACTCGAGGGTTGTCCACCTCGAAAATCATTTCACCAACACCAATCTTGAAGATTTCCCATCCACCAAAGCCTATTGCACTCACCTCAAACTTTTATCCGATCAATTAGAAAACGTTGATTCTCCCATGACTAACACTCGATTGGTCCTGGAAATGATCTCTAGCCTTTTGTTACTTTTATCCAACAACACGACCCTCTACCTACTTTTGCAATCGCAAGGTCATGATTTGAACTCGAGGAATCCACTATGATTCAACGAACCTCATTAAGATGATGCCTTAATCGCTTGAGACACATTTTTAAACTGAACCAATTGGTTGATTCAATGTGCCAATCGATTTGAAAAGACAACTTTACTCAGAGCTATTCAGACAGCTTCCAACTCATTTGACACGACCTCAAGACATTTTAAAAAAGTTTTCTTGAAAAAATAAGTTAAAAAAAATATTTGTGTGTGTGATTTAACCATATGCTTTTACGAGAACACCCTTATAGTTTACAAACTATTCACTTAGACTAATTGATGTCAGACTTTTTTGTTCTTCAAGACTTGCCAAATATTTTCTTTTTTATAGACACTTGTCAAATATTTTCTTTTTTATAGACACTTGCTTGAGTTTACTTGAGATGTGGTCTGAGTTATATTTCATTTGATTGACATCATCAGATAGTCAAGTCCATCAAACTATAATATTAAAATTTGCATCTTTGACCGTTTAACCATTTATATTTGACTTATCATTAAGAATTAAGAATTAATTATCATCATCAAAAGTTATTGTCTTTAGTAAAGGCATATCACTTAAAAATAACCTGTAAAACAAGCTTCTACAAAATATTATTTCATAAATTGGTGTATGATTTTTGTCAAATAAGACGGATGTAATCACCCAATTTAGACGAGTTTAAACGAGTGCGTCTCTAACCATAGTGTAACATGTAATTTTAATAGTGAGTCATTTGGTTTGAGTTATATGTAGATCTAATCCAAATCAAATGATATTTCAATGAACTATTAAGATATTCTTTCAAAGATACCATCTCAGGTTTTCATGTTGAGGATTTTGTAGTACTAGCTCCTAGTGACAAACCCAAGATCCGAAAAGGTATGTTGTCCACATTACACAAAAGAAAATTTGATGTAACTTTAACAAAAATATTATTTCAAATTCAATTAGTAGAATTTATTCTTGTAGAAATTCACTTAGACCGAATACTAATTCAAAATTTTCCATAATTCTCCTAATTCCTTCCTTGTAGAAAAGTTGTCTATTTGCTTGAGATTTCTTCTCCAAGTAGCATGTTTGCTAAACCTTGTGTCATCACTTATACACACACTCAATCAAACAAATACGCCTATACTTTGACAAGCTTTATGGATCTTCCACTTTTCACTATTAAGCATGAATATCGGTATACTTTTACCGTTCATACACTGTTGTGTGGGTCACCAAAATAAGTGAGCCCACTTAATCTTATTATTATTATTATTATTAAAAGAAAAGAAGAAAAAAAGGGAATTAGTTTTGTGGGTCAAAACCCATGAAATGGTTAAAGGGTTTTAACCCTTGTGTGTTAGATATAACAGGAGCAAGGGGGAAGAGAGCTGCAACGTGAGCGACTCTACAGACAGAGAGAAGAATATCAAAGAGTGCCTCTTTATTGATGTGTCGTAGAACCCGTTGAGGGGTTAGTTGATTTGATATCCACCTTGTACGGTGAAGATTATATTTGCTCTGTTGATCCCTGGTGGTTCCAGGAGGACTTGTGGTGTACCCATTAATTTATTAGTGGAAGATTTACTGGCTTGGTCCCGTGGGTTGTTTTCCCTTTAAGGGTTTTTTCCCACGTTAATAATTCTGGTGTCTCCTTATTTTATTTGCTCTATTTTGTGCTTATTATTGTTGTTTGAGCAATTTTGTTTGGAGCTTATTTTTAACTGCACACAGGGGAAAAGTTGATCCAGCAGCTTCCACATTTTATTACTATCTTCTCTATTTGTTTTCTTTCCCAACAGTGGTATTAGAGCTCCTTGGTTGGAGTTCTGTTTGGTGCTATTAAAATGGGTGAAGGCGATATGGCTGGTACTATGCTGAAATTGGATTCTTCCAATTATTCTATTTGGAAATCCCGAATGGAAGACTTGTTGTTCTGTAAGGACTTGTATGATCCCATTGACGGAGACGGTACTAAGCCAGATGATAAATCTGTTGCAGAATAGACAAAGGCAAACAGAAAAACAATTGGCATGATCAGGCAATCGATAGATCAGAGCATTTATCATCATGTGTCTAGTGAGACTAGTGCCCACAGTCTGTGGAAGAAATTGAAGGACATGTTTGAGTCCAAGAATGCATAGAACAAGGTGTTTTTGTTTCGGAGACTGGTTAATCTGAAGTACAGGGATGGTTCTTCAGTGGCAGAGCATATGAGCAGTTTTCAGAATCTTGTGAATCAACTGACTACTATTGAGATTAAACTTCCTGATGAGCTACTTGCTTTGTTGTTGCTTAGCTCATTGCCAGACAGTTGGGAAACATTGGTGGTATCTCTGAGCAATTCCACTAATGGCAATATGACTTTTGATACTGTGAAAGAAGCCCTATTGAATGAAGAAATCAGGAGGAAGGGAAACAATACGGCTAGTGCATCGACTCACACAGAAGCCTTGGTTATTGAGTCACGGGGGAGAAGCCAACATAGAACCTCTCATAAATCTAATGATAGAAGCAAGTCAAGAGGACAATCATGGCCCAGGAAAGACATCAGGTGTTATCATTGTAACAAAGCAGGTCATATGATAAGAGAATGCAGGTTGCTTAAGAGGGAGAAATCAAGGGAAAGAGGCAATGATAATAAAGAAGATAAAGACACAGCTGCAGTTGTATCTGATGGTGAAGTTGTTGTTGTTTACAAAGATAATTCAGTTAATCTCGCATGCCAAGATTATGAATGGGTTGTTGATTCTACTGCCTCATATCATGTTACTCCTCATCGTGAGTATTTTTTATTCTATACTGCTGGAGATTTTGGGCAGGTAAAGATGGGTAATCAAGGAGTAAGCAAGGTTGCTGGCATTGGAGATATTTGGGTAGAAACTAATGTTGGATGCAAGCTTCACTTGAAGAACGTTGGGCATATTCCTGATATGCGCCTCAGCTTGATTTCAGTACAGGTACTTGATGATGATGGTTACCATAATTCCTTTGGCGACGGTAAATGGAAGTGCACCAAGGGTACTTTGGTGGTAGCAAAGGGAGTGAAGAAAAACACCCTTTACTGGACTTCTACAAAATTGTGTGCCCCTCAAGTGAATGCAATTGAGGATTGTTCTACAGAGCTATGGCATAAGCGGCTCGGTCACTTGAGTGAGAAGGGACTTGACACTCTTGCAAGGAAAAATCTGCTTCCGATGAAAGGTACACATCTCAAAACTTGCTCTGATTGTATTGTTGGTAAACAACATAGAGTTTCTTTCCGCACTCACTCTCCTCACAGGAGGTCACATATCTTGGATTTAGTTCACACTGATGTTTTCTCTATGGATGTTAAATCCCTTAGTGGCTATTCTTATTTTGTGACATTTATTGACGATCACTCGAGAAAAGTGTGGGCTTTTGTTTTGAAATCCAAAGATCAGGTACTTGATATGTTCAAACACTTCCATGCAAGTGTGGAAAGAGAAACAAGTAAAACGTTGAAGTGTGTCAGAGCAGATAATGGTGGTGAATACAGGGGGCCATTTGAGCATTATTGCAGGGAACATGGAATCAAGCTTGAGAAGACAGTTCCAAAGACTCCACAGCACAACCGAGTTGCAGAGAGAATGAACCGCACAATTAATGACAGAATCAGATGCATGCTCTCCCATGCAAAATTGTCTAAATCATTCTGGGGTGAAGCATTGAGAACTGCAGTAGATTTGATCAACCTTTCTCCTTCAATTCCTCTTGATGGTGATGTTCCAGAGAGGGTGTGGCGAGGGAAAGATGTCTCGTATAATCACTTGAGAGTGTTTGGCTGCAAGGCATTTGTTCATATTCCCAGAGATGAGAGGTCCAAGCTTGATGGTAAATCAAAACAGTGTATCTTTTTGGGTTATGGCTGTGAAGACTTTGGTTACAGGTTTTGGGATCCAGTTAACAGGAAAGTCCTTAGAAGTCGAGATGCTATTTTTGTTGAAGACCAAACCATCGAAGATATTGACAAGAATGGAAAGCAGAAACAGGTTATCCACAGGTACATTGATGTTGATCCAGAGCCTCCAACCATAGTCAATAATAATGGGGGAGATGTGAATGCATATGTGGACAATGTAGGTGATGTTCCTGAGCCCCAAGTTGATGAAGAAATTGAACAAATTCCACCAGAGCAACCTCTTGAGCCAGTGAGAAGATCCACCAGAGAGCACCATCCATCATAGAGATATCCTCCTCATGAATATGTGATGCTTACTGATGGGGGAGAGCCACAAAGCTTTGAAGAATCTATGTCACATGAAGAGAAAGACAAGTGGTACAAAGCCATGTAAGAAGAGATGAAATCCTTACATGAGAACCATACATTTGAGCTAGTGAAGCTACCTAATGGTAAGAGAGCACTCAAGAATAAGTGGTTGTTTAAATTGAAGTCGGAAGAAAATAGCTCACAGCCAAGGTACAAGGCAAGGTTGGTTGTGAAAGGATTCAATCAGAAGAAATGTATAGATTTTGAAGAAATATTTTCACCTGTGGTCAAGATGTCTTCAATCCGAGTTGTACTTGGTTTGGCAGCTAGTTTGAATTTAGAGGTTAAGCAACTTGATGTGAAGACCGCATTTCTCCATGGTGATTTGGAGGAAGAAATTTACATGGAGCAGCCTGATGGTTTTAGAGTCAAAGGTAAAGAGAAGCTTGTCTGCAGATTGAAGAAGAGCTTGTATGGTCTTAAACAAGCTCCAAGGCAATGGTACAAGAAATTTGATTCTTTCATGGTGGATCATGAGTATGCAAAAACTTCTTCTGATCATTGTGTGTTTGTGAAGAAATTCCCTAGTGAGAAACTTATTATCCTTTTGCTATATGTCGATGACATGTTGATTATTGGTCATGACATGAAAGAGATTGAGCATTTGAAAAGAGAGTTGAGCAAGTCCTTTGCAATGAAGGATTTAGGCCCTGTAAAGCAAATCCTTGGCATGAGAATTACACGTGACAAGAAGAATTGCAAATTGGGGTTATCACAGCAAAAGTACATTGAGAAGGTATTGGAGAGGTTTAATATGTCAAATTCAAAATTAGTTGGCACTCCACTTGCAGGTCACTTCAAATTGAGCTCTATGCAATGTCCTACAAGTGAGAAAGACAAATGGAGAATATTCCGTATGCATCTGCAGTTGGTGGCTTGATGTATGCGATGGTGTGTACACGTCCAGATATTGCTCATGCAGTTGGTGTGGTCAGTCGTTTCCTCTCTAATCTTGGAAAAGAACATTGGCAAGCTGTGAAATGGATACTCAGGTATCTCAAAGGTACTTCTGGAGTCTGTTTGTGCTTTGGAGGTGGTAAGCCTATGTTAGATGGTTTTGCAGATGCAGACATGGCTGGTGATGTGGATTCTAGGAAGTCTACTTCTGGTTATATGATGACTTTTGCAGGGGGAGCAGTGTCATGGCAGTCTAGATTGCAAAAATGTGTTGCTTTGTCTACTACAGAGGCAGAGTATATTGCCGCCACAGAAGACGCAAAGGAACTCTTTTGGATGCAGAAATTCCTACAAGATTTGGGTCTCTCACAGGAGAAATATATTTTATATTGTGACATTCAGAGTGCAATCCATCTCAGCAAGAACTTGACTTATCACTCAAAGTCGAAGCATATTGATGTTCAGTATCATTGATAACGCGATGCGCTGGAGATGAAGAAATTTTCATTAGAGAAAATCCATACTGACGAGAATGGTTCAGATATGATGACAAAGGTCTTACCTATGGAGAAGTTCTCTACTTGCAGAAAGAAAGCAGGTTTGGTCTCCTATGGTCTCCCTTCAATTTGGTGAGGGGGAGAATTGTTGTATGGGTCACCAAAATAAGTGAGCCCACTTAATCTTATTATTATTATTATTAAAAGAGAAGAAGAAAAAAAGGGAATTAGCTTTGTGGGTCAAAGCCCGTGAAATGGTTAAAGGGTTTTAACCCTTGTGTGTTAGATATAACAGGAGCAAGGGGAAAGAGAGCTGCAACGTGAGCGACTCTACAGACAGAGAGAAGAATATCAAAAGTGTCTCTTTATTGTTGTGTCGTAGAACCTGTTGAGGGGTTAGTTGATTTGATATCCACCTTGTACGGTGAAGATTATATTTGCTCTGTTGATCCTGGTGGTTCTAGGAGGGCTTGTGGTGTACCCATTAATTTATTAGTGGAAGATTTACTAGCTTAGTCTCGTGGGTTGTTTTCCCTTTAAGGGTTTTTTCCCACGTTAATAATTCTGGTGTCTCCTTATTTTATTTGTTCTATTTTGTGCTTATTATTGTTGTCTGAGCAATTTTGTTTTGAGTTTATTTTTAACTGCACGCAGGGGTAAAGTTGATCTAGCAGCTTGCGCATTTTATTACTATCTTTTATATTTTTCTTTCCCAACATACACATATTCCTAAGTAACAGTGTTCAAAAACTATGGATAATCACTTTGATGTACGTGCTTTAGTTTATAAGCGTTTTTCTGCATAACAACGCTCTTACATGTAAATTGGGATAAAAATATTTATATAAAATATATTATAGTGTTTAATAGATTTTGTAAATATTTTAAAAAATGAAGAAGAATGGTTTAAAGAATTATTTTGACACATAAAATATAAAATAAGTAGTTATTTAAATAATTTAATTATAATTTAATTTGATTTATATTTACTTTCATAATTATGTGTCAAAATAATTTAATTTTATTGAATGTCAGTATAAAATAATTTTATATTAACGGTGTATTTTAATTAATTTTTTGTTTAAATAATTAAAATATATAAAATAATATAAATATTTAGTAAAATCCAATTAAAGAGTTCAAATGAGTTCTTTGAATTGAATGTAGGTGTTCTAAGCTATTGTTTTGTAAATTGTTTGTAACGAACAAATTATTAGGTAAATAAATTATTTAACAAATTAAAAAGTTTGTAAAATGAAACTTCAGTAATACATTTTTGTATTCGAGAAACAATGAGATCTCTATTATGCCTCGTCTTTGAATATAAATTTATTTCAATGTTTAGTCATTAGTATGACTTAAATGTTAAATAATTGATCTCTATTATAATTTCTTAATTTTGATAGTATTTAGATTTTTATGGTCTCCTATCTAATAGGTGGCAGTTTAACTTTGAATCCATATCAGAATATTTTAAAAAATAATTTAATATTTTAATTAACAAAATATTCAAACCATTATTCTATTAAAAAATACATTCAATATTTGTTTTTATTATATTCAACAATTTATATAAGGTGGATAAAAAATAGAATTTCCTAAAAAATATTTTTAAAAACTACACGTTGAACTTTTTATGCAGGTGGATAAAACAAAAACAATTATCTGAGAAATGTTTCAGAACTTTTCATCTTGTTCTTCAACCATTTCTTTGTCTTCCATAGCTATAGTATTAGCATATATTATATTCCACCATTAACATATAGCATATAAATAAGGAGTTAGCATATGCAGACTCACAAACAATCATGATGAGATTCACGATCAATCAATTCTATGTAGTAGTAGTGATACTACTTGCTATAGGATCCATTGGAACGGGGTTATTGTTTTGTGTAGGAACACAATCACATTCTAAACTACTGCGTACCCAGCAATCAATTTCGGTGTGCTTCTGGAAAGAGATATTATGGTACATTTGCATATGACTTAAAATTAGGGGTGGAAATAGGTCAGGCCGATAATAAAAGTTTAGTCTATACAAGTTCAAGTCAAGCCAAACTGTTTTTTTAAGAGAATTTCTTACTCATCTCTTGGGTATCTTAGGCATCATATGCGTTTCTAAAAATGTCCCTCTGTTTTCGGAGATGTATCTCCAAACGCATATTTTTTCAATTTTTTTATTTTATTCCGTAGATGCATCTACGAAATACTTCTTTATTCATATTTACGAGAAAAAAAACTCAAAAATAGAATATCATAAAATCAACGTTCATAAAATAAAATCGGCATTACATTGATGATTTTGACAGAAATTTAAATATAACATTTCAATAGTCTAGTGGACGCCTGCACATTTCTAAGATGTTATCGACCGTTATTCGGATCGTCGCCTACAAATCGAGCGAAATCTTCTCTTTGAAACTGAAATACGTTCGCCACATCGCTCAAACTTGTTGTAAACAACGTCCACGTCGTTGTCAACTGAAGGTGAACAATATTCAAGCTTCACAACATTTCGTTTGTCATTGTAAGGTAGGCGATATTGGATCTCGCTATGATATCGGCGAGGGGGGTGAGATCCATGAGCTTAAACGTCCTCCCGGGTGTTTTGCTGTCAGAAAAGGAGACACTTGCGACATACCAACGGATCTTAATTTCAAACAATTTAGACATTTTTGCATTTGTATGAAAGATAACAAATGAAACCCCAAATTTATAAAAAAAACCTAGGTGAATATGGACCAACCATTTCCTGTCAAACTTGTCTTCGGAGCTATATCCATTAAGCAACCCTATAATTATTGGTTTCGGATATGTATCTTCAGAACTTCCACTGAAACTGCATAATTAAGAACCTTCTGTAGATACATGTCCGGAAGTTTCCTTGCTACATTTTAAAAGCAGAACTCAATATAGAAGGACATCATAATAGACAAATAAAAGGCATATGTGAAAAAATAAGACAAGAGAATAAAATGTGACTATTTTGCATTTCAAAAATTTACAATTAGTCGTCCAATTATACAAGAATTCAAAACGAATCAAAACAAGTGTCGCCGACTAAATCTATTGGTGGTACCCTATTGGACTTTTCTGCATTCGATTCCTTTTTAATGTTGTTTAATCTTTCGTATTCGTGCATTCTTTCAACAAAATGATTCGGCCACGTCTCGGCATTTGGGGTTGAATGAGTCGCCCATTCCGGTGATGTAGGTGGTATGGGGCATCCTGATTTCAAGTAAACTTGTACAAAATGTCTTGATTTTGCAAGCCATCCAATACACATGATGCGATCATTTGAATTTTGAGGTGGTGCAGTGTGGAGTGGAAAAAAGGTTTCCGAAAACCTGTATCGCGTCAAGTCAATGCACACCCTATCATATGCACATGCAATAAAGAATTTTCTCTTTAAATCGATGTTCCAATACCGTTATACTCCGACTGAATGTTCTTTGTATCTCAATATGTTGGTTTTTAATCATGAGATTTACAGAGTCCCAATCTCGACATAAATCCCCCTTGTTATTTCCCAACCAATTTTTCAAACTAGCATGAGTCGACTCAACTCTGTTGGTAGTTGTATTTCCAAGGTGTCAGACATTAGCAGTTCGTGCACAAACTATCTTCTCCTTCACCTGATCAAGAATGATGCTTTCAACATATTTCAACAAAGCAGGATACTTTTCACACACTTTCCGGAATTGAATGACGGAATCGGTCTATAATTCTTTTGTGGAAGAATTTAGTATACAATTCTATGCATCTATTATTTTTTTCAACAATCACACCGGCCTTCACCAATTTTCCACCTTCGGAATCTACTTGTTTCGCCCCCACCGCGAGTTTAACCCAACTTCTCACATTCTTTGTTATGTGATATCGACAAAGTAATCCATTATAAGAAGGAAATACCTTTGCAACCGCATTCATCAACGCGGTATCGCGGTCGGTAACAATCGCTTTAGGCATCTCAACTTGGTCCTTCAAAAGTGACTGACACACCTCTAATGCCCATGTAAAATTATCCTCTTTTTCACATTCTAGAAAAGCAAAAAACCAACGGCATATGTCTTCTCGGTAGACGTAACACCAACCATCTCAAATAAAGAAAGTATATATTTTTTGGTCTTGTAGGTAGAATCAAGAATGAGCGCTGTCAAAAATGTGTTGAACAACTTTATCGAATCTGGATGAGTCCAAAAAATATCTCGGACCGTAACTTCATCATTGCAAGTTCTGTATCGGGACACGTAATTGTCATCATCCAACAATTTCAACAGTTGTTGTATCTCACTTCTATCTCTTCTAATCTCCTTGTTGGTTCGGTACCGAATGTTATACACTTGCCTTATATTTGATATATTGTCAGGTTCCTTCTGTTTCAATGTGGCAAGTATATTTTTTGATTGGACAAGATTCAAGGTCATGTCACTAATACATGTCTTCTCTTCCGGCTTGAGCCGACATACACTAACTTTGAGCATAAATCATGGTTATGGAAACCACAAATAACACTAAGTTTCCACTTTTTGCTACTCAACGTGTAACCACGAAGCTTAAACGGACACTCACATTTTCTACTACCTGTATCTTCTCTCTTAAATTTCCAGAGAGGAATTTTATATTTACCGCTTCTTTCGCACAACAAAGTAACAAAAGTGTTTCTTCTCTCCGAACCATTATTCGATCTTCCTATAGCCACACCAAAACCAAGTCTTGTTGTAGTCCTACAAATCCATGTGAGCATGCTTTCACGATCATCAAACTCTTGCTTGTTATTAAAGTCAACGCCGACATCTACCGACTTTATGATAACCCCTTGAACATTCGGAGAAACATCATTTGAAGGAACTAATTCTTTTGGGATGTTATCGAGGTGCACCATATCTATTTGTAAACAGTAAGGAAAATAAGCAAAAATTACAAAGCTGCTTGAAAAAAACAGACAGAGACGTTTCAGAGATGTACATCCAGAAATGTTCATCTTCAACACGTTCCAGAGGTACAGCTCCGGAAGTAACGTCAATTTTTTCCCAAAAGATTGATGATTAATGTGAGCAATGTAGTGGACAAAAGGGGATTTTTACCTAAAATTCTATCTTCACTTGCTCCCTATGATTTGTTGCACGAAAAAGTTGGAGTTTTGGAGTGAAAATGATATTGAGGGTTTTTTAGGTTGGTGAAGTGAGTATGGAAGAATAAAAGACAACAATGGGGGAGTGATCATGCTGGTTTAAAATATAGCAAAAATTTACGGAGTTGTATCTATGTAACAATATGATGCTCAGACGTTCCGAAATTACAGCTCCAGAAGTTTCCCTGCACTGATTTATTTTGAAGTTTCCTCAGTGTATACTAGTAGAAAATGCTTCCGTATATGCAGCTCCGAAAACAAAACAAAAATGCATTCGGATGTGTATCTCCGGAAGTAGAGGGCATAAAATGAATTTTACGAGGTGGCTATGAAGGCCAAGGGGTGGGATAAGAAATCCTCTTTTTTAACTAGAAAATGCCTAGGCTTTTTTATAAGTCTATTTAGTTAAAAAGCATAGGCCTCAAACCATAAAAAAAACCTTTTACGCCTAACATACCGGCCTATTTAAATAAATATGAATAATTTTTTATTATCATTATGTTATGTTTTGTACTTTGAATTAAAATAAATAAATAAAAATTGGTTATCTTGAAAAACTTTTGAAAATAAGATGAAAACACCTTTATGAACAATGTTATAAGTTATTTTCATGAGTTATCTTAAACAAATAATCTCAAAAAACTTATGCTAATAGGTAAGTTAAAATAAATCAATGTAAACAAATTTTTAGTCTCATTGATTTTTAGTTTGTTAGTTTGTTTAAAATAACATGCTTTTATGTAGGCTAACATGCTAACCAGACCTTAGAAAATGTCAGATTCAAGCCTAAAAATAAGCCTATGCAGGCTACAGGCCAGACTTAGGCTTCAATTTTTTTGGCAGGTCAGACTTAGGCTAAACAAAATCTATCTTGGCCCATCCTATTTCCATCTCTACTTGGAATGAAGTTTACTCAAAGTGTGGGAATGCAATAGGTGTTGATTTACTTAATAACCCAAACCTTGTAGAAATTGGCTCTATTATATCATTCAAAATCACTATATGGTATTGGATGAACCCTCCTCCTTTTTTATTCAACCGTGGTTATGTGTCACTCGCCCACGACGTTATGGTCGGAACATGGGTTCCATCTAATTTTGATCTTGAAGAAGGGTGATTTCCAGGATACGGGATGACGACATACTCAGTTTTTATTGAAATTAGTGAAGATGAAATTGAGTTTGAAAAGATGAAGATGATGAAATTGTTTATGGATTAGTGAAGATGATTAACAAAATCTTGTGGATTAAGGAGAGAAGAACAAAAAGGATTAGGGTTCTTGAGGAGACATGAAGGTAAACTTGGAGACATGAATGAAGAAGGGTTTTTTTTCTTCAGAATTTAATAACGTTACATAAATTGATAAATATAAAAAACAATTATTAAATATATTCTTAAATAAAATAAAGGTTTAATTTTTTTGACATGGCAGCACAATCAAAGTGTCACGTCATAAATGAAGAGACACGTAAGTAAAATTGGATATAAGACCACAAAAATCCAAAAACCATCAAAATTAAGGGACCATAATAGTTTATTTTGTAATAGGGGGACAAATTGTTTAAAACAACCAAAATAGGAGAACTAAAAATGTATTTAAGCTTAAAATAATTTCACATCTTTTTAGAAAAATAAATTTTTCAAGCACTTTCAAAATCAAAATTTCAATAATAGAATTTAATATCAGAAAAATCATTAAGAACAAAAATGAATCATCGATATAATGAAACAGGACATATATATAACCATCTTGATCAAATCTTTACATAGAAATTATAGTTAACTAAACTTAATCTCAATACAAAAGAAAATTAGTTGCACATACTCATGGTAATATATACAATAAAATTACTATAAGATGAAAGTACATCAAAGTTTCAAAGATCCATGTCTGGAATAATTCCACGGTAAGTTCCTTGCCTTTCTAAACCTTATTTCTAAAAGTCCTATTTGACTCATATTCTTCTTGATTTTTCAAATTGTAACTTTCCTTTACTAGATAAAGTATCAAGTTCACTTAATTCATCACCTCTTTTATCTATAGATAAATCCATCCTCCTAAAAACTTCTCTGCTCCACTTGCTTAACTTATCCTTAAGAACTTTAATTTTTCCTTAAGCACGAAAGCCTTTGATTCCTTGAATTTTATTTAGCAGACTATTTCTTTCTCTAAACCGCAGTTGCATGGTATTTTGGTTGGACCATAATAGTTGCAACCCAAGCCATTTCATCATCTTTGTAATGCAAGGGTTTTTGTCGTATTTTCCCTTTTGTTCCAGCTATATACTAGCTTGAATGGAAAGCCAAAAAGTGACATTGATTTCTTGAGAATTCACATCTTAAATGTGCCTCATGCTATGGATGTCTTTTCATATGTTCTATCATAATTATATTTGGAAACTTAAATAATTGAGTGTTTTTCTGAGGTGATTTAGGACTTAGATAGTGCTTATTACTTTTTGCCCGTCAGCTAGCGATCTTTGAAGAGTCAATTTCATAATTTCTTAAGATATTACTTTTGATTCTTTGTCACCTATATTTCCACAACATAATATTTTATATAGCTGGAGGAAATGGTCATCATCATGAGTCAAAAATAAATAAATAAAAAGATGCCTTTGCTTGATCCCGCCATTTCAACAACCGCATCTACCTTTTCTCGTGAAGATGATCTTGATATGGCCTTTCTGGATGTAGGCTTCGGGTTGGGGTATGTTGAACTCTAAGGAAGACAAAATAATTTGCATTGAGTATAGCAGATGCTCTAGGAGTTCACCTTCTCTGTCTTGGGTTTCCGCTTGCCCTTCAACAAATTTGAGGTAGAGATTTTAAACCATTTGATGATCTCTCCTTTGCATCTAAATCCTACGAGTTAGGCATATATTAAAGTCTTCCAATTTTGGTTTGAATATCATGGGGAAAGCCATATTTATCCCTTTTCTTCCACCTTTTTAGAGTATAACGTGTGAGGGAAAAGTGTCTCAATACTTGTTTATACTTGTTTATACTTGTTTTAATGATGTCAAAATATATATAGTTAGAAGTGTGTACTTTGGACTGTATCATTGAGTCGCATATGCATTCGTTATTTTTCTCGTGTCAAGCATTTATCAAAAACATGTTAGTTCATATAGAAAAAACACTATATGTATTCTATGTGAGTTTGATCATGTTGGTTGAGTTACAGATGCATTAGGAGCACTTAGAAATAGCAAGACATATCAAAATCAGCATTTTTATAAGTTCTAAGTCTTTGAGTCGACTCAAATCTTGCTTAGGTCGAGTCATGCAGAATGAATTTTTGTTATTTGCTCTCAAGAGAGCTCGCGTTGACCCCCCGTTTGAATCATAATATGTGTATTTCTATTTGTTAAACTGGGTTGCTT
Source organism: Lathyrus sativus (assembly GCA_963859935.3). Lineage (NCBI taxonomy): Eukaryota > Viridiplantae > Streptophyta > Magnoliopsida > Fabales > Fabaceae > Lathyrus > Lathyrus sativus. The sequence continues at coordinate 215,138,102 of OZ012735.1, read as the reverse complement.
TGCATCGATGCATGGACCTATTCCAGTCGATGCAAAGAGTCTTTTCTGCATAACTCTGTATTCGGGAGAGCTCAGGTCGACCCCCTATTCTATAGGTCGGTTGTTCACTCGTTTCACACTATTTTTCTATTAAGTTTGTCTTTTAAAGTGTCTGTTATGTTGGTATTTGGTCAAAGCCTTGCATATATATTGTTTTAAATCATTCTTCACACAAAAACAAGAAAAGTGAAAATATACACTGATTTGGCTCTCATCATCTTCATCCTCTTTCTTGCACTTTCTCAACAAATACACATAATCATTTTTATTGTGCATTCTGCATCATTGAGGTAATAACGTCCAAATATAGGATCGATGTATCGGGTTTGGGTTGAGAGTATCGCTACTCGAAAAATGCAACGACGGAGAGGCGAAAGTGGTAGAACAGAAGAGTCATCATCGAACTTTATTTATCCCAAAAGGGGAAGGGAAAACATCGAGAAAACCCCACAAGAATAAAATGGATAAGATGGTCTCGCAACCAAGAGAAAGGGTTCGGAAGCCGGTTATGCAAAGGGAAGGTATTAGCACCCCTCACATCCATCATACTCAATAGGAACCATTTGCTTGCCTATGTGTAAGGATATTTAATAAGGGTATTGTTTTCTAAAAGTGTTCCAAGGGGATAGAAGGGTATGATACAAAAATAGAGAGAAAAGAGAAGGTGGAAAGGAGATAGGAGACTCTGTAGGACTTCGCAGTCATATGCCTAGGTATTCTCAATAGGTATGAGAAAGTCAGAGTCAACATAGTTCGGAGGACTACGGATAAAAGATGGAAGTGTGCTGGCCAAGGATTAGGATCCTTGTGCCCACGTATCTTCACTTAAAAGAAGTAAAGAATCAGAGCGTCCATAGTTCAGACTACGGTTTGTTGGTGTTTTTTATAGACAATGCCAACATGCACATTCTAGCAGTTAGGTGTATTGCAGCTCGCTTGTGGAGTCTTAGGCGTTACCTATTTGCGATAGAACAGACGTAACATGTCCTTTTTGAATAGAAATAGTTTTTGCCATCAAGGAAAGATGCCACATTTGATTTGTTGACAGTTGGTTTTAAGGGTGAAATAAGTCGTCGGATAGTAACCCCTTGCGGGTAGTACCCAATTCATTACCTCAAAAGTTTATTGTGAAAATGGTGTGGAGAATATAGTCACGTCTTCGTATTGAAAGACGAGTATTGAGACCGCATACTCTAAAGTGAGTATCCTAATACTCGGAGAGGAAGAAGTCTTCACTCAATCCTCTCTCTTTAATTCAATACAAAGAGAACCTTATTCTCTTATTAAAGATGTTTTGATTTTGAATGATAAGTGCTTTACGATAGTGAACCCTAAAGGTAATGTCAAGCACTCAGGATAGGACAAGGCGTTCGCCTAACCACTCCACAACCATCTAAGTTTATTAAGAAAAGAGTTTGAAAAAGTACTCGGTACAAGACCGAGGTTTTTAGACTCAAAGAGATAAAAGAAAGATAGAAGAAGTTTTGAAAGAATGGGTGGTGAACAGAGCAAGGTAGGTTAATGGCGATGCAAGAGGCAATCACCTTACAAGGGTGAAATACATACAAGGTTAGTGTGAGGTTTAAAAGTGATAAGAGTAGAAACCCTAAGGTGATTCAAGTTAATGAGTTTTGAAAAATGACTTGACGTTGGATCAAGCCTTATTTGTTCTTTATTTTGAAAAGGTATTCTAACCTAGTTCATTTTATCTTTCTCATCAAGCAAGCAAGTAAGCATAACAGGAATCTAAGCTATTACATTGTAATGGGGAGAGGGATACATGTAAAGTACATGTGATTGCGATAAATAAATGAGGTCATTGTCAGGTTGCCCAAGAGGAAGCCATGTGTGTGCGAGGTGTACTAAACTAAACAATGAATAAGAGCTCGGACAAAAATATCCAAACTAGGGTTTTTGTATAAGTCCAACCTCCAATGCTCAAGATCGTAACCACTGGCCACCAATTGAAAGTTTTTTCAGGGTTTTGATTGTTTTATTATGTTTTTTGTGTTTTGAATGAGGTATGAACAAGATAAGATAACAATATGAATATGATGAATAGATGACAATATGAACAATATAATGAGCAAGATAATATCAACAATAATATATGAACAATATAATATGAACAAGACAATGATATATTGACAGAAAAGTAAAGCACGAGTATATTAAATAGAAATTAAAGTCAATGGTTAATTATTAATCGTTAATTGATCTGATAAACCGAGTTCACTTTAGAACTAAACCATCGAAGCACGATCTATGAGGGAGATCGTGCTATAGGAGGCCGTTCAAAAATGATGTTTGTGCTAAAACATGACAGAGAAATGATATGTAGATCATTCTCAAAGAGTCCTGCCACACGAAAAGAAAAAGAGGAACAATCACATCTTTCATCAAGAGTTTCAAATTTTTAATCAAGGGAAACCTATCAATGTCTCAAAGTATCAAGAATGATCCAAATGATAATTCATAAATAGATATGAAACATTGAAGGTTCTTTAACCTTGTAACCATTCCTCTATAATATTCAAGATCTCATTGACCATAAATCAAAAAGAGAATAAAAATAAAAATTAAGAGCAAGCAAAAGTATAGAATAAATGAATCAACAAAGAACAAAAATTGAAGAATCAACATAGTGATGAAAACAGGTTCCCAAGATGATTATCACGATGAAAATAAAAATATAAATAAAATAAAATCACCAAATGATTATTAAAAAAAACCAAAATTCAAAAGTAACAAAATAGCAATGGGTGAAAATAAAATCAATAACATTGATTATAAAGTCAAAACAATTATTAAAATATGATGAAAAAAAATTTTAAAAGAAAAGGGAACAAAATGAGAAAATAAACAATGAGTAGAACAATGGAGTAATGGGGGTAAGTTGAACTATTGTGGTGTAAAAAAAGCATGAACATAGACTAAAAAAGCTCATCACGGTTTTTGTTAAAATGAGGGTTTGAAATGAAATTAAAAAAAAAAAAGAAACCTCAAATTCAAAAGGAAAATAAAATAAAAAAAGCTTGGCTTAGTACCAAGATAGGAAAAGGGAGGGAGGTCGCTGCTCAACCTAACTTCATCATGTGGCTTTCAATCTCGATCTCAGTTCATCTCTCTCGATCTCACATCTCATCTTTCTGCTTCGATTCCATCTCACAATTTGGTTTTGATTTTGTTTCAGTCACTTTATCTTCTTCTCCCTTTCGATTCTGAGCAATATAGGTTAGTGTTGATTGTGGTGGATTAGTGGGTTGATGTTGTGGTTTATGGGAGACTTGAGACTATGACGGTTTTAGGATGAAGATGTTTTGTGGATTGTGCGAGCAGTTTGATTCCGGCACGGTTCGTGGTGGTCGTATGGTGTTATCGTGAGTTGTTTTCGTGGAATGGTTTGAAAGGTCATAAATGAAGAGGAATTGTTTGAAGAGAGGGAGCTTTTCACTGATATTTGAAACTACAAGGTGGGTTATCAGTTTTTTGCTATGCCCTGCTATATTTTCCTTCTCCTCTTTTATTCATTCTATCTGATAAAAATGAAAACTTAGCCACTAACTTTCTAGTACCAATTTCTTTGTCGTATTGCCATAGGTTTTGGTATTGCAGTGTATGATTTGAAGTCAGCGTAGCAGTACGTCTTGGTGATTTGGTCACGGGTTTTTATGTGGAAATTGTGTGTTGTGTTTGACAAGTTTTGTTGTGGTTGAGGATTGTATGCACCGCATGTTAGTGGTGATATTGGTGCAAAGTTATCTTACAGCTGGTACAGAATTTGTGGCGAATGGTACGGTCTTGGCTTTTGTCTTGCGTGGTATATGTGTGTGACTGTTCTATGCAGGTAATGTTGTTGATCATTTGGTTTGGAAGGAATTGGTGCAGGACGTTGTATGTTGTAACTTATAGTTATGTGAGGTTATATTGTGGTTGTTTATTGCAGATGGCTTAAAAAAATTGTGTGGGGTGTCGCTACTGCAAAAAAGGATCGGCAAAGACAGAAGAGTCACCACCGTTCGTTATTTATCCCAAAGAGAGAGAAAGGAAACGATTAGAGAAAGCCTACGAAAAAGGGAAAAGACAGGTCATCGCAACCAAATCTTGGGTTCGGGAGTCGGTTACACAAGGGGAAGGTATGAGCACCCCTCACGTCCGTTGTACTCAACGGGATCCATGCTTGATGTCTATATAAAAGGGTGTTAATCTATCAAAAGGTTAGCTCGCAGGGACAAAAGAAAAGAAAAGAGACTCGATAGAGCATCGCCGCTATATGCCTACGTATTCACTCGTGCAATGGGAAAGTCAGAGTCAACGTAGTTCAAAAAACTACGGGTGAAGGTTGCTCGCCAAGACATCTCTATCTTGTGCCTACTTATCCTCATCTAGTATGAGAAATCAGAGAAAACATAGTTCGAGCTGACACGACCACTGGTTGGTTAAGTGTTTTAACTGAGTAGGGTTAAACCTTCGTTCTAGCAGTTAGGGACTATGCATGTTTACGGTAGAGCCAAGACTTAACACACTCTTTCTAAAAATGATTTTCCAAAAAATCCCGAAGGATAAAAAGGTTTGATGTTTTGTTCTGTGTTTTTTCAGAGAAGAAGTGAATTGAGTTAAGTTTGTAACTCATGTTGCGCTAAAGACTATGACTTGAGAGCGAATGCGACACATATTGCCTAAAGAGCATACGCTAAACACTCTAGACAGATTGAGAGGAGGCCCCCCAACTATCATTTCTCAAGTACTTAAGGCTCGTAGCATACAACACTTATTATCTTTTATTAAGTGTCTTAAGATGTTATGAGATGAGAAGAGAAGACACAAACTCTAAGGGTAAACTAATCAACCCTAATGTTATCATGCAAAGTGATCCTAAAGTTGGGATTGAAAGGGGAAATCTATCCTAATGTTAGCATGCTTGGATTAAACACCTAATGTCTCTCCTACTCCCATCTTAAACAGAGGGACTAGGAATCCTAAGGGATCATGGCAAAAGAGCACAAGTAAACACATAGCAATTCAATCACATATGAGAAGAAATGAAGGATGAGATGCAAACATGAAATGAAAAGACAAAAGATGCAACAAGAAGGATGAGATGAAATGGGAGAAGCAAGCTCCTACAACCATTACCATCAATCATCAAAGAAGAGTGGGAGGAAAAAAGTGTGGGGAAGCCACCACCACAAGCACATCTCATCCAAACAATTCTTGAAACTCAAGCAAAGCAATGCAAATGATCAATGCAAAATAAACACCAATGTTCATGAAAAACTCAAAGTGCAAACACAAGCATCAAATCATCATAAAAAAGTGTTAAATCACATGGGGCATAAGTGAATCACAAATGGAATGATCCAAATTCAGAGTCGAAACAACAAGCAAGCACAAGAATGATCATGTCACATTGAAGAACCAAAGTCCAAACAATTATCTCACACTTTGAACAAGTGGAAAGACATGATTCAAAGAACACTTGTGGCACAAGGATATACATCCAAGAATGAGGAAACATGTCAAAACACTCCACATGAATGCATCACATCAATCCATGAAGGTTACATGTGGAAAGAAAACCAAACATGCTTGAAAACAAACAAAAGTTGTATTTTGGTTCAGTGTTAATCGGTTAACACTATTGGTTAACCGGTTAACGACTTAAAAATGTTTGGAAAATGCACTGGTTAACCGGTTAACTAGTTTGCACTGTATCTGGTTATTCGGTTAATACTGCACCAGAAGCAGAAAAACAACAATCCAAAAGCACTTTCAGCAATTAATCCATAGTTCAATCATCCAAATGATCATGTAATCAATTATGCACGAATTTAACACCAAAAAATCAGTGATCCCACATCAATCCAACTCAAACAAGCAATGAGCTCAAAAGGATTAAAAATCAAAATCAATAAAATGGATCAAAAAGCATCAAAAGTCATAGATCTACATTGTGATTATGCAAATAAGCTCAAAACAGAATTAGATCTAGAATTGCCAACCTACAAAGCGGAGATTTGCTTTGGTGGGTGTTGATTCACTTGAAATGAGTAGATCCAAGCAAGAAACCCGGAGATTTTTCAAGATCCAAGAGCTTTCTTGTTGTAGAAGTGAAAATCAAGCAAGATCAAGCTAAATCGATCCAAATAAGCACTTCTAAATTAGCTTTCAAATTCAGATCCAGATCCAAACGAAAATTAAATGGTGAAATGAAGATAATGGAGATGAAGGATGGAGGTTTAGCTCTAGAATTCTATGATTCCAATGAAGAATCAAAGAACTCAAGTGAGAGCTCTAATGGAGGTTTTGGGAGTGAAAAAGTGGAGAGAAAAATTGCCATAGGTTTTGGGAATGAAATGTAATTGTGAGGATTTTTTTGAAGTTTGGAGAAAATTCATTTAAATATACTCTAGGTTTGGAGTAGAATGTGGTTTGGAGTGAGGTTATAAAAATTGGAATGGGATTAGGAATGGAAAGTGGGAGGGAAATTGAATTAATTTTGAAAGTTAATCCAAATTAGAGTTATTCTAGATCCTTCTTTTGGTGTAAAATTCAATTCACAAGTGATCAAAATGGACACCAAAAGTGGCTGCCTTGAAAATTCACGTATGGGAAGATTTTGCTATGGTTAACGGGTTAACCATATTGGTTAATCGGTTAACGCCTTGAAAATTTGAATTTTGGCGCCTTTTGGAGGGAATCTTGCATATTTACCCGCTTTTACCCGTTAAGCCTCTGAAACTTGCCTTTGCATATTATAACTGTAAGGACGCCTGAGATAGCCTGGGTGTTGTCTCCTGACCTGAAAATTATCCTGGTGAATAAAATAAAATCGACCGCTCGATCGCTGGGTAAAATAAATGTCGGAGCCTCTAATGCTCGTTGTTTAGACTCTTGCACTAAAAGAGAACCCTGAGCCACAGAAATACCTTGATCCCCTGCCTCAAGAAAAAATGCTATGATATGCAAAAATGCGACAATGAAATAAAACATAAGCCAAGTACAAGAAACGGTTGGTTAAACTTTAGGGTACAACATGCGGTGTTGCGGTGAGAATAAATTATTAATTAATTTGAATCGCATCTTTAGTTCAGAAACACTCTTTAATTTATCCGAAGGAAAGGTCAAACGAAGGAAAAACCTAATTTTGCATCGTAAACACAATGCGGGGAGAGATATAGGTAAGGGGTTTGTTAAGCTTAGAGAAGGTATTAACACCTTAAACTTCTGTAGTACTCTACAGGAACCTCTTGTTTAATACTACTATTTTGCTTTAATTATCTGCTTTAGGGTATATGCTAAGGGTTAAAGGTGAAAGAGAGACCTAAGGGTTAGTCCTAAGTTTACTCGTCAAGATTCGCATCTCATGCCTACGTATCTGAGGTAGGGGATGGAATCAGAGTAATCGTAGTTAAAATGCAATGCAAAATGAGATGAGATGCGAAAAGAACCTAATAATCTAAGGATAAAATTTAGGGTATGACAGTTGCCCCTATTTAAATAGCTTCACCGGATTATTTGAGCGACGTAGACTCAAGAAATCATGGTAAAAGGGATTTAAATACAAATAACTGAAAAATTTTCCCTTAGACGTAGTGATTTGCAATGCTATGGATAAAACGAAATGAACTATAATGCTAACAATGTTATGATACGTATGTTGTAAGGATAAATGCAAGGATGCAGACGACACGACGACACAGGGGACAGACACGACGAACAAACCATACTAGGGAATACGACGCACTGGGGAAACAACACGACAACTGGGGAATTATAAAGTGATGGCCAATTGGCGCGAGCACGACTGATTGTCATTTTAGAAGGAACAGTAAGAATGGGATCCTCAATGGAGTTGGCACCAACGAGACAACCTCCACTAAGGAATATCCAAGAGTAATTGTGCAACAGATTCAGGCATTACCGGCTAGCCCTCTAGGATGACAAGGTAACACAGGATCCACATGGCGGTAGGATCAGGTAAACGACAAGTGCTAGAGTTTTCGGGACATTCCTTTAAACGAAGAGATCGAGCGGGATCTTCAGGAATCGTCAGAAAATATACAAGGAGAAACAAACATCAGAAACATCCGGAAGAACATCGAATGAACTCTGCAACACACCAGAGACACTTGGAAAAACATCGAATAAACTCTGGGACAAAGAAGCAAAATGAGAGCATCTATAAGAGCATGAGATGAAGGAAAGTTTTTGAAGGTACATCCGACACACTTAAGAAAGCAATAAATTTACTGGACAAGTCTGAAGACATATCTGGAAGAACATCAGATAAGCAACAAAGGGGTTCTGGAAGAAACATCAGAACAAAAAAAATACTCAAACTGGAAAAATATCAGAGAGAGAAACGTATTCGAAAAACCATCAGAAAGATTCTGGAAGAACATCAGAATCACAAAAGAATACCTGGAAAACCATTAGATAAGTTCTGGGACAACATCAGAACAAAAAGACTCAATCTGGAAAACCATCAGAAAGAGAAATAAATCCGGAAAAACATCGGATAAGATTCTGAAAAACCATCAGAATCGAAGGAAATATCTGGGAAACCATTAGATAAGACTCAATCTGGAAAACCATCAGATAAGTTATGGAAGAAGATCAAAACAACGATACTCAATCTGGAAAACCATCAGAAAGAGAAATAAATCCGGAAAAACATCGGATAGATTCTGAAAAATCGTCAGAATCAAAAGGAATATCTAGAAAGCCATCATATAAGTAACAAAGAAGTTCTGGATGAACATCAGAACAAAGACTCAATCCGGAAAACCATCAGATAGAGACACGAGGGTGACATCCAAGAATGACATTGGATAAAAGGATACCAGACATCCAATAATGGCTTTGAATGAAGGGTATAAACACAATATATGAGAAGAGTATTGAATGTAGGAGAAACAGACATATCTGGAAAAACAATCGGATAAGAAAAATGTCATATCTGGAAGAACATCAGATAAACACGACACAAAATTGTTTGGTAGGTGCCAAGTAAGTTGGACTTTGACCACAAGGTAGGACAATGGATAAAACACAACCTCGAGAGAAATGCAAATGAGGATAAAATACTCACGATATGTATATGTATATGAATTATGCTATGAGATATGATCAAATGCAAATGCAGACGCCAACGACAAGGCTCGACTCTTTTGGTGAGATGACAAGACTGGAATACTAATTCCTAAACACGGAGATCATTGCCACTTGCTTGGGGACCAAAGATGTTACTGCTTAGCACATCTCTGCCGCAATGGTAAACTGTATCAAGTTGATGGTCCTTGTAGGAAGGATGAAGAGCTGTCTGAAGATCCTTCAAGTAAACTGACCTAGACTAAGCCATCTGTTATAGATGAAATGATAATCACTTCAACTTGTCTGATTCTGTAGATAACTTCTTTACTGTGCCCTCGAAAGGCTTGCCCCAGTATGAGTCTTTAAAAATCTTTTGGATAAACCAAATCGGAGAAGACCTTGCCTTGAACAAATCTTGAACTGATTCTTAGACAGGATGTAAAAAGAACTTGCCCCTGATAGGATCACTTGACCAAGTTTCTCGATGTTTGAAAATTCCTTAGAGGAAAGCCAGTTTGCAAACAAAAATATTCATACAAACATGGTAATGCAAAGTTCATGCAACTTTTGAAATCAAAATTATTTTTGAAAGATGAAAAATAGATTAATCGTTGGTCAGAACACGGTGGTTCAAAATGCTCCAAGTTTAAAATAAAGGTGTACTGCCCAAAATAAATGATTCGCAAAGATCTTTTGGAGTCAGCTTACGCAACCTTGTTGTAGTATGCTTTCAAAATAACCTTGCTTCAATTAGGTCTTTTGAGGATTGTAACGTGGCATGGTTCACAGTTTATGAAATAAAGGATAAAGGCTCAAAATTTATTTGTTCCCACCCAATCTACGTGATAATCTTTAGTCCTACACTCAGTTAACTCATATTATGCATTCAGGTTCCTATAGGTTAGGAATTGCACTGATAATAATGACGATGGTTCAGAAGTTTAAGAGCCCCTTTGAAAAGTCAGCCACTACTTCCATATAACATTTGGTTGTTTTGACATTAAGGATTTTCACGTGAAGGGTTTAAAAACCTCATATTTTTATTATCCCTAACTTTTGCCTGAACTGTTTCTTGTGAATATTACAGTCAGCGGGATGCCCTAGTTTTGCCTAAGTCTCCTTCATAGGTTTTGACTTAGCAGGCTTTTATTTGATTGATTTTTTTTGTTTGGAAGACACTGACTGCCTAGCTCTAATGATTACGGTGAACCATCATCGACTTTTGGCTTAAAACATCTTCGACACTTGCTTGCTGTGTGCGAAGGAAAATTGTGCGTGCAACCTTTATATGAAAGGTATATTGCAGGAACGCACAACCAAGGTAACTGAGAACTACCCATACCCTAGGTTAAGATTGCGGGTTTTTTGTAAAGAAAGAAACTTCAACTTCGAGGCTCGAAGGGGGTGACAAGGGAATAACTTCCTTATTTCTCTAGTGTTTAGGGATCGAAACAATGCCTTACATCGTCAACAAAGTTTGATTGAAAGCATACTGACAGCAGTTATGGGTATAACGTTTTCGTCATCCTCCCTCCAATCTTTGCATATCCAAAATTTGGACAAGGAGTAAATATTTGAAAGATAAAGTATAAAAGATGTAAATAGTAGACAAAATGAATTGAAATCGAAAGTTGCAATGCTCAATTCACTAATGTAAAAGTACAAACATAATTTGAAAACAAACAACTAATATAAAAATAAGGAAAGTACAAACAACGAGAAACAAAAGGCCTAATGACTAAATCAGTACTGTCTGATGCTTCACTTCTGATGCACTGGCAAAAGATATTTCTGGATGTTCGGAGGATTATCCTCAAAATCAAGGATTCCATCTCTAACCAATTCACGGACTCTAGCTTTTAGTACAAAACAATGCTCCAAGTCATGGCCTAGGGCACCCTCATGAAAAACGCACTGGAAAACAGCTCTAAATCCCGTTGGAGCAGGATTAGGAGGAGGTGGTAAAGCCCTTGTAGTGATCAGCCCTTGTTGAACCAGGTAAGGATAAAGTTATGTGTAAGTCATGGGAATAGGATCAAATTGATTCCTATTTTGGTATTGGTCTTGTCTAACAACTGGACGTTGAGGAGTCTGAGCTGGCTGTGGAGTAACAACATGATGATCAACAGGTTAGGATCCATGGCGGGGCCTTCTAGATTTAGTCATGACATCATTGGTCTGTTCCTCTTTCTTCTTCTGGAAATTCCCGTAGGATTTCTTTGCACCACTAGAAGATTCGACAACTTTGGATACCTTACCATTTTTCAAGCCTTCCTCTAATCTTTGGCCATTATTCACCAGATCTGTAAAGCTTGAAGAGACACTTTCAATCATCTTTTCCCAATAGAAAGGAGAGAAAGTATCCATGAACATTCATGTTAGTTCTTTCTCTGCTACAGGGGGTTAAACTTGGGAAGCTAACTTCCTCCAACGCTGAGCGTATTCCTTGAACGACTCTTTTTCCTTCTGAGACAACCTTTGAAGTTGACGGCAATCGGGAGTCATATCCAAATTGTATTTGTATTGCTTCATAAAAAGCGTTGGCGAGATCCTGGAAGCAGTGGACGCTGTTATGCTCTAAGTTCATATACCACTTGAGAGAAGCACCACTCAAACTGTCCTGAAAGCAATGGATGAGCAACTTCTGATTATTGGTGTAAGCTGCCATCTTTCGGAAGCACATGACTAGATGGGCTCTTGGACATGAGTGACCTTGATACTTCATAAATTCAGGAGTCTTGAACTTGGCAGGCAAAACAAGACCAGAAACTAGGCACGTATTGTCGACATCAATGTTGAAGAAATCAGTACCCTCGGCAGCTTGGAGTCTCTTGTTTATAATCTGAAACTGTTCACGGGTAATCTCAGGCTCAACAAAATCTTCCTGGTCTTCCCTTTGAACACCGGAAGCATTGTACTCATAGGGAGGATTCTCAAAGGGAGTTTGAACAGTTTGATTAACAGTGTGGACCATAGGTCTGGCCTCGGTAAGGACAGGAGCTTGAAAAATAGGTCTGAAAGTCTGACCAACTGTAGCAGCAGATGCAATAGGTGGAGAGTAGTTATGAGGTAAACCAAACTCCGGCCAAGTAGATGGTGGCAATGAAACAGGAGGTAGATCAGCACTTGAAACTTCCTGAATGGCTGTCCTCTGTGGTGGCTCTCCTCTGACAATTAGTACTTGAAGCATCTCGGTAAGCCTCGTCATGCCTTATTTCAACTCATCGACCTCCATTCGGACTTCCGCATTATGTTTCTCTTGTTCTGACATCTGGCGTCTATAGTTAGCTCTAGTCTGATATCTGTGTCGAGGAATCAGTTTGACGACTCAAAGAGACACTGGAAGATAAAGACAACTGGACATGAGTTACCGGGGGAAAATGCAATGCAATGGTTTCAAGAACTTCAACGGTCGATTGCAAATGTCAGAAAATGTTTTAGACTTTAAAATGCGAGACTTTTGAATTTGCAAAGGATAGTTGAATTCCTTGAAACTAGGATTGATATGATGTTTTATGGATGCAATGCACAAATACCCACAAGCAAACAAAAGTCTTAGGTTAGGGGAACGTGAGCGGAGCCAAGGTCTATCCTTCCCGAAAGGTATGTACTATAGGTTAATTGTACCTGCATAACAAGGTCCTAAAGAAGTGCCCAAAGTCATCAGTCCATCTTTCGAATATTATCAATTATCCGACTGACTCGGTAATTAATAAATTCCCAAGAGAACCTCCTTTGAGTGTAGTATCGCGTAGCAACTATTTTGGGACTACCCCCTCATAGTCCTTGCACTACGTCCTATATAAGGCCAAGGTGGTGTTAAGGTACTACGGTCCCCAGTATCACAGAATCCAATCGACAATAATAAACGTTCTTACGACTACTCGTTCAACCAAACCATTTTCGAAAGGGTCTCAACTGAGCGGTGATTCTCAAGTCAGCTTGGTCGGGACTCACTCCCTAAAAGCCTCGTCGAATATATCACCTTCCTATAATAATGTCACTCAAGTCCGGGTGTAGGACTTATCTCACAACAACAGATACCCCAAGCAAGGTACAACAGATATATATATATATATATATATATATATATATATATATATATATATATATATATATATATATATATATATATATATATATATATATATATATATATATATATATATATATATATATATATATATATATATATATATATATATATATATATATATATATATATATATATATATATATATATATATATATATATATATATATATATATATATATATATATATATATATATATATATATATATATATATATATATATATATATATATATATATATATATATATATATATATATATATATATATATATATATATATATATATATATATATATATATATATATATATATATATATATATATATATATATATATATATATATATATATATATATATATATATTTGTACAAGCAAATAATAATGAAGCAAATAGTAAAATAAACAAAGTAGGGGTAACCCTTAAAGTTAGGACAGTCCCTAGTGAAGTCGTCATTTTCTGTTGCGGTGAGAATAAGATATCAAATGATTAATTAATTTGAATCGCATTTAGTTCACAACCGGTCTTTAATTTATCCGAAGGAAAGGTCAAAGGAAGGAAAAACCTAATTTTGCATCGTAAACACAATGCGGGGAGAGATCTAGGTAAGGGGTTGGTTAAGGTTAGGGAAGTTATTAGCACCCTAAACTTCTGTAGTACTCTACCGGAACCTCTTGTTTAATACTACTATTTTGCTTTAATTATCTGCTTTAGGGTATATGGTAAGGGTTAAAGGTGAAAGAGAGACCTAAGGGTTAGTCATAAGTTTACTTGCCAAGATTCGCATCTCGTGCCTACGTATCTGAGGTAGGGGATGGAATCAGAGTAATCGTAGTTCCCCTCGAAAAGGAAGAAGAGAAACTTCTTGACAGTGGTCAAGGTTTCAATGGGGAATAAGCGTTCATAAGGAAGCGCTTACGTGGAGTTCGGCGACTCCTATTTCTACGTTAAAAAGTTGAATTGAATTAAAAGGGTAAAAATAGGTATTCCACTTAGGGAAACCTAAAATGGAGTGCGGCGACTCCTTGACCTACTGCTAGGGTAAAGGGTAATTCGGTCCACGGTGGGACGCCTATGCAATTAGGGTTTGAAAAAGTCAAAGGGGAGAACTGTTGACACGGCGGTCAAACGGCTAGACCTATTCCTTCAGAAGGATTTGACGGGGAATAATGCAAATGACAAATTAATTACGTGGTAGAATGAAATGTCGGAAAGCACAAAAATAGTAAAGGAATTGCAAAGCGACGATATACTCGCATAAATTACAACCCAAAAAATGCAAAAATAATAACGAAATAAAAGCGACGATGTCCTCGCATAAATTACAACCATAAAAAGAAATACGAAAAATAAAGTATTATAATTGTACAACTGAGAAAGCAATGAATGGACCGGCATAAAAATTATACGAGAATAACCGGCAAGATTCAATGTAAAATTGAAAGTGCAACGTTAGACAATTTTAGGAAAGAGATTTAAAACTTAATGAGGAATTTACAGAAAAGAGTTTGAATTTAAAATGTTAATTTTTAATTTCGCCTAATTTTAATGGATTAATATAAAATTTATTTTTTCAAAAAAGGTTTTTTCCAATTGAGGAATGTTGAATTTTAAAGAAATGTTCTAATCAACTTTTAAAAAAGGTTTCTAGTTAACTTTAAGAAAAGATTTTTAAAAAAGGGGTTTTAATTTTAACAAAGGGTTTTGATTTTTTAAAAACAAAGGCTTTCACCTTCAAAAAAAGAGTTTTAGTTTAAGAAAGGTTTTAATTTTAAAAAAGGGTAACTTAAGAAAGATTTTAATTTAACCTAATTAAACTAAATTGTAAAATAAAAATAATAAAAAGGTTTTAACTTTATGAAAGGTTTAGATTTAAGAAAAGGTTTTAATTAGAAAAGGTTTTAATTAAAAAAGGTTTTAATTTAACCTAACTAAATTAAAATGTAAAATAAAAATATTAAAAAGGTTTTAACTTTATGAAAGGTTTAGATTTAAGAAGGGTTTTAATTTAACCTAATTAAACTAAATTACAACATTAGAAAAAATAAGGAATAAGGTTTGACCAATTCTTTCCCTTCCACACGCGGCGCCGCTGGCCTCCATTGTTGCCTTCTTTGAAGCTTTTGCTTCTTCTCCGCCACCATTCTTGCTCTTCCCGGTAGGGCTCTGAAAATATAAAGTGAAATAAAAAACAGGTTAATATCAAAATTGTTCACCTTTTTCGCGAGGTTTGAAGCGATTTGAGTTGGTTCTTTTTCGCCTCCTTTTCCTTATTTTTCTTCTGATTTTACTTCCCTTTTTCTTCCCCCTTCTCGATTTTCTTTTTTTTCTCAACTGATGGTGAAGCTGTTGTTTATATAATACTTGTTTGCTTGGGCCTAGGCATGCTGGTTGTTGCAATTTTCAAGGTTGGTTTGTTGATTTCTTTGACCTTGTTTTGCTAAAATTTTGGGAAAGTTGTTTCTATCCTATTTGGTTGCAAGGATTTTGAGAATGTTGTTTTTGAACTTGGATATCCATTTTTGCTTGATGGATTTGGATATCCACTTTGGTTCTATGGATTATGGATGTCTTAAGTCCTGTTTGGCTAAAACAAAAAAAACCATTTTTTCCAAATAATCCCTTCTCCCAAAAAAAAACTTTTTCAACTTAGAAAAATTAGGCATTTTAGAAGACTTAGGATTTGATTTTGTAATTGTTCTTATCCTTGTAATAAAAGAAAAAATAGAATTTAAATAAATAGATTCAATTCTTTCTTGATACTCTGAATTTATTTTTCCGATCAAGTTTCTCCGTGTAAACTCATTTGGTTAAACTCAAACAACTAAATTCATTTAATTAAATTTATCCGATTAAGTTCCTCCAGCTGAATTTGTCCAGATAAATTCGTCCAATTAAATTCATTCGCTTAAAATCCATCTGATTAAATTCAAATGACTAATTTCATCCGATTAAACTCATCCAATTAAAATTATCTGATTAAGCTTTGATGTTCCAGACTCCGAATTTGACAATTAATCATCTTGCACGATTTAAATCTGACGTAGCTGCTGAGTTCAAACAAATCCCTTTTGCCCTTCATAGATTAAATCGCACACAGCGTGATTTTCCAGCAAAAAACCAACAGACCGGACAAACTGGTTAGCGGTCAATTAAAACGCGATGCAAAATGAGATGAGATGCGAAAAAAACCTAATAATCTAAGGGTAAATTTTGGGGTATGACATGGGGTATGCGTGATGAATCATGGCTTCAGAATTTGGATTGCAGCAACTTGTACTTGCCTTTTATTTTCAAATTGTTTGATTGTATTGTAAAGAGTTCATGGGCTTTATGTTGAGCTTGTTGTAACTATATGCACCTCCATGTTTATTTGGTTTGTGAAATAGACTTTGTAATATTTATTTTGGACTTTGGAAATTTATAATCAAAATGAATGTATGGGTTTTGAACATGGATTTTGGTATTTAGAAATAAAATGGTGTAAATGGATTTATTTTGATTTATGGTTTGTAATTAAAAATGAAATTTGGACAAAGATGGTTAAATCTGAATCTAGAAATGGTTTTAATTTAGAAACATGGTCATGGGTTAAGAATTGGATTTAAATAAAATTGGATATTTGGGCATGAATTTGGAAAAGGGTCTAATGTGGGTAGAATGGTTTTAAATTGGATTTGAATTTAGGAAAGTGGTTTCTAAGAGTGGAAGAAAAAAATAATATAAAATAAATGTGGATATTAACACGATAGTGGTTAATGGCTAGAAAAACTGGACTAGTTGAATTGAACATGAATTGAAACTCGGAAAAGTTTGAAGTGGAATTGAATTTGAACTAAATAGAAATAGAATCGAAGCTTGAACTGGATAGAATATGAAATTGGTCATGAGTTTGGAAAAGAAATTTGAAGACGACTTGTAACATCTTAAAATATGAGGCCAAAATGTACTGAACTTGGATACTTTGCAACTTGATTTTATTTGATAACCTAAACCTGCACAAAACCCTGATGTGGATCCTCAAACACAAAGCTCTTGAATTTGATCCACACTTATCTCCAAAACAGCCACTGACACGTATGCCACTACACCAAACCCCTAATTGAAAATGATATTGCCTTGATGATTATCCACCTTGAAACAACTGTCTTTGCCGCAACCTGATATCTTGATCTTGAAGCAAACCACTTATTTGACAAAGATTAGGTCAAACTTTCACTAAACTCCAACTGATATTACACACACCCTTGACCTAATTTCAAGCAAATCTGAATCAAACAACACCTTTTCCAAAACAACAAAGGAACAAGAAACCCTAATCTAGAGCCAAAAAGGGGAGCTATGATCAATCGTCAAACTCCTTGAAAACCCTACTTTCTAGATGAACATGTGATCTTGTTGAGACACTTTGAGGTGGGTGAAATCCTTGTAGCTTGAGAGATCCATAATGTTGAGGATACTTCCTTCCTCATTGTCTTGCAAGTTCAACTTCTTTTCTTGGATTGATGAGGACCAAGATTCCTTGATCCCAAGCTCTTAGAACCAAAGCAAAACATGAATGATTATGACATATAGGGATGCCTACGTGATGGAAACGTTGCGATATGAAAGGTTAGGGTTAGGGTGAAAATGAGGGTGTGACAGAGAGATCGGTTGGTTTTTCTTGAATAAAACCGTTAGGATTTTGTCCTCCAAGAATCTTGATTTTGGGGGTTTTTGCACAAATCGTTCCTTCACAGATTCATCCGAGCGAAGGTAATTGAAGAACGAGAGGTTCTGTCAATTTAGTAGCGTTAGCCGGAGGATTATGGAAGGAAGGTTTGGGTTTGAATTGTAGGTATTTAAAATCAGTCAAGCAGAGATTTAAGGACAAGTGGGTTGTTCAAAGGTGGTGCCGTAATCGGAGGTTTACTCATCACATTCGAAGGATTTGATTCATCTTGAATCAAGGGAAGAGAAGGCATAAGTTAAACATCAATGATTAGGATTGAGTGTTTTATTTCTAATGCTTCTCTTGTAAAAACAATTTGCAATAGGTTCCCCCTGAGCGAGGATGACGGGGGAACTGCCTCAACAAATTGGTGTTGTTCTCTCTTTTTACTAATTTCATTTCTGAGTTTTAAGTCTGTGTGTAAACAAATTGGTTGACTAAAATTCTGCTTTATGGTAGTGCTGAAACATATTTATAAAACTCATTATAATCCATTTGATTGAAATCAAAAAAGCTTTGCACGCCAAGTGTTCGAAAAATTACTTGTATATAAACATTTTGAGTTGTTTTTCAATTTGGTTTATTTTTCACAAGCATTGGAAATTGAACAACTTTGAGTGAACAAAATCATTTTAACTTGTGTATAAACTTTTGATTTGATTTATCATCTTTATCGGTATTCCATATAGGCGTAGCGTATATCTGATCTTTTTGGTAACTGTTCGTTTAGACAATTGTAATTCCTCAGCCGCTTCCGCTTAAAAGTCTTAAAAACCAATTTATTATAAGTGTCGACTCTATTTAAGGATAAGTGATCTATTCAACCCTCCTTCTAGATCATTTCCATCGTCTAACAAGTGGTATCAAGAGCACCTGTTCATTCCGTGCTTCACATATAACTTCTTAGAATATGGAAAACGAACCAAAAGGGGCTTACAATAGAGCACCTATTTTTAACAGTGAGAACTATAGTTACTGGAAAGATTGTATGCGCGTGTGTCGCACCTCGAAAAATTAAAATATTTTGAAAAACACGACCCTCGCACTAAAGGCGCGGAATGCAGTTCGACAGAGTCGCCACCGAACATTATTTATCCCAAAGAGATGGGAAAGGAAAATATCGAGAAAATCTTTTAAATAGAAATACAAGAACAATGGTCGTCGCAAACACGTTCTGGGTTCTATGTCGGTAATGTTGTTGATCATTTGGTTTGGAAGGAATTGGTGCAGGACGTTGTATGTTGTAACTTATGGTTATGTGAGGTTATATTGTGGTTGTTTATTGCAGATGGCTTAAAAAAACTGTGTGGGGTGTCGCTACTGCAAAAAAGGACCGGCAAAGACAGAAGAGTCACCACCGTTCGTTATTTATCCTAAAGAGAGAGAAAGAAAATGATTAGAGAAAGCCTGCGAAAAAGGGAAAAGACAGGTCATCACAACCAAATCTTGGGTTCGGGAGTCGGTTACGCAAGGGGAAGGTATGAGCACCCCTCACGTCCATTGTACTCAACGGGATCCATGCTTGATGTCTATCTAAAAGGGTGTTAATCTATCAAAAGGCTAGCTCGCAGGGACAAAATAAAAGAAAAGAGACTCGATAGAGCATCGCCGCTATATGCCTACGTATTCACTCGTGCAATGGGAAAGTCAGAGTCAACGTAGTTCGGAAAACTACGGGTGAAGGTGGGGGAAGGTTGCTCGCCAAGACATCTCCATCTTGTGCCTACTTATCCTCATCTAGTATGAGAAATCAGAGAAAACATAGTTCGAGCTGACACGACCACTGGTTGGTTAAGTGTTTTAACTGAGTAGGGTTAAACCTTCGTTCTAGCAGTTAGGGACTATGCCTGTTTGCGGTAGAGCCAAGACTTAACACACTCTTTCTAAAAATGATTTTCCAAAAAATCCCGAAGGATAAAAAGGTTTGATGTTTTGTTCTGTGTTTTTTCAGAGAAGAAGTGAATTGAGTTAAGTTTGTAACTCATGTTGCACTAAAGACTATGACTTGAGAGCGAATGCGTCACATATTGCCTAAAGAGCATACGCTAAACACTCTAGACAGATTGAGAGGAGGCCCCCCAACTATCATTTCTCAAGTACTTAAGGCTCGTAGCATACAACACTTATTATCTTTTATTAAGTGTCTTAAGATGTTATGAGATGAGAAGAGAAGACACAAACTCTAAGGGTAAACTAATCAACCCTAATGTTATCATGCAAAGTGATCCTAAAGTTGGGATTGAAAGGGGAAATTTATCCTAATGTTAGCATGCTTGGATTAAACACCTAATGTCTCTCCTACTCCCATCTTAAACAGAGGGACTAGGAATCCTAAGGGATCATGGCAAAAGAGCACAAGTAAACACATAGCAATTCAATCACATATGAGAAGAAATGAAGGATGAGATGCAAACATGAAATGGAAAGACAAAAGATGCAACAAGAAGGATGAGATGAAATGGGAGAAGCAAGCTCCTACAACCATTACCATCAATCATCAAAGAAGAGTGGGAGGAAAAAAGTGTGGGGAAGCCACCACCACAAGCACATCTCAACCAAACAATTCTTGAAACTCAAGCAAAGCAATGCAAATGATCAATGCAAAACAAACACCAATGTTCATGACAAACTCAAAGTGCAAACACAAGCATCAAATCATCATGAACAAGTGTTAAATCACATGGGGCATAAGTGAACCACAAATGGAATGGTCCAAATTCAGAGTCGAAACAACAAGTAAGCACAAGAATGATCATGTCACATTGAAGAACCAAAGTCCAAACAATTATCTCACACTTTGAACAAGTGGAAAGACATGATTCAAAGAACACTTGTGGCACAAGGATATACATCCAAGAAAACACTCCACATGAATGCATCACATCAATCCATGAAGGTTACATGTGGAAAGAAAACCAAACATGCTTGAAAACAAACAAAAGTTGTATTTTGGTTCAGTGTTAATCGGTTAACACTATTGGTTAACCGATTAACAACTTAAAAATGTTTGGAAAATGCACTGGTTAACCGGTTAACTAGTTTGCACTGTATATGGTTATTCGGTTAATACTGCACCAGAAGCAGAAAAACAGCAATCCAAAAGCACTTTCAGCAATTAATCCATAGTTCAATCATCCAAATGATCATGTAATCAATTATGCACGAATTTAACACCAAAAAATTAGTGATCCCACATCAATCCAACTTAAACAAGCAATGAGCTCACAAAGATTAAAAATCAAAATCAATAAAAAGGATCAAAAAGCATTAAAAGTCATAGATCTACATTGTGATTATGCAAATAAGCTCAAAACAGAATTAGATCTAGAATTGCCAACCTACAAAGCGGAGATTTGCTTTGGTGGGTGTTGATTCACTTGAAATGAGTAGATCCAAGTAAGAAACCCAGAGATTTTTCAAGATCCAAGAGCTTTCTTGTTGTAGAAGTGAAAATCAAGCAAGATCAAGCTAAATCGATCCAAATAAGCACTTCCAAATTAGCTTTCAAATTCAGATCCAGATCCAAACGAAAATTAAATGGTGAAATGAAGATAATGGAGATGAAGGATGGAGGTTTAGCTATAGAATTCTATGATTCCAATGAAGAATCAAAGAACTCAAGTGAGAGCTCTAATGGAGGTTTTGGGAGTGAAAAAGTGGAGAGAAAAATTGCCATAGGTTTTGGGAATGAAATGTAATTGTGAGGATTTTTTTGAAGTTTGGAGAAAATTCATTTAAATATACTCTAGGTTTGGAGTAGAATGTGGTTTGGAGTGAGGTTATAAAAATTGGAATGGGATTAGGAATGGAAAGTGGGAGGGAAATTGATTAAATTTTGAAAGTTAATCCAAATTAGAGTGATTCTAGATCCTTCTTTTGGTGTAAAATCCAATTCACAAGTGATCAAAATGGACCCCAAAAGTGGCTGCCTTGAAAATTCACGTATGGGAATATTTTGCTATGGTTAACGAGTTAACCATATTGGTTAATCGGTTAACGCCTTGAAAATTTGAATTTTGGCGCCTTTTGGAGGGAATCTTGCATATTTACCCGCTTTTACCCGTTAAGCCTCTGAAACTTGCCTTTGCATATTATAACTGTAAGGACGCCTGAGATAGCCTGGGTGTTGTCTCCTGACCTGAAAATTATCCTGGTGAATAAAATAAAATCGACCGCTCGATCGCTGGGTAAAATAAATGTCGGAGCCTCTAATGCTCGTTGTTTAGACTCTTGCACTAAAAGAGAACCCTGAGCCACATAAATACCTTGATCCCCTGCCTCAAGGAAAAATGCTATGATATGCAAAAATGCGACAATGAAATAAAACATAAGCCAAGTACAAGAAACGGTTGGTTAAATTTTAGGGTACAACATGCGGTGTTGCGGTGAGAATAAATTATTAATTAATTTGAATCGCATCTTTAGTTCAGAACCAGTCTTTAATTTATCCGAAGGAAAGGTCAAACGAAGGAAAAACCTAATTTTGCATCGTAAACACAATGCGGGGAGAGATCTAGGTAAGGGGTTTGTTAAGCTTAGAGAAGGTATTAACACCTTAAACTTCTGTAGTACTCTACAGGAACCTCTTGTTTAATACTACTATTTTGCTTTAATTATCTGCTTTAGGGTATATGCTAAGGGTTAAAGGTGAAAGAGAGACCTAAGGGTTAGTCCTAAGTTTACTCGTCAAGATTCGCATCTCATGCCTACGTATCCGAGGTAGGGGATGGAATCAGAGTAATCGTAGTTAAAATGCAATGCAAAATGAGATGAGATGCGAAAAGAACCTAATAATCTAAGGGTAAAATTTAGGGTATGACGTTGCCCCTATTTAAATAGCTTCACCAGATTATTTGAGCGACGTAGACTCAAGAAATCATGGTAAAAGGGATTTAAATACAAATAACCGAAATTTTTTCCCTTAGACGTAGTGATTTGCAATGCTATGGATAAAACGAAATGAACTATAATGCTAACAATGTTATGATACGTGTGCTGTAAGGATAAATGCAAGGATGCAGACGACACGACGACACAGGGGACAGACACGACGAACAAACCATAATAGGGAATACGACGCACTGGGGAAACAGCACGACAACTGGGGAATTCTAAAGTGATGGCCAATTGGCGCGAGCATGACCGATTGTCATTTTAGAAGGAACGGTAAGAATGGGATCCTCAATGGAGTTGGCACCGGCGAGACAACCTCCACTAGGGAATATCCAAGAGTAACTGTGCAACAGATTCAGGCATTACCGGCTGGCCCTCTAGGATGACAAGGTAACACAGGATCCACATGGCGGTAGGATCAGGTAAACGACAAGTGCTAGAGTTTTTGGGACATTCCTTTAAACAAAGAGATCGAGCGGGATCTTCAAGAATCGTCAGAAAATATACAAGGAGAAACAAACATCAGAAACATCCGGAAGAACATCGAATGAACTCTGCAACACACCAGAGACACTTGGAAAAACATCGAATAAACTCTGGGACAAAGAAGCAAAATGAGAGCATCTATAAGAGCATGAGATGAAGGAAAGTTTTTGAAGGTACATCCGACACACTTAAGAAAGCAATAAATTTATGGGACAAGTCTGAAGACATGTCTGGAAGAACATCAGATAAGCAACAAAGGGGTTCTGGAAGAAACATCAGAACAAAAAATACTCAAACTGGAAAAATATCAGAGAGAGAAACGTATTCGAAAAACCATCGGAAAGATTCTGGAAGAACATCAGAATCACAAAAGAATACCTGGAAAACCATTAGATAAGTTCTGGGACAACATCAGAACAAAAAGACTCAATCTGGAAAACCATCAGAAAGAGAAATAAATCCGGAAAAACATCGGATAAGATTCTGAAAAACCATCAGAATCGAATGAAATATCTGGGAAACCATTAGATAAGACTCAATCTGGAAAACCATCAGATAAGTTTTGGAAGAACATCAAAACAACGATACTTAATCTGGAAAACCATCAGAAAGAGAAATAAATCCGGAAAAACATCGGATAGATTCTGAAAAATCGTCAGAATCAAAAGGAATATCTAGAAAGCCATCAGATAAGTAACAAAGAAGTTCTGGAAGAACATCAGAACAAATACTCAATCCGGAAAACCATCAGATAGAGACACGAGGGTGACATCCAAGAATGACATTGGATAAAAGGATACCAGACATCCAATAATGGCTTTGAATGAAGGGTATAAACACAATATATGAGAAGAGTATTGAATGTAGGAGAAACAGACATATCTGGAAAAACAATCGAATAAGAAAAATGTCATATCTGGAAGAACATCAGATAAACACGACACAAAATTGTTTGGTAGGTGCCAAGTAAGTTGGACTTTGACCACAAGGTAGGACAATGGATAAAACACAACCTCGAGAGAAATGCAAATGAGGATAAAATACTCACGATATGTATATGTATATGAATTATGCTATGAGATATGATCAAATGCAAATGCAGACGCCAACGATAAGGCTCGACTCTTTTGGTAAGATGACAAGACTGAAATACTAATTCCTCAACACAGAGATCATTGCCACTTGCTTGGGGACCAAAGATGTTAGTGCTTAGCACATCTCTGTCGCAATGGTAAACTGTATCAAGTTGATGGTCCTTGTAGGAAGGATGAAGAGCTGTCTGAAGATCCTTCAAGTAAACTGACCTAGATTAAGCCATCTGTTATAGATGAAATGATAATCACTTCAACTTGTCTGATTCTGTAGATAACTGCTTTACTGTGCCCTCGGAAGGCTTGCCCCAGTATGAGTCTTTAAAAATCTTTTGGATAAACCAAATCGGAGAAGACCTTGCCTTAAACAAATCTTGAACTGATTCTTAGACAGGATGTAAAAAGAACTTGCCCCTGATAGGATCACTTGACGAAGTTTCTCGATGTTTGAAAATTCCTTAGAGGAAAGCCAGTTTGCAAACAAAAATATTCATACAAACATGGTAATGCAAAGTTCATGCAACTTTTGAAATCAAAATTATTTTTGAAAGATGAAAAATAGATTAATCGTTGGTCAGAACACGGTGGTTCAAAATGCTCCAAGTTTAAAATAAAGGTGTACTGCCCAAAATAAATGATTCGCAAAGATCTTTTGGAGTCAGCTTACGCAACCTTGTTGTAGTATGCTTTCAAAATAACCTTGCTTCAATTAGGTCTTTTGAGGATTGTAACGTGGCATGGTTCACAGTTTATGAAATAAAGGATAAAGGCTCAAAATTTATTTGTTCCCACCCAATCTACGTGATAATCTTTAGTCCTACACTCAGTTAACTCATATTATGCATTCAGGTTCCTATAGGTTAGGAATTGCACTGATAATAATGACGATGGTTCAGAAGTTTAAGAGCCCCTTTGAAAAGTCAGCCACTACTTCCATATAACATTTGGTTGTTTTGACATTAAGGATTTTCACGTGAAGGGTTTAAAAACCTCATATTTTTATTATCCCTAACTTTTGCCTGAACTGTTTCTTGTGAATATTACAGTCAGCGGGATGCCCTAGTTTTGCCTAAGTCTCCTTCATAGGTTTTGACTTAGCAGGCTTTTATTTGATTGATTTTTTTTTTGTTTGGAAGAAAGTGACTGCCTAGCTCTAATGATTACGGTGAACCATCATCGACTTTTGGCTTAAAACATCTTCGACACTTGCTTGCTGTGTGCGAAGGAAAATTGTGCGTGCAACCTTTATATGAAAGGTATATTTCAGGAACGCACAACCAAGATAACTGAGAACTACCCATGCCCCAGGTTAAGATTGCGGGTTTTTTGTAAAGAAAGAAACTTCAACTTCGAGGCTCGAAGGGGGTGACAAGGGAATAACTTCCTTATTTCTCTAGTGTTTAGGGATCGAAACAATGCCTTACATCGTCAAGAAAGTTTGATTGAAAGCATACTGACAGCAGTTATGGGTATAACATTTTCGTCATCCTCCCTCCAATCTTTGCATATCCAAAATTTGGACAAGGAGTAAATATTTGAAAGATAAAGTATAAAAGATGTAAATAGTAGACAAAATGAATTGAAATTGAAAGTTGCAATGCTCAGTTCACTAATGTAAAAGTACAAACGTAATTTGAAAACAAACAGCTAATATAAAAATAAGTAAAGTACAAACAACGAGAAACAAAAGGCCTAATGACTAAATCAGTATTGTCTGATGCTTCACTTCTGATGCACTGGCAAAGGATTTTTCTGGATGTTCGGAGGATTATCCTCAAAATCAAGGATTCCAGCTCTAACCAACTCGCGCACTCTAGCTTTTAGTACAAAACAATGCTCCAAGTCATGGTCTAGGGCACCCTCATGAAAAACGCACTGGAAAACAGCTCTAAATCCCGTTGGAGCAGGATTAGGAGGAGGTGGTAAAGCCCTTGTAGTGATCAGCCCTTGTTGAACCAGGTAAGGATAAAGTTATGTGTAAGTCATGGGAATAGGATCAAATTGATTCCTATTTTGGTATTGGTCTTGTCTAACAACTGGACGTTGAGGAGTCTGAGCTGGGTGTGGAGTAACAACATGATGATCAACAGGTTAGGATCCATGTCGAGGCCTTCTAGATTTAGTCATGACATCATTGGTCTGTTCCTCTTTCTTCTTCTGGAAATTCCCGTAGGATTTCTTTGCACCACTAGAAGATTCGACAACTTTGGATACCTTACCATTTTTCAAGCCTTCCTCTAATCTTTGGCCATTATTCACCAGATATGTAAAGCTTGAAGAGACACTTCCAATCATCTTTTCCCAATAGAAAGGAGACAAAGTATCCATGAACATTCATGTTAGTTCTTTCTCTGCTATAGGGGGTTAAACTTGGGAAGCTAACTTCCTCCAACGCTGAGCGTATTCCTTGAACGACTCTTTTTCCTTTTGAGACAAACTTTGAAGTTGACGGTAATCGGGAGCCATATCCAAATTGTATTTGTATTGCTTCATAAAAAGCGTTGGCGAGATCCTGGAAGCAGTGGACGCTGTTATGCTCTAAGTTCATATACCACTTGAGAGAAGCACCACTCAAACTGTCCTGAAAGCAATGGATGAGCAACTTCTGATTATTGGTGTAAACTGCCATCTTTCGGAAGCACATGACTAGATGGGCTCTTGGACATGAGTGACCTTGATACTTCATAAATTCAGGAGTCTTGAACTTGGCAGGCAAAACAAGACCCGAAACTAGGCACGTATTATCGACATTAATGTTGAAGAAATCAGTACCCTCGACAGCTTGGAGTCTCTTGTTTATGATCTGAAACTGTTCACGGGTAATCTCAGGCTCAACAAAATCTTCCTGGTCTTCCCTTTGAACACCGGAAGCATTGTACTCATAGGGAGGATTCTCAAAGGGAGTTTGAACAGTTTGATTAACAGTGTGGACCATAGGTCTGGCCTCGGTAAGGACAGGAGCTTGAAAAATAGGTCTGACAGTCTGACCAATTATAGCAGCAGATGCAATAGGTGGAGAGTAGTTATGAGGTAAACCAAACTCCGGCCATGTAGATGGTGGCAATGAAACAGGAGGTAGATCAACACTTGAAACTTCCTGAATGGTTGTCCTCTGAGGTAGCTCTCCTCTGACAATTAGTACTTGAAGCATCTTGGTAAGCCTGGTCATGCCTTCTTTCAACTCATCGATCTCCATTCGGACTTCCGCAATATGTTTCTCTTGTTCTGACATCTGGCGTCTATAGTTAGCTCTAGTCTGATATCTGTGTCGAGGAATCAGCTTGACGACTCAAAGAGACACTGGAAGATAAAGACAATTGGACATGAGTTACCGGGGAAAAATGCAATGCAATGGTTTCAAGAACTTCAACGGTCGATTGCAAATTTTGGAAAATGTTTTAGACTTTAAAATGTGAGACTTCTGAATTTTCAAAGGATAGTTGAATTCCTTAAAACTAGGAATGATATGATGTTTTATGGATGCAATGCACAAATACCCACAAGCAAACAAAAGTCTTAGGTTAGGGGAACGTGAGCGGAGCCAAGGTCTATCCTTCCCGAAAGGTATGTACTATAGGTTAATTGTACCTGCATAACAAGGTCCTAAAGAAGTTCCCAAAGTCATCAGTCCATCTTTCAAATATTATCAATTATCCGACTGACTCGGTAGTTAATAATATTCCCAAGAGAACCTCCTTTGAGTGTAGTATCGCGTAGCAACTATTTTGGGACTACCCCCTCATAGTCCTTGCACTATGTCCTATATAAGGCCAAGGTGGTGTTAAGGTACTACGGTCAACAGTATCACAGAATCCAATCGACAATAATAAACGTTCTCACGACTACTCGTTCAACCAAACCATTTTCGAAAGGGTCTCAACTGAGCGGTGATTCTCAAGTCAGCTTGGTTGGGACTCACTCCCTATAAGCCTCGTCGAATATATCACCTTCCTATAATAATGTCACTCAAGTCCGGGTGTAGGACTTATCTCACAACAACAGATACCCCAAGCAAGGTACAACAGATATATATATATATATATATATATATATATATATATATATATATATATATATATATATATATATATATATATATATATATATATATATATATATATATATATATATATATATATATATATATATATATATATATATATATATATATATATATATATATATATATATATATATATATATATATATATATATATATATATATATATATATATATATATATATATATTTGTACAAGCAAATAATAATGAAGCAAATAGTAAAATAAACAAAGTAGAGGTAACCCTTAAAGTTAGGACAGTCCCTAGTGAAGTCGTCATTTTCTGTTGTGGTGAGAATAAGATATCAAATGATTAATTAATTTGAATCGCATTTCGTTCACAACCGGTCTTTAATTTATCCGAAGGAAAGGTCAAAGGAAGGAAAAACCTAATTTTGCATCGTAAACACAATGTGGGGAGAGATCTAGGTAAGGGGTTGGTTAAGGTTAGGGAAGGTATTAGCACCCTAAACTTCTGTAGTACTCTACCGGAACCTCTTGTTTAATACTACTATTTTGCTTTAATTATCTGCTTTAGGGTATATGCTAAGGGTTAAAGGTGAAAGAGAGACCTAAGGGTTAGTCCTAAGTTTACTTGCCAAGATTCGCATCTCGTGTCTACGTATCTGAGGTAGGGGATGGAATCAGAGTAATCGTAGTTCCCCTCGAAAAGGAGGAAGAGAAACTTCTTGACAGTGGTCAAGGTTTCAATGGGGAATGAGCGTTCATAAGGAAGCGCTTACGTGGAGTTCGGCGACTCCTATTTCTACGTTAAAAAGTTGAATTGAATTAAAAGGGTAAAAATAGGTATTCCACTTAGGGAAACCTAAAATGGAGTGCGGCGACTCCTTGACCTATTGCTAGGGTAAAGGGTAATTCGGTCCACGGTTGGATGCCTATGCAATTAGGGTTTGAAAAAGTCAAAGGGGAGAACTGTTGACACGGCGGTCAAACGGCTAGACCTATTCCTTCAGAAGGATTTGACGGGGAATAATGCAAATGACAAATTAATTACGTGGCAGAATGAAATGTCGGAAAGCACGAAAATAGTAAAGGAATTGCAAAGCGACGATATACTCGCATAAATTACAACCCAAAAAATGCAAAAATAATAACGAAATAAAAGCGACGATGTCCTCGCATAAATTACAACCATAAAAAGAAATACGAAAAATAAAGTATTATAATTGTACAACTGAGAAAGCAATGAATGGACCGACATAAAAATTATACGAGAATAACCGGCAAGATTCAATGTAAAATTGAAAGTGCAACGTTAGACGATTTTAGGAAAGAGATTTAAAACTAAATGAGGAATTTACAGAAAAGAGTTTGAATTTAAAATGTTAATTTTTAATTTCGCCTAATTTTAATGGATTAATAAAAATATTATTTTTTTCAAAAAAGGTTTTTTCCAATTGAGGAATGTTGAATTTTAAAGAAATGTTCTAATCAACTTTTAAAAAAGGTTTCTAGTTAACTTTAAGAAAAGATTTTTAAAAAAGGGGTTTTAATTTTAACAAAGGGTTTTGATTTTTAAAAAACAAAGGCTTTCACCTTCAAAAAAAGAGTTTTAGTTTAAGAAAGGTTTTAATTTTAAAAAAGGGTTTTAACTTAAGAAAGGTTTTAATTTAACCTAATTAAACTAAATTGTAAAATAAAAATAATAAAAAGGTTTTAACTTTATGAAAGGTTTAGATTTAAGAAAAGGTTTTAATTAGAAAAGGTTTTAATTAAAAAAGGTTTTAATTTAACCTAACTAAATTAAAATGTAAAATAATAATATTAAAAAGGTTTTAACTTTATGAAAGGTTTAGATTTAAGAAGGGTTTTAATTTAACCTAATTAAACTAAATTACAACATTAGAAAAAATAAGGAATAAGGTTTGACCAATTCTTTCCCTTCCACACGCGGCGCCGCTGGCCTCCATTGTTGCCTTCTTTGAAGCTTTTGCTTCTTCTCCGCCACCATTCTTGCTCTTCCCGGTAGGGTTCTGAAAATATAAAGTGAAATAAAAAATAGGTTAGTATCAAAATTGTTCACCTTTTTCGCGAGGTTTGAAGCGATTTGAGTTGGTTCTTTTTCGCCTCCTTTTCCTTATTTTTCTTTTGATTTTACTTCCCTTTTTCTTCCCCCTTCTCGATTTTCTTTTTTTTCTCAACTGATGGTGAAGCTGTTGTTTATATAATACTTGTTTGCTTGGGCCTAGGCATGCTGGTTATTGCAATTTTCAAGGTTGGTTTGTTGATTTCTTTGACCTTGTTTTGCTAAAATTTTGGGAAAGTTGTTTCTATCCTATTTGGTTGCAAGGATTTTGGGAAAGTTGTTTTTGAACTTGGATATCCATTTTTGCTTGATGGATTTGGATATCCACTTTGGTTCTATGGATTATGGATGTCTTAAGTCCTGTTTGGCTAAAACAAAAAAACCATTTTTTCCAAATAATCCCTTCTCCCAAATAAAAAAACTTTTTCAACTTAGAAAAATTAGGCATTTTAGAAGACTTAGGATTTGATTTTGTAATTGTTCTTATCCTTGTAATAAAAGAAAAAATAGAATTTAAACAAATAGATTCAATTCTTTCTTGATACTCTGAATTTATTTTTCCGATCAAGTTTCTCCGTGTAAACTCATTTGGTTAAACTCAAACAACTAAATTCATTTAATTAAATTTATCCGATTAAGTTCCTCCAACTGAATTTGTCCAGATAAATTCGTCCAATTAAATTCATTCGCTTAAAATCCATCTGATTAAATTCAAATGATAATTTCATCCGATTAAACTCATCCAATTAAAATTATCTGATTAAGCTTTGATGTTCCAGACTCTGAATTTGACAGTTAATCATCTTGCACGATTTAAATCTGACGTAGCTGATGAGTTCAAACAAATCCCTTTTGCCCTTCATAGATTAAATCGCACACAGCGTGATTTTCCTGCAAAAAACCAACAGACCGGACAAACTGGTTAGCGGTCAATTAAAACACGATGCAAAATGAGATGAGATGCGAAAAGAACCTAATAATCTAAGGGTAAATTTTGGGGTATGACATGGGGTATGCGTGATGAATCATGGCTTCAGAATTATGATTGCAGCAACTTGTACTTGCCTTTTATTTTCAAATTTTTTTATTGTATTGTAAAGAGTTCATGGGCTTTATGTTGAGCTTGTTGTAACTATATGCACCTCCATGTTTATTTGGTTTGTGAAATAGACTTTGTAATATTTATTTTGGACTTTGGAAATTTATAATCAAAATGAATGTATGGGTTTTGAACATGGATTTTGGTATTTAGAAATAAAATGGTATAAATGGATTTATTTTGATTTATGGTTTGTAATTAAAAATGAAATTTGGACAAAGATGGTTAAATCTGAATCTAGAAATGGTTTTAATTTAGAAACATGGTCATGGGTTAAGAATTGGATTTAAATAAAATTGGATATTTGGGCATGAATTTGGAAAAGGGTCTAATGTGGGTAGAATGGTTTTAAATTGGATTTGAATTTAGGAAAGTGGTTTCTAAGAGTGGAAGAAAAAAATAATATAAAATGAATGTGGATATTAACACGATAGTGGTTAATGGCTAGAAAAACTGGACTAGTTGAATTGAACATGAATTGAAACTCGGAAAAGTTTGAAGTGGAATTAAATTTGAACTAAATAGAAATATAATCGAAGCTTGAACTGGATAGAATATGAAATTGGTCATGAGTTTGGAAAACAAATTTGAAGATGACTTGTAACATCTTAAAATATGAGGCCAAAATGTACTGAACTTGGATACTTTGCAACTTGATTTTATTTGATAACCTAAACCTGCACAAAACCCTGATGTGGATCCTCAAACACAAAGCTCTTGAATTTGATCCACACTTATCTCCAAAACAGCCACTGACACGTATGCCACTACACCAAACCCCTAATTGAAAATGATATTGCCTTGATGATTATCCACCTTGAAACAACTGTCTTTGCCACAACCTGATAACTTGATCTTGAAGCAAACCACTTATTTGACAAAGATTAGGTCAAACTTTCACTAAACTCCAACCGATATTACACACACCCTTGACCTAATTTCAAGCAAATCTGAATCAAACAACACCTTTTCCAAAACAACAAAGGAACAAGAAACCCTAATCTAGAGCCAAAAAGGGGAGCTATGATCAATCGTCAAACTCCTTGAAAACCCTACTTTCTAGATGAACATGTGATCTTGTTGAGACACTTTGAGGTGGGTGAAATCCTTGTAGCTTGAGAGATCCATAATGTTGAGGATACTTCCTTCCTCATTGTCTTGCAAGTTCAACTTCTTTTCTTGGATTGATGAGGACCAAGATTCCTTGATCCCAAGCTCTTAGAACCAAAGCAAAACATGAATGATTATGACATATAGGGATGCCTACGTGATGGAAACGTTGTGATATGAAAGGTTAGGGTTAGGGTGAAAATGAGGGTGTGACAGAGAGATCGGTGGATTTTTCTTGAATAAAACCGTTAGGGTTCTGTCCTCCAAGAATCTTGATTTTGGGGGTTTTTGCATAAATCGTTCCTTCACAGATTCATCCGAGCGAAGGTAATTGAAGAACGAGAGGTTCTGTCAATTTAGTAGCGATAGCCGGAGGATTATGGAAGGAAGGTTTGGGTTTGAATTGTAGGTATTTAAAATCAGTCAAGCAGAGATTTGAGGACAAGTGGGTTGTTCAAAGGTGGTGCCGTAATCGGAGGTTTACTCATCACATTCGAAGGATTTGATTCATCAAGGGAAGAGAAGGCATAGGTTAAACATCAATGATTAGGATTGAGTGTTTTATTTCTAATGCTTCTCTTGTAAAAAC
The DNA here is from genome assembly GCA_963859935.3 of Lathyrus sativus. Classification (NCBI taxonomy): domain Eukaryota; kingdom Viridiplantae; phylum Streptophyta; class Magnoliopsida; order Fabales; family Fabaceae; genus Lathyrus; species Lathyrus sativus. The sequence continues at coordinate 215,104,787 of OZ012735.1, read as the reverse complement.
AATTTGCAATAGGTTCCCCCTGAGCGAGGATGACGGGGGAACTGCCTCAACAAATTGGTGTTGTTCTCTCTTTTTACTAATTTCATTTCTGAGTTTTAAGTCTGTGTGTAAACAAATTGGTTGACTAAAATTCTGCTTTATGGTAGTGCTGAAACATATTTATAAAACTCATTATAATCCATTTGATTGAAATCAAAAAAGCTTTGCACGCCAAGTGTTCGAAAAATTACTTGTATATAAACATTTTGAGTTGTTTTTCAATTTGGTTTATTTTTCACAAGCATTGGAAATTGAACAACTTTGAGTGAACAAAATCATTTTAACTTGTGTATAAACTTTTGATTTGATTTATCATCTTTATCGGTATTCCATATAGGCGTAGCGTATATCTGATCTTTTTGGTAACTGTTCGTTTAGACAATTGTAATTCCTCGGCCGCTTCCTCTTAAAAGTCTTAAAAACCAATTTATTATAAGTGTCGACTCTATTTAAGGATAAGTGATCTATTCAACCCTCCTTCTAGATCATTTCCATCGTCTAACAAGTGGTATCAAGAGCACCTGTTCATTTCGTGCTTCACATATAACTTCTTAGAATATGGAAAACGAACCAAAAGGGGCTTACAATAGAGCACCTATTTTTAACAGTGAGAACTATAGTTACTGAAAAGATTGTATGCGCGTGTGTCGCACCTCGAAAAATTAAAATATTTTGAAAAACACGACCCTCGCACTAAAGGCGCGGAATGCGGTTCGACAGAGTCGCCACAGAACTTTATTTATCCCAAAGAGATGGGAAAGGAAAATATCGAGAAAATCTTTTAAATAGGAATACAAGAACAATGGTCGTCGCAACCACGTTCCGGGTTCGGGAGTCAGTTACGTAAGGGGAAGTTATTAGCACCCCTCACGTCCATTGTACTCAACGGGAACCTCTTAGTACGATTTGTGATGGGAGTTATCTAAGCTTGTTTATTTTATTCCCAATGGTAAATGTAAAACAGTACAATAAAAGGATAATGATGCTAGGGGAAATGGTTGGTTATAGGATAAGGTGCTCGCCAAGGATTGATGCCCTTGTGCCTACGTATGCTCATTCAGACGAGAATGAGGAATTAGAGCTCTCATAGTTCGACTACGGAAAAGGTTGGAGGGAAACGAAAGATGGATAGAATGTAGTCGCAGAATGACAGAAAAATATAGAAGTGTGAAAAGGTGGAAAAAAGGAAAGGTAACTCGACAAGATCATCACAATCTTGTGCCTACGTATCTTACATTCAGATGAGAATGAAGAATCAGAGCATCCGTAGTTTGTGGAGACGACCACGAAAAGAGAGGGGTTGAATTAAGTTGAAGTTTGGTTGAGAAATAAAATATTGAATGGCAAGCAACCCAAGAGGCATGCCTCGAGAGCTATCACTCAAGAATTCAAGGAATGCGAGATCCCAAGAACTCAATTCTTTCGGGAGTTGATTGAAAAGGTTTGGAGAATGGTTGAACTTTTTGAATTCGAAAGATTGAATGAATAACAACCCAAGGGGCGTGCCTCGAGAGCTATTCATTCGAAGATTCAAGGAATGCTAGACTCCAAGAATATCCTTCTTTCGTAAGTTTGATTATGAAAATGTTTGATATAGATTAGGCGTTTTAAGACGAAAGGTTGAATGAACGATAAACCAAAGTGTGCGCCTCAAGAGCCATTCATTCGAAGATCCAAGGAATGCTAGACTCCAAGAATCTTCTTCTTTCGTTATTGATTAAGAAAACGGTTGAAAAGGATTGAATCCAATAAGTTGAGAAAAGAGGTGGACTGTAAGGCAAAAGACACTCGACTTATAAGTTGGAAAATACTGCTTGACGTTGGATCAAAGGTTTGATTTTACTATAGTGCAAAGACGTATTGGAAAAGTGGTTGATTTGAAAATGGAACCGGCTTGACGAAGAATCGAGGGTTTGGTTGTGAGAATCGATACTACTCCCTGAGGGTGCTCCTAATAACGAAACCACGATGAAATGTGAACGTGTGTGCAATAGGTTGATGGCGAATGTGTACGAGAAATTGACTTACGATGGGTGTTTAAAAATGGATCGATGACGGGTCGATAATTAGTTTGAAAATGGTTTAGTCTACGCTAGTCCCTAAGGGTACTTCTAGAAGATAAACCATAATCAAAGAAATATGAATGTGTACATCGAAATGGGAGAGGTGTACATGTAAGTTACATAGGATTGCATGAAATAAAAGGATTCATTGTAAGGTAGCTTAAGAGGAAGCCGTGTGTGTGTGAAGTGTCCTAAACTATGCCTTGAATAAGAGTCGGACAAAAGCTCCAAGTTAGGGTTTCTGATAAAGTCCAATAATCCGTTGCTCGAAAAAGTAGCCAACTGTCCACCAATTTAGGCTTTTAGGTTTTGATCGTTACTATTGTATTTTCGAATAGTGTGAACAAGATATGAACAATATGAATATGATATGAATAATATGACAAAATATATAAAAATATAATCAAGATAATATTCACAATAATATAATCGAGATAATATTAACAAGTATATGAACAATGATAATATAAAATCAAGATATATTGACTGAAATTAAAACAAGAGTATATTGACGGAAATTAAAGTTAGTTGTTAGTCGTTATTGAATGAACCGGGTCGAAATGTAGCGGTAAACCGTCGTAGCTCGATCTATGACAAAGATCAAACTATAGGAGGTCGCGCAAGTTGATATTCATGCTAAAAACACGATGGAGAAATGATATTGAGGATCATTTTCCAAAGGTAATCATGCCACACAAATAGAAAAGAAGATAATATCGTCTTAATCACAAACTTATGTTAATTAATCAAAGGTAACCTATCACGGTCCCAAAGTATAGAAAATGATCTCAATGATCATTTACTACAGATTTGAAATAATGAAGGTTAACAACTTTAAAAAATTAACGTTTGAAAATAGAAGAAGATCTAAGATAGTTTGAGAATGAAAGTGGAAATGAAGTTGGTTTCGTCTTAATCAAGATTTTAAATCGATAAATCGATAATCTATGATATTATACTTTCACTGACCAAAAATGAAATAAAGCCAATCAAGTCGAAAATGAAAAGATAATAAAAAATATAACCAAAATGTCTAACAAAAAATTTAACAAAAAACTAATTGAGATTATTAACAAAATGATTAAAAAAAGGAAGTATCAAAAATTAACTAGATTCTCAATAAAATTTTGGCAAAATTATGGATAAAAAGAAATTATATAAAAAAACTCTTTAAAGAAAATTAAATAGGGGGGTGTTATAAAAAAGCAGACAGGTATATAAAAAAAAGGGATCATTTGGGCTTCTTTAAAGCCCATCACCCTTCGAACAACGTAGATATAAAAAAAACAAGAGGGGGTACATGAAACTCAACATGGGCCGCGCCCTATCCAGAATTATAACAAAGCAACATTTAACTTAGAAAAGCAAATAATATCCACACGTGAAATTCTTGTGTGGGGTCCTGCATTTCAGGTTTTTGGAATGACTCTACTACGTGATTTCAGGTTTGTACGTATTGGGTATTTTCATAGCAGCTGGTATGTGGTATTGCATAGTGAATCATGGTTCTTGGTATATTAATTTTCTTGTTGTGGCTCTTGATTTCGTGGGAATTTTATACCTTTCATATGCAGATTTTTTTGCACATCAGTTTGCGGAATTCAGTTGCAGGGTGTGGAGTCACGTCTTGAAGCTGACCTTCCTGCGTACGTGGTTCGTGACATTTTGGTCATTGGAGAGGAATTAGGCCTTGTGGAATCTTGTCTGGTTGCTTGGATTTTTTTTTTGTGGCAAAGTGTAATGGAATGAATGTAATTGGGCTCTTTTTGAATGAAATTTTTTATGGGCTTTATATTTTGTAACAAGGAAGTGTAAAAAAAATGTCATGGGCCTTTCCTCATCATTTTTTGTCTTGTAATTTTAGATGGGCTTCTATGAACTTTATGGTTTTTTTTGGATAAAAATAATGTCAACATGGATTATGGTTTATAGAAAATGATCATGATTAATGACTTAAGGCACTTGTTAGATAAAATGGTGATTTGGTCATTGAACAAGAAAGCTAATTGGATTTTTGAATAGTAGGAAAAAAAAACAGATTATGACTCATTGAAAATGGATCACGAATGAATTTTGAAAATGGTATTACTTGGATAATGGGATATGAATGTATTGACAAATGGGTATATGAAATGGATTTGATAAATCAATCTCAACCTAAATCACAAATCATCCTTGATGAATTTCATCGTGAAAATCATGGTTGAAAAATGAAACAATCATCCTCAGTCATAAAACACTTGACCTGGCATGACCTGATAACCCTGAGACCACTGATAACTTGACATGGTCTGATGATCAGATCCACACACCAACTGATTTGAATTGGCACAAACCTTAATTGAAGCCTCCAACATCTATCACTTGAATCATGCATTCCTTGATCTCAATCAGGAAACCAACCCTTTTTCCTGACCAAAATTAGGTCAAATCATATGATCCTCAATACACACTCTTGACTTGATATCCTAAAATGAATCTTGAAATCTTCCTTGCAACAACTTAGATTTGGACAACAAGGAAAATAAAAAGCATTAGCATATTTTTGGATTTTCTGAATAATAGTTAGTGGACAGATGTACAAAATGAAAGCTATACACGGGTAGGATAAATTTGGGGTATGATAGCATGCATATTAATTCCATTGATAGAAAGGTATGTGACAATTCTGGCAAGCACACGATGGATGTTATTCCCAAAGTTATAATATCTACTGTGACATCTGCTACTTAGCAGCTATTAATCAGTAATAATAAAAGCAGTAAATAACACAGCAATTGTTCACCCAGTTCAGTATCAACAACACCTACATCTGGGGGCTACCAAGCCAGGGAGGAACTTCACTATTAGCATAATTAATTCAGAGTCAAACACCACAGTTTGCACTCCTCACTTAAAACCTACCCAATGACAATTCATCCTAGAGACCCTCTAGACCAGAGTATACCCACTCACTCCCCCTCAATCACTATAGTGATATACAATTCACAATTACATAATAAATATGAAGAGACACTTCATACACACCTTGATCTTGCTTCACAGCTTTGATCAAGGAACTCACATACTCTTGCTTCACAACTTTGAGTGAGACACAACCTAGAATCTACATATCCAATGCAATCATCCACTAGACAATTGCTTGGAGTACAAGTATTCCTAGATAGAATTCACACGTGAAGACTAGCCTTCTTCACTTACAAGGACTCTGCAATCTGCACTCTTTCTTCTTCTGTTAAGAGCTGCTCTTCAGAGTTGCTTCTTCTGATATTTATAGCAGCTGTTAGTCTTTTGGGCCTTGGTGCATAAATTAGGTTTTATTCACAACAAACCTATTTTCAATGATCTGCACGCTTGCCACTTAATTTAGGGATCTTTTAGTTCGCCTAGGGCTTCTAGAAAGTTTCATGATATTCAGCTTGAGCTCCTATTCTGTTTCCTGGTTTATAGCTACCAGAAAAACAAACTTGCCCGCTGGATGTCATACGGTCAGTGTTATGACATTCTGTATGACATTCAGCTTAACTAGCTTAACTTATAGTTAACTTACCCTACACAGACATCATTAAGTATGTCCTAACATTCAGTATGATATACATGCACACTCTAAAGTTTTGCCACAAAATGCAGCCAATCAAGAGCACTTACAAACTCCCCCTTTGGAAAAGTTTTAGCTAAAACACCTTGTTACCATATCAGAATTTACACACAACAAAAGACTTATGATATGTCCTGTTATGCAGGATAGTTACTAGTTCAACACTCTCTGAGTCCTCACAGTTAGCTCTTACTTTTAGCTCACTTTGTTAACTATCTGTAGAATACCACTACAGATGTCACTCTTTGCTGAGTGAGTAACACACAGAGTTACTCCCCCTGAAGAGTTGCACAAAACTCTCATTCTGCTCACAACTTGCAAACATCCTACAGTCACACATACTCATCCAGTATGCTCTAGATGTTATGACATTCAGGGTGACATCCTGAAGTACACACACCTGTGTTACTCCCCCTGAAGAGTTGCACAACACTCTCTGCTACTATCATGCAGATACACACACTCCTGAATACCTTCTAGGATTACCCATTAGTAACATACAAAATCAACCAAACAGTCTAACAAACATTCCTATATACCATAGGAATTCACACACATGCTAGCACATATGCTCTTCAAGCTACCCACATGTTCTTTACATCACCAGCACCTGTTATTACACCTGCAAGCATAAGAATCTCATATGTACAATGGCACATATGCTTATGCACATTTACAGCTCACAGCAGTCTTCCACCTGATGTCCTCTATTTACTGCTGAACCTGTTGTTGCTATCTTTCTTTCTCTCCCCCTTTTTAGCCATAAATTAAGATCTAACTAATGACTTAACATAGATCAAAATTGTACTATAACAATTTGTGAAGTGCACATTAAACTAACTTCTCATAGAGAGCATCACACAACCAGTGCAATACTTGTTGTCAAAAGGTCTAACCAAAAGAACTCACACAAAACAAAACATCAAAACAACAGTTCACAAAACCAGGTCAACAACAATTAACTTGAGCTTCACAACACTTCATCAGCATATGTCATTCTTCTTCTTCAGATGCCAAACTGGACCTACCTTTGTCAGATTCTCCATACTTGTCTTCTCAGCCTCAGGGGATCCATCTTCATCACTGTTCTCTCTCTCTTTCTCTGAATTAGCTGCCTGGCTATCATTCTCTTCTGCACCATCATTTGGCCTATCCTCATCAGTGAACTTAGCATTTTCATTTTGCTCAACGGTCCTGATTAGTGCTTCAAGAGTTCTTTTCCTCGTATCCAGCTCCTGACATGTTTCCTTTAGTTTGACAATCACTTCTGCTTTTCTTGTTGTAGACTGGGATGTCTCAGCTGATGTTGCAATAATGTCAGGAACATGAGTTCCTATAAACAGCTTGGGATGGAATGATAAGGGGCTTTCTCGTTTGCTTGCAGCATCACTCTTTTTGAGAATGTTTGGATACTGTTTCAAAATTATGCCACATATGAGTGAAGGGAATGCAATGGGGCCCTTGATGCTACAGTTGCCTGCATGCTTCATAGTTTGATCAAAAATATATGTTCCAAAGTCAAATTTGGCCTTAGTCCCAATAACATAGATGATCTTTCCAAGAACAGTTGCCACAGTAGACTTATGGTTTGTGGGCACCCAATTTGCAGCTCCAATCTTACGCAACATAGCATATTTGACACTCAATTTGCTGGAAACTAGCTTTCCTTTGGATGGCCATCTTTGTACCGGGTAACTTGTTATCACTTGACACATTTTGTTTTCAGAGACAGTTACATCAGGACGAGCTCTATCTGATCTTCCCAGATATTTATTGATTGTTGTTGGAGAAAAAGTAACACACTCCCCTCTTACATGCACCTTGCCAAACTCTTTAGATTTCCTGCCAGCACGTTCCTCTGAGAGATTAACTATGAATTCTTTGACAAGTAACTCATAGCATGGAGAGAATTCACTAATTGTTTTCATCAATCCTGCATCATGAATGAGATTCATGATTTCTTTACTCTCAAGAGCATTTTGTCCCAGCTCCCTTTCCACTGCCAGCCTTTTTTGAACAACATACTTCCATCTGTTAACACACGAGGGGTAATGAAATAAAATGTTGTCAATTGGAACCTCAAGGACCTTTTCATCCAGTTTTCTCTTTGAGGGTTCCTTCTTATGCTGGATGTCAGTGACATCCTCAGCAACATCATACTCAGATTCCGATTCAGTATCAGATTCAGCCTTTCTGTTCTTAGTGACTACTTTGCTCCAGGCTTTGGGAGGTCCAACTTGTCTTCTTTTAGTTCTAGCCTTGTCATGTTCAGCTGTCTTCTTTGTGAGGCTGTCTTGCTCAGCAACCTGTTCAACTGCCTTTTTCTTGGGGGAACCGTGATCAGCCACTTTTTTTTATCTTTCCTTGTTATAAGCCTTTTGGCTATGCCAGGATTGATGTTTTCTATTAGCTTATTATCCGAATATTCATCAAGGTCCACCAACTCCGCATTCTTGGTGCCTTGCATATCATTACCTCCACTATCAGAGACTACACCCTTGTTCTTCTCTTCTGATGTGTGATCTTTCAAGGTTCCAACATTGGGCATAGCATCACTTTGATCATGCACAGTTAGAACAGACCCCTCATTGCTGGGTGGAATGGGAATGTTCAGAGCCCTAGCCACCATTCCAGCAATGACGTTGTGCGTTTTCTTGGCTCCATCATCGTTAATACCAGACGTTGCAGGAGTAGGAGTTTTACCTGAGAGAAGGTCTTTGGACCTTCTTGCATGTTGGCTCCTTGGGTTTTTTACCAGAACTCCTTCTGGATTCATCATGCGCAGGGGTGCTATTTCAAGCACTGAGTTAGGGTTGCTTGACTCAGTTCCTATCTCAGACTCGTTGGTGGATATTCTCTTGGAGGGAGAGGATTTTGGTGAATGTTGAGACATTGTACAAGACGTTGATCGTGTGAAAATGAGTTTTCGTTCGTTGGAGGTTGTAGGGAAGATGAATAGTTTGATAGTGAACCAAGTGGTGTAGACGTTTGATGTGTAGGGGCTCAATAGATGATATGGGAAATGAGGAGGGAACTTAATGTATTGACTAATCATTAAATCTTTGAATTGTAAGTAATAATTCCATATTCCCATTAATTGCTATAACTCACCATTACTCATGGGCCTCAATTTTTGTAGATAATTTTTAACTTTATGGTCCTTGACACCAATTTTAGCCCTATTCATTGCATAATCATCAGGTAATGCATGAATCCATTTACACGGGCTACCTCTGAGCATGCCCCCCTTGAACTCACCAGGACTTGGTTGAATAGTGCGCTGGATGTCACAGAACAAGGTCATGACATTCGGAGTGACATTGCTTCTTTTAGGCACGGTAGCATCCATGGACTCCATCAGGTTCCAGTATAGCCTACCTAGCTTTCCCTGATGACCAATTTTTGGGTATCCCTTATTGGCTTGCTTCCCTCCATGAGGTTTCTTACATCCTGTCCTTCTTTCTGAGGCATACTTTGAAGATCTTATTGCTGATGTGTTGGATCTTCTCTGTTGTCTGTCTTTCACCAGCCATACTTTGTCCCTAGTTTCCTTTTTCTCCATGTTATTGAGAATACTTCTGGGCTCCCATAGGTAGCAATTGTTCATTGCTCTGGATCCCCCCATTTCTTCCTCACCTTCTTCATTGACAACCACACACTTATCCTTTGAAAAGTGGACTTTTAAACCTTGATCACATAGCTGACTTATGCTTATTAGGTTAATTGTTAGACCTTTAACCAGTAAGACATCCTTCAATTTTGGGGCTTTAAGGCTGTCAAGGTGTCCAACACCTGTGATTTTTCCTCTAGCTCCATCACCAAAGGTCACATGACTGGACGTATGAGGGTTGAGTTTTGTCAAGTGATCCTCATTCCCAGTCATATGTCTGGAACAACCACTGTCAAAGTACCAATCCTCTTGGGTTGGCATCCTTAGATCAGTGTGAGCTACTAAGGCTATATTCTTGGTCACCCAATGTCTTTGCCTGTTAGGATCACCCTTCTTTGTTCTTGCTTGATGCTGCCTTTTGACATGAGCCTCTGTTCTTGATGAGGATGATTAGGAAATCCAAGCAGCCAGAAACACACAAATTTGATATGGCAAAGTTTTCCACAGTGGTAACATCTATACCCTTGGAATCTACTTTTGACTTGATTCCAGTTTCTGTTGGTTGGATGTTGTGACATTTGTCGTGACATCCTCTTTGGCTTCTGGACCTCAGGTTGTAATTTCTTGAGTTTTAGCACAGGATTTTATTTATCAACAAATCCTAGTCCAGACTTATCTCCTGAGGTTTGTCCACTTTGAAGGATTTCCTCTAGGATGTCAGTCCCAGACTTGAGCATCCTTATGGATTTTGCCATTTGATCCTTTTTACTTTTCAACTCCTTCACTTCACTTTTGAGTTTGTTTATTGTGGATAGATGCTCTCTCTTTTCAGCTTCTAACTCCTTGATGATTTTCTTCTGTTGCTCTCCTTGTTGAACCAGTTCTGTACTTCTGATGTGAAGCTTTTTGTATGAGGCTGCAAGCTCCTCAAAAGATAACTCTTCATCACTTGAATCATCATCAGAGATGTACACACTATTAAGAGCAGTGACATGCTTGGCAGACTCTCCTTCTGATTCACTTCCTGAGTCTTCATCTGACCAAGTGACAGTTAGGCCTTTTCCCTTCTTTTTGAGGTATGTAGGACATTCCTTTCTAATATGTCCATATCCCTCACACTCATGGCATTGTACTCCTCTGCTTTGGCTGACTTTATCTTCAGACTTCTCTTTATCAGAAGGCATGCTTCTGGTATAAGGTTTAGACATAGCATCTATCCTTTTGACCAGTTTTTTGAACTGTCTTCCAAGCAAGGAAATTGCTTCAGACAGATTCTCCTCCTTTTCACCATCTGTATCAGCTGTGTTTGAGACAAGAGTTATGCTTTTGTTCTTTATCTCCACAGTCTGATCACTCATTCCCATTTCAAAGGTTTGAAGGGAACCAATGAGCTCATCCACTTTCATGTGGCATATGTCTTGGGCTTCTTCAATAGCTGTTACTTTCATGGCAAACCTTTTAGGTAGTGACCTTAGAATCTTTCTTACAAGCTTCTCTTCAGTCATCTTTTCTCCCAGAGCTCCTAAGGTGTTTGCATGTTCAAGAACATTCATGTAAAACTCATGGATGGTCTCATCTTCCTTCATTCTTAGACCTTCAATTTTGGTGGTCAGCATTTGAAGTCTTGACACTTTGACCTTGGAGGTTCCTTTATGAGTAGTTCTGAGAGTGTCCCAAACATCCTTTTCCAGTTCACAATGGTGTACCAGTCTGAAGATGTTTTTGTCTATACCATTAAATAGAGCATTCAAGGCTTTAGAGTTGCCAAGAGCCAGAGCTTCTTGTTCTTTATTCCATTCCTCTTCAGGAATCAACACTGATACTCCATCCTTGTCAATTTTCACTGGATGTTCCCATCCTAAATTCACAGATCTCCAAGCCTTGTAGTCTATATTTCAAGAATGCAATCATCCTTGGTTTCCAATTATCATAATTAGATCCATCCAGAATTGGAGGTCTATTAGTGAAACCTATATCTTTATCCATAGTACCAGAATATGTTTTCCCTAGATCTCACCCAGATTTAAACAGGAAGAGTGCCTACTTTGATGCCAATTGACAATTCTGGAAAGCACACGATGGATGTTATTCCCAAAGTTATAACATCCACTGTGACATCTGCTACTTAACAGCTACTAATCAGTAATAATAAAAGCAGTAAATAACACAGCAATTGTTCACCCAGTTCAGTGTCAACAACACCTACATCTGGGGGCTACCAAGCCAGGGAGGAACTTCACTATTAGCAGAATTAATTCAGAGTCAAACACCACAGTTTGCATTCCTCACTTAAAACCTACCCCGTGACAATTCAGCCTAGAGACCCTCTAGACCAGAGTATACCCACTCACTCCCCCTCAATCACCACAGTGATATACAATTCACAATTACAGAATAAATATGAAGAGACACTTCATGCACACCTTGATCTTGCTTCACAGCTTTGATCAAGGAACTCACATACTCCTTCTTCATAGCTTTGAGTGAGACACAACCTAGAATCTACCTATCAAATGCAATCATCCACCAGACAATTGTTTGGAGTACAGGTATTCCTAGATAGAATTCACACGTGAAGACTAGCCTTCTTCACTTACAAGGACTCTGCAATCTGCACTCTTTCTTCTTCTGTTAAGAGCTGCTCTTTAGAGTTGCTTCTTCTGATATTTATAGCAGCTGTTAGTCTTTTGGGCCTTGGTGCATAAATTAGGTTTTATTCACAACAAACCTATTTTCAGTGATCTGCACGCTTGCCACTTAATTCAGGGATCTTTTAGTTCGCCTAGGGCTTCTAGAAAGTCTCCTGATATCCAGCTTGAGCTCCTATTCTCGTTTCCTGGTTTATAGCTACCAGAAAAACAAAGTCGCCCGCTGGATGTCATACGGTCAGTGTTATGACATTCTGTATGACATTCAGCTTAACTAGCTTAACTTATAGTTAACTTACCCTGCACAGACATCATTAAGTATGTCCTAACATTCAGTATGACATACATGCACACTCTAATGTTTTGCCACAAAATACAACTAATCAAGAGCACTTACAGTATGGAACGTTATATTGAATGATCCTATGGAATTTACCATGACCGATGAAAATAACGTTGTTGTGTCTAAGCCTGAAGCACAATGGAATGATGAAGATGAGAAAAAGTACAACTACGATTGGAAGGCTAGAAGTATTCTGATCACATCCTTGGGAGTTGATGAATATTATTGAGTTTCACATTGTATGGCTGCTAAAGGTATGTAGGACTAATTGCAAGTTGCCCATGAGGGAACTAATGACGTCAAACTAACTCGAATCAACACTTTGACTCAAGAGTTTGATCTCTTTCACATGGAGCAAGGGAAAACCATTGCCAACATGCAAAAGAGATTTTCTCACTTACACTAAATTCACTTGGTAGACCAATTTCCAATGACGTTACTACTAACAAAGTTTTAAGATGTCTTACCAGGGAGTGGAAACCAAAGGTCACAACCATAAAGGAAGCAAATGGTCTTATGACTTTGGACCTTACAACTCCTTTTGGAAAGCTCAAAGAACATGAGCAAGTTCTTCTTAGCCTTGATCAATTTGAGAAAAAGGAAAAGAAATAAAATACCTAAACTACGGAAAAGAAGTCTATAGCTCTAAAATATTCTTGTTCAAAGTCCTCCATAAAAGAGCTAAGTGATTACGACTCGAGTGATGACGATGATGAAGAAACAAATGAGGATATGAGGATGTTCATGAAGCGATACAATCTCAATGTAAAGAAGAATGGTATCTAGCATTCCGAAAAGAATCTCATCAATTTTAGAAGACAATCAAGGTCTTCCAAGAATGAAGGAAATAAGGGTAGTAAAGCAAGAGGATCGTGCTTTAATTGTGGAAAAGCCAGGCACTATAAGTCGGATTGTCCATTGATGAAGAAGGACAAAGGAAAGGAAAGTAATCACTCACAAAAGAAACAAGGTAAGCCTAGAAGAGCCTACATCACTTGGGAAAGCAATAGTGAGTCATCCATGGATGATATTTCAAGTGACGAAGAAGAGTTCGTCAGCCTTTGTCTCTCGGCTCATCAAAAGAAGAAGAATAAAAATGTATGACATGCTAAATACAAAAACTCTAATAAATTGTCTCATTCTGAATTACAACATGCCTTTGACACCTTACACCATGAGGCTAAGGAAGCCTTTAAACGTTTGGCCTCAAACAAACAAATTTTTACTCACTTGGAGAAAAAGATCTCTGATTCCGAAAGGAAATTAGAGGCTCTTAAGGCATCCATGGTGGAAGTAACAAAGGTAGATGTTGAGGAAGAAAGAAGTAGATGGTTAAACTTTGGGTGTGATACTTGTCATATTTGGCAAAAAGAGGTTAGGACTCTTAAAGCCAAACTTGACAAGGCTCTAGAACCAAAGATCACTTTTGTTATTGATAGATCACACTTTAGAAAAAGCATGATTAATCCTTATCAAAAATATACATATGTGATAAAAAAAATCAAGGTAACAAAAGTGATACAAAGGTTAACCTCACTTGCTTGTATTGTTGCAAAAGGGTTCATTCCATTGCTAATTGTCACTTTAGGATATTTTTAGTGCCTAAAGGGGTTTATCAATGGTTACCTAAATGCAGCCAAGATTTCTCACTCACAACCAAGGACCCAATAAATAATTGGGTACCTATTTTCTTTGATTGTTTTTATAGGTACAAAGTCTTGAGCCTACGGAGAGAAGATAGGTTTTTGATAGTGGATGCTCAAGAAATATGACAGGAGACATAACTCTCTTCATTAACTTTGTGGCAAAGAAGAAGGGATTTGTAACCTATGGAGACAACAACAAATGATCAATACTTGGAAAAGGTAGTGTAGGTAATCCCTCATCTACTACTATCTCTGATGTGTTTCTAGTGAGGGTTTTAAACACAACCTTATAAGCATTAGTCAATTATGTGACAAGGGATACAAAGTATCTTTTTCTAAGGATTGTTGCATGATTGAAAATAATGATAAAAAGGGGGATGTGTTTAATGGCTTGAGGGTAAATAATGTGTATATGCTGGATTTGAGTGAAGTATCATTGAGTAGCGACAAATGTCTCATCACTATGAGTGAAGACTCATGGTTGTGGCATAGACGTTTGGCGCATGTCAATTTTGACTTGCTAAATAAGATAGTCTCTAAGGACCTAGTTATTGGCTTACCCAAAATCAAGTTTTTAAAGGATCACTTATGTGATGTGTTCCAAATGGGGAAGCAAACAAGGATCTCTCTTAAATCTAAAAACATTGTTTCAACTACGAGACCCCCTTGAACTTCTTCATATGGACCTCTTTGGACCATATAAAATTAAGAGTTTAGGTGGTAACTACTATGGTTTTGTTATAGTTGATGATTTCTCTAGATTTTGCTGGACTATCTTCTTGGCTAGCAAGAGCGATACTTTATCCTCCTTTAAAAAAATTGCCAAACTTTCTCAAAACAAGTTGAACACAAACATCATATCAATTAAAAGTGATCATGGAGGTGAGTTTAAAATCATATCTTTGAAAAATATTGTGGTAGGCATGAAATTAATCATAATTTTTCTGCGTCGTGTATCCCGCAACAAAACGGGATTGTGGAATGTAAAAATCTAATTTTGGAAGAGTTAGGAATAACTATGATCAATGAAAGTGGCCTTCCTAAATATTTTTCGGTCGATGCCGTTAGTACGGCTTGTTATGTTTTGAATAGGGTGTTCATTCGTCCTATTTTTAACAAAACTCCGTATGAACTTTTGAAAGGGAGGAAGCTCAATGTGTCTCACCTTCATGTATTCGGTTGTAAGTGTTTCGTGTTGAACAATGGTAAGGAGAGTCTTGGTAAATTTGACTCCAAGGCAGATGAAGGTATATTTCTTGGATACTCTCAGTCAATTAAAACATATAGGATATATAATAAGAGGTTACTTACTGTTGAAGAATTTGTTCATGTCACTTTTGATGAAACTTATCCGAAAAATGTCGGAAAAGGTATATATTTTCATGGTGCGGGTGTATCTTCTGAAGACATACTCAAAGACACTGAAAAAGGAATTGATCAACCTGAATACGTGGAAGTTGAGGAGGAAAAACATCACCATCATGAGGAAATTGAGAAGGATCATTCGACTAACACCGATGGCCATCTTCCAGCTTGGAATTCTTCTAAAGACCATCCTATTGACAACATTCTCGGTGACATTTCAAAGGGAGTGACCACAAGATCTAAGCTAAGTAAATTTTGTTATCACTTTGCTTTCGTCCCTCAAGTTGAGCCTAAAAACCCTAAAGAGGAATTACTCGATGTAAATTGGTTCTTATCAATGCAAGAGGAATTGAATCAGTTTAAAAGAAATGAGGTTTAAGACCTTGTCCCTCCTCCGTGAGGCCATCGAGTAATTGGCACCTGATGGGTTTTTAGGAACAAACTGGACAAAAATGGAGTTATAACACGTAACAAGGTGCGCTTAGTTGCTCAAGGGTATAACAAAGAGGAGGGGACCGACTATGAGGAAACTTATGCGCCGCTTTCCCGACTCGAGGCTATACGCCTTTTGCTTGCTTACGCATGTGCGAAAAATTTAAAATTATTTCAACGGATGTAAAAAGTGCTTTCCTAAACGGATATATCAATAATGAGGTTTATGTAGCCCAACCTCCTAGGTTTGAATCCCATGAGTATCCTGATCATGTCTACAAGCTAAAACGGGCTTTGTAGGGACTCAAATAAGCCTCTAGGGATTGGTATGACCGTCTTAGAAAATTTCTACTTGTCAAAGGTATTCAAGAGCAAAGGTTGACACAACTCTCTTCATTAAACATCAAGAAAAACACTTAATTTTGGTAGAAATTTATGTTGATGATATCATTTTCGGATTAACTAACATGAGTATGGTCAAGGAGTTTTCTAAATTGATGCAGAGAGAGTTCAAGATGAGCATGATGGGGGAGCTCAACTATTTCCTCAGATTGTAAATCAAACAACTCGAAGAGGGTACGTTTGTGAGCTAGAAAAAGTATTTTCTTGAGCTTCTCAAGCGTTTTGACAGGGAAAACTCCAAGGCGGTTGACACTCCGATTCCGACATGTGCAAACCTTAATCGAGATGAGAATGGTAAGGATGTGGAGTTGAAGAAGTATAGAGGTATGATCGGCTCTCTCCTCTATCTTACTGCATCTCGACCCGACATCATGTTTAGTATTTGTATGTGTGCGAGGTATCAATCATGTCCCAAGGAATCTCATTTGAAAGTCGTCAAGCGCATTCTTAGATACCTCTCTGGTATTCCTAGGGTAGTGATTGTTCCTTGGTTGGCTATTTCGATTCCAACTTTGGTAGTTGCAAATCGGATAGGAAAAGCTTAAATGGCACTTGTCATTTCTTTTCAAATTCCTTGGTGAGTTGGAATAGCAAAAAGCAAGTTTCTATAACTTTGTTAACAATCGAGGCAGAATACATTTTGGCATGTAGTTGTTGCCGCTCAAGTCTTATGGCTGAAGCAACAATTGCTCGAATTCAATGTAAAACTTGAGCATATTCCTATTTTATGTGATAATACAAGCGCTGTTAATCTATCCAAGAACCCCGTATTACATTCACGATCCAAGCATATCAAAATACGTTATCATTTCCTTAGGGATCATGTGGAGAAGGGTGATGTGGTCTTTGAGCACGTTGAAACCAAAAATTAACTTACGGATATCTTTACAAAACCACTCGCTACAGAGCCTTTCTTTCACATCCGTAGGGAACTAGGCGTTCTCGACATCTCGGATCGTGTTTAGGATTTTATTATTGCATGATTTCTATATATATTTTCTTTTCTATGTCCTTACCTAACAAAATTAAGAAGTAATTGAGCCATATGTGAGGGCATTTATCATCGATCGCGGTTGAGGTAATATCTTTCCTCTCTATCAAATTTTCTTGATCACTTCATATGTGTAATTTGGTGTACCAAGTTGTGTGTTAAAATTGGTGTTTATTGCATGATTAAACATGTTTTATCCTTTGAATGTTTGAAATATGTGTAGGATATCTATTTATTTCTTTTTGATGCATTTATGACTCAAAATGATGATTTGTGCTAATTCTTACTGTTTGAGTAGACCAAAACAGGACATCGGTCGACTCATAAAATTGCAATTTTTCATTATTTAGAAGCGGGTCTGCTCAAATCGACCCTTCGGTCGACTCAACTTTTGAACATTTCTGATTGTCTATATTTTGTCAGTATGCGTCGATGCACAGACTGTATAGGTCGACGCGTCGCTCGATTTTTCTGAAAAGTCCTTGTTTCTGATGAAACGTTCAAAATGTTTTGACCCATATAATGCTTTGATTATTTCTATATATTCAAACATCATCATTAGCATTGGCACATTGCATCTACACAAAGCTACTCTATATTTCTCCTCTTCCCAAAATCCCTATCAAAACCTAATTTCATCATATATTCAAGGATTCTAGTGAGTCTCTCATCAACACAAAAACTCAGTTTACTATTTATCTTCTTCAAGTATTGCATCTAATGGCTACAAGAAGGGTCACAGGAAAGAGAACAACAGAGCTCCATCCTCTCAAGCTTGCACCTCAAGGGCTAATCTACCGGTAACCGCTCTCTCTTTATTACCTCCTGGATATACTTAATTATATGAGAAAAATCTGAGCAAGTGATCAATCGTCAAACAATTTGTTTATTATCGCAAAGCTGATGAAAAAATGCATATCCAAGAAGTTCTTGAACTTCTTGATGCTCAGAATTTCAAATCAGTTTTTGGAATGCGATAATAAATATAATGAGGATTTAGTCAGGATTTTCTATGTTGGTCTTCAAGGAAAGTTTGAAGGATTTGAGTTCAGTACCAAAATTGGAAATAATAAATTCTATGTAAATGACTCAGTTTGGAAAGATCTCTTCAACATGTCTCCCATAACTATTGATCCATTGATTAAGGTCACGGGTACTAAAACCATCGACTATTATGATTTCAAGGAAGCCTTGAACTCCATGCTAAAGAAACCATATGCTGATGAAATAGGGGCTAGCAATCTTTTCCCAAAGTCGGTCACAACTGGTCGGTTGAAACCGGTTGACAGAATTTTGCAATGGATTATCTCTCACATTCTTCAGCCCAATAAAGGAGGTTATTCTCGGGTTGACCAGGCAGAGGTTCATTTGGTATACATCTTTAAAAAGAAGATCAAAATCAATTGGCCTCACTATATTGCGAGCATAATCTATTCTTTGAAAGACTCTGGCCGAGGGACTGCACTGTCATATGGTTCCTTCATCCAATCTGTCCTCAACAATGCTGAAGTGGTTGTTCCCGATATCCCATACAAAACCATGACAGCCAACCAAGAGTTCTGTCAAAAGACTTTAACTATGATGGGATATATATGGGATCCTCGTTAGACGCGCTACAGGTTTATTGTTAAGGCAACCAGTTCTCGTCTGCAGGAATCTAATGAAAGTGAAGTAGACAAAGAAGAAGAAGAAGAAGGTGGAAATCAAATGGATACTAATGTTAATGCTGGTGAACAGGATAATAGTGGTTGGTGAGATCAATCACCCCCTTTGGACTCATAGGAAACCAAGGGTGGGGTGAATGGTAATACACAGGTTGGACCATACTTGGTTCAAATTGGATGCCACAGACAACTGATTGAAATTATCCAGAGACAACTAATTGAAATTACATGCCTCCATCTCCTCCACGTCCCCAACATAATAATGATGACCTCCTCAAAATGATGAGGAACATGCAGCTCAAATAACAGAACTTTGTCACTGCACAAGATGAGCGGTTTACAAATCTGCAGAACCAACTTCAGGCTTACACAAATAACTTTAACACGTTCGCCAAAACAGTGATGGGCCATTTTGATAGTATGGATGAATCTGCTGCAGGTTAAAATTGTGCTCTCACTACTAGCTTCAACGTTCTTAATCAAGTTGTGCTGGAACTTACAGAGCGGATAGATGAGCAACAACTTCCTCCACCTCATGACTATCAATTTCACGGAAGGGGCCGTCAATTTAGGGGGAGGAGACCTTGAGGATTCTTTGTGTATTGTTGTGCATGCCATTCCATATATTGTTCATTGCGTTCTGATGTTCATATCTTATTTTAATGTTGGTAATGGCACTTACTTCTTTTGGTCATTTGATGTGTTATCTATTTATCTTCTCATACGTTTTTCATTAACACCATTATATGTGAATGTTTGTTAATGCTTCCCTATTGCAAATTCGGTGAATATGCTTAATTCAATATAATATGTTTTTCGTTGACCTATTTCTTCTTTCTTTTTGATGTTGTCAGAGGAGAAGAGACCATAGCAAAAACAACAAAATAGAGGGACAAATTATTTAAAACGCCCAAAGTAAGGGGACTATATATGTATTTAAGCTTAAAATAATTTCACATCTTTTTAGAAAAAAAATTGTCAAGCACTTTCAAAATCAAAAGTTCAATAATAGAATTTAATATCAAAAAAATCATTAAGAACAAACATAAATCATCGATATAATGGAACAGGAAATATATATAACCATCTTGATCAAATCTTTACATAGAATTTATAGTTAACTACACTTAATCTCAACACAAAAGAAAATTAGTTGCACATACTCATGGTAATATATACAATAAAATTACTATAAGATGAAAGTACATCAAAGTTTTGAAGATCCATGTCTGGAATAATTCCACGGTAAGTTCCTTGCCTTTCTAAATCTTATTTCTAAAAGTCCTCTTTGACTCATATTCTTCTTGATTTTTAAAATTGTAAATTGCCTTTACTAGATAAAGTATCAAGTTCACTTAATTCATCTCCTCTTTTATCTATAGATAAATCCATCCTCCTAAAAACTTCTCTATTCCACTTGCTCAATTTATCCCTTAAGAACTTTAATTTTTCCTTAAGCACGAAAGCCTTTGATTCCTTCAATTTGATTTAGCAGACTATTGCTTTCTCAAAACCGTGGTTGCATGGTCTTTTGGTTGGACCATAATAGTTGCAACCCAAGCCATTTCATCTACTTTGTAGTGCATGGGTTTTTGTCGTATTTTCCCTTTTGTTCCAGCTACATCCTAGCTTGAATGGATAGCCAAGAGGTGACATTGATTTCTTGAGAATTCACATCTTAAATGCGCCTCATGCTATGGATGTCTTTTCATACGTTCTATCATAATTATATTTGGAAACTTAAATAATTGAGTGTTTTTCTGAGGTGGTTTAGGACTTTGATAGTGCTTATTACTTTTTGTCTGGTAGTGATCTTTGAAGAGTCAATTTCATAATTTCTTGAGATGTTACCTTTGATTCTTTGTCACATGTTGTCGCTTGCGCGAAAATAAGGTGCCGGCATGACAGAAGAGTCGCCACCTTTCGTTATTTATCCCTCAGAGCGGGAAAGGAAACGATCGGAAAAACCTGACGAAAAAGGATAAGACAAGGTCATCGTAACCATTGTCTGGGTTCGGGAGTCGGTTACGCAAGGGGAAGGTATTAGCACCCCTCACGTCCGTCGTACTCGACGGGATCCTCGCTTGTTTGTTTACTTGGACGGGTTGGTTATAATCTATCTACCTATCAAGGCTGGCTGAAAAAGAAAAGAAAAATGACTCGGCAAAGCGTCGCGCTTTATGCCTACGTATTCTCATCAGAGAATGAGAAATCAGAGTCTACGTAGTTCGGCCTAACTACGGGTGAAGGTGGGGAAGGTTGCTCGCTAGGACGTCGCATCCTATGCCTACGTACTTTCATCTGGTATGAAAGATCAGAGCAAACGTAGTTCGGGAAACTATGGATTATCTCCTGAAAGAAGTGTTTTTTATTATGTTTGCGATTTCAACCGCACTAGAGACTATGACCTGAGAGTGAATGCGTCGCATGTCACCCAAAGGGTACCATACTAAACATCCAGACTGTGGAAAAGAAACTCTCCCACAATCCTTTCTCAGATAGCTTAAGGCTCGTAACGTACGAAAGAAATCATTCATGATTACTGTATCTTAAACTGCTTGAGATGAGAAGAGAACAGGCCCAACTAGGAGGGAGACTATCAAGTCCTACTGTTATCATGCCATGGATTCATCCTATGGTTGAGGTTCGAACAGGGAACTCCTAGATGTTGTCATGCATAGGTTTCAACCTAAAAGTCTATCATCAAATCCTCATCAGAGGAAACGAGAGTCCTAAGGGATCATGTCAATGATACACCAAAACAGACGAAAGCATCAGCTTTAACAGTAAAATGCATGCAATGCAAGTGAGGGAGGAAATGTGTGTGGGGCTTCAGCCTCCACAAGCTCGTCTCGACCTCAAGCCAGTCATGAAATAACAGTAATCATACTGAAATAAACAACATGCTATCAAGCACAAACAGTAAACTGTAATCATACAGACAGGAGAAATGAAATGCTATCAAGCAAAATAAACACATGGGCAAGGGAGCTGGGCTCTACCGAATACCCGCAAGCAAAGCCAAGCAATAACAATACAATCAGATGCACTCATGCTCTTAGACTGAACTTATTCTAAATGTGCTTAATCTAATGCAGCAGACAAATCAGACAAAACACACAATACATCAAAGAAAACAGAAGAAAGCCTCAGCTCCTTCAGCGGCAACCCAGTCTTCAGACTTCAGAGATCACTTGCTTTCCAAGTATCAACCCTACAACATGAGTATCAACTCATCTTCTCCCTTGAGCTTCAGCTCCTTTGATCAGCTCTACCTTCAGGCTTCACTATCTTCAGGGGTCTTCAGGCATCAATCTGATCTTCACAGAGTCTTCAGACTTCAATAATCTTCAAGGAATCATCCTCTTCAAGGCCTCAGCTTCTATCTTCAATGGCTCCAATGCTCCAGCAAACAAGAATCAGTTAACAAGATGAGTGGGGGGTGTTACAGTACTCACTGACTTCCAAAGGATGCCATTGAGGACTTAACATCAAAAGACAGGCTCTCTCAAAGTTCTACCTTATGGGGCAAGGTCACTAATCCCTCCAAAGGAGAGAGGTGAATACCCCTAAGGGACTCTATGTCACAGAGAAGAAAGGAGGTGAACAAGACACTCCTTGTTTATTGAACAAAGTATTCTATCTAGGGCTCTGCCTATGCACCTATAAACCTATAAACAAAACAACAAAAGCTATGCTAAACTCCTCTGCAAGGTCTTCAAAGCTTCCATGATGATCCACAAGGTCTTCAACTCAATCTTCAAAGCTCACACACTCAACAGAGAAGGAAAGAAAACACAACAATACAACTTATGCCTTTAAGCAACACACATATTATCCATACATTCAAAAATCAATGAAAAATACTAAAATACCATGCAATATTCTAGTAAAATTCTAGGGGATTCTATACATACTTACCCTTAACCCATATATTCCCCATACACTAATTTGGCCTATAAATCCCAAAAATAAAATGTTGAAGTCTACCTACACAACCTAAAACCCTAATTAGAGCACCTAAATGTCTAACAATCAAACTACATCAAATTTAATTTCTAAAATCAAGGGATAAATCCTACATGAAACTAGGGTTCAATATCTAATTACACAAAAAAGAATGAATTAAAAAACCTAAGGGAAGGTCCTAAAACAATTCTTGCAAGATAAGGTATCAACTAAAAGAAAGAAAATACACTATTTAAAAGAAAATACCATTAATAATTCTACATTAAAAATAAAATTTCATTTTTATTTTTATATTTTTCTACACAAAATTATCTCAACATAGAAAAAAGAATGACCAAAAAAGAGCCATTTATCAATTTTTTATGAATTTATTAAGATTGCAAAAATATTAAGGATTAAAAAGAAATCAAAATAATATAAAAGGGAGGGGGGTGGAAATAGAAGGGTCAGATAGTTGTTTCAAATGGGCCAGCGCGCGTGGGGGGTGCAGATATGAAGCGGGTAAGCCCAGAATTTTCACTAAACCAAACGACGTCGTTTGGCTAGCTCAAGTTTCCCTCCGTTTCTGCGTTTAAACCACAACCGTGCGATTAACATTCCAGTCAATTTCCTTGACTTGATCCAACGACAGACAGCTATCTTCTTCCTCACGCCTGGTTAGGGTTTTATATAGCCATGCACGACTCTCTCATGCAGCTACCTTCTACCAGCCTGTTCTCTCTCGTTTCTCAGCCAAACTCCCTCATGTAAAAAGCAAACTTGCTCAGCTTTCTTCCCCAAACACAGCCATGCCCTCAGCTTGCACTAAAACAGCCTCAAACTGCAAACCCGAAGCTCAACCTCCATTAGAGCTCAAGGTTTTCATCCTCACGAAACCTCAAATTCTTGGTACTAAACTAATCTTTATGCATCACTGATCTACCTAAACTAAAGCATTAATAATAAAACTCAATAACCAACCAGTTCTTGATCTTCAAAGTATGATGTCCAATTCTTAAACTCCACAGAATGAGCTCTAACTTCTCAGGATCCATCCCTAATGGTTGCTAGTCATAATTACCCTAACCACATGATCTAAAACTAAGCAAACAGAGAGAATTGAATGAATTTACCAACCTGCAACTTGATGATGGCAGCAATGGTTATACTTCTCTTCAATGCTTGAAACTGTCTAAAATCAATCTTTTCTTGATGATGATCTTTCTGTATGCAAAAGATCTTGTGTAGCACGCTTGAATCTTGAGATCCACTTGAAATTGCAATTTGTGTCTTGATGAAGAAAGTGCACTAAACTGAACCAATTGCAATCCAAACTTGGCTGAATTCTAATCCATGATGATGGTTGAATATGATGAAATCAGTATTGGTGATGATTTGATGAAGGTTTTGTGGGATTGGAATCAAAATGCAATGAGAAAGAATGAGAGAATTTGTGAGGTATTTGCCAAAAAATGAAAATCCAACCCTTGCTCAATGTTCATTTCATGGTTATATAGCACTCAATGGAAGTTTCCAGCACCATCTTACACTTTCCCTTGCATTCCAAGCTTGATCCAACTTGGTTATGTTTCTTTAATCATAAGTAACCTTAAGTAACTTTTATTTTTTCCACTAAACTCAAAAATGTGCTTGAACCATTGTCTTTAGAATGGTTTTTCCAATCAAAATGATATATTGGATGACTCCATTTGGATTCCTAAATCTTCCAAACCAATTTCCAATTCCAACTTTTTAAACTTATATGCCATTTTTAGTTCATTTTTGACCAATCATGCAACTTCATGCTATGAGCTTTTCCAACAATTCATGACCTTTTTTCTAGACTTAAAATCACATTTTGAACAACTTTCATGTTTTGAGTTTTTCCATTTGAGGCTTGGAAATAGGAGTTTTAGGCATTGGCTAAAATGACCTATAACTGACAAATGACCAAAATACCCCTGTCTTGTTCAAACCATAAGTTGAGTTCCCCAAATCCTATCAAGGACTTCTACCACTCAAATTAAATCTAAGAAGATGCCCTCCAACATTCATGTTGACCAAGAGATCATAGGAATCATCCTACTAGGGCAAAAGTTGTCTGCAAGTTGGGTGACTTTCAAGGACCCAGATTCACACACCTCAGCTGACCTGTAATTTGTCAAAACCATAACTTGAGCTCTGCAACTCCTATCAAGGACTTCCACCACTCAAATTAAAGCTTATAACAATCTCTACAACATTCATGTTGTGGGGAAGATGAGATGACAATCACATCTTGAGCTAAAACTGCCTGGAAGATAGGGATCAAACTAGGGGATTTTACACTGTCAATCCTTAGAAACCCTAGCTTAAAACTTCTCAAACTCCTCAATCATGATGAGTTGGTCTAGGAATCATCT
This sequence comes from Lathyrus sativus, assembly GCA_963859935.3. Classification (NCBI taxonomy): domain Eukaryota; kingdom Viridiplantae; phylum Streptophyta; class Magnoliopsida; order Fabales; family Fabaceae; genus Lathyrus; species Lathyrus sativus. The sequence goes on along the minus strand of OZ012735.1, from coordinate 215,079,636 downwards.
TTATAACATCTCAATACATCATTCCATGATCTCATGGCCCTTGGATTAGGTCTCAACCTTCTCCAAATCTTCAGCTGATCTAGGGTTGGCCCAGTCAAAACCCTAATTCTATCATTCATGGTTGGATCTCCTGAATTCTTGCATAATGACCTCTCTGGGCTTCATGATGGCTATCAAGACATCTCATAGGCTTTCTCAAAACATCAAGTTCATTCTCAAAGTCTCATAATCATCTGAGGGGCACCCACAACTCTCAAGCTATGAAGCACACAACCATGGTTCCAACCAATTCCTCTGAAGATCAACTTTCAAACACTAGATGGATAAATAAATGTTGGTCAAATTTTGGGGTGCAACAGCTGCCCCTATTCAAACGGCTTGAACCTGACTGGGTGAGAAGCGAACGACTCTCAACCAATCAAGGTGCGAGACGATTGAATACCGGTAAACCCGAAAGTTTGCCAACTGCTCAACTCGTCGAACACTGGAATAATAGCTGCACGGCAACTATCTGGAGAAATACTGATCTGACATCGCCGTCGGAAACAAACAATATATCCAACATCGCCGCTGGAGAACGAACCATCCAACATCACCGCTGGAGAACTGAATTAATTGACACACCCAACATCGCCGCTGGAAAACTGAGTCTGACATCGCCGTCGGAAACAAACATCGCTCTGAGAGACCCTCGACGTCACCGTCGTACAAACATCATCTCTGCTGGGGATTTAAAGAGTCTGACCTCGCCGTCGAAACAAACATTCAACCTCGCCGCCGGACACAAACATAATCTGACCTCGACGTCAAAACAAACATTCAACCTCGCCGTCGAACACAATCTTCCAACATCGCCGCCGGAAACCAACATAATCTGACCTCGCCGTCAAAACAAACATTCAACCTCGCCGTCGAACACAAACATACTCTGACCTCGCCGTCAAAACAAACATTCAACCTCGCCGTCGAACACGATCTAATCTGAAAACGAACATTCAACCTCGCCGTCGAACAAACATAATCTGACCTCGCCGTCAAAACAAACATTCAACCTCGCCGTCGAACACAATCTTCCAACATCGCCGCCGGAAACCAACATAATCTGACCTCGCCGTCAAAACAAACATTCAACCTCGTCGTCGAACACAAACATACTCTGACCTCGCCGTCAAAACAAACATTCAACCTCGCCGTCGAACACGATCTAATCTGAAAACGAACATTCAACCTCGCCGTCGAACAAACATCCAACCTCGCCGCCAGACAAACATCCAACCTCGCCGCCGGACAAAATATAATCTGAACAAATCTAACCTGGGGTTCACCCCTGGTAAATGGAACAAAAGGTATACTTGCGTATTTGAAACTACTCCGCTGGGAATGAGAGACTTAACCGAGCACACTCTGATCTGGGGTTCACCCTCAGAGCCATAACGAACATCGGAATACTGCTGCACACTGCCCGCCGTAGAACTTCAACATTAAAGATATATGAAACCCTGGCCCCTGGCCACTCCAGATCCGCTGGAGAATCTTCAAGTATTTCCGAAGATAGATGAAACCCTGGCCCCTGGCCACTCCAGATCCGCTGGAGAACCTTCAAGTATTTCTGAAGATAGATGAAACCCTGCCCGTCGGCTATTCCAGCTTCAGCTAGAAAGAACATCCTTGGCCTTCAAGGATGTAAACTTTGCCCGTCGGCAACTCTGCAGGAGGCACCTTCGACTTCAGTCTAAAGCAATGGTCCTTGACCTTCAAGGATACATGGATATGCCTTCAGGCAACTCCGCCTCTGCTATAGAGCATCCGAGACTTCAGTCAGGGATATACTTCGGCCTTCAGTCCGAAAAATGAATCCTAGGTCATTCATGACCTTGGGGATAACCTTGCCCTCAGGCACCTTCGCTTCAGCTTAGGAAAATTGTGACTTCAGTCAGAGAAATGGTATCCTGAGCCATTCATGACTCTACGGGGATTCAAACATTTTTTTGCCTTCAGGCAAACTTTGCTTCGGCTGGAGAAACATCTTCGACTTCAGTCAGAAGAAACACTATTCACTTAATCGCAATCAATCATCACCTCAGGACAACTGACTTGGTCTTCAGACCAACACGGATCATCTTGTTATATCTACAAACTTTGGAACCCTGTCTTCAGCCACACGTTGATTCATCAACAAGGACATCTGAGCTCACAGGAACCTTCTGGTATCGCCCTCAGGCATTTACAAAGTCCATCTTCAGATTAGACATCACTGTTGGAGCAGACATATCATGCTGCTAAGGACTTCAAGAATCATCTTGAACAAACAACTCCGTCGGGCACTTTCGAGAATCATCCTGAACCGATAACCATTCTGGAGACTTTATTCTGCTGGGCATTCCGGGAATCTTCCTGGGCAACTCTTGCTGGGAACGCTACTGGGGAGCTCAAGAATCATCCTAAGCAAACAAATCGGGAAGCTGCGTTGAGGTTTTAAGGATCACCTTAAGCAAACGGCCCTGCTGAGGAATTCCAGAATCGTCTCGAACTGAAGACTTCACTGGGGATCTCAAAAATCATCTTGAGCGAGCGACCGTGGGGCTTACACCGGGGTCCTGGGAATCATCTCAAGAGAGTGACCTTGTTGGAGAGAATGTCAGGAATCCTCCTGAGCAACTGATCCTTCGGCTGAAAACCTGTAAGGTAAGAATAACAATGACCTAGATCATGCTCATGATGCATATGCTTCTGCGCTATGCCCCACACAGTGGGAATGATATGCGTTTATGCTAAATGTTGTGCAATCATGCACAATGCTATGCAGCGTTAAATGCTATGCAGTGTTGAATGCTATGCAGTCATGCACAATGCTATGCAATCCCGTCAGCAAAATAAATGCCGAAGGGGAGATCCTCCTGTCAAGGAGAAAGAACTGCTCAGATAGAGGAGTCATCCTGCTGAGGAGAACGTGGGCACGCCGATATCAATTGGACTCCGCCTGGGGAAATGATCTTCCGGTTGACTGCTGCAGGGCAAACAACTTCAGCTGACTGCTGCAGGGGACGAAGCTCTACGAGAACCCGAACCTACTGAAGGAAAGTGATGTCAATCGCGGGAGTGAACTGCGTGGCCGTCTCGGCTAACTCTTCTGGGGATGATCACTCTGTGGGGAAACAACTTCAGCTGCTCCACACTCCGCTGGGGAAAGACCAATCATGATCTGATCAACCTTCAAGGACTCGGCCCTCCTGGGCATCTGCAAACTCGGCTGAGGAAGGAGAAGTCATTCTGCTTCGCCAATGGGAGTACGACTCTGGGGAGATACAGCATCAGCTGTTCAACATCTGCTAGGGAAAATCCACTCATGGTCCCAACTGCTTCCAAGGATTCTGCTTTTCTGGGGGTTTGCGGACTCAGCCGGGGAGAGAGAAATCATTCTACTTCAACGGGAGGGTACGACTCTGATGAGGAATTTCAATTTCGCCGGGGAAGAAAGAATCATCTGGCTTCGGGGGAGAGTGCAACTCGGCAGGGGAATACAACGTCAGTTGTTCCAACACTCTACTGGGGAAGAGGGAATCATCCGACTTCGGGAGAGAATACGACTCTGGTGGGGAATCTCAATTCTGCTGGAGACTTCAGTCTGGCGCCATTAGTCACTGCATATTTTGGCGTACGAACAATTCCCTACGAAACCTGCACTTGTGACCCGGTGCGGGGGCAACACCTGCTGCGGCAACTTTACTGGGGAAAACACGAGCTTCGGCACCCGAACATTTCTACGAAGTCTGCACTTGTGACCCGGTGCTGGGGAAAGACGACATCATTCTTCGGTGCTTGGCCCAACTGATGGGGTGACGCTCCTTCAGGATGCGTCGGCTTGGGGACGAGAATCGTCTCTGCCCGGGGAGACATATCAAGGCTCACCATCCTGCATTCAGATTCTGCGGAAGGGAGACTACCGAACTCTGCTGGAGAAGGAGGGCTCGCCCTGCTTCGGGGATGCGCGCGGCGCATCTTCTGGAAGGTGCTACACCTGCAACAACACAAACAAACAGACAAGATACCCTTCTCAAAGGGGCCTATCCAGGTTATTATCGCGTGACAACATTCAGTTAATTGGTTGTTTCAACAACCAATGGGCCTAGGCCTGCAAGTTTATGTATGCGCATTTTATCAAAAACATCGGCGTTTTCATTCGCAAACAAAGCAGATAAATGTTAAACAGACAAGTAGAATTGCTGAATAATGTGCATTTTATTGATGATGAACCCCTGAACGGGCAAAAATGTTTTACAGCAGAGGCAAGCTCCTGGAATGAGGAAGCCGCGCAAAAAAGAAAACATAAATATACATCAGTATATACAAATGTCGGCAATCGAGGCGTAGACGAACACCATGAGTTGATCCCTCTAAGACCCACTCGACTTTGATACTTCTTCGACGCTTCAGCTTTGGAAGAGATTGATTCAGATAAATGGCCCTCAGGTCTTCCGAACCACTAAACAATGAAAGTCCATACGCGGAACGCAGTCATTTGCTTATTCAAATCCCTAACTTTTGCGTGAACCGCCCTTTCGGGTTTTCAGTCCACCGGGATACCCTTTTTTGCCGAAGCCGCCCAGTGTAGGTTTTCGACTTCGCGGGTGTACATTTTTCAATATATCCCTAATTTTTGCCCGAACCTTTTATTCTGTTTTTGGTTCGCCGGGATGCCCCTTTTTTGCCTGGACTCTTTCTTTTTTGTCCAGCGGGTCTCTTTCAAGCGAAGTATTTTTTAACTGCGTCCGCGTTCACCGGGGATGCAAAATCTTCACCATCCATCGTGGATAACAACAAAGCTCCTCCCGAGAAGACCTTGCTGACGACATACGGCCCTTCGTAATTCGGAGTCCACTTGCCCCGGTGATCGGAGTGTGGCGGAAGGATCTTCTTCAGGACGAGATCACCCGTCTGAAAGCTTCTAGGACGCACCTTCTTATCGTAAGCTTTCTTCATTCGGCTTTGGTACAGGCGACCAAATGCAATCGATGCCAACCTCTTCTCGTCCATCAGGCTGAGTTGGTTCAAACGATTCGTAATCCATTCTGCCTCGTCGAGCTTCACATCAACCAAAACTCGCAAAGAGGGAATCTCCACTTCTAGCGGTAGGACAGCTTCCATACCGTACACCAAGGAGAAAGGAGTTGCCCCGGTCGACGTACGCACCGTCGTACGATAACCGTGCAAGGCAAACGGCAGCATCTCGTGCCAATCTTTGTACGTCACAACCATCTTCTGAACAATCTTCTTGATGTTCTTGTTGGCCGCTTCAACAGCGCCATTCATCTTCGGCCGCTAAGGAGATGAGTTGTGGTGTTCAATCTTGAAGCTCTGGCACAGCTCCTTCATCATCTTGTTGTTCAAATTCGAACCATTTTCAGTAATGATCCGCTCGGGAATTCCATAGCGACAGATGATGTCCCTCTTTATGAACCTAGCTACCACCTGCTTGGTCACATTAGCGTACGAGGCTGCCTCCACCCACTTGGTGAAGTAGTCGATAGCTACCAGAATGAAACGATGACCATTGGATGCGGTGGGCTCGATCTTCCCTATCATGTCGATGCCCCACATGGAGAACGGCCAAGGGGAGGACATGACATTCAATGGGCACGGCGGCACATGAACTTTATCAGCATAAATCTGACATTTATGACATTTCTTCGCAAATCTGAAGCAATCTGACTCCATAGTCAACCAGTAATATCCTGCTCTCAGGATCTTTCTCGTCATGGCATGCCCGCCGGCGTGCGTACCAAATGTGCCTTCATGGACTTCTTCCATGAGCATACTCGCCTCTTTCTCATCTACACATCTGAGTAGCACGAGATCGTGGTTTCTCTTATACAGCACTCCATCAGGATTGAGATAAAAGTTTCCAGATAGCCTCCTTAGAGTCTTCTTATCCTGGGTAGACGCACCCGCAGGATACTCCTTAGTCATAAGGAAGGTCTGGATGTCGTGGAACCATGGCTTGCCGTCGGTGGCATCTTCGATTGCAAAGACAAATGCCGGTCTGTCAAGACGCGAAAGCACAATTCTTGGAGCCTCATTCCAATAATTGACTTTATACATTGAAGCCAACGTGGCTAAAGCATCAGCCATTTGATTTTCAGCCCTGGGCACATGATGAAGTTCCACTGGATCGAAGAACGGAAGCAGCCTCCTGGCATAATTCACGTACGACACTAAATTCGCTTGACGAGTCTCCCACTCCCCTTTAATCTGATTGATTACAAGCGCTGAGTCACCGTATACGTCTAGATTCTTGATTCTCAAATCAATTGCCTCTTCTAGACCCATAATACATGCTTCATACTCGGCTTCATTGTTGGTAACTGGAAACGTCAGTCTCGCAGTAAAAGGGATGTGGGATCCGTGAGGAGTCGTGATGATAGCCCCGATGCCACTTCCATAGGAATTGACCGCTCCGTCGAATATCAACTTCCACTGAGACTTCCTATCTGGCCCCTCATCGGGCAATGGCTCATCGCAATCCTTTGCTTTGAGAAACATAATGTCCTCGTCAGGGAACTCGAACTTCATCGGCTGGTAGTCTTCGATTGGCTGTTCGGCAAGGTAGTCAGACAATACGCTTCCCTTAATGGCTTTCTGAGAGACGTACTGAATATCATATTCGGTTAACACCATTTGCCACCTGGCAATCCTGCCCGAAAGAGCCTGCTTCTCGAAGACATACTTGATCGGATCCATCTTCGAAATGAGCATAGTGGTGTGGTTGAGCATATACTGTCGTAGACGTTTGGCGGCCCAAGCTAATGCACAACACGTCTTCTCCAGCATCGAGTATCGAGACTCACACTCAGTGAACTTTTTACTCAAATAATAAATGGCATGCTCTTTTCTGCCCGTCTCGTCATGCTGACCGAGAACACACCCCATACTATTCTCCAGAACCGTCAGGTACATAATTAATGGTCGTCCAGCCACTGGGGGTATCAAGATTGGAGGTTCTTGAAGATACTGCTTTATTTTATCGAATGCCTTCTGGCAATCCTCATTCCAAGTAATCGCCTGATCTTTCTTTAAAAGCTTGAACATCGGTTCACAAGTGGTCGTGAGCTGAGAGATAAACCTTGCAATGTAGTTTATTCGGCCCAGGAAACCACGAACTTCTTTCTCTGTTTTCGGCGCTGGCATTTCTTGGATAGCTTTTATTTTTGCAGGATCAACTTCAATACCTCGTTCACTAACGATAAACCCCAATAACTTTCCGGACCGCACTCCAAAAGTGCATTTGTTAGGATTCAGCCTCAGCCTGAACTTCCTAAGCCTTTCAAACAGCTTCAACAAATTGACCAGATGCTCTTCCTCCGTTTGGGACTTTGCAATCATGTCATCAACATAGACCTCAATCTCATGATGAATCATATCATGAAACAAAGTAACCATTGCTCGTTGGTAAGTGGCCCCTGCGTTCTTCAGACCGAAGGGCATTACCTTATAGCAGAATGTGCCCCAGGGGGTGATGAACGTCGTTTTCTCCATGTCCTCCGGTGCCATCTTAATCTGATTGTAACCGGAGAATCCATCCATGAACGAAAACACGGAAAACTGGGCTGTATTGTCGACCAACACATCGATATGAGGCAACGGGAAATCGTCCTTAGGGCTCGCCCTATTCAAATCCCGATAATCGACGCACATGCGTACCTTACCGTCCTTCTTCGGTACAGGCACTATGTTGGCGACCCACGGAGGGTAAGTGGTAACGGCTAGAAACCCTGCGTCCAACTGCTTCTGGACCTCCTCTTTGATTTTTACAGCCATATCTGGTCTCGTCCTCCTGAGCTTCTGCTTGACTGGAGGGCAATCTTTCCGCAACGGCAAGCGATGAACCACGACATCAGTGTCAAGTCCGGGCATATCCTCATATGACCAAGCAAAGACGTCACTATACTCTCGAAGCATCTCGACCAGCCTATGCTTGACATCATTTTGCAGCGCAGCCCCAACTCTGACATTTCTGACGAGCTCTTCAGAACCCAGATTTACAATCTCAATATCCTCCCCGTGAGGCAGAATAACCTTCTCCTCTTGTCTCAACAAGCGGGCCAATTCTTCCGGAAGGTCTTCGTCTTCATCAATCTCATCCTCGGCTTGATAGATCGGGCAATCAAAGTCGTAGTGAGCCGTAGAGGGTCCAGAGTCGATGTCATCTGTTACGTGGGTCCTGCAATAACAAGGGTTAAGTTTAAAGCAGGAATATGCAGGTCAGCACGAACCTCGTTGCCATTTTGCTATTTTTTCGAAATAAACATAAAATAGGAATAACAGAGAACACAATATTTGATTACGAAGAAAACGCCTTTTATTTATTAACAAAATGCATACACATAATCCAACAAGGCCCTGACAGTAAAACCACTATGCCCCGGGCAGGACATAGGGCTGTACAAAGATTGTAAAAAGCAAATCATTACTCTTCACTTGTCAGCTTGATAATATCCTTGATGGTCCAATTGTGGAGGCGCTCGCCTGGCTTGCTCGGTTGAATCCAGGCGTCAAGATCGCAATCACTGTCTCTGCTGTCCTCTGACGCAGCGTTGACGCTCTCGAAAATTACTCCCCCCTTGGTGAATAGGATCGGCCCTTTCCCAGAAGACGAGCTGCCAGAAGAAGATGAAGCTTCAGCTCCCGGAGAATACCCCAATCCAAACTTATCCTGTTTGATTGGTATATCCAATACATGCCCCCAACCTGGGGTGGAGCCGGCTTCGACAACGGCTCTAGCTTCCTTAAACGAGGAGAGGTTCATCTCCTGCTTCTCTGCGACGACGGGAGCTACCTCCCTCACCCTGACGGTTTCAAATGCTTGGCAAAGAGTCTCATGGATCTCACCATCCATTTCAACGTATTTAAAGGACGACAGGTGGCTTACCATGATGTCCTCCTCTCCACAGACTGTCACTATGCTGCCCCCAACAGCATATTTAAGCTTCTGATGCAGCGTGGACGTTACGGCGCCAGCAGAATGGATCCATGGCCGACCTAAGAGGCAACTATAGGCGGGCATGATATCCATGATATAGAAAACCGCATTGAACGTCTCTGGGCCAACCTGAATTGGCAGGGTCAATTCTCCGAAGACGTGGCGCTTGGTTCCGTCAAAGGCTTTCACGACCAGATCACTGGGCGTGCACAGCAGTCCACGGGTATCCAACTTCATCAGTGCCTTCTTCGGAAGCACATTAAGCGAGGAACCCGTATCCACCAGGACATGTGACATAATCGTGCCTCTGCACTCTATCGAGACGTGCAAGGCGCTGTTGTGATCTCTTCCCTTAGGAGTCAGCTCTAGATCTGTAAATCCCAGCCCATTACCAGCATTAACATGGGCTACTACTTCCTCGAGTTGATTTACTGATATCTCCTGCGGCACGTATGCAGCATTCAATACCTTCAGTAACGCGTTGCGGTGCGCCTCAGAGCACAGCAACAGGTTAAGAATCGAGATCTTTGACGGAGTCTGATGAAGATGATCTACAATTTTGTAGTCACTTTTCTTGATTAGTCGCATGAACTCTTCAGCATCTTTAACCAGCAAGTCCTTCTCTGCCCCTGCAGGGACCTCTTCAACAGCTTTACCTTTACCCTTATCCACAGCATCAGCCCGGACCACTTTCTCTGCTGCAACCTCTGCTGGCGCAAACACCCTTCCGCTTCTAGTGATACCACTGACTTCAGTAAGATTCTGCATAGTTGACCCGAACGGCTCAAGCTCTATCTTCTGACCATTACAATAAACTTCGGCGCCATAATGCCATGGAACAGCATTGGTACTCTCGAATGGGATTGGTCCGGCCCTGGTGATGGTGATGGTAGGCGGACGAGGCGCAGAAATGGTAATAGGGTGGCGAGGAATGGTAATGGTAGCAACTTCGTCTGCCTGCTTCAGCACAACTTCCCCTGATGCATTCTCAATGCTCCGGCTGAACTGTAAAATACCCTCGGACATCAGACTTTGGATACCTTCGATCAGCTGCTCACATCCGTCAGGAAGTGTAGCACAAGCCATACATAATTCTCCGCATCCAAGAAAGAAGCCCTTCTTTAGCAACTTAGCCTTGACAAAACTCAACGGCGTCTTCAAATCTTTAACATCAGTCAGCAAGTCCGCACTCTCCTCGGTGGTAACAGCATTCACTCCGCCCCCTTATGATGAGGCATCGGGTTTTTGGTGACGTTAGGCACGTTGTCAAAAAAGTTGATAACCTTGGCGTCCACCAAATCCTGGACTTTGTGCTTAAAAGCTTTACAATTCTCAATCGTATGGCCAGGTGCCCCAGTATGGAATTCACAAGTAGCACTGGCATCATACCCCGGTGGTGGTGCTCCTGTTAAGGGAGCCAACGTCCTCTTCTGAACTAATTGGAGCTGAAGCAGCGTTTGCAGAAGCTGTGCATATGACATAGGTGGAGTATCAAAATGACGGCTTGCCAGGGGAGCCCGGTTCTGATATCTTTTATACCCCTGATTATTCTGCTGCTGAGGCTGCTGCTGCTGCGGCTGCGGAGCAGCTGGGGTGTTTATGCTGGCGATCTGAGGCTGAGGGCCCTTGCCCTTTCTCCTAGCATTAGTGACAGCGCTGGCATCTCCCTCTCGACGCTTGCCAGTATAAGGTTTCTTGCTACCCCCTCCAACTGAGGATGATTCGCCCTGAATTTTTCCGATCTTTATACCGTTCTCAACATGCTCGCCCAAAGTGATAAGAGCCGAGAATGTTCCCAACATGCCACTGACCAGCTTTTCATAATAGATTCCAGGAAGGGTAGCCACGAACATTTGCACCAACTCACGCTCAACCATCGGCGGTTGAACCCGAGCAGCCAATTCACGCCACCGCTGGGCGTATTCTTTGAAGCTTTCATTGTTCCGCTGTGAGAGATTCTGGAGCTGAACTCGGTTGGGAGCCAAGTCGCTATTGTATTGATAGTGGAGAACAAATGCTTCTGCAATATCTTTCCAGGTGCGCACAGTAGCGGGCTCCAAACCCATATACCATTCGAGTGATGGACCAGAAAGACTATCCTGAAAGAAGTGCATCAGCAACTTCTCATCGTCAGAATAAGCGGACATCTTTCTATAATAAGATCGGAGGTGGACCCGGGGGCAAGTGGTGCCCTTATACTTCTCAAAGGTAGGCACCTTGAACTTGTGGGGTACTTTAAAGTCAGCAATCAACCCGAGGTTGGACATGTCAACGCCCAATGTGTTCTGATTTTCTATACTTCTCATCTTGTCTTCCAGCGCCTTAAACCTGAGTCGGGCTTCAGCATTCAACTCTTCCTCTACGCCTCTCTGAGAGAATATGTCATCCTGATGGTCCTCCAGCCACGGTTGAGGCACCACCAGATTACCTTCTCCAGCATTGCCGTTGGCCGGCCCCATGTTAACATTGGCTCCCAAACTACCATTTACGACGCCAGCCGCGTTGAGTCCGAGATTAGTCATCAGGTTGCCATTAGCACTGCCGTTGCCCCCGGCAGCAGGAACAACGTTCTGTGGAGTATCTCCTGGAGGAGGAGTAGGCACGGCCCCTCCATGAAGTATGCCATTACTGTCAACCCTGGAGATCAGAGGTTGAACCAGAGTACGAAGCTGGTCTTGACCATTCGCGACCACCTGCATCAGCTCCATAAAACGATCCATCCGCTCACGGAGCTCTTGAACATCTGACTGTACCTGGTCCATGATTCTCGTCTGATTAGCGCGAGTTGAGTAGCGGTGGATGAGTCTTTGATCAATCCTGGAGATCGAAAGCAACTCGGAACCTGAAAAACCTGTCAGTAATAAAGGTTAGGAAAAGCAATAAGATATACACCATGCAAATATGCTTCATGCAGATGCATGCGTGTGTCTGTGTGCGTGGGAGATTTTTCCCCGATCCTAGTGTCTTAGTGACGGTGCTGATAATAACAAGAGGAAGAAGAAATCCGAGCCCAATCATGGAAACATCAATCTCATATATATATGGAAAGGCCTGTCGAGGCAATACACAGTATCAGCGAGTACAAATCAACAGCATGACCTCAGCCAACAAATCTGGTGATGGTCAGCATACATCAAAGATCACGAACAACAGGGATATAACTAGTCAAGTACGGCCACGGGTGCGATACTCTGCTAATAACTCCTTTGTCTCCGAATGATCTGGCGAAGTGAGCAACCCTTCGACGAGTAGTTCCCTCTGCCTGATAGTATGCTGAAGCCCCTGAACTGAACTCTCCCAAGCGCCTTCGCCGAAGCAATCCTCCAGCTTCCGCTTCTTAGACTCAAACATCAGCTTATGCTCCTTCAGGCTAGCAATGGCTTTGTTGAGACGGGCTTCAGCGGAGTACCTGCGGGCGGTTTCTTCATCAAACCTCCGCTCACTGTCCTTCACTTCGGTCTCTAGCTTAGAAATCTGCAGCATCAGCTTGTCTTCTCGCTCCTTCCTGGCGGTCATGGAAGTCTTCCAATGCTGGTCGAACTTAGATATTCTCCGGTATGCTTCCTCCAAAAGCTGCTTCTTCGTAGCTAGCACATCATTAGCAGCTCTGAAGTCTTGACCTAAGCGTTCCCGATCAGCAATCTGCTTTGCCAAGTCTGCACTCAGCTGGCTCACCGACTCTGTTTGCTCTTTGAGAGCATGCACGGCTTCGTTCCTCTCACTTTGAAGCCGAGCTAACTCCTTCTCTAATTCTGCATTTGCCCTCTTCAGTTCATCACGCTCAGCTAATACCTGGTTATGCTGATGGATGGGCACAGCGGTAGGCTCTTCGACTGGTGGAGGACTCTCTGGTCTGACATGAGGGAATGGCATCCCTATAGTGCTGGCTCTGGCTCTGATCCAATCTGAATAAGGAGGGTAAGCTTGGTTGTTGCTCTTCCCCAACAAAGGCTTTCCTCTCGTGCTGATATTGTTCCATGCATACTGAAGCTTGGACAACAAATCCCCCTCTAGAACACCCGTGAGGTACAGAGATTCCCGTACCTCTTCTTCCTTCGGTGGAGTCCTCAAAGCATATGCAAACTGACGAACTAGCAATGATGGGTTGTAGTTTATGCAACCCTTCCTACCTATCAGAGGTACGTTAGGAAACCCACTACAACTGAAGATCATCTCGGTGCCTAACCTGCCTCTGTCAACGAACCAAACAATGTCTTCTGCCGACAAGCTCATTAGACGCTCAGGCAACTCAGCCGTGGCTGCAGACAAGACAGAAGAACCCCTCTTGGGCAAATGACTATCAAACCACTTGTACAACAACGGTACGCAGCATGAAACATTCTTTCCTCTCCGGTTCTCATTCTTGTAATGCACTGAATGGTAAACGTCTCCGATCAGAGTAGGGACTGGGTTCCCTGAGGCAAAGATATGGAATGCATCAAAATCTACGAAATCAGGCATGCTGGGAAATAGGATGATGCCATATATGCATAAAGCAAGGATGGCGCTGAAGGCGTCCCAACATTTGTCCTTGGCACATTGCTGAGCTTTAGCTACCAGAAACTGCAGAGAGAACCCTAGGACCTTGTTCCAACTCGTCACCACTAACTCAGAAGCGCTCAAATGGAGTGAGGAAGCCAAGCTAACCAGATCAGGCTCAGCATCCATGTGGACAAAAGGCATCTGCCTTTTGATAGGCACACCCAGCATATCAGGATACTCTTCCAATGTCGGCGAGAGAACGAAGTCATGAAAAGTGAAACACCTCAAGGGAGGGTCATAAAACTGCAGAAGAGCATGTAACCCGTTCAACTCGGACGTAGAAGGTCTGCAAACCAGACTAAGCAACCTGCCATAAGACTTCCTGAACCTATCCTTCACAGAATCCCCTGCCAGGGCTATCAAACCAGTCAGCTTCGACACATCGGGGGTCGGGAACTTGTACGCAACAGTCTTCCGGAGGGAGGCCATAATAGCAGCAGAAGACGAGAGATCCGGGATCGGGGAAACGGTACCTGCAACACAGACATATGTTAATGGAATGCAGATGAATGCGTAAACTAATGCAAAATACAGGTATGCAATAATATATCCAGGTGGCTGCTGTGGAGATTCGGTATCAACAGTCACTGATGAGAAGGAGACCCCGGTGTAAGACCACTAATCTGATCTGCTGAGAATAACCATCCGATGGGACCAAAATTCTGTTCTGACAAGAGTAAGTGACTGATAATAAAGACCCCGGGCGCAAGATCAAGGAACATCTATTGAAGTCTTCAGACCCCCAAATCAAAAATCTGCCCTATCAAGAACAAACACACAGCTGCTGATGAGATCTTCAGACCCCACTCAAAATCTGCCCTATCAAGAACAAATAACATCTGCCGGTGAGATCTTCAGACCCCACTTAAAATCTGCTCCCTTCAGGACAAATAACATCTGCCGGTGAGATCTTCAGACCCCACTCAAAATCTGCTCCCTTCAGGACAAACTGCTGATAACAATATCCTGATCGAAACCTGCTCTATCAAGAACAGACAAACACCCGATGATAAGATCCTCTGATCAAACCCCCTTGCCCTATCAAGAACATGTCTGCAACTGAGAACCCAACATAACTGATTCACTGTCAAGAAAACCAGGTAGTCTGAAGGTCTAAGTTTCCTGCAATATCCCAACCCCGCTCACAGGTATGGACCTAGACTGATTCAAGGTACGGCATCCTATGCGTTCATCAGCGTCACAGACTTTCAAAACTGATGATACGATTCCCAGAAGGAGTGGCATCATCAAGTCCTGAAGAGGCCTCACTTAGCTGAATCACAAATGATCGGTCCCCAGAGTCGACAATCCACCAAACCAGCAACCGTCTCAACCCAAAGGGTTGAAAGTGAAGCCAACCGGATGAACCTCGTCTGAGCGTGGATTTCATGAGACACTAGTGCCTGCAAAGCAAGCACGCGCCCACTAATTTCCACTCTAAGTCTATGGTGCACTCAAGCCTGGGTCTGGCTTCTCACTCAATCAGAACTCCCATCCCACAACAGCACAAATAATCATATTTTACTGAATATAAAATGCGGGAAATAAAGTGCGAGAAGTAAACATGCGATAAATAAACGCAACCCAACAAGCAAACACACAAGCGGTAGGATTGACTCTCTTAAGGGACGTTGGATCCCAAAACTGACTCGCTTTCGGGACGTTGGATCCCTAGGAAACCATCAAGTCCCCAGCAGAGTCGCCAGCTGTCGCTTGCGCGAAAATAAGGTGCCGGCATGACAGAAGAGTCGCCACCTTTCGTTATTTATCCCTCAGAGCGGGAAAGGAAACGATCGGAAAAACCTGACGAAAAAGGGTAAGACAAGGTCATCGCAACCATTGTCTGGGTTCGGGAGTCGGTTACGCAAGGGGAAGGTATTAGCACCCCTCACGTCCGTCGTACTCGACGGGATCCTCGCTTGTTTGTTTACTTGGACGGGTTGGTTATAATCTATCTACCTATCAAGGCTGGCTGAAAAAGAAAAGAAAAATGACTCGGCAAAGCGTCGCGCTTTATGCCTACGTATTCTCATCAGAGAATGAGAAATCAGAGTCTACGTAGTTCGGCCTAACTACAGGTGAAGGTGGGGAAGGTTGCTCGCTAGGACGTCGCATCCTATGCCTACGTACTTTCATCTGGTATGAAAGATTAGAGCAAACGTAGTTCGGGAAACTATGGATTATCTCCTGAAAGAAGTGTTTTTTATTATGTTTGCGATTTCAACCGCACTAGAGACTATGACCTGAGAGTGAATGCGTCGCATGTCACCCAAAGGGTACCATACTAAACATCCAGACTGTGGAAAAGAAACTCTCCCACAATCCTTTCTCAGATAGCTTAAGGCTCGTAACGTACGAAAGAAATCATTCATGATTACTGTATCTTAAACTGCTTGAGATGAGAAGAGAACAGACCCAACTAGGAGGGAGACTATCAAGTCCTACTGTTATCATGCCATGGATTCATCCTATGGTTGAGGTTCGAACAGGGAACTCCTAGATGTTGTCATGCATAGGTTTCAACCTAAAAGTCTATCATCAAATCCTCATCAGAGGAAACGAGAGTCCTAAGGGATCATGTCAATGATACACCAAAACAGACGAAAGCATCAGCTTTAACAGTAAAATGCATGCAATGCAAGTGAGGGAGGAAATGTGTGTGGGGCTTCAGCCTCCACAAGCTCGTCTCGACCTCAAGCCAGTCATGAAATAACAGTAATCATACTGAAATAAACAACATGCTATCAAGCACAAACAGTAAACTGTAATCATACAGACAGGAGAAATGAAATGCTATCAAGCAAAATAAACACATGGGCAAGGGAGCTGGGCTCTACCGAATACCCGCAAGCAAAGCCAAGCAATAACAATACAATCAGATGCACTCATGCTCTTAGACTGAACTTATTCTAAATGTGCTTAATCTAATGCAGCAGACAAATCAGACAAAACACACAATACATCAAAGAAAACAGAAGAAAGCCTCAGCTCCTTCAGCGGCAACCCAGTCTTCAGACTTCAGAGATCACTTGCTTTCCAAGTATCAACCCTACAACATGAGTATCAACTCATCTTCTCCCTTGAGCTTCAGCTCCTTTGATCAGCTCTACCTTCAGGCTTCACTATCTTCAGGGGTCTTCAGGCATCAATCTGATCTTCACAGAGTCTTCAGACTTCAATAATCTTCAAGGAATCATCCTCTTCAAGGCCTCAGCTTCTATCTTCAATGGCTCCAATGCTCCAGCAAACAAGAATCAGTTAACAAGATGAGTGGGGGGTGTTACAGTACTCACTGACTTCCAAAGGATGCCATTGAGGACTTAACATCAAAAGACAGGCTCTCTCAAAGTTCTACCTTATGGGGCAAGGTCACTAATCCCTCCAAAGGAGAGAGGTGAATACCCCTAAGGGACTCTATGTCACAGAGAAGAAAGGAGGTGAACAAGACACTCCTTGTTTATTGAACAAAGTATTCTATCTAGGGCTCTGCCTATGCACCTATAAACAAAACAACAAAAGCTATGCTAAACTCCTCTGCAAGGTCTTCAAAGCTTCCATGATGATCCACAAGGTCTTCAACTCAATCTTCAAAGCTCACACACTCAACAGAGAAGGAAAGAAAACACAACAATACAACTTATGCCTTTAAGCAACACACATACTATCCATACATTCAAAAATCAATGAAAAATACTAAAATACCATGCAATATTCTAGTAAACTTCTAGGGGATTCTATACATACTTACCCTTAACCCATATATTCCCCATACACTAATTTGGCCTATAAATCCCAAAAATAAAATGTTGAAGTCTACCTACACAACCTAAAACCCTAATTAGAGCACCTAAATGTCTAACAATCAAACTACATCAAATTTAATTTCTAAAATCAAGGGATAAATCCTACATGAAACTAGGGTTCAATATCTAATTACAAAAAAAAGGATGAATTAAAAAACCTAAGGGAAGGTCCTAAAACAATTCTTGCAAGATAAGGTATCAACTAAAAGAAAGAAAATACACTATTTAAAAGAAAATACCATTAATAATTCTACATTAAAAATAAAATTTCATTTTTATTTTTATATTTTTCTACACAAAATTATCTCAACATAGAAAAAAGAATGACCAAAAAAGAGCCATTTATCAATTTTTTATGAATTTATTAAGATTGCAAAAATATTAAGGATTAAAAAGAAATCAAAATAATATAAAAGGGAGGGGGTGGAAATAGAAGGGTCAGATAGTTGTTTCAAATGGGCCAGCGCGCGTGGGGGGTGCAGATATGAAGCGGGTAAGCCCAGAATTTTCACTAAACCAAACGACGTCGTTTGGCTAGCTCAAGTTTCCCTCCGTTTCTGCGTTTAAACCACAACCGTGCGATTAACATTCCAGTCAATTTCCTTGACTTGATCCAACGACAGACAGCTATCTTCTTCCTCACGCCTGGTTAGGGTTTTATATAGCCATGCACGACTCTCTCATGCAGCTACCTTCTACCAGCCTGTTCTCTCTCGTTTCTCAGCCAAACTCCCTCATGTAAAAAGCAAACTTGCTCAGCTTTCTTCCCCAAACACAGCCATGCCCTCAGCTTGCACTAAAACAGCCTCAAACTGCAAACCCGAAGCTCAACCTCCATTAGAGCTCAAGGTTTTCATCCTCACGAAACCTCAAATTCTTGGTACTAAACTAATCTTTATGCATCACTGATCTACCTAAACTAAAGCATTAATAATAAAACTCAATAACCAACCAGTTCTTGATCTTCAAAGTATGATGTCCAATTCTTAAACTCCACAGAATGAGCTCTAACTTCTCAGGATCCATCCCTAATGGTTGCTAGTCATAATTACCCTAACCACATGATCTAAAACTAAGCAAACAGAGAGAATTGAATGAATTTACCAACCTACAACTTGATGATGGCAGCAATGGTTATACTTCTCTTCAATGCTTGAAACTGTCTAAAATCAATCTTTTCTTGATGATGATCTTTCTGTATGCAAAAGATCTTGTGTAGCACGCTTGAATCTTGAGATCCACTTGAAATTGCAATTTGTGTCTTGATGAAGAAAGTGCACTAAACTGAACCAATTGCAATCCAAACTTGGCTGAATTCTAATCCATGATGATGGTTGAATATGATGAAATCAGTATTGGTGATGATTTGATGAATGTTTTGTGGAATTGGAATCAAAATGCAATGAGAAAGAATGAGAGAATTTGTGAGGTATTTGCCAAAAAATGAAAATCCAACCCTTGCTCAATGTTCATTTCATGGTTATATAGCACTCAATGGAAGTTTCCAGCACCATCTTACACTTTCCCTTGCATTCCAAGCTTGATCCAACTTGGTTATGTTTCTTTAATCATAAGTAACCTTAAGTAACTTTTATTTTTTCCACTAAACTCAAAAATGTGCTTGAACCATTGTCTTTAGAATGGTTTTTCCAATCAAAATGATATATTGGATGACTCCATTTGGATTCCTAAATCTTCCAAACCAATTTCCAATTCCAACTTTTTAAACTTATATGCCATTTTTAGTTCATTTTTGACCAATCATGCAACTTCATGCTATGAGCTTTTCCAACAATTCATGACCTTCTTTATAGACTTAAAATCACATTTTGAACAACTTTCATGTTTTGAGTTTTTCCATTTGAGGCTTGGAAATAGGAGTTTTAGGCATTGGCTAAAATGACCTATAACTGACAAATGACCAAAATACCCCTGTCTTGTTCAAACCATAAGTTGAGTTCCCCAAATCCTATCAAGGACTTCTACCACTCAAATTAAATCTAAGAAGATGCCCTCCAACATTCATGTTGACCAAGAGATCATAGGAATCATCCTACTAGGGCAAAAGTTGTCTGCAAGTTGGGTGACTTTCAAGGACCCAGATTCACACACCTCAGCTGACCTGTAATTTGTCAAAACCATAACTTGAGCTCTGCAACTCCTATCAAGGACTTCCACCACTCAAATTAAAGCTTATAACAATCTATAAAACATTCATGTTGTGGGAAAGATGAGATGACAATCACATCTTGAGCTAAAACTGCCTGGAAGATAGGGATCAAACTAGGGGATTTTACACTGTCAATCCTTAGAAACCCTAGCTTAAAACTTCTCAAACTCCTCAATCATGATGAGTTGGTCTAGGAATCATCTTTATAACATCTCAATACATCATTCCATGATCTCATGGCCCTTGGATTAGGTCTCAACCTTCTCCAAATCTTCAGCTGATCTAGGGTTGGCCCAGTCAAAACCCTAATTCTATCATTCATGGTTGGATCTCCTGAATTCTTGCATAATGACCTCTCTGGGCTTCATGATGGCTATCAAGACATCTCATAGGCTTTCTCAAAACATCAAGTTCATTCTCAAAGTCTCAGAATCATCTGAGGGGCACCCACAACTCTCAAGCTATGAAGCACACAACCCTGGTTCCAACCAATTCCTCTGAAGATCAACTTTCAAACGCTAGATGGATAAATAAATGTTGGTCAAATTTTGGGGTGCAACACATGTATTTCCACAACATAATATTTTCTATAGCTGGAGGAAATGATGCCTTTGCTTGATCCCACCATTTTAACAACCACCTCTACCTTTTCTCGTGAAGATGGTATTGATATGGCCTTTCTGGATGTAGGCTTCGGGTTGGGGCATGTTGACCTCTAAGAAGACAAAATAATTTGCATTGAGTATAGCAGATGCTCTAGGAGTTCAGCTTCTCTGTCTTGGGTTTTTGATTGAACTTCGACAAATTTAGGTATAGGTTTTAAACCATTTGATGATCTCTCATTTGCAGCTAAACCCTATGAGTTAGGCATATATTAAAGTCTTCCAATTTCATTTTGATATCATGGTGAAATCCCTTTTTATCCCTTTTCTTCCACCTTTTTAGAGTACAACATGTGACGGCAAAGTGTCTCAATACTTGTTTATACTTGTTTTAATGATGTCAAAATATATATAGTTAGAAATGTGTACTTTGGACGGAATCATCGAATCGCATATGCATTCTTTATTTTTCTCATGTCAAGCATTTATCAAAAACATGTGTTAGTTCATATAGAAAAAGCACTATATGTGTTCTATGTGAGTTTGATCATGTTGGTTGACTTAGATATGCATTAGGAGCACTTAGAAATAACAAGACATATCAAAATCATCATTTTTGCAAGTTCTCAGTCTTTGAGTCGACTCAAAGCTTGCTTAGGCTGACTCATGCAGAATGAATTTTTTTGATCTGCTCTCAAGAGAGCTCAATTCGACCCTCCGGTTGAGTCATAATATGTGTATTTCTATTTGTCAAACTGGGTTGCTTTGCATCGACGCATGGACCTATTCCAGTCGATGCAAAGAGTCTTTTCTGCATAATTCTGTATTTGGGAGAGCTCAGGTCGACCCCATATCCTATAGGTCGGTCGTTCACTCGTTTCACACTATTTTTCTATTAAGTTTGTCTTTTAAAGTGTCTGTTATGTTGGTATTTGGTCAAAGCTTTGCATATATATTGTTTTAGTACATTTTTCACACAAAAACAAGAAAAGTGAAAATATACACTGATTTGGCTCCTACCATCTTCATTCTCTTTCTTGCACTTTCTCAACAAATATGCATAATCATTTTTGTTATGCATTTTGCATCATTGAGGTGATAATGTTCAAACATAGGATCGGTGTATCGGGTTAGGGTTGAGAGATCAGTGGGTTTTTCTTGAATAAGACCGTTTGGGTTTTGTCCTCCAAGAATCTTAGGTTTTGGGGGGTTTTTGCACAAATCCTTCTGCTGCGGTGGAAATAAGATATCAAACTATTAATCAGTTTGAATCACAATTCTTGATTCACAACCGCTCTTTCATTTATCCAAAGGAAAAGGTCAAAAGAGGGAAAAACCTATTTTTGCATCGTAAACACAATGTGGGGAGAAACCTAGGTAAGGGGTTGGTTAAGCTTAGGGAAGGTATTAACACACTAAACTTCTGTAGTACTCTACAGGAACCTTTTGTTTAAATTTACTATTTTTGCTTTATTATTTGCTTTAAGTATATATGCTAAGGGATAGAGTGACCTAAAGAGCTAAGGGTTAGTCCTAAGTTGTTTTTCCAAATCATGTCTGGGCGCCCCCTCATGAAATAAACAATGAGCGGCGGTGTTGTAATTGGCAGGAAAAGGATTACGAGGCGGACCCATTGCTCGGGTAGTGATCAAACCTCGTTGCACTAAGTAAGGATACAACTCGGTGAACGTCATCGGAATCGGCGGACAAGACTTGTATTGTCTCCTAATCGGAGCATTTTGGTGAGGTGCCTGATTCCTCAATTGTTGATTTGCCAGAGCGTTGGACACTTTCTGATAGTTAGGCAGAGGTTGTTGGTAAACCGGAGGCGGATAAATAGGAGCCTACTGCATAGGCTGATAAGTGGGCGCTTGTTGAGCTTGTTGATTAAAAGATGGTGCAACAGCAACTACATATGGAGGCGGAGCATACTGAACTGGGTAACCCCGTGGTTGAGCATACTGCGGGTACTGATACAGCCTATTCCTTCTCTTACATGAAGATACAGCATGAGTCTCTCCTTCCTTCTTTTTCTGAGGATTGAAAGAAGGCTTCTTAGCTTGATCTCTTGAGCTCGAACTACAAGCACCACTTGACATTTTTCCACTCTTCATAGCCAATTCAACCTTTACCCCAATGGCAACGATGTCAGTAAAATTCGTAGTCACACTACCCACCATCCTCTCGTAGAATTTGGGACAAACGGTGTCAACAAACTAGTCAGCTAGTTCCTTCTCAGTCAATGGAGGTTCGACTTGAGAAGCAATTTCCCTCCATCTCTGAGCATTTTCTTTAAAAGTCTCAGAACTCTTATGAGTCATGCTCAACAGTTGTCTCCTGTCGAGAGCCAAGTCCATGTTGTACTTATAGTGTTTAATAAAAGCATCAGATAAATCTTGAAAAGACCTGATGCGAGACTGATCCAAAGTCAGGTACCATTTGGAGGAAGCGCCCTTCAGACTGTCTTGGAAACAGTGAATCATCAACTTATCATTTTTCACGTGGGCAGCCATCCTACGGTAGTACATTATCAAATGGCTTTTCGGACAAGTAGTCCCTTCATAGTAGTCAAAGTTCGGAATTTTGAACTTGGGTGGAATAACCATACCGGAAACCAAACAGACATCTCTAGCAGCAGTACCAAAGATCTGGTCCCCTTCCATCTTCCTCAATCTCTTCTCAATAGTTTCAACATTCTCCCGAAGCCTTTCATGGCGCTCACTTCCCTCATTATTATCATCAAGAATCTCATACACAGACTCATTTAGATAGGGTTGTACACGAGTGTGAATAGTAGCTGGTGCAAAGGTAGGAACTACTCGAGGAGGTTCGGAAACAGCTTGCTGAACTGGTTGCACAACAGGAACAACTTGTGGCACTGATGAAACAGTAGGAGGTACGAAACCCTATGGAAGACCATAAGGATATGCATTCTCAACAGTAACGACCGGTGGAGGATCCACAACAGTAGCGTTAATCTCAGAGACCACAGTAGGTTGGGTATCCATCTTTGCATTGATAACTTGGAGCAACTCCATGATTGTTCCTACATTCCCTCGAAGGTCTGTGAGTTCGTTGTTGACATGATCCATTTCTCGAGCTTGGTCTTCCATCCTCTTTCGAGCTTAAGCTCTAGTGTAGTACTGGTGTAGAGAACTCAGGGTAACGAAACTAGAAGACGAGAGCACCTCGAATGAGAAACCGGGAGACACATGCAATGACGCTAAAATGTAGAATGCAAATGAAAGATTTCATGGAATTAAAATATTTACGAATATCGCGGAATATCAAAGAAGTTTTATTTATTTTTGAAAATGGATTACAAATGAATATCCTTTAAAGAAAGTCTTAATGAAAATAGCTAAATAAAAGCTAGTAAAACCCTAAGGAAGCTTCGTATTCTGCTCCTTGATCTGCTCTTCTAGCTGGGCCTTTTTGAGGATGAGCCTATCTTCAAAAGGTAGATTGAGGGTCGAAGGAAAACAAATCCTCCACCAGAACCAAGCAAGGATACGTTGGAAAAGTCTCCACAACTGTTGATGATTAATGTCCTTGATGTCGGATAACTTCGAACATATGGCTTTAGCACTGTCTTGTTCTTTAGGGTTCACCTCCAAGAAAAAGGGAAAGGAGATTCATCCAACATAGGTAACCTCACCAATTGAGAGTACTCTTCTAAGGCAGGCAAGAGTTGATGATCTGGGAATGTGAAGCAATGATAATCCGGATCGTAGGACCATAGCAAAAGAGGTATGTCGTCCACTTGAAGCTTCAACATAGATAACAACCTTCCATATTTGTTTTTGAATCCTTCTTGATCTTGAACCAAAGTTCCTATCTTCCTTAGGTCATCCAACTTAAGACTTTTGAAAGAATATTTCAAAGTATTGTCCTATTTTAATCCATGGTATCCTTCAATGTTCATAAATAAGGTTTGCATTCCATGAAACTGAATGCAATGTGATGCTTTATGGATGCAATGCACATATGCAAAGTCCTAGGTTAAAGGTATGCACAAGGAGTTAAGGTCTACCCATCCCCATAGGGTATGTACTAATGTTAGTTGTGCCTGCAGAACAAGGTTCTAAAGAGGTGCCCAAAGTCATCAGTTCATCCTTCAGATATTATCAACTTTCCGACTGGCTTGGGGGTCGATAATATTCTCAAGAGAACCTCTTTTGAGTGTAGTATCGCATAGCAACTATTTCGGAATTACTCCCTAATAGTTCTTACACTACGTTCTAGATAAGGCCAAGGTGGTGTTAAGGTACTACAGTCCCCAATATCACAGACTCCTCGCTGGAAATAGTAAAATTTTTCACGACTATACTCATTCAACCAAACCATTTTTGAAATGGGCTCAACTGAGCGGTGATTCTCAAGTCAGCTTGGTCGGGACTCACTCCCTATAAGCCTCGTCGAATATATCATCTTCCTATAATAATGTCACTCAAGTCTGGGTGTAGGACTTATCTCACAATACGATAGATACCTCAAGCAAGGTACAATGATAATATATACAAGAAAATAAATAATGAAGCAAATAGCAACAATAAAACAAACTAGGGGTAACCCTTAAACATTATGGCGTTCCCCACTGAAGTCGCCATTTTCTGTTGCGGTGGAAATAGGATATCAAACTATTAATTAGTTTGAATCATAATTCTTGATTCGCAACCGCTCTTTGATTTATCCGAAGGAAAAGGTCAAAAGAGGGAAAACCTATTTTTGCATCGTAAACACAATGCGGGGAGAGACCTAGGTAAGGGGTTGGTTAAGCTTAGGGAAGGTATTAGCACCCTAAACTTCTGTAGTACTCTACAGGAACCTTTTGTTTAAATTTATTATTTTTGCTTTATTATTTTCTTTAAGTATATATGCTAAGGGGTAAAGTGACCTAAAGAGCTAAGGGTTAGTCCTAAGTTTACTCGGCAAGATTCGCATCTTGTGCCTACGTATCCTGGATAGGGATGGAATCAGAGTAATCGTAGTTCCCCTTGAAAGGGAGGTTAGAAACGTCTTGACTGTGGTCAAGGTTTCAATGGGGAATAAGCATTTCTTAAGGAAGCGCTTACGTGGAGTCTTAAAACTCCTATTTCTACGTTGAAACAGTTTGAATTGAAATTAGGGTTAAGAGGTATTCCACGATTGGAAGCCCTAAAATAGAGTACGACGACTCTTTGACCTAATGCTAGGGTAAAGGGCATTTTCGTCCATGGCGGGACGCCTAGGCTATTAGGGTTTTGAAACAGGCAAGGTTAGGACTATTGACTCGGCGGTCAAACGGTTAGACCTAATCCTTCGAAAACTTGACGGTAAATTATGCAGATAATGAATTATTACATGGCAGGAATTGAAATGCGGAAAAAATGACAGCAATAAAGAAAAACTCGCGACGATCACTCGCGTAAATTATAAACCCAAAAACTGCAAAAATAAATAGTTGTGAGGATAACCTCGCATGATTACAATTGAAACAAAGACAGTACGAATAAATGAGATGTCAATAAGCTGAAACGAACGAACTAATGGGGTTAGACGAAATTAAGACAGCTAAAATCAGAGTTCTATTTTTATGAATTTTTATTTTAAAGGAAAGTTAATTTTTGCATTTTTAAAAGAGAAATGGTTTTATTTTATGTTTTTAATTAAAAATTTGTTTTAATTTAATTAAAGAAAAATGTTTTGGTTTTTAAGATTTTTGATGAAAAAAAAGTTTGTCTTACTTTTGTTGTAATAAAAAAATGTTTTAATTTTAATGTTAAAAAGAAGTTTTAATTCTTGAAGTTAAGAACTGCTTTAATTTTAAAGTGGACTTAAAAGTTAACCTTTTAGATTTAAATTAAGAAAAATCATTTTAAATTATAAAAATTAATTCTTAATTATAAAAGAGGCTTAAATTAAAAATGGAGTTGGATTACGAAAAAAAAGTTTGATTTACTAACTAAAACATTACTCCTACTAATTAATTAGAACACGGTGTTAATTAATTTACCAACTTATAATACAAAGTTAAAGTAATGAATAAAATAAAATAAAATAAAATAAAAAATAAAATAAAAAAATAAAAAGGAAGACGGAATGAGTCAAAAGGGGCGGGGCGGATGGCTTCTTCATTCTTTTAGGGTTTTCTGTGGAAAACCGTCTTCTTCTCTTCCTCTGTGCCGGGGCCATCCTTTGAAGCTTCTCAAATTCCCTTCTTTGACCTTGCATGTAAACGATTTCCTCATATTTCTGAAACACAAACACAAATTAGTAATTACGAAAAACAGGGATCTTTCTCACCCAAAGATGAATGATGAGGTCGATGATGTCTTGACTGAGGCCTTAAGCTTCAGCTACGTCCGCCGTTGGATTTCGATGGTTCACGGCGGTAGAGAGTCTCACCGCAGATTCACGGCCGCCGCTAGCTTCGCCATTGTGAATGGTTTTGTTCTTCTGATCTCGTCTTTACTTATCAATGCTGATGATGGATAATGATGAAGCTTTCTAGCTTTTGAATCCTTCGTTTGGTCGCCGCGAAAAAGCACTCCCTTTCCTCTTCTTCTGATTGAGATGATGATGAAGCCTTCGGTTTCTGAATCTCGACGATGATGATGATGAAGATACCTTTTGGATCTTCTGAACCCGAGTCGTCGCCGCTTTGCTTGTTTTGCTTTTCGGATCTTAGGGTTTCTCTTTATGAACTCTTGATGATTTATATGGTTTTTTTTTTGCCGGATTTGATTTGGTCGCAAGATTATTGTTGGTCTTGCTGCGAAAATGGGGCTTGATTCATGGTTGATTTGTTGCTTGATGCTTTGGATACCAGATTGTTGCTGATAGTTCGTTGAGCTGGTGCTTGTTCCGCGTTTTGTTGTGCTGCGTTTACTACTTTTCGGGAGATCTTGACGCGTGGATTTGCTTTAATCTGTTGGGTTGAAAAGTTGTTTGAGCTGAGAAACAACTTTCGAGCATAAGCGCTTTTTCCCAAACCAGCTTTTTTTCAAAAGCATTTTTCTGGATAAGCACTTTTTGCCAAACCAGCTTTTTCAAAAGCACTTTTTTATCTCTCTCTCGGTTGCCTCAAAAATAAGAACAGAAACGACTTGATTTACCGAAATGCCAAAAATAAAGTCGGGAGTTGGTTTCGGAGCAATCCGTTACCCTCCCGACACCCGATGATGATATTATTCTGAGGGTGTCAAAACGAACTGATTAAACTGTATCCGTTTTGATTTGCAGGTTTGAAGAAAATTTGGAAAAAGTCGGAATCGGGACGAAGAAAATCTGATTAGGAATTTAGGAAAATAGTTTAGGAAAAATGTAATTCTTATTTTTTTTGGTTATTTTTTGTAAAGAATTAAGATTATTAATAATATTCTTTATTTATTTATTAATTTTTGTAAAGAATCAATATTAATAAAAAAAATATTTAATTTATTCATTTACTTTTTGTTTTTAATATGCAAATGACAATAAAGACTATTATAGAACATATGTTTTTGTTGAAAATAAAAAATGAAAATAATGTTAAAATGAAATAAAATTAATTTAGAATGAAAATGAGAACAATGTTTAAAATTAAATTAAATTATCTACAAATGAATTGCAAATTATATTTAAAATGTACTTCCTGCAAAAATCAACCAACTACACAAACTTGTTAGTGACTGGTTAAATGCAATGCAAAAATGCAATGGAATGCGAGATGAACGACGAATATTAGGGCAAAATTTAGGGTATTACACCTTCCTTCACAGATTCAGCCAAGCGAAGGTAATTTAAGAACGGAATTTTCTGTCAATTTAGTAGCGTTAATCGTAGGATTATGGAAGGAAGGTTTGGGTTTGAATTGTAGGTGTTTGAAATTAGCCAGGAAAAGATTTCAAGATCAGTGGATTGTTCGAAGGTGCTGCCGTAATCGGAGGTTTACTCATCACATTTGAAGGAGTTGATTCATCTTGAATCAAGGGAAGAGAAGGCATAGGTTCAACATCAACGATTAGGATTGAGTGTTTGATTTCTACTGCTTCTTTTGTAAAAACAATTTGCAACAGGTTCTATATACAGGTCTCAATTATATTTTTAGAATTAAGGGCAGACGTACCCCAAGCGAGGACAACGGGGGAACTGGCTCAACAAATTGGTGTTGTTCTCTCTTTTTACTATTTTCATTTCTGAATTTAAAGTTTATGTGCAAACAAATTGGTTGACTAAAATTCTGTTTTTGGTAGTGCCGAAACATATTTAGAAAACTCATTACAATCCGTTTGATTGTAATCGGAAAAGATTAGCACTACATTTACTTTGTAAATTTTACTTGGAGTGCTTCGCACACCAAGTGTTCGACAAATTGTTTGTATACAAACGTTTTGAGCTATTTTTCAATTTGGTTTATTTTTCACAAGCATTGGAAATTGAAAAACTTCGAGTGAACAAAATTATATTGATTTTTTTGTTCAAAAATTTAATTTGATTTCTCATCTTTATCTGTATTCCATATAGGCGTAGCGTAAATCTGATCTTTTTGGTAACGGTTTATTTAGAAGATTGTAGTTCCTCGGACGCTTCTGCTTAAAAGTATTAAAACCCAATTTATTATAAGCGCCGACTCTGTTTAAGGATAAGTGATCTATTCAACCCCCCTTCTAGATCATTGACGTCGTCTAGCACAACGTATTTCAGCAAACGAACCGCAAGGCCAAGGCTTGATTACTTTGGTGCATGTTACCGGTTGTTTCAGAGTGTTTTTGAATAACGTGAAGCATTTCAAAACTCATGCCTTCTTGGTTGCTCCTCTCTACAAAGAGGCCCATGCGATAGTATGCAACACTGGAACTGAGACAGAAAATAGATGTATGGTTCTATTTCATAAGTATTAGAACAAAGGTCATTCCTTGACAGGTAACAAATCATACATCTATAAGGAAAGTGATTTGTCTCTGGGGCAGTTTTACTTGTTGGTGCATGTTACCTGTTGTTTCAGGGTGTTTTCGAATAGCGTGAAGCATTTCAAAAATCATGTCTTCTTGGTTGCTCCTCTCTGCAAAGAGGTCCATGCGATAGTATGCACCACTAAAACTGAGACAGAAAATAGATGTATCGTTCTGTTTCATATGTATTAAAACAAAGGTCATTCCTTGATAGGTAACAAATCATACATCTATAAGAAAGTGATTTGTCTCTAGGGGAGCTTTATTTGAAGAAATTACTAGTCACCTTAGTTAGAGAGTTCGTTTACGTTGGGGTGTCACTCCCTGGGATGAATCCTTAAAGAAACATTTGAAGCGGTTTGTTAAAAATCATATGCTAGTGGACACTTGCACCAAGGAAGATATGGAGGTCATTTTCACTTAGGTCCTATTATTTTGAGCTCCCAATATTTTCTTCATATGCCGTTAATTTTGTTGTTTATAATTCCCTACAACCTTCGTAATTGTTGTTTACAAATTCGGTGAAGAACAAGGAAACAATCTGTCAAATGAGACGGGAAATATAAGTCGTCCCAGTCATTGTTGGTCCTTAAAATACTTCAATGTAGCTCAATCCCCCTGGATGGTATGATGAGTATTTTTCCTCGACTTTTCTAGTAGAATTCTCGAGGGGCATCACGTACGTCGGGTTTTATTTTCTTAGCTAGGCCAGGACATTGTACTCCAAAAGAGCATTGGTGAGAAGGAGTTATCTAATATGGTGTATTACACTTGGCGAGATTCTTCTATTCTAGCCATTAGTGGGGTCTTTCGATGGGATGCTTTCCAATTAGATTAGTGTCATAAGAAGAAAAGGCTACTAGATGAGCATATCTATAACCTAACACTTCAACGAGATACATACTTGCAAGAAGTACAAAAAGATGTAATTTCTCTTACTGGGATAGGTGATACCTTTAATTCCTTTAATCTCCCTAACTTTTTAGTTGATCAGGTACAACAACATTTGGAGTAACTAGCTACCAAGAGGGGTGTGGTCTGTTTATAGTAGTTTTAGTTTTTTCCACTTTCATTGTGTGTGTATGTGTGATTTACATTAGGGGTTCTAATTGATTTATTTATACGCCCATGACATTTATAATAGCACCCCGAATTCTCGGTGTTGGGACTTCAATCTCTTTATTTTACCCCAAACCCATCGTTACCTTACACAGTAGCAAAGAAAAGAGATATTCCAAAACTTGTGTTTTGTTCATTAATAATGGAAAGATCACAATACAATTTTGTGAGGTAATTAGTTATACAAAGAAATAAAATTAAATATAAATTCATAAACATAATCAGGTAGGCTCACCACCACTTATTCTCCCTGTTTTATAACTTTTCAGGTTAGCCACTCTTGTCTATTTGACCGAGATGGTTTGTCCTTTTTGTGGGAGGTAGAATGTTCATGCTCCTCAACTGGACAGTGGGGAGAACTATATTGATCTCCATGGCCTCACACTCACCCTGGTCTTGTTGTAATTCATGAGAGATTACTTTTTCTTCTTCGAGGTCAACATTAATCGTGATCGACTCCTTGTGAAGATTGTGGAATTTGAGCTTGAGATGGACCTAGGAAGCCACATCATCTATAACCTCCATGAAGGAACTGTTGATTATGAAATTGTAAACATTCTTACAAGAGACTACAAATAATTGTGAGTCCTTTGTCCTAACGTCTCTTCCTTCCCCCATTTATATCATTAAATAAATGTATCCCTCAGTCGAGTGATTGCGCCATTGAACGCTTGTAGGTATGACCCTTCATATGGCCACAAATTTTTCTTCTTGAGGCCCATCTTTTCAAGCAAATCCAAATATAATATGTCATAAGAGTTATCAGTATCTAGGATATGCTGAAGTGTCTAACCGTGGCCATTATGACTAGAAGGAAGATATCATTTTAGGCTTATCTTACTTTCTCGATATCTTGGAACCTAAGCATTGGTCTATCTGGGGTTTTAGTTTAGGTGTTTTCGTCTTTCTTATAGACGAGCATTAGTTCAACAATCTTCCTCTTCATCATCCATTTTGACGGGCTTACGGAAATTTGTGTTGGCACACTCTTACTATATCTTCTTTCAGGAAGTGTTCAAGGAGGGTAGAGTTCATATCAGCCACGAGTTTCTCTGTTCGACTCATACATTTTCCTGTTGGAATCTTTTCTAGATTATCGGTTCGAACTGGTATTTGTTGTTGTCTAGTTATTATCCTAGACAAAAGTTTTTTCTCTAAGTTAATGAAGGGATATGCCATATTCAACATTTCTTTCAGATTGTGGGTCTCCTTGTGCCCCAATTTTTCCTTGAAGGAGTTTTCATTCATCATACTATTCTAAAAGATATCAAATTTAAGGCTCTCGTCATATCCTCCTACATTCACAACCTTTTATGCAAAAAAGTCGATTTAGGGTCGCAAGCTTTTATTCTTCCCCTACATGATTCTGCTGAGGGATGTTATTGTCATCAGTTGCCTTTTCTGAGCTGTGAAATGAGTGGTGAAGCTTTCGCATAAATCATTCCATGAATTGATACTCTCGTCTGATAAAGCTTTGAACTAAAGTCGAGTTGATCGTGTCTGTGTTAGTGCAAACAATTTTCACTTTGCTCTCTCATCGATGTGGTAGTAATTTAAATGGTCATCAACATATTGCATATGCCTGTCAGGATATACTTTTCCCTCACACTCTTTCAGTTTCAGAGATTTTTCTAGCAATTTCGGGATTTGGATGTCAAAGATACGACCACAAAGAAGATGCTTCTTCAGGTTCCACATTAGTGGTTTCTCTACTTGTTCCTCATGAGGAACATGACTACCTCGACCTCCTCTAGGATTGCAAGAAGGATTTTGATGTCTCTTGCTCTTTTGGTGATTTGGAGATCTCTGAGTTGCGCCTCATTGTGATAAGACTGATTTGAGGATGATTGTTCGGCTTCTCATGGAAGCAACTTCCTGCACCGTGTTACCTTTTGGATTCACATTATGCAGGCTTTCTTATAGATGGAGCAACCTCTCTTCAAGTGTCCTTGAATTTTGTTTCCGAGCTATGTTATACATAATATTCAACAACTTGTTTATGCATTGAACTACGAGACTAGCTTGTATTAACTACAAATCAGGCAGTGTCTCCAATCTCGATGTGATCGGTGGTGCCGAAGGTATGAACAAAGGCTCACCTTGTTGGATATATGGAACAAGTTCTATGAATGGAGGAGGTTAGAGGAGATATATATTTAATAGAATATTCACTATGACTTGATTCGCACCGCCTAAAGGAAAAGGCAATGGATCTCTTGCATCTTGAGCCACAACAACGGTTGCTTCACATAAATCAGAAGAGCGATTGGCTCAAGATTCTGCCAATGTTAGAAGATATAAAGGTTAGAGATTTGGATAGTTTAAATTCGGTGTTAATATGCTACTAGAGTATATCAAAAACAGAGGACCTGCAATTTGACCTTAGAAAATCTGATTTGCTAGGTTGAGAAGCTTAGAATCGATGAATCAAAATATGAGTATTCTATAATGGGAAACACGAGAATCCAATGTCGATTCCCATAGACGGTGCCACTGTTGTGTTAAAGAACCAAAATTGATCAAATATTGGAGGTTGCAAGATGCAATGATACACGTGAGCTTCCGATGCTGCGAAATATTAGCAGACTGTCACGGCACGAAAAATACTCGAGCATATTAAAATGCTCGAAATTGAAAATTTTCGTCATGGAAGTTTCTTTGTTCTAAAATTAAAGAGAAAATATTGATAAAACCCTTAAAGAAGAAATGAAAATGGTCATAGCAACCAAAGTTAGGTTCGAGAGTCGATTATTCGAGGGGAAGGTATTAGCACTTCTCACATCTGTTATACTTATCGAGAACCATCTAGTTAGTTTTGCATTAAGTGTTAGCTTAAAAAAATGTTTTTGTTCCTTCTTATTTGTTAAGTTCATTATCTTAAAGGAAAAGAAGACTAAAAATGGGGATTTTTATTATGGTGCTTGACAGGATTGCGAGTCTTTCTCCTACGTATCCTTCGGTACAATGAGGAATCCAAAGATACACAGTTCTTTGTAGCAAAAGAGCGTTTGTTGTTTGATTTTAGTGAATGAAGTTTTGGTTGTATTCTAACGGTTAAACTTTGCTTGTATGCTTGCGTGTGAGAAACTTAAATGTATGTTTGTATCGCGGTAGAATGGATAAAACATTCTTCGTTTGTGATAAGTTTTGGCGTCACACTAAGGCAGAATAAGTTGATTTGATTGTTTGAATTTGTGTTTGGATGAATGATGAGTATTTGAACGGTAGGCTAATTACGGTCATCATCCAAATACTCCGAGACTAGGATGGATAATTACGTCCAACTAATCTTTTTTCGTCCAAGTTATTTATGAAGTTTGTGAGGCGAATTAAGTCATATTTTCTTAATGGAAGACAAGTATTTAAACGCTGTGCTAATTACGGCCATTATGAAAATCCAAAATCTGCTAGTCAAACATTTATTATTAAATTTCTAATGATTTTGATGAATATTAACTTAATTGTTGCAATTATAGTCTCTTAACATTTACTATTTTATTGAACCGTGATTTTAACTTATATTGAATGTTTCACTCTTTAGTAATTTTGATGGTAATACAGTTTTATGTCATGCAACTTAAGTTTATTGCTAGTATTTAATGATAACTTTTATTAGTTGATGATATCATTTATTACTTTATGATGCTAAAAGATAGTAAAAATATGTTATCTCATTTTTTTAAGTAGATAAAAATGTTGAGTATTTTTTATGAAAAAAATATGATGACTTATCATTTAGTCATTTGATATTAATAAAACAGAAAAATTATTTGGCCAACCCACAATCCAACCCAACCCAAAAATTAGTGGGTTTGCCCAAACCGGCCCGTTGATGTAACTGGTGGTTATTTTACCTCACCCAAATCAGACTGTCCTATATGGATTGGGTATTGGGTTTGACCAAACTCAAAACAACCCAAACCACGTACACCCTTACTCAACTCAGAAATTTGATCCATATCAGATTTTTTACTTGATCTTGATCCTTTTCCTAAGAACAAATTTTGTCCGATTTGATTCGAATCAGAATTTGTATATGAGTCAAATCAATTTTATTTTTCACAAATCATATTTAATTCTGTTTGATTTGATTCGAATTAAACTTTCAACATGATCTGAATGGAATTATTTTTCCTAAAAGTCATGTAAGTTTTGGGCCATTTGATTCGAATCACATTTTGTTCTTGATTCTAATCAAAAAGCTTATGATTTGAATCATGTATTCGCTGATCTGAATCAACTGGCATATTTTTCAAAAATAAAGTATTTCTTTCATTTCACCTCATTTATGTTCATTTTATTCAAATCATATTTTTCTTGATCCAAATCTAACTACCTTTTTCAACCATTTTGTGTGCTTCTCAAGCACATATAAATCATTTTTTGTCATTATTCAACAATAACGTACATCATTCTGTTAAGATTTTTCAGTGCGATTTTGTGTGAAAATCAATTTTCTATGTATTGAGTGTTCAAGGTCTTGCTAAGAATTTATCACATCCAAATCTAACTATGTTTTGTGTGAAAATCATATTTTTCTTAATCCAAATATAACTAGAGTTTTATGATTGATTTAAGGAGTCACGTACTTGAAAATAAATGTTATTGGTGATCTTGTTGAGTTTTCAGGTTGTTATCAAGAAAGGGGGATTCTCGATGTTGGTGAAACATTCCATTGAAAAGAAGCAGGTTTTTCTCTCCAGAATTGCCTTAGTAGTAAATGTGTGGAAGGCTACGGATAAGGCGGAGTTCTTCTCGAATCTTCGGATAATTTCACCGCTCAAGGAATCATTAGGGTCAAGGGGTTGATAGTTACACACGAAGGCTTGGAGAAGAATTAATGTAATTGGAAGATCAAAGAAATGTATTAGATTAATGATTACGTTGGAGAGTTATGTAAATTTACTGTGTACAAGTCAATATTTAAATTAGGAGATATCTTTTCTCAGATATAATTGTGGATTGGTGATTGTATGAAGTCTTGGAAATATTTGTCAAATAACAAGGAACTATGCAGGTTCCAAAAGGAAACCATTGAGGAGTGCACGTAGGCCAAGCAAGTACGAATGTCGAAGCACTATAAATCTCAGTGTCATCTCTCTAAATCTACTTTTACATTTATATTTTTAGTGATTTCATTTTAGGTGTTTTAATTTCATGGTATTGTATCGTTCGGTGTCATCCCTTGCTGTCTAAATCCAAGGAGTGGCAGGGATGAATTGATGTTTGTTAGAGGTTTATCAATTCAAGGTTGTCAAGATGTGATAAATTAAGCTTTTCATGATTAAGAATTGTTGTAGATCCAGTTCATTTCTATTAGGGTTTTGATGGATTATATTGGCATGTTCTCCTTATTTCAATACAAGTCGTGGTGAAAGGTTCATTTTTATCCATATCAGTGGCAAAGTTCAAATAAATTCATTCAAGGATTCAGGTAGTACCATAATTCCAAGACTTTATGAGAACAAAATTACTAAAGAGAGTTAGGACTCATTTAGATAAGAAAATCTGAGATTTCATTCACACAAAATATATATATATATATATATATATATATATATATATATATATATATATATATATATATATATATATATATATATATATATATATATATATATATATATATATATATATATATATATATATATATATATATATATATATATATATATATATATATATATATATATATATATATATATATATATATATATATATATATATATATATATATATATATATATATATATATATATATATATATATATATATATATATAATTGTCACAAATATATATATATATATATATATATATATATATATATATATATATATATATATATATATATATTTGTGACAATTATATATATATATATATATATATATATATATATATATATATATATATATATATATATATATATATATATATATATATATATATATATATATATATATATATATATATATATATATATATATATATATATATATATATATATAATTGTCACAATTATTTTAACCTAAAAATCTCACAAAGATTCCTTGCCAAAAGAGGGTCATTCCAAAAAGATCACAAAAGTCCTCTTTATCAGCCCATCACCATTTTTTCAAGCCCATTCAATGTTAAAGTATCAACATCCACACATCACCAAAAAAAAATGAAATAAGATATGTTCATCACGCCATGAACATTTACAAAAATCCCATTAGTGTGTTTTTTATTTTACAAGTAAATCAAATGAGGATCTGCAGAATGAAAATTACTGGTACACATTTAGTCTTGCTAGCACCAAGTTTCACGGTTCACAAGCTTGACATAATAAAGCAGGCCGAACATTTTGCAAACCAGAATGTGGACCTTCAACATTCGCAAATAGTAAACCTGTACCTGCAAGAATCACGAGACGCACAGAGCAAGTCCAAACGCAACATAATTGAAAACGGCCTCATTCACCAAAATAGAAAAACCGTACCTGTAGAATTTCCAGCTCATAAAGTCGTTCCGCAAATTCGCGATATAGGGTCGGGAAAATACCCTTTCTCAAGGGATAAAAAGGGGGCGGACACCAACAAACCAAAAGAAAAAATGACCCTGATTCAATTCATCCCCCAAAGACACTCTTAAATCCTCAACTTCAACACCAACGAAACATCTTCAACAACCTGTACGTGCCTCACCTCCTTCCACAAACCTCCCAAATGGCAGAACAGAACTTTCAAAACCCATAAAACACGATTCTTCCATCGTTCACTTCTCCATACAAAAACAACATTCCTCAATCTTCTTCAACAAACCCAACAGAGAGCCACAATCCTTCACGTCGTCTCTCTAACATAAACGAAAACCTATGGCAGAATCAAATCCAAAACCAGAACAAAACAAAGATTAAGGGAGAGGAGAGATTGAGGACTAAACAAATCAAATCGAAATCAAAACAAACCCGATTAAAGTGGATCACAAACGAGTCGAGTAGAGCAAGGTGAGATGGAAGGAGATCGTCGACTATCGATTTGTTTTATTTACATTGACCTTCTTATTTGTTGGAAGTCATTTACTTGGTTCTGTTTTGTGTTTGAAGAGAAACAAGGGAGACTAATGATGATTCTAATGGATGGCTTGAATGTTTCACGATTTGTTTGGTTTCAAAGGGGATAAGGAAAGTTAATCACTGTTGAAAATGTTGTGTTGTGCCAAAAGTTTCTTTGGGTTTGGTTTAAGGGCATTCCGAGTGGAATGGGCCGTAGGGCCCGAGATGTCTTCAATATTTTTTCTTTTTTTTATCATGTGAGTTTGGCCTCCATGAGGATGATGGGCTTTAGGCCCATATGATTCCTCTTTTCCACCACCCACTTCAAGCTATGCGCCCCCCTTCCTTGTTTTTTTAATTTAAAAAAATATATTATTTTTTATTTTCTTATCTACTATTCCTTATAATTTCCTTTTAATATTAGTTTTGTAATCGTTTCATTTGATCCATTGATCTATTTAACTTTGTCTTGATTTATTTCATTTATTTTATTTTCACTTTCGATTCTATTATTGGTCGATGAATATCTAAATAGTCGTGGATTATCGATTCATCAATGAAAATTCATGATTAAGATTATACCGTTTTCTATCTCATTTTCATATTAACTTTAATTTCGTTTGGATCGATGACGAGACCCCCGAAATTATTATCAGTCAAACTATTGATAGATAATAATTTATCTGAGGCCACCTTACTTTTTCACTCTTTCACTTTTCATTTTCTTTTTCATTTTTGATTTTATTTTATTTTTCGAATCGATGAAGTCTTTGATTCACAAACGTTAGTTTTCGAGGTTGTTAAAATCTTCATTATTTCAAATCTATAGAAAATGATCATTTGGATCATTTTTCTATACTTTGGGATCGTGAGAGGTTCCCTACGATTAATTAATATAAGGTTTGTGATTAAGATGATATTTGACCTTATTTTCAATTTCATATCGATTTTATTTTATTTTTAGCGGACAATGAAGTCTTTACATTCGTAAACGTCGACTTATCGAAGTCGCTAATCTTCGTTATTTCAAATCTGTAGAAAATGATCATTTGGATCATTTTTTCTATACTTTGGGATCGTGAGAGATTATCTTCGATTAATCAACACGAGTTTATGATTAAGACGAGATCCCACTCCTTTTGATCTGTTTCATTCAATTAATCATTAACCTCTGACATTAATTTTTGTTTAATATAAAGTGCTTTACATTTCTGTTAATATACCACTGTTTTATATTCTTGCACGTATTCTCTGATTATAGTATTGTTGATATTATCTCGCCTATTATCTTGCTCATTATATCATCATTGTTCATATTTCATCCTGTCATATTACATATATTGTCATCTAACCCTTTCCTTGTTTATTTCATTCAAAATACCAAAAACACGATAAAACTATCGAAACCCTAAAAACCCTAAGTTGGTGGATTGTTGATCATTATCTTGGGTATTGAAGTTTAAACCCTATACACGAGCCTTAGTTTGGTTATTTTGTTTGAACTCTTTTCCACTTGCTTAGTTTAGGACACCTCGCACACACACGGGTTTCTCTTGGGCTACCTGACAATGAGACCATTTATTTCTCGCAATCCCCTGTATTTTATATGTATCCCTCTCCTGTTACAGTGTAATAGCTTAGTTCTTTTCATGCTTTCTTGCTACGTGTTAAGAAAGATAAAATGAATTAGGTTAGAACACGTTTTCAAAATAAAGAACAAATGAGGCTTGATCTAACATCAAGTCATTTTCAAACTCATTTCAAATTGAATCACCCTAGGTTTTCTCCTTATCTTTTCACATATCTTCCATCAAATCACACCAACCTTATATGTATTCAACCCTTGTCAGTCGACTGCTTCGCGCATCGCCATCAACCTACCATGCTTTATTCACCACCCTTTCTTTTCAAACTTTTCTCCTCATGTCTAAAAACCTTGGTCTCGTACCAAGCGCATTTTTAAAACTCTTTTCCAAATAAACATGGATGGTTGTGGAGTGGTTAGGCAAAGGCCTTGTCTTATCCCGAGTGCTTGACATTACCTTTAGGGTTCACTGTCGTAAAACACTTACCATTCAAGATCAAAACATCTTTAATAAAGAGAATGAAGTTATCTTTGTATTGAACTAAAGAGAGAGGTTTGAGTGCAGACTTCTTCCTCTTCGAGTATCAGGATACTCACTGTAGAGTGTGTGGTCTCGATACTCGTCTTTCAATATGAAGACGTGACTATGTTCGCCATACCATTTTTACAATAAATCTTTTGAGATAAAGAATTGGGTACTACCTGCAAGGGGTTACTATCCGAGGACCTATTTCACTCTTAAAAGTAACTTCCACAAATCAAATGTGACATCTTGCCTCGATGGCGAAAATTATCTCTTTTCAGAAGGACATGCTACATCCATTCTACCGCAAACAGGTAACGCCTAAGACTCCACAAGCGAGCTGCAATACACCTAACTGCTAGAATACGTATGTTAGCATCGTCTACCAGACCCTTCCTAGTTAACTGTAGGCTGAACTACGACTGCTCTGATTCTTTACTTCTTTTAAGTGAAGATATGTAGGAACAAGGACCCCAATCCTTTCCGAGCTCACTTTCCCTTTTTTTATCCGTAGTTCTCCGAACTACGTAGACTCTGACTTTCTCATACTTATTGAGGATACATAGGCATAGGACCGCGAGGTCCTACCGAGTCTCTTCACCCCCTTTATCTCTCTTTTCCCTGTTTCTAGCCCTTCTCTTTATCCTTTGGAATACTATTTATAGCAGTACCATTTAGCAAATACCTTTATGCATAGACAAACAAATGGTTTCCATGGAGTACAATGGATGCGAGGGGTGCTAATACCTTCCCTTCGCATAACCGACTTCCGAACCCTTTCTCTTGGTTACGAGACCATCTTATTCGTTTCATCTTAGGGTTTTCTCGATGTTTTCCCTTCCCCTTATGGGATAAATGAAGTTCGATGGCGACTCTTCTGTCTTTCACTTTTCGCCTCTCCGTCGTTGCATTTTTTAGTAGCGACAGCTTGGCAACTCTGCTGGGGACTCCTAGCAAGCCAAACCTAGTTTGTTTGTCGCATTTGTGTTTTATTTGTTTTATTGTTTTATTATGTTGTGTTCCTCTTACCTGTTGAGGTTTATTGGGATGGTTTGTAAGGATAAAAGCTTTCTACCCGAGCTTTCTAATATACACTAAGTTAGGAGGTGGTTTCTTTCTGATTTGCGAGACTTAGGACTCGTTGAATTGGTTTGAATTCCACCACTCAAATGAGGCCCCTTTGGGATGATTATATCTTACGGGTAGTCGTAATGGCGTCTTTATTTCTGACCTGGGAGTCTGTGATTCTGAGGACCTTTTTAGAACCCAATTCTAAAGGTTACTAAAACATAACTCTGTGCTCATCCTTTGAAGGGATTACCGTCTTACGAATCATCGTTATGATGGAAAACTTTCGAGGGTTAGTGCATGGGACCTTGTTTGAAAACCCTTGGAATTGTCTATTATAAATCGATGGATTGCCCACCCGAGGTGAGGGATATCTCGTTACGTTACCTTGTAGGACCCGTGACCTTGACCTAGTTGTTGTTTTATTCTCATATGCATTCATAAAGCATTGCATTGCATAGCATTATTACATATCAAGGGACTTAAGAGACTGTGATTATCTCAGGTATTGCTGAACAATAACTGATCAACGAAAAAGAAGCACAAACTCTTTGAAGTTCAGAGAACCAAAGTTGGGACTGATCCAAGATCTTTTGATTGACGTGTCGAAGACTGTCAAAATCAACTTTCAAGGAAAGCATGGGAAATTACTTGATCGTCTCTATTCTAGAGTGGACACTTTAGCTTTGTTCGTTATGGCTCAGTTCTATGATGCTCCGCTCAGATGCTTTACCTTCCAAAATTATCAGTTGACTCCTACTCTTGAAGAATATTTTCACTTGTTGAATATCAAGATTAAGGACCAACCCATTTACATCGGTCTGGAAGAAGAACCAAAGCCTCTTGCCATTGCTCTTGCTCTCTATATGACTAAGGAAGAAGTTGAGATTGGTCTAGCCAATAAGGGAGGTACTCAGGGATTTCCTTTGAAGTTTCTGCTTGACAAAGCTGCCTAGTACAAGACTATTGAGGATTGGGAAAGATTTCGTGTCGTTGTTGCTCTGATGATCTATGGGATTGTTCTCTTTCCAAACATAGACAATTTCATAGATATAACTGCCATCACTCTCTTTATGCAGAAGAATCCTATTCCTACCCTCCTTGTCGATACTTACCATTCCATTCATTGGAGGAGTGATAAGAAGACAGGGATGGTCCAGTGTTGTTCTTATTTGTTGTTCAAATGGTATGCCTCCCATCTACCAAAGGAAGGACCGTTTATGGAGAACAAAGAGAAGCTGAAATGGTCTAGACGCATTATATCTCTGGTAGCTCATATTGCTTGGTATTCCCATGAATACTATGATGAGGAGATTGTTTTTAGCTGCAGAGAGTTTGGTAATGTGCCTCTGATTAGTAGAGCTGGCTGCATTAGTTACAACCCGGTCATGGCATTGCGTCAGTTGGGTTACGCGATGGAAGATGAGCCTGAAGCGGAGCAAATTCAAAGCTTTTTCTTGCTCACCAAAACAGAAGATCCTGGATTTGTCAGGAAAATTGTTAGGGCATGGACCAAAATCCATACAAAGGGAAGGAAAGAGTTGAAAGCGAAGAACTGTGTGGCTAAAGAGCCATATAACAGATGGTTATTAGCTAGAGTGGCTGAAAAGTTGTTACCATTT
This sequence comes from Lathyrus sativus, assembly GCA_963859935.3. Taxonomy (NCBI): domain Eukaryota; kingdom Viridiplantae; phylum Streptophyta; class Magnoliopsida; order Fabales; family Fabaceae; genus Lathyrus; species Lathyrus sativus. Next base: position 215,037,676 of record OZ012735.1, on the reverse strand, counting down.
CCTCCAGAACCATCCATGTAAGAGAAACCTCCTGCTCCCACTCATGTATCTATAGAAGAATATGAGAAGCTCAAGCTAGTGGCGGAAAGGTTGACCAAAGAAAATCAAGACCTTCAAGTTGAAATCCACCAAGCAGGTGTGGAAAATGGTCAATTCAAGAGAAAAATGGAGGTTGAGCAAGACCAAGTAGCTGAAAGCAGCAAAAAGTTAAAGCTAGAGATGGATCTGAGGGTCATGTATCAAAATGGCTTTGAAGGGGCTGACGCATCAGTGAAGACTCTCCGACAATGCTTGAAGGAAGCTAAGGACTCTTGCGATAAAGCGTGGCATTTTTGTGAGTTAGCTTCTGCTGAAAAGAAGAAGACAAGGGAAAAACTTGAGGCTGACATTGATGATCTCGAAGAGCAATTGAGAAATACCTTGACTCTGGTTGAAGATGAAAGACAACTCAATGGAGAAACATTAAGAGCTTCATATGTCACTTTTAGCATGTGGAACAAAAAGTGCTTAGAGTTGGAGACTGCTCAGGAAATAGCCACTTTGTGGAAGGATCGTTTTGATGCTCTAAAAAGGGATAGCTCACAATGGCACAAGAAAGAAGCTCAACTTAACAAACTGTTGGGCACCCATGTGGATTCCCTCTGGTATTATTAGCCAACTCTGGACATGTATCGTGCTAAGTACAATGATCTAGTGGAGCATTGTAACCTCATGATTCGGGATATCCCATGGAGGTTGGAAAGTGCGATTCAAGACTTGGAAGGGAACAATGTCCCTCCTTCAGTTCATCACTTCATCTAGCTCTATGATCAAATGGTTAGCAGATTCATGTTTGATTTGAAGAAGCTTGAAGAGCGCATCCGAAAGAAGACTTTTTAGTTGCTTAGTTCTTCTCTTGTTGCATAAATTGTTGTATTCAACTTATTGAGCAATCATTTTTATTGAATCTTTCTTTGGGAAATTAATGAAAAGTTGCTTTTGGTCTCAACTGCGCATCTTTACTATTCATTCACAGTTCTCTAATATCATTGAAAATCACAAGTCTCAAAAGTCTCTTGAACATCATTCGAACATTGCATATACTTGCGCATCATTTTTGCATTCCCTGAAACCCGACCTCACACACCACTTGCCCTTTCTGCAGTAGAGCAAGCTGACTTCTCGACATCCGCACAACACAAAAAGTAATTAGAAGAGGATCATGGATCAACTAGAACAAAATCAAGTTGCTATAAGGGAGGAGATGCAAAGCATGAAGACGCAGATGAACTAACTCATGGAGGTGATCCAAAACATGGCCAGAAGTCAAGAAGAGATGAGGCTAGCAACAGAGAGAAATGCTAATCATACCCCTGCTGGCGCGGTTCTGAACGCAGATGGCGCAGTTCCAACCCCTATTGGTGCAATCCCTACTCTCGTTGGTGCATTACATATCCCTGTTAGCACAGTTCATCCACCAGCTGGTGCAGTCCATCCTCCCGGTGGTACGATTCCACCGCCAGTCCATTACGATGATCATGAGGGTTTCTATGAAGATTCAATGGCTGATACATGTGCGCCACAGAATGCAGAATTGGAGAAGAAGTTTAATGCTCTGTAAGAGACGGTTAGAGCATTGCAAGGCCCTGACGTTTTGGGGTTAGACGCTGTGGAAATATGCCTTGTGCCAGGGGTTAAGATACCTCAAAATTTACTATTCCGACTTTTGAGAAGTAAAAAGGCAACAAGTGTCCCAAGACCACATAAGGTCTTATTGCAGGAAGATGGCCGCTTATTCCAACGATGAAAAGCTCCTAATCCATTTCTTCTAAGATAGTCTAACCGAGGCTTCTCTAGAATGGTACATGCAGCTCGAGCGCTCTCATGTGAAAAGCTAGAAAGAGTTAGTGGATGCTTTCTGTAACAGCCCGAATTTCATTAAATAATTAATTATAGTAATTAATTGATTTAGTGGGATTTTATTAATGTTGGAAATTAATTTTTTATTAATTGGGATTAATAGAGAATTGAGAAGGAAATTGGAAGGAAGGAAAATGAAGGAAATATATATAAGAGAGAAAAGAAAAGAAAAGAAAGATAGAAAAACATTTGGAAAGAAAGAGGAAAGAAGAAGAAAGGAGAGAAAGAGAAGAGAAGAAGAGGGAAAGTGGAAATCATCAAGAACCAACATCAAAGCTCCGATTAATCGAGGTAAGGGTGAGAAATGTTTCTATTTGATCATTGTATGATGTTATGTATGTTGGGTTGGGGTTTTGGTAGAGTTTTCATCACTTTCCAATTAGGGCAAAAGTTGGAATAATCGGTAGATTGATGATTTAATCGGTTGGAACTTGGAAATAATGCCGTAGAATAGTCGGGTAACATGAGGGTATGATGTTTGTACTGATTTTGTTGTGTGAGAAGTTGGATGATGGTGGATTGTGGAGGAGGAACAGAATAGGGTTCTGTTCTGCGCAGGTTCGCTGGCTCTCGCCAGGTGAGCGAAGGCGAAGCTTCGCCAGGCGAAGCCTAGCGAATGTTGGCGAATAATTATATTTAAGTCCCAGTAGACTTCGCTGGTGGGTTCGCCAGGCGAAGTTGGATAGCGAAGGTTCGCCCAGCGAAGGTGCCGGCGAATGGAGGCGAATGAAGTCAGTAGCTCCTGACTTGGGCTCGCTGGGAAGTCTCGCCAGGCGAAGCCTAGCGAGTGTTCGCTGAGAGAGTTCGCCAGGCGAAGGCCAGGCGAAGGTTCGCTGCGAGGGTTCGCCAGGCGAATGAAGGCGAATGTGGCAGTATATTTTCTTTGCTGTGTTATCCAAATGGTGATTGTTTGGTTGATTCGCATATGTTTATACTTCTATGTTATGAATGAGTATGTGAACTATTACGATAACATGTGCTGTGGGTAGCCTTCGGGCGTGAATCCTAGAGTTGTGGATGTTTGATTGTTGTGTACAATTATGTAATGAGTATGCATGAGAACATTTTGAATATGTGTGCATAACTTATAATTGTATGATTGGTATTGTAATGAGAATACCTTGATTGTTGTGATAATTAGAGACACATGGGAATACAATGAGAAATGTATGTGTATCGTCTAATGAATTGCGAGTGCATATATGTATGCGATTGTGGTGTGAATGCATGGGAACATATGTGATATGTGTGCATTGTTGTTGAATATGATGATGTGTGAAATGAATACATTGATAAATGTTTGATATATGTTGTATGTACAATCATTGTGTAATTCTTGAAGTGATGAATTATGTAAATGCATGAGATTAAGATGTCGGTCTTAAGTGCATTTGTTGTGGTTGATTGTACATGCATCATTTAGTCAAGAGGCAATGTCTGTTAGTTTCGTGGAAACTAGTGGCTTGTCCCAAACCTAGAAGTGTGGGTTTGAAGGCTTAGAGGACGGGCCTTTGTGGTTATCGGTCTAGAAGTGTGGACCCGGTTTAATGTAAAAACCGAAAAAAGATAACGGGTTATCGGTCTAGAAGTGTGGACCCGGTTTAATGTAAAAACCGAAAAAAAGATAACGAGAGTCGGTACCGCATTGCATGAGTTGCATTGAGTTGTTGAGTCACATTGATATATGACATATGCATGAAGTGATGCTTATGTGTGGATGATGAGATTGTGGAAATTGTAAGTGTATACATAATGTGGGAATGCTTGTGGATATCCATGTTTGTATATATACATGTGTGGTAATATATATGACTAAGAGAATGAAGTGTGGTGAGAAATGTGAATATGTGTTATATGATTACCTATATATATATAATCTTATGCTTTGATTATTATGGTTATAGTTCTCACCCTTCTGCTGTTTTATAATGCTCTATGAGGCATTGCAGATTAGGATGCTGGAGTCCTTTTGTGAAGAATAGTCTTCATTCTTTTGAGTCTACTGCTCTGATATGTAACACCGGGTAGTTAGACTAGTATAGTCATTCTTTTGTGATACATTGCGGTGTATCAGCTGATGTGGTTTTGTAATCTAACTGATATGATATATATTAAATTGGATAGCTTATGTGTACGTGAATTAATATTTGGAACTGATTAAATGATTTTATCTTCCGCTTAAATTGAAAATGTTACATATTTTATGGAGCAAATTGTGAAAGTGTTTTATTGGTGAAATTGTGGCATTCTTCTTTTATACCTGATTATAAAACCTTTTTACTCTGATAACTTGTATGTGCTTAATTGTTTTATATGCATTTATTTGGGGTATAGAAGGGGGTGTTACAATAGTGGTATCAGAGCAGGTCGGTCCGTCCGGCCAAGTTGTTAGAGTGTTTTTCCCTGTGTGTTATTGATATGCGTGTGATGCATTATCAATATTGGTTGTTCTTACGTGGTTCTGTTGTTGGAATTAGTAAGATGGTTGCAGGGAGGAACGACGAAGCGATTGCGGAGGCATTGACGAGATTGGCGGGGGCAATTGGGCAGAATCCTCCGGCCAATGTGAATGTGAGGAATCATGCTGATGATGGATTCCGTGCTTTGGGGAAATTCCAAAAGAATAACCCTCCGGTCTTCAAGGGAACTCATGAACCGGACAAGGCACAAATTTGGTTGAAAGCTGTGGAAAAGATTTTTCGAGTTATGAATTGCTCGGATGCACAGAAGGTGCAGTTTGGGACTCATATGCTCGAAGAAGAAGCTGAAGATTGGTGGGGTAATACTCGCCAAAGATTTGAGGAAGATGATATTGTGATTACGTGGGATTTGTTTAGAGAAACTTTTCTGGAGAAGTATTTTCCAGAGGATGTGCGGGGGAAGAAAGAGATCGAATTTCTTGAGTTGAAGCAAGGTAATTTGACGGTTGCTGAGTATGCGGCGAAATTTGAGGAGTTGATCAAATTTTGTCCTCACTATAATACTGGTAATGCTGAGAGGTCTAAGTGCCTCAAGTTTGTGAACGGTTTGAGACCTGAGATTAGACAAGCTATTGGATACCAGGAAATCAGGCGGTTTTCTGAGTTGGTTAACAAGAGCAGAATTTATGACGAAGACAGTAGGGCTAGGTCCAGCCACTACAAGAGTCTAAGTGACAAGAAAGGAAAGGGACAATTTAGAGGAAAACCTTACGTAACTCCTGCTGATAAGGGGAAACAAAAGGTTGGTTTTGGCAAGAAGCCAAGTGGGGGAGTTTCTACCCCGGTTAGGTGTTACACTTGTGGTGAAGCGGGGCATCGTGCCCCGGAGTGCAAAAGTGTTGAACCGAGGTGTTTTAAGTGTGGCAAGCCAGGCCACAAGGCGCTTGAGTGCAGAAGCGGTACGGGTGTTACTTGCTATAACTGTGGTGAGCAAGGACACATTAGTACGAAATGTGATAAGCCGAAGAAGAATCAAGGGAGCGGGAAAGTGTTCGCTCTTTCTGGATCTGAGACTGCTAGCGACGATCGATTGATCCGAGGTACGTGTTTTATTAATGGTATACCTTTGATCGCTATAATTGATACCGGAGCTACGTATTCTTTTATTTCTTTGGATTGTGTTAGAAGGTTGAATCTTGAGTTGTCTGTGATTGGTGGCGGTATGGTTATTGATACTCCTGCTATGGGTTCAGTAACTACACCGTATGTTTGCTTGAATTGCCCGTTGAGTATTTTCGGTAGAGATTTTGGGATTGATTTAGTGTGTCTTCATTTGGATCAACTTGATGTCATTCTTGGAATGAATTGGTTAAAATTCAATCGTGTGTATATTAACTGTTTTGACAAAACGGTTATTTTTCCCGATTCGGACGTTGAAAGAGATTTGTTTATGACGAAGAAACAAGTGAAAGAATCGGTGCAAGATGGGGCTAAGGTATTTATGCTTATGTCAACTTTGAGGACTAGTGAGAGTGAAGAGATTGAGGCTTTGCCCATTGTTAGAGATTTCCCGGAAGTATTCCCTGAAGAGATAAAGGATTTACCGCCGGAGCGAGAAGTGGAGTTTTCGGTAGATTTGATTCCTGGAACTAGTCCGATATCGATGGCTCCATATCGTATGTCGGCCTCGGAGTTAAAAGAGTTGAAGATTCAACTTGAGGATTTGCTTGAAAAGAGGTTTATTCGTCCGAGCGTGTCACCGTGGGGTGCACCGGTCTTGTTGGTTAAGAAGAAAGAGGGTTCTATGAGGCTCTGTGTGGATTACAGACAGTTGAACAAGGTGACTATTAAGAATAAGTATCCACTTCCAAGGATTGATGATCTGATGGATCAGTTGGTTGGTGCAAGCGTGTTCAGCAAGATTGATTTGAGATCTGGGTATCATCAGATCCGTGTGAAAGATGAGGATATTCAGAAGACGGCCTTTCGGACGAGGTATGGACACTATGAGTATTCCGTGATGCCATTTGGTGTGACTAATGCACCAGGTGTATTTATGGAGTACATGAATAGGATTTTTCATCCTTATTTGGATAAGTTTGTGGTGGTGTTTATTGACGACATCTTGGTTTATTCGAAGAGCGAAGGAGAGCATGCCGAGCATCTGAAGATTGTGTTAACTGTGTTGAGAGAGAAGCAATTGTTTGCAAAGCTTTCTAAGTGTGAGTTCTGGTTGAAGGAGGTTAGTTTCCTGGGTCATGTGATTTCGAGTAATGGTATTGCGGTCGATCCGTCGAAGGTTGAAGCGGTGTCGCAATGGGAGACTCCGAAGTCAGTTTTTGAGATCAGAAGTTTTCTTGGTTTAGCCGGTTATTATCGGAAGTTTATTGAAGGATTCGCTAAGTTATCGTTGCCGTTGACGCAGTTGACTAGGAAAGGTCAAGCCTTTGTTTGGGACGCCAAGTGTGAAGCGAGTTTTCAAGAACTTAAGCGAAGGTTGACGACAGCCCCTGTTTTGATTCTGCCAAATCCGGAAGAACCATTCGTTGTGTATTGTGATGCTTCTTTGATGGGTTTAGGAGGTGTGTTGATGCAGAATAACCAAGTTGTGGCTTATGCTTCGAGGCAACTCAAAGTGCATGAGAAGAATTATCCGACGCATGACTTAGAGTTGGCCGCCGTTGTGTTCGTGTTGAAACTTTGGAGGCATTATTTATTTGGCGCAAGATTTGAAGTGTTTAGTGATCACAAGAGTTTGAGATATCTTTTTGATCAAAAGGAATTGAATGCAAGACAAAGAAGATGGCTTGAACTTTTGAAGGATTATGATTTTGGCTTGAACTACCATCCGGGTAAAGCGAATGTAGTAGCGGATGCATTGAGTCGGAAATCATTGCATATGTCGGCATTGATGGTGAAAGAGTTAGAATTGGTCGAGCAATTTCGAGATTTGAGTTTGGTATGTGAGAGGACTTCTTTTGGATTTAATTTGGGTATGTTAAAGCTGACAAGTGGTATTTTGGACGAAATTCGAGAAGGACAGAAATCGGATTTGAGCCTAGTTGATCGGTTGACTTTAATCAACCAAGGCCAAGGTGGTGATTTTCGGATTGATGAGAATGGTATTATGAGATGTCGGGACCGAGTTTGTGTTCCAGATGCGATTGAGCTTAAGAAGAGTATCCTTGAGGAAGGACATCGTAGCGGATTGAGTATTCATCCGGGTGCTACTAAGATGTATCAGGATTTGAGGAAAGTATTCTGGTGGCCTAGTATGAAGAAAGATATCGCGGAATTTGTGTATTCTTGTTTGACTTGCCAGAAGTCAAAGATTGAGCATCAGAAGCCATCGGGGTTGATGAAGCCGTTGTTTATTCCTGAGTGGAAATGGGATAGTATCTCTATGGATTTTGTATCAGGTTTGCCGAGGACGCCGAGTAATTTTGAGGCTATTTGGGTTATCGTGGATAGGTTGACTAAATCTGCTCATTTTATCCCTATGCGTATGGATTACCCTTTGGAGAAGTTGGCTAAGTTGTATGTTGAGAGGATTGTGTGTCTGCATGGTATTCCGTTAAGTATTGTTTCGGATAGAGATCCGCGGTTTACTTCGAGATTTTGGGAGAGCCTGCAGAGTGCTTTGGGTACTAAGTTGCGTTTGAGTTCAGCGTATCATCCTCAGACTGATGGTCAGACGGAGAGGACAATTCAGTCGCTTGAAGATCTTTTGAGAGCTTGTGTATTGGAAAAGGGAGGAGCTTGGGATAGCTACTTGCCTTTGATTGAGTTTACCTACAACAACAGTTTCCATTCGAGTATTGGTATGGCACCATTTGAGGCGTTGTATGGTAGGCGGTGTAGGACACCATTATGTTGGTTCGAGTCCGGAGAGAGTTCGGTTGTTGGACCCGAGTTAGTTCAACAGACTACTGATAAGATCAAGATGATTCAAGAGAAGATGAGAGTTGCTCAGAGTCGTCAGAAGAGTTATTATGACAAGAGGAGGAAGGCACTTGAATTTCAAGAGGGAGATCATGTATTTCTTCGAGTCACTCCGATGACAGGTGTTGGTAGGGCACTGAAGTCGCGCAAGTTGTCGCCGCGTTTCATTGGTCCTTATCAGATTTTGCAAAGGATAGGAGAAGTCGCCTATCGTGTGGCTTTACCACCGTCGCTTGCTAATCTTCATGACGTATTCCATGTATCTCAGTTGAGGAAATACATTGCGGATCCGTCTCATGTAGTCCAAGTAGATGATGTGCAGGTGAGAGATAACCTGACTGTTGAGACATCACCTATGCGGATAGAGGATCGGAAATTGAAGCAGCTTCGAGGTAAAGAGATCGCTTTAGTGAAGGTCGCGTGGGGAGGATCGGCTGGTGGAAATGTTACTTGGGAGCTTGAGAGTCGGATGAAAGAGTCTTATCCAGAACTGTTTGAATCAGGTAACATTTTCGAGGACGAAAATTCCTAAGTGGGGGAGGGTTGTAACAGCCCGAATTTCATTAAATAATTAATTATAGTAATTAATTGATTTAGTGGGATTTTATTAATGTTGGAAATTAATTTTTTATTAATTGGGATTAATAGAGAATTGAGAAGGAAATTGGAAGGAAGGAAAATGAAGGAAATATATATAAGAGAGAAAAGAAAAGAAAAGAAAGATAGAAAAACATTTGGAAAGAAAGAGGAAAGAAGAAGAAAGGAGAGAAAGAGAAGAGAAGAAGAGGGAAAGTGGAAATCATCAAGAACCAACATCAAAGCTCCGATTAATCGAGGTAAGGGTGAGAAATGTTTCTATTTGATCATTGTATGATGTTATGTATGTTGGGTTGGGGTTTTGGTAGAGTTTTCATCACTTTCCAATTAGGGCAAAAGTTGGAATAATCGGTAGATTGATGATTTAATCGGTTGGAACTTGGAAATAATGCCGTAGAATAGTCGGGTAACATGAGGGTATGATGTTTGTACTGATTTTGTTGTGTGAGAAGTTGGATGATGGTGGATTGTGGAGGAGGAACAGAATAGGGTTCTGTTCTGCGCAGGTTCACTGGCTCTCGCCAGGCGAGCGAAGGCGAAGCCTAGCGAATGTTGGCGAATAATTATATTTAAGTCCCAGTAGACTTCGCTGGTGGGTTCGCCAGGCGAAGTTGGATAGCGAAGGTTCGCCCAGTGAAGGTGCCGGCGAATGGAGGCGAATGAAGTCAGTAGCTCCTGACTTGGGCTCGCTGGGAAGTCTCGCCAGGCGAAGCCTAGCGAGTGTTCGCTGAGAGAGTTCGCCAGGCGAAGGCCAGGCGAAGGTTCGCTGCGAGGGTTCGCCAGGCGAATGAAGGCGAATGTGGCAGTATATTTTCTTTGCTGTGTTATCCAAATGGTGATTGTTTGGTTGATTCGCATATGTTTATACTTCTATGTTATGAATGAGTATGTGAACTATTACGATAACATGTGCTGTGGGTAGCCTTCGGGCGTGAATCCTAGAGTTGTGGATGTTTGATTGTTGTGTACAATTATGTAATGAGTATGCATGAGAACATTTTGAATATGTGTGCATAACTTATAATTGTATGATTGGTATTGTAATGAGAATACCTTGATTGTTGTGATAATTAGAGACACATGGGAATACAATGAGAAATGTATGTGTATCGTCTAATGAATTGCGAGTGCATATATGTATGCGATTGTGGTGTGAATGCATGGGAACATATGTGATATGTGTGCATTGTTGTTGAATATGATGATGTGTGAAATGAATACATTGATAAATGTTTGATATATGTTGTATGTACAATCATTGTGTAATTCTTGAAGTGATGAATTATGTAAATGCATGAGATTAAGATGTCGGTCTTAAGTGCATTTGTTGTGGTTGATTGTACATGCATCATTTAGTCAAGAGGCAATGTCTGTTAGTTTCGTGGAAACTAGTGGCTTGTCCCAAACCTAGAAGTGTGGGTTTGAAGGCTTAGAGGACGGGCCTTTGTGGTTATCGGTCTAGAAGTGTGGACCCGGTTTAATGTAAAAACCGAAAAAAGATAACGGGTTATCGGTCTAGAAGTGTGGACCCGGTTTAATGTAAAAACCGAAAAAAGATAACGAGAGTCGGTACCGCATTGCATGAGTTGCATTGAGTTGTTGAGTCACATTGATATATGACATATGCATGAAGTGATGCTTATGTGTGGATGATGAGATTGTGGAAATTGTAAGTGTATACATAATGTGGGAATGCTTGTGGATATCCATGTTTGTATATATACATGTGTGGTAATATATATGACTAAGAGAATGAAGTGTGGTGAGAAATGTGAATATGTGTTATATGATTACCTATATATATATAATCTTATGCTTTGATTATTATGGTTATATTTCTCACCCTTCTGCTGTTTTATAATGCTCTATGAGGCATTGCAGATTAGGATGCTGGAGTCCTTTTGTGAAGAATAGTCTTCATTCTTTTGAGTCTACTGCTCTGATATGTAACACCGGGTAGTTAGACTAGTATAGTCATTCTTTTGTGATACATTGCGGTGTATCAGCTGATGTGGTTTTGTAATCTAACTGATATGATATATATTAAATTGGATAGCTTATGTGTACGTGAATTAATATTTGGAACTGATTAAATGATTTTATCTTCCGCTTAAATTGAAAATGTTACATATTTTATGGAGCAAATTGTGAAAGTGTTTTATTGGTGAAATTGTGGCATTCTTCTTTTATACCTGATTATAAAACCTTTTTACTCTGATAACTTGTATGTGCTTAATTGTTTTATATGCATTTATTTGGGGTATAGAAGGGGGTGTTACACTTTCTTAAAGCATTATCAGTACAACATTGATATGGCTCTGAATCGAACGCAACTCCAGAGTCTGACCCAAAAGCCAAACGAGTCTTTCAAAGACTTTGCACAGAGATGGAGAGGACTAGCTACGAGAGTACAGCCCCCGTTGTTGGAAAGAGAGCTGGCAGATACCTTCATGGGGACGCTGCAAGGCCCAATCCTTGAACGTCTGGCGTCTACTACTTCCATGGTGTTTTCTGAACTTGTCATGGCTGGAGAAAGGCTAGAGAGCTTGATGAAGGCCGGAAAGATTCAAAATGATAATGGATCATCGAGTGGGCCCAAGAAGCCATATCAAGGATTCATTAGGAAGAAAGAAGGCAAAGCTAGTGTTGTTTCCACAAAAAGAGGGAAAATCCATCAGGGTTATCATCACGTTGCTTCCGTTGCTCTGCAACAACCACTTTCTATCCCTGCAAGCCAGCTTGTGGCTGAACAACAAAACCGACAACAACAATCATACCAACCGAGGCAAAACCAGTATCAGGGCCAGCAAAGACCGAAAAGGCCAGAAAGAAGGTTCGATCCGATCCCATCAACATATGCCAAGATACTTCCATACCTGTTGAAAGGAGGTCTAGTGCAATTGAGGCAAATGAGGGACCCTCCAGCTATCCTTCCCCCCGACTATGATGTTAATGCAAGATGTGAATTTCATTCTGGCGCCCCAGGCCACAACATTGAAAATTGCAAGACCTTAAAGTACGTCGTCCAAGACCTTATTGATTCAAAAGAAATAAATTTCACCAGAAATACCCCGAATATAAAGACCAACCCAATGCCGCCTCATCATCACTCCACAAACATGATCGAGATCTCTAGAGAGATTTGATTAATTTCGAATATTGATAAACTGAAGACACCCCTCTCCATTGTTAAAGAGCAGCTCCAACTAAAAAATATTTATCCTGGTTTCCTAATCGATCGTCATGTTTGTGTGAGCAAATCTCAAGAATGCATTGAATTGAAGAAAGGCATTCAACACCTAATTGATCAGGGTGTATTGGTAGCAGAACAACTTTCGAAGACTGGAGAAGTTGCTACTCTTGACATTCTGTTTGAGACGTTAGAGATACCATATGATGATGAAAGTGGATTATGGAATCCTTCCAGTAGTTTGACTCGTATCCCGTTAACAATACCGTGCGATGAAGAAGATTGGGACAGTGTCTATGGACAGGCTCGTATCCCTCTGCAGATCCCTTATGATGAAACATATTTTCTTCCTTATGGCCAAGATGGAAAATCTCTAAGTATACCTTATGATCCAGTTGAGATACCCATGTCTCCACTCTCAATGAATCAACTCATCATCTCAACTCCTGCTCCATTTCCTTATGAGAGCACGAATGTTGTTCCTTGGTTATATGACGAGGCTATTTTTCTCAATGGACAAAAGGTGAGAGAAGAGGACATCTTAGAGGAAAATAAGACTGTAGAGAATATTGTGGGAACTGGTGGCGTCACCAGGAGCGGTAGGATCTTTGCACCAACAACATCACCCGTCAACAGTGGCAATGCAAACAAAGACACTGAGAAACAAGGCACCATTGAATAGGGGCATTCATCTAACAGAAGGTTGTCCCTAATAATGAAGAGGAATTTTTAAGAATCATTCAGAAAAGCGATTACAAAGTGATTGACTAGCTCAATCAAACTCCTTCGAAAATCTCCATGTTGTCCTTATTAATGTGTTCAAAGGCTCATCAGGAGGCGCTATTAAAATTCTTGAAGGCTGCTCACGTGCCTCAAGAGATATCGGTGGTGCAGTTTGAAGAGGTGGATGGGAACATATCGTCAGGTCATATTCTGAGCTTCAATGATAGTGAATTACCCCGCGAAGGTAAAAATCATAACAAGGCCTTGCACATTACCATCGAATCTGTAGATGTTGTGTTCTCTCGAGTGCTGGTCGATACTGGGTCGTCGCTGAACGTACTACCTAAAAGCTTGTTGTGCAAATTTTCAATTGAAGGGCTTGTGATGAAGCCAAGTCAGACTATCGTGAAATCTTTTGACGGAGCTAGGAAAACTGTAATTGGCGAGGTTGATCTCCCGATCAAGATTGAACCTCATAATTCTATCATTACATTTTATGTAATGGACATATATCCCGCCTACAGTTTCCTGCTTGGTTACCCGTGGATTCATTCAGTTGGTGTCGTAACATCAACTCTTCATCAGAGACTCAAATTCATGACTAATAATCAGATGGTTATCATTGAAGGCAAAGAAGATGTTCTCGTGAGTCATCTTACTTTTGTCCGCTATGTCGAGGTAGGAAACAAAGTGCATGAGACGTCGTTCCAGGCCTTTGAAGTGATCAACATTGAAATGATTCATGAGAAGCCGGTGTCTTCAATTATAACCTGGAAAGATGTAAAGACAGTGATAGAAGAAGGTCACCCTCGAGGATGGGGTAGGGTGTTGGAACTGCCTGTTAACAAGAATGGATTCGGTATGGGTTATTGTTGCGGTGAGAATCGTGATACCAAGCTATTGATTAACTTGAATCTTAATTCTTAAATTCACAACCGGACTTTAATTTATCCAAAGGAAAGGTCTAAAGAGAGAAAGAACCTTTTTCGCGATGTAACAACAACGCTAAGAGATTCGGGGATCGGGGGTTGGTTATGCCTAGGGTAGGTGTTTCACATCCTAAACATCTGTAGTACTCTACAGGAACCTTTTGTTTGTTTGTATGCTAAGTTTGTTAAATATTTGCTAAGGTTTGGGTATTGGGTAAAAAGGTGAAGGTTATGATAGATGAAGACCTAAGATTGTTTCTAAGTTTGCTCGCAAAGACATCGCGTCCTCTGCCTACGTATCCTAACTAGGATAGAATCAGAGCAATCGTAGTTCACCTCACTAGGGTTGAAGAACGCTTGATTGCGATTAAGGTTCAAAGGGGAACAAACATAATAATGTTTGTGTAGAGTTTCACAAAACTCTCTATGTCTATGTTGTAACACTCAAAGGGGGAAGTAAGTGATCATATCCATGATCCTTACATAGAGTTAACAACTCTATCCTAGGGTTCTAGTTGTAAACACTCCTAGTGAGGGGGAAGGTTGCTCGTCAAGATATCGCATCTTGTGCCTACGTATTCTCATTGTCCAATGAGAAATCAGAGCGGTCGTAGTTCGGGCTCGAACTAAGGAATCAATTGGTTCTTTCCAGACCAAAAGAGGGGAAGGTTCTATCCAGACCTATGAGTTTATATCCTATTGGTTCTATCCAGACCAAAAAGGGGGTTAAGGATCTTTCGAGGCCTATGAGGGTATTGAGCTATCTATGACCCAAGGGTCAATAGAGAGACTTTCCATTGGAAGGGAGGAGATGAGGCAACTTGGATGAGAACTAAAAAAGTTCCATCACTTGGGGAAGAAATAATTAACAAAGTAATCAATACTTTAAACAAAAGGGGCATGGTTACAACCAAAGATCATGTATCTTAACAAAGATGAAAGCATATCTTAACAAAGATTAAAGGTATATCTTAACAAAGGTTGAAGGTAACAACCACATGTATCGATGACAATCAAATACAAGCAAATTAGTTTAACCTCATAATTTAGGAGGAAAGCAATATGAAATCATGGTAACAACCAAGGGATAGTACCCTAGCATGTTAACTAACATAGCATAAATGAGAATGAGTGAATATCATAACAAAAATGATCACGGTGAAAAAGAAATTCATCTGCATACGCGAGATAACGATCTCAATACAAAGGCAACTTACAAGCAAACAAAAGGCATTAAAATATGAACAAACATGGAATTAAAAAATATCACATGAAATTAGGCATCAAGACAAACACAATGCAAAAAGAATGGGTTCAAAATGATGAAAAATGGATGAGTTATGATTTTTTGAAGTTTGGATGAACAAAACATGAAAATCTAAATGATAAAAGGAATAAAATGCACATGGTAAGACAATGAATCAAACAAATTTGATTATTTAAACATGTTAACAAAATTTTAAGAATAATACAAGATCAATATCACAAGAAAAATCAAGTTACAAGTTGAAAATTTTCAAGATCATCATGGTAAAAAAAACAATCATGGTAACATGTGGAATGCAAGTGGAAAGTTCACATTTATGAGTTTTAGGTTTACCTCTTGAAGCAAGCTTAAGCAATAAGAAAACCAGAGATATTGAGAGCTCTTCCAAGATCTTGTTACATAAGTGTGGAAGTGACTTGGATAGCTTCAATACATCATACTTTATGTGTTTGAAGTGTTTCTAGAGTTGGAAGAAGTTTGGAAATGGTTTTGAAAGGTGTTTTTCAAAAGCAAATTTTGAGGGATTTTGGAAACTTAATGAGATTTTGTAAGAACTTGTGATTGTGTAAGGAATAAAGTTCTAGCTGGTTTCTAGAATGGAACTTGTGTGTTTTTGATGTAGGAAGTGAGTTCTATTTATAGCCAAAGGCCTTGGATCAAGGTATGGGCAAAAGTGTAGCAAATTGTCAATTTTAACCTTCCATCATGAAAATCTTTGAGTTTTCCAATGAAATCTTCACCTTTATCTTTAAGCCACTCTACTAAGATATTCCCCATACCCTATAGATTTTTTCATCATGCTTCATAGGATGGGAGGTGACTTGTAGAGTTAAAGTTGATGATTTGACAAGGGTAGCCACCTTTTTTCTCTTTCTTCACTATTCACTTTTACAACTTGCATTAAATAATGATTTCCTTTGATCTTTGGTCCATTTTCGTGGGAATTGATGTTAAACATGTTTATTAACAATGTAAACATCATAAATGAGGCTTAGTCTTTGATTAGCATCAATTTGGAGAGGTTTTGGAATCAAAAAAACTCATGTTGACCTGGTTTTGCCAATGTGAGTTTTTGCCAACTTGTGGACCTCGGTTCTCTCTAACCAGGAAGAGTTATGGAACCCACTTTTACTTTTTAGAAAGCCCCAATTAGGTACTAAAATATTTATGCTTGTGTTAGGAACTCATTCCCCTTGAAACTAGGTCAAAAACCCTTGTGTGGTTAAGGAGTTATGGCTTTGCCCTTTTTAAAACCTTAATTTCCCAACTTTTGCGATTACTCCCTAACCCTTGATCCAATGGTCATGAAACTTCATGGGTAGGTGTAATATGTCATTAGTACCATTTTTTATTCCCGTCTTGAGGTCAAATTCCTCATGAGTGAAGAGTTGACTTTTCGGTCAACCGTTCGATCAATCGGTGACTACCGAGTCGACTGTCGGTGATCCGGACATTCTGAGGACTTGAAACTCTTTGGATGGACTTTACTAAGCCATAGGAACTTAATGGACCTTAATCCCACCATTGAAACACTTTTTAAACCAAAATTCAAACTACAATTGACTTTTCCTGATCGAAAACCCTAATCGGGCGTCTTGAACTGCACTGTTCTCAATTCTTGGGTGACCACCTCAAATTGAATTCATACTTGATCCAATGGAGTATATTTGATCTTGTGGAGACTTATTTGAAGTTGAATCAATCCAAAACATTGATTGGTCAGACCATTGAAATCCCGATTTTGACGGTACGGAACCCTAATTCATCTGCATCTTAACAAAGATAAACTGGAAATGGGTTAAGGTTAGTTAATCAACTGAATATGATCCTAAAATGATGATGAGGATCTAAGGGGTCAAAATTTGGGGTGCAACAGTTGCCCCTATTTAAATATCTTCACTAGATGGTGATGAGAGATGACAATCCTCATAGAATCGCAGTGAAAGGTATTTAAATATAGTAAACCAGAAATTTTGTCCCTTAGATCTGATGGTATGCAAAAAGGATGAACGCAAATATGCCATGAATCTAAATGATGCTATATGATGCTTGAATGCAAGACAGATGCGGACACACGAGCAAATATAAAAGAACGGCGAAACCACGAGTAACCACTCACGAGGACCCAACACACTGGGGAAAGATTCCGAGCGAAGTAAGCAAGATAGTTCAGACATGACTAATGATGTTTGTTCAAGGGAATCTTTCACGCAGGGGACACAAATTCCACCAGGGAAGACACATCTTCATTGGGGAGAGGAGATACGAATCTCACTGGGGATAACCAGATGAGGAAGTCCACCGGGGAAGATCACAATTCTTCACTGGGGATACGAAAGAAAAGAAGCGCAAAATTCACTGGGGAAGGAACCCGCTGGGGAAAACTTGCTGGGGAACAAAATCCACTGGGGAAGCACAACTTCAACAGGGAAAAGACAGAATGGAGACACGAGTCTCACTGAGGATAACCAGATGAGAAATTTCCTATAACGAAGAGTTCAAACGGGATCTTCAAGAAAAGGTTAGAAACAAGACCGGACGTGTCGGGGAAACTAGTACCCACTAGTTCTCCGAGACTCGACTGGAAAAGCAAAAGCTTCAACCGGGGAAACTGGTGATGACTAGAATAACAAATAGCTTCAAACAGTGTTAGTTTCCACTAGACTTACTGGGCAGGATGGTGATGACCAATCCAAAGTTCGGTTTCCAAAACGTGCTAAATATTACTAGACTTCCTGGGGATATGGTGACAACCAAATCGAAGTTCCAATTTCAATTGGGAATTCCCAAACAATATTGGTAAAACACAGGACTTCGGTTGGGGAAGTTGGTAACGATCAACTTGTAACAATTAGCTTTCAAGCAATGCCAGTAACTACTGGACTTAGAGGAGACTGGTGATGACCAAATCAGGATATACCAATAACAACTAATTCTGGATAATGCCAGTAACCACTAGACTTAAATGGAGAAATTGGTAACGACCGAGTCCTAGGAGACCAATGACCATTGGATTTTCACAGAGTTTGGTAACGACCAGACCAAAGTGGTGATAACAATCTGATTTAAGCGATGCCAATAATCATTGGACTTATGGTAACTGGTGATGGCCAAATCCATGGGTATACCAATAACAACTAGTACTGGATACTGCTAGTGAAAACTAGATTTTCCAAGCAATGCTAGTGACCACTAGACTTAGAAAGATTGGTAATAACCAAATTAAAAGCCACCAATAACAATTGGATCTGAAGGTAATACTAGTAACTACTAGATTCAAAAAGACTGGTAATAACCAAATCAAACAGGTACCAATAACTATTGGATTCCAGGCGATGCCAATAATTATTGGACTTTTTAGGGAATTTTGGTGACGACCAACTCAAGTACCAATGACCATTGGTTTTAGAAGGCAATACTAGTAACCACTAGATTTTTTAGCAAAGATTGGTGAAAACCGAATCAAAAGGACTCCAATGACGATTGGTTGGCTTTATAACAGAATCAGTGACGACTGGGTTTGGAAAATTGTTGGTGACGACCAAATCAAGATACCGAATATATCCCTGAATACCTTAGGAACAAAAACTAATACCCTCAATACATTAGGATACAGCAGAGACACAACCCTCAACACAATAGGATTGGGTGAAGACCCTCACTGCTTTAGGATCAAAATACATCCTCAATACATTAGGATATATAATACTCATGCAAATGTAACCACTTTAGCTTCTGGGAATTTTTGAACTCGGGATCCAAAGTATACATCTCCAAAGGTACACGACCTGTGCTCGGGATGGCAACAAACATCTTCCAAAGGTACAAAACCTGTGCTTGGACTGGCAACAAACATCTTCCAAAGGTACGAAACCTGAGCTTGGGATCAAACAATCTATCTCCAAAGGTACACAACCTGTGCTCGGGATAGAAACAAACCTCTTCCAAAGGTACAAAACTTGTGTTTGGAATTAAACAATACATCTCCAAAGGTACACAACCTGAGCTTGGGATCAAACAATCTATCTCCAAAGGTACACAACCTGTACTCGGGATAGAAACAAACCTCTTCCAAAGGTACAAAACCTGTGCTTGGAATTAAACAATACATCTCCAAAGGTACGAACCCTGAGCTTGGGATCAAACAATACATCTCCAAAGGTACACAACCTGAGCTTGGGATGGCAACAAACATCTTCCAAAGGTACAAAACCTGTGCTTGGACTGGCAACAAACATCTTCCAAAGGTACGAAACCTGAGCTTGGGATCAAACAATCTATCTCCAAAGGTACACAACCTGTGCTCGGGATAGAAACAAACCTCTTCCAAAGGTACAAAACCTGTGCTTGGAATTAAACAATACATCTCCAAAGGTACACAACCTGAGCTTGGGATCAAACAATCTATCTCCAAAGGTACACAACCTGTGCTCGGGATAGAAACAAACCTCTTCCAAAGGTACAAAACCTGTGCTTGGAATTAAACAATACATCTCCAAAGGTACACAACCTGAGCTTGGGATCAAACAATCTATCTCCAAAGGTACACAACCTGTGCTCGGGATAGAAACAAACCTCTTCCAAAGGTACGAAACCTGTGCTTGTAATTAAACAATACATCTCCAAAGGTACGAACCCTGAGCTTGGGATCAAACAATACATCTCCAAAGGTACACAACCTGAGCTTGGGATGGCAACAAACATCTTCCAAAGGTACAAAACTTGTGCTTGGACTGGCAAAAAACATCTTCCAAAGGTACGAAACCTTATCTTGGGATCAAACAATCTATCTCCAAAGGTACACAACCTGTGCTCGGGATAGAAACAAACCTCTTCCAAAGGTACAAAACCTGTGCTTGGAATTAAACAATACATCTCCAAAGGTACACAACCTGAGCTTGGGATCAAACAATCTATCTCCAAAGGTACACAACCTGTGCTCGGGATAGAAACAAACCTCTTCCAAAGGTACGAAACCTGTGCTTGGAATCAAACAATACATCTCCAAAGGTACGAAACCTGAGCTTAGGATGGAAATCATCGTGACTTAGTTTGGAATGATACATGACCAAATTGTTAGTATTCGTCGTCCATGGATTTTCATAATGCCAGTTACCAACGGGCCTTACTTGAAATATGATTGGTCACCACCAAATTACTTATACCAGTATCCACTGGATTTTCAAACAATTCTGGTTACAACTGTGCGTCGACATCCTTAAGATAAACTTCTCAAATGAGACTGCCATTTATCGTTGAGATGAAGGTTAAGATTGCCACTCACCGTTGAAGACGATTAAACTTCTCCGAAGAGACTGCCATTTATCGTTGAGGAAGATTAAACTTCTCCGAAGAGACTGCCATTTGTCGTTGAGAAAGGTTAAGCTTCTCTACATAGACTTCCATTTATCGTTGAGGACGATTAAACTTCTCCGAAGAGACTGCCATTTATCGTTGATGAAGGTTAAGCTTCTCTACAGAGACTGCCACTTACCACTAAAGATGATTAAACTTCTCCGAAGAGACTGCCATTTATCGTTGATGAAGGTTAAGCTTCTCCCAAGAGATTGCCACTCACCGTTGAAGACGATTAAACTTCTCCGAAGAGACTGCCATTTATCGTTGATGAAGGTTAAGCTTCTCCCAAGAGATTGCCACTCACCTGTTGATGAAGATTAAACTTCTCCGAAGAGACTGCCATTTATCGTTGATGAAGGTTAAGCTTCTCCCAAGAGATTGCCACTCACCTGTTGATGACGATTAAACTTCTCCGAAGAGACTGCCATTTATCGTTGAGGACGATTAAACTTCTCCGAAGAGACTGCCATTTATCATTGAGAAAGGTTAAGCTTCTCTACAGAGACTGCCACTTACCACTGAAGACGATTAAACTTCTCCGAAGAGACTGCCATTTATCGTTGAGAAAGGTTAAGCTTCTCTACAGAGACTGTCACTTACCACTGAAGACGATTAAACTTCTCCGAAGAGACTGCCATTTATCGTTGAGGACGATTAAACTTCTCCGAAGAGACTGCCATTTATCGTTGATGAAGGTTAAGCTTCTCTACAGAGACTGCCACTTACCACTGAAGACGATTAAACTTCTCCGAAGAGACTGCCATCTATCGATGAAGACGATAAGCTTCTTGTCAAAGATTGCCACTTATCTGTGAATACGATTAAACTTCTCCGAAGAGACTGCCATTTATCGCTGAAGACGATAAGCTTCTTGTCAAAGATTGCCACTTATCTGTGAATACGATTAAACTTCTCCGAAGAGACTGCCATTTATCGCTGAAGACGATAAGCTTCTTGTCAAAGATTGCCACTTATCTGTGAATACGATTAAACTTCTCCGAAGAGACTGCCATTTATCGCTGAAGACGATAAGCTTCTTGTCAAAGATTGCCACTTATCTGTATTACCATGTAAGATGTTCTTCTTGATAGATAGTGCAAAATAAATGCACATCTAGGTAGGTTCGGCGACCGACAGGGACCGAAGTTCAATCTAGGATCAAGCTAGAAAGAAACTTTCAAACAAGACTCCAACCATTGAGAAATGAACTCGAATGGGGACCCATCTTATCCAATCATGGAAAAAGATAACTGAAGCAACCATCATCCACGAGGATTAAACTCTGTGGGGAATTGATAAAGGATGGACATTTTATGCTTAAGGGCTGACAACTCTATTGGAGAGAGACAACATACCCATTCACCGAGGAGGGAATCAAAGTGAAACAGGAACAAGTGACAACCAGAGATAGAAAAAATGCACGGATGTTATGCATATGCTTTATGCCATGCTTATGTTTATGCTGACAAAATAGACAAAACAAAACTGGAGATGAAATAAGCATCTCGACACGGAGACCCAACCAAAATTGGACATCAAAGGGATGATCATGAAGAACAACAATTCCACTTCAAAGTTACAACCATCTCTGGGAGAGAGTAATCTACTTAGGACACAACATCATGACTTCACTTGGATTGCCATCATGAGTTTGAATTCTTTGTTGAAGGAAAATCACCAAGGGAAGTTCCAAGATCAACCGAAGTAACAACTTAATCAGAGAGCTGACAAAGGGTATCATGAGACCAAAACATTTATGCCCCATTGATAGTATAACAATCCTCTTTCAGTGAGCAACGGCTATTGCGACAAACAGTCTTTAACCTTTTCTGCCCCAGATTACATGGTCTGTGGGAAGAAACCATCGAGAGAACTAGCATAAAGATGCTTCAATGTCTTTAAACTCTTATAGAGAGAGATTTACAAATCTCGACGTGATTGCCCCAGTTTAACGGTGCTTGCACAACAAAGTCTCGGACTGTGGAAGTAACGACTGGGGAACAAACTTGCCCCTGCTAGCTGGTAACTGCAAAAGGTTTGCCCCAGACTAAACTGTTCATTGAGAGCTTCATTTGATCTTGACCTGGTTAGCTTTGATTAGCTGAACGTTGTAACAAATGATTAACAAATCCTTCAAATTGATTGCCCCAGGCTGAGCCTTTTTTATCAAGTCAATTTCCCTAGCTGGAAGCTTTTGTTGGGATTACTTTGACATTGGATTGTCTTGCACACAATGTTGTTCATTAAAAATTGGCAATTTTCAATGTAAAATTCATGCAATCTTTTGAAAACATTTTTTTTAATAAAACACACACGGCGGAGTGATCAAGTGATCAAAGTGAAAGTGATCCAATCATTTTACAAATGATGGATAAAGTGATGAACACATACAATCAAAGATCATTAGGAGTCAGGTTATCCAACCTTGCTGTAATATGCTTTCAAAACAACCTTACCTCAATTAGGTCTTTTAAGGGTTGTATCGTGGCTTGGTTCATGGTTCATGAAACAAAGGATAAAGGCTCAAAAGTTATTTGTCCCACCCACTCTCCATGATGAACTCCAATCCTACACTCAGTTAACTCAAACTATATATTCAGGTTCTTACAGGCTTAAGAATTGGACTGATGATAGTTGGTGATGGCTTACAAACCTAAGGTAGTCACAACTCCCTTACAGTATTTGATAGCTTTTTGCTATTTGAGGATTTTTAAGAGTGATAACTCTTATAGAATTCCTCTCTTTTGTTATCCCTGACTTTTGTCTAAACTGCTTTGTTCAAATATACAGTCAATGGGATGCCCCATTTTTGCCTAAGTCTCCTTCATAGGTTTCGACTTAGCGGGCTTTTTTTTTTCACTTTTCCTTTTTTTTCTTTTGGGAAAGGAGGTGACTACCTAGTTTAATGGATACGGTGAACCATCATCGTCTTTTATGTTAAAAAGCATCTTCGACACTTCCTTGTTGTGTGCGAAGGAAAACCTGAGTGCACCACCTTTATATGAAAAGTATCTTGTATGCACATATCTTTAAGTTAACCGAGGACTACCCGCCCCAGGTTTGAGATTTAAGGTTTTATTTTTTTTAAGAAAGAAAACTCCTACTTCTAGGCTCAAAGGGGTTGACGAGGGATTATCTTCCTTATTTCTCCAGTGTTTAGGGATTGAAACAATGCCTCACATCATCGGAAAAGTTAAATTGAAAGCATATCAACAGCAGTTATGGATATAATTTTCATCATCCTCCCCAATCTTTGCTTTAAACAACAGTTTAGTAAACAAAAGAAATTTTCTTGCATTTTTGGTATTTCATAACAATGAAAGAAAAAGAAAGAGTGAAACGAATGGACTTAATCAAAAGATGCACAAAAGTTTCATTAAATATTGCCAAATTCAAATAAACAACAGTTTACAAGCAACACAAATGCAAAGAAAACACAACAAAATGCTGAAACAGTCTACAGCTGCCAGCTTTAGGGAATTAAAATTGTTTAACAAAACAAATTTCAAATTTTAGGCCCATGCAGGGAAACACCTTCAACAACCACATGCTCCTTGTGATATAGAATTATGAGGGGTCTCACGGGTCCTTTGCCTTTAGATTCAGGAATCGCAGCACTGTCCTTTGATTTATCCTCCCGAGGTTTCAACAACTCTTGCAATCTTAGTTTAAAACCTTCACATTCTTCAACTAGGTGCCCTGTTGTTCCAGTATGATATCCATAATCCACTCTTGGATGGTCTTCCTCGAGGATCAAGCGTTTGTCAATGATTAGCTCTTGCACAAGATAACTCAATGTTATACATGCATCCAAGTTGTGTCCTTCGGCTCTTTTGTGAAATTCACAGTTTAGGTTTGCATTATGCCATGGTCCTGGCACCGGATTGGATAATCGTGGAGTCACTAGTGAGTTCTGAATCAGTAGCGGGTAAAGTTTGCTTAACGGTACTAGAGTTTGTCTACCGCAAGTCTTATCTTTCCTGACATGATCCTTCTTGTTCAATTTTCGGCTTTGAGAAGCTTGAAGAGGAACAAACACTGAATGTTGGGCGTACTGACGCGATTGATGGTTATTTCTTCGTTGATGCCGAGGATGTCCTTGAGTTGGAGGAACCATCAAAGATAAAGAATCCCTCGTTTCTCTGGACGCAACATGGTCAGAGTGACCCTCTTTCTTCATCATATTCTGCAATGTCTCAAGTACCCAATTCATCTGACACTTGAGAATTCTGATGTCCTCTTTCAGCATTTCCTGAGCTTTCAAAAGTCCTTCCATTGTTGCCTATTTGTGCTAGATATCCCCCTTATGATGTCAACGGAACATAGAATGAACCAAAAAAACCAATGCAACGAAGTATGATATGTAAAATGTTGATGCAAGTTCAAAAATGCAACTGGTTTTACAAAACCCAGAAGTTTGATTAGGTTAAAACCCTCATTTCATTGATCGTTGAAAAAGTTACAACTTTTAAAAATACTAGAGATCGACTGAGTTTTACAAAACTAGTTGTGACATGATATGCTTATGGTGATATGATGTGATGATGCACACATAACACAAAGACAGGTATTCACAAATACAAAGCATATACAAAGAAATCCTAGGCTCAAGATCAAAGCAAGGAGTCAAAGGTCTACCCATCCCCAAGGATTTGTACTATGGGTAAATTTGCACCTGCCGAACGGGTTCTACAGAGTTCCCAGAGTCATCAACCCATCTTTCGGATATTATCAATTTCCCAAATCACTTGGTAATCGATAATATTCTCAAGAGAATCTCGTCTGAGTGTAGTATCGCGTATCAACTATTTCGGAAATACTTCCTTATAGCCATCGCACTACGTCCTAATAAGTCCAAAGTGGGGTATAATGTATTCTAAAAGTCCACAGTGTCATAGGCTCCTTCGTTGAAAGTAGCATTGTTTTCACGAATACTCGATCAACGATACTAAACTTTCAAGAGGGCCTACACCGAGCGGTGGTTTCTCAAGTGAGCTTGGTCGGGAATCAACTCCCTATAAGCCTTCTTGAATATACCACCATCCTATCATAATTGCACTCGAGTCCTGGTATAGGACCGTCTCACCGCTCAAAGCACCCAATATCCAACATACAAATATATTGACAAATATACATGTTAAGCAAATATTTACAAATATAGCATACAATCAAACAAAATAGGCTAAACCCTCAAGTTAAGTAAGTTGTCCCCAGTGAAGTCGCCATTTCTGTTGCGGTGAGAATCGTGATACCAAGCTATTGATTAACTTGAATCTTAATTCTTAAATTCACAACCGGACTTTAATTTATCCAAAGGAAAGGTCTAAAGAGAGAAAGAACCTTTTTCGCGATGTAACAACAACGCTAAGAGATTCGGGGATCGGGGGTTGGTTATGCCTAGGGTAGGTGTTTCACATCCTAAACATCTGTAGTACTCTACAGGAACCTTTTGTTTGTTTGTATGCTAAGTTTGTTAAATATTTGCTAAGGTTTGGGTATTGGGTAAAAAGGTGAAGGTTATGATAGATGAAGACCTAAGATTGTTTCTAAGTTTGCTCGCAAAGACATCGCGTCCTCTGCCTACGTATCCTAACTAGGATAGAATCAGAGCAATCGTAGTTCACCTCACTAGGGTTGAAGAACGCTTGATTGCGATTAAGGTTCAAAGGGGAACAAACATAATAATGTTTGTGTAGAGTTTCACAAAACTCTCTATGTCTATGTTGTAACACTCAAAGGGGGAAGTAAGTGATCATATCCATGATCCTTACATAGAGTTAACAACTCTATCCTAGGGTTCTAGTTGTAAACACTCCTAGTGAGGGGGAAGGTTGCTCGTCAAGATATCGCATCTTGTGCCTACGTATTCTCATTGTCCAATGAGAAATCAGAGCGGTCGTAGTTCGGGCTCGAACTAAGGAATCAATTGGTTCTTTCCAGACCAAAAGAGGGGAAGGTTCTATCCAGACCTATGAGTTTATATCCTATTGGTTCTATCCAGACCAAAAAGGGGGTTAAGGATCTTTCGAGGCCTATGAGGGTATTGAGCTATCTATGACCCAAGGGTCAATAGAGAGACTTTCCATTGGAAGGGAGGAGATGAGGCAACTTGGATGAGAACTAAAAAAGTTCCATCACTTGGGGAAGAAATAATTAACAAAGTAATCAATACTTTAAACAAAAGGGGCATGGTTACAACCAAAGATCATGTATCTTAACAAAGATGAAAGCATATCTTAACAAAGATTAAAGGTATATCTTAACAAAGGTTGAAGGTAACAACCACATGTATCGATGACAATCAAATACAAGCAAATTAGTTTAACCTCATAATTTAGGAGGAAAGCAATATGAAATCATGGTAACAACCAAGGGATAGTACCCTAGCATGTTAACTAACATAGCATAAATGAGAATGAGTGAATATCATAACAAAAATGATCACGGTGAAAAAGAAATTCATCTGCATACGCGAGATAACGATCTCAATACAAAGGCAACTTACAAGCAAACAAAAGGCATTAAAATATGAACAAACATGGAATTAAAAAATATCACATGAAATTAGGCATCAAGACAAACACAATGCAAAAAGAATGGGTTCAAAATGATGAAAAATGGATGAGTTATGATTTTTTGAAGTTTGGATGAACAAAACATGAAAATCTAAATGATAAAAGGAATAAAATGCACATGGTAAGACAATGAATCAAACAAATTTGATTATTTAAACATGTTAACAAAATTTTAAGAATAATACAAGATCAATATCACAAGAAAAATCAAGTTACAAGTTGAAAATTTTCAAGATCATCATGGTAAAAAAAACAATCATGGTAACATGTGGAATGCAAGTGGAAAGTTCACATTTATGAGTTTTAGGTTTACCTCTTGAAGCAAGCTTAAGCAATAAGAAAACCAGAGATATTGAGAGCTCTTCCAAGATCTTGTTACATAAGTGTGGAAGTGACTTGGATAGCTTCAATACATCATACTTTATGTGTTTGAAGTGTTTCTAGAGTTGGAAGAAGTTTGGAAATGGTTTTGAAAGGTGTTTTTCAAAAGCAAATTTTGAGGGATTTTGGAAACTTAATGAGATTTTGTAAGAACTTGTGATTGTGTAAGGAATAAAGTTCTAGCTGGTTTCTAGAATGGAACTTGTGTGTTTTTGATGTAGGAAGTGAGTTCTATTTATAGCCAAAGGCCTTGGATCAAGGTATGGGCAAAAGTGTAGCAAATTGTCAATTTTAACCTTCCATCATGAAAATCTTTGAGTTTTCCAATGAAATCTTCACCTTTATCTTTAAGCCACTCTACTAAGATATTCCCCATACCCTATAGATTTTTTCATCATGCTTCATAGGATGGGAGGTGACTTGTAGAGTTAAAGTTGATGATTTGACAAGGGTAGCCACCTTTTTTCTCTTTCTTCACTATTCACTTTTACAACTTGCATTAAATAATGATTTCCTTTGATCTTTGGTCCATTTTCGTGGGAATTGATGTTAAACATGTTTATTAACAATGTAAACATCATAAATGAGGCTTAGTCTTTGATTAGCATCAATTTGGAGAGGTTTTGGAATCAAAAAAACTCATGTTGACCTGGTTTTGCCAATGTGAGTTTTTGCCAACTTGTGGACCTCGGTTCTCTCTAACCAGGAAGAGTTATGGAACCCACTTTTACTTTTTAGAAAGCCCCAATTAGGTACTAAAATATTTATGCTTGTGTTAGGAACTCATTCCCCTTGAAACTAGGTCAAAAACCCTTGTGTGGTTAAGGAGTTATGGCTTTGCCCTTTTTAAAACCTTAATTTCCCAACTTTTGCGATTACTCCCTAACCCTTGATCCAATGGTCATGAAACTTCATGGGTAGGTGTAATATGTCATTAGTACCATTTTTTATTCCCGTCTTGAGGTCAAATTCCTCATGAGTGAAGAGTTGACTTTTCGGTCAACCGTTCGATCAATCGGTGACTACCGAGTCGACTGTCGGTGATCTGGACATTCTGAGGACTTGAAACTCTTTGGATGGACTTTACTAAGCCATAGGTGTCGCTACTGCGAAAATCGGCGCCGGCTGACAGAAGAGTCGCCACCGTGCGTTATTTATCCCTCAGAGCGGGAAAGGAAACGCTCGAAGTAAACCTCGCAAAAACGGGGAAAAGGTATGGTCATCGCAACCATAGCCTGGGTTCGGGAGTCGGTTACGCAAGGGGAAGGTATTAGCACCCCTCACGTCCGTCGTACTCGACGGGATCCACGCTTGCTTGGGTTGTCTACTGGATGCAAAACAATCTTATCTACGGCTGCTAAATCTAAACGGAAGGGAATTGACTCGATAGAGCGTCGCACTCTATGCCTACGTATTCTCAAGAGAGAAAGTCAGAGTCAACGTAGTTCGGGACTACGGGGAAAATGGCTCGCCAGAACGTCGCGTCCTGTGCCTACGTACTTCCACGGGATGGAAGATCAGAGCCTTGCGTAGTTCAGACTAACTACGGCTAGACAAACATTCTCACACAGCAGTGAGAAAAACAACTGGCTTCACAGGGTCGGGAACCTATGGTCAAACTATGGCTGAGTCTCAAATGCACTTGGGCAAGAGAGAAAAAGGGTTTCAATTAGTCGTCAGCGGGAAAGTCTCGATCGCACAGCCGCGAGAGAACAACAGGTTAGTCGTTAGTGTGCTCGCTAGGATATCGCATCCTATGCCTACATATCTTCGTCTGGTACGAAGAATCAGAGCAGCTGTAGTTCGGCTACTATCGGACCACAGCTCAAATCTCGTTTTATTACTCATTCTGAAAAAATGGTTACAATGGGTACATGCTGAAAAACTCCTAAAAAGCTAGCCTATTCTATTCAATCTATCTTGACAAAATTAAATGGAAAATGGTCCCCTAACAAGTGGACCTCTAAAAACCATCCTCTAAAAAGGTGAAAATAAACTCCTATGAAAAGAATATCTATCCTAAAAATATTGAATCCACAAAGTAATATTTTTATACTCCTTTTTTCTAAATTTCAATATTTTCTCTATTTTTCCTTTCAATATCTATTTTTCTCAATTTCTTTTCTTTTCAATTTCTTTTTTTTGAATATTTCCTTTTTCACTTTTTCAACATATTCTTTTCAATATTAAAACCTAAAAAAAAAAAAAAGCAAAGGGGAGGGGTACATAATCAGTCAGGGGGTATAATCTAAAACACAATGGGCCCAGCCCACACAAAGAAACATCACACTAACTAAAACAGGGAGGGGGGCAGGAAGTGAAACGGGGGTGTGCAACAGTAACACGCAAATGTGAATGGGCTTGGGGCCCAACAACCAAACGGACACGCCCACTCTCTTCTCCCTCTCAGTTCATATTCTCAGAAAACCTAAGTCCTCTCTTCTCTCAAACTCACTGTTCACTTGCGAAACCTAATCGGCGCCGTAAACCTCTCATCGTCTCCATCTCACACTTCCGTTTCTCAATCTCACTGTCGTCTCCTCTCTCTCACACTTCCTCTCTCAGAATTCCATCCGTCTCAACTCATCACTCTCACAATATCTTTCTCTCCGTTTCTACCTCACTCAATACTTCATTTCTTCCTTGCTCCTGTTAACACAAAGACAAAACACATATTCGAAAATGAAATGAATAAGTAAAAATCTGGAGATCTCCGGGTGAACACATGAAGCATCAGTGAAATTTTTGACGAAGGCCTGAGGATGATTTCGTGAACCAGACGAAGCTCGATAGCAGTTTCTTGGAGGTTGCATGTGAAGCTCAACGGATGGAGATTGAGGAAGTTCGTTGAATGTGTGATGATTTCTGGAGAACGCGATGAACACGATGAAGATCTGATAGAACATGATGAAGATCTTGAAGAAGTTATTGATGAACGTTCTTGATGTTGGCGAATATGAAGATCAAGATCTTGAACAAGTTTTTGGAAAACTGATCGAAGGACTGACGTTGAATGTTCTTGAAGATTCATAAACCTGATGAAGAACTGATGACGATTCTGTTGAATTTCTGGAAGTATGGCGTTCATGGAGGGTTGATGATCTTGCTGAAGATCCAGAGCTGGATGAAGATTGAAGGTCCGGATGAATGAATGATCCGTTTCTGGAAAAGTCGTAAGAACAGTTGAGGATCCTGATGAATCGTTGAGTTTCTTGAAGATTTGATGAAGGAATCTGGAAAACTGCAAGAGCCGATGATGAACATTGATGAAGATTAATGAGGAATCTGATGAACGGAGAAGAAAGACGATTGGAGGAGAAGGAAATGGATGAAGATCGTTGTTGATGATGATGTTGATCAGAGGACGAAGACGAGAGGAGAGAGATGAAGGTTTAGAAAAATTCTGGAAAAAAATGATTTCCGGCGAAGTTTACGGCTGCCGGAGGTAGTTGGGGGCTGCCGGCGGTAGTTTGTTGCGGTGGTTGCATGGCCGCCGGCCATGCAACCGGTGAGGGCTAGGAGGAAGACAGGTGGCGCAGCTAGTGGGGTGGGTTACTGCATGCGTGCCAAGTGTTGGTGGAGAGTGATGAGAGGGTGAAACGTGTCCTGCATGCAGCAAAAAATGTGGGGCCTCCCTCTTGGGGACACGTGTGAGCTTGCCTTTTATATTGATGCTGCGCTGGAAAGATCTGGAAGCTTCCAGAAGAAGCTGGAAAAGCTGGGAAGAATCTGGACGTTTTCTGATATTCTGGACCTTATTTCACTGATTGGGCCTGCGAAAAATGGACTAAGCCCAACGAAAATGGCTTAAAAATCTGCACAAAAACTGGATTATGATATTAAAACAACTAATCAACACTTAATACCCTAACAACCATACTAATCAGAAAATTAAATCTAAATTTCTATTAAATCTAAACTTGATTAAATTTCTATTAAAATCTATAACAGAAAAATTAAAACCTATTTATTTTTAATAAGGAAAAATCTGGTCATTTATTATTATTATTTCTATTTAAATTCTATCTAAAAAATATACTAATATTCTAAAAAATCCTATATTATCTAAAAATATTAAAATCTATAAAAGATTTCTACAAAATGATTTAAAATCTATTTAAAGGAATTAAAAACCTATTAAATTCTAAAATGAATTTAAAAATCTATTTAATTCTATAAAATGCTAAAAAATTGATTTAAAAAGAATTAAAATATATCAAAAATCCTATTAAATCCTAAAAAATGATTTAAAAACTATTTAACCCTAAAAAAAAATCCTATAAAATCCAGAAAAATCATCACAATTCCCAGAGGGACAAAATAATCACCGAACGACACAAAAATAATCGGTAAAAATAAACGGGCACCGAAATATCCCAAAAATCGATCCTACTGATTAAAAACACCTGAAACACGAGACGGGAGCTGTGATCCCTGATAAAATCAAAACAAATGAACAATGCAATGTATGCGATATGCAGATGCGAATGCGGTTATGCGTCGAAACATCGAGCCAAATGCGAGACCCGGTTGGTCAAATTTTGGGGTGCAACAGCTGCCCCTATTCAAGCGACTTCGACCTGAATGGGTGAAGAGCGCTCAGCCTTCAAACATTCAAGGTAGATGACGGTTGAATACAAATGGAACCCTGAAATTTGCCAACCGCAAGAATATACTGCAAAACTGCTTGAGGAATAGCTTCCAATAAACTGAAGTTTGGTTGTCACGGCAACATCTGGTCAATTTTCTGATAAAATTTTCTTCTCCAAAACCTGTGTGACGCCACAAGTATTGAAATAATGCTTCATAAAGCAATCACTTTGATTCCCATCTCTCTCATGGGATCAAATCTGGTCAACTCACAGTTCATTGCGAACTTGAGGACAATTCTCCTGGGGAATTCTGAATGGAACTGCCTTGCACCTGTTTTGACAAAGGGGGCAGCTTCAGAAGTCTGATATATGTCAATCTCCTTGTTGTTGTTGTTGTTGTTGTTTTTTTCGATGCTGACGTAGCAACCAAATATGAAGAATCACTCCGCTGGGGAAGACGAGAAGCTGAACCACACAACTCTGCAGGTGAACAAATTCGAAATCCAATAGGTAACCATCTTGGTCTATGTTTCGACATGCGTATGCTTGAAATGATGCAATGCCCTATGTGACATGTAAATGCTATGCGTTTTATTTGAAAATGCAATGCCCTATATGACATGAATATGCTATATGCTTGTATAAACGCTATGACTATATATGCAAATGCTAATGCATGCTCGAGCCGCCAGAGAACACCAGGTCTGAAAACCACTTGGCAAAATAAATGCCGAAGATAACGTCAACTCTACTGGGGATGACCTGAAGTCACAGAACCATCTCAGCAAAATAAATGCTGGAAACGAGAAATCAAATCCACTGAGGATAACTGCCCTGCTGGAGAAATGAAAAGGCAACCCTGCTTGACAACTTCACTGGGGAAGGAAAGATAACTCTGCTCGGGGATGCTTTCTTCAAACCATTGGCAACTGATTGTACTCTGTGGGGATTGACCCAAACTGAGGTTGATTACGCGCAGCACACCGCTGGAAATGCTCCTACTATCAAGGATGTTAATCTTAATCTGCTGAAGATACTTCTGATCCTACTCTGATACGGGGTACAAGACAATCTCGACTCTTCCGGGGATAACAAGCAACTTTCATCTGCTGAAGAGTAACAATTCTGATTTGACAATATCCCCAAGGAATTCAAACATTACTCGGAGCACTGGCATTAATCGAGCTTCGTATCGGGGAACATGACGGCATGCGGGTCATTGGGAAATACTGTGTCAGATACCTTTAGGTTTTTTTTATTTTGCTTTTTTTCGGTTTAGAATAAACATGGATTATGTACACAGGAAAATACTAGACAAGAACTAGCATTCAAGGGTAGACTACCAGGCGAGAACTGATAGGAAAATAGGTTAGGAAAATTGATTTTTTGTGTTTTTTGAACATCAGACGAGCTGACTAGATAACAGACTAAGGTATAGACAACCAGGCGAGAACTGGCTGAAAGCTAACGTACACCAGGCGAGGACTGGTATAACACATAGGTTAAAACACACGAGAACTGATTATGCGATGACATGTACCAGGCGAGAACTGATACAACTCTTGAAGAAACGGTGACCAAACGAGAATTGGTTACCAATAAACTGCACCAGGACGGGAACTGCTGCTTACAATAAACTGCACCAGGACGGGAACTGATGCTTACAATAAACTGCACCAGGACGGGAACTGATGCTTACGGACGGGTGGGCCAGACGAGAACTGGTTACCGATTTGCCAGGCGAGAACTGGACTTTGGAAACTACTGGTTACTGACACGCAACAGGTTTAAACTGCAGGATAATGATCCAATGACAACAAGACCTTCTTATTTGAAAGGTTTTCGATAAGGGTATTGACATGATTCCCCGATACTCAACTCTGGCTGGAGATAAACAGAATGACTTGCCCTTGGTACACTCAGCTGGGGATAGAAAGACTGGCTTGCACAACTTGCCCCAGTACCATTCAACTTGCCCCAATCTAACTCTTGGGAATACCTGCTCCGAACACCTTGCTACGAGAATACTTCGAGAATACTTGCCCCGGTATCTGCATGACAAAAGAATTCAATCTCCAATTAAACACCTAACAACCCAGTTGATTTCAACATTCTCTGCAATGACTTGCCCCTGAATGAGCGATGAGCGACTCAACCTGATCTGATTATCCACCTGAAGTACTTGCTTTCAAATCTCAGCGCTCTGCATAATTGCCCCTGATTGGCTCCCGAGAAGACTCCCTCTGATCAACTGCTTTTCAAACACACTGCCCCTGCTCAACTGAAGCTTCGGGACTTGTCCTCAGACTGACTGATACTGAACTTACTGGAAGATAATGCCCCTGATTCATTGGGCTTCACAACATGCACCATTCTGGTTCAGACTGCTTGATTACTCAGTCCTATTTGATTACTCCCTGGTGGAATTTCTTTCATGCCAACTACTAACCTGCAATTAGAATCGGCTGTCTACGAATGGTAATCTTAATGCAATGCTCATGCAGATTCTGAAAAATTTGAGCTGTCCCTCATTTACATGCATATGATTGAAAGTGACGAATGAACCAAAGTTCAAACGCAGTGCTTACGTGGTCAGTGAAAATACAACAAGATATGACTAGCAAGTCAAGAAGGAGTCAGGTTACTCAACCTTATCGTAATGCGCTTCAGACTACCCTACCTCAATTAGGTCTTTTGAGGGTTGTATCGTGGTCGGGTTCACGGTTCGTGAAACAAAGGATATTCGGCTCAAATTTTGATTTGTTCCCACCCCGTCTACGTGATGTTCTCCGATCCTAAGATTCAGTTAACTTGGCACAAGCGCTCGCCTCTTCGAGAAGTATATTGAATGGTAAGAACCTACAGTTAAGGAATTCACAATGCTTTTCTTCCAGAGTGATAGTTACTCCTTCTTCGCTTTTGGTGTCTGTGTACACGACTTTGTGATTTGCTGGGGAAAATTTCTTTTTAATCCCTCTTTTTCATTCTTTTGGTTCCCTAATTTTTGCCTGGACTGACTCTTTTTGAGTTCTTTTCGATTTTTTCGATTTCTTTTGAAGTCCAGCGGGATGCCCTGATTTTTGCCTAAGTATTTAGCTTTCCAGCTCTTCTTTCTTTTTACTTAGCGGGCTTTCTTATTTTCTTTCTTTTGGAACAAAGTCGTGTGACACTGGTTGTCTTGATTGCTCCGAAAGGATTGTAACTGTCTCACTCCTGATTGGTGAGGTTTGATCTCTTGAAAGGTATCAACTGATTGGTCCTTGAAAGACAACACTCCTCTGTAAGACTTGAATGCTCGGTCAAGCTAACTGACAACTACCCTGCCCCGGGTTAAGATGTGAGGGTTTAAAAAGTCCGAAAAAACTTCTACTTCTCGGCTCGAAGTGGTTAACAAGGGACTAACTCCTTATATCTCCAGTGTTTGGGGAATTTGAAACAATGCCTTGTACGTCATCGGTACGGTCTTATCTGAAAGCATACAATCATTGGTTATGAGTTTCAGTTTCGTCATCCTCCCTCCTAACTTTGCTAGTCACAGCGAAAAAGTGGAGTGCAATAAATGCAAGTGTCAGTGCAATGCAATAAGTGAGCGACAGCGACATGATTAATTCAGAAAAATGCATAATCACTTTATTATTATCACCATTCAAAACATACAATGTTAAAAAGCAGGTAGTAACTAACAGAAAAAGAAACTACAGATGCAAATGATGTAAAAGCTTGAGAACTGCCACTGCTGAGGCGCCTGCCTGTCCGAACCACTGGCTTATGCTGGGGAATACCCTCTTGAGTCTATGAGCTTAGACAGCTGAGCGGTTAGGGATGAACAAACAGAAACCCTTCTCGAAAGGAAATGCGATCCTGATCAATCAACTGCTGTACCTTCGCCTGGAATGCTTTACAATCTTCCGTTGAATGCCCCGGAGAGCCGCCATGATAACCACACTGAACGTGGGGATTGTACCCAGGAGGGTAAGGTTCTGGAACTGGCTTAAGAGCTTTCGGCTCCACTAAAGACTTCTGGATCAAAGATGGTAGCAACTGGCTATACGGCATCGGCACTGGGTGAAAAGGAGCTTTCCTTCGTTCCAAATTGTTGCGAGGTTTGTTCTGGTTCTGACACTGATTCTGATAACCTCGGCCCCTAGTTCGCTGATTCGCAATGGAAGCGACATAAGATTCCTGATAGGGTGCCCCAGGCACGGCTGTCTGTTCAGTATAACAAGCCACGGGAGGTACTGATCTCTGATAAGATGATGAACCAACAAAATTCACTGATTCGCTTCGAGGATATTCAATCTTTGGCATGACTGAGTTGATCACAACTTCTTCTTCACTCTGATAGTCACAAGGGTATTCAGTTTCACCAGCTTGATCATATGAAGTAATCTGAATTTTCCCCATTCTTATGGAGTACTCAAGGCGTTCTCCTAATGCAACCACGTCAGAGAAACTTGCCGGAACTCCGAGCAATCTTTTGAAGTACGGATACTGTAGGGAATCCACAAACATGCTTGCCAGCTCTTGGTCTAACAGCGGGGGACGCACTTTAGCAGCAAATTCTCTCCATCTCTGAGCATACTTCCTGATAGGTTCATTGATCTCTTGAGACAACTCTTGCAAATGCATGCGATAAGGAGCAATGTCTAGGTTGTAATCGTACTGCTTCAGAAAAGCTCTGGCTAAATCCATCCATGACTGAATCTGATTCCTCTCTAACTGCATATACCACCTCAAAGATGCCCCAGTCAGACTATCTTGAAAGCAATGGATCATCAACTTATCATCTCGCGCGAACGCAGTCATTCTTCGACAGAACATCATCAAATGCAGCTTTGGACAGCTATCTCCTGTGTACTTCTCAAATTTCGGCACTTTGAATTTGTAAGGCAACACCAGGTCAGGAACCAAACACATGCCTACAGCATCTAGGTTGACAGCATCTTTGGCTTTCAAAGCTTTCATTTGCTCTTCCAACACTCGGACTCTTCTAGCTTCGTCAAGGGCTCTTGGATCTACCATCCCAGCTGCTGGAATATCTCTTCGGTAATTCATCACAGGGAAAGCAACACCTTGATTGGTAACAGGAGGAGGACGCTCATTCTGGGCAACAAACTGCTCATGTCGATCTTGGTTCTCAACAGAAGGCTGTACAACTTGGTCTGCAGCAACGTTGTTCACTTGCGGGAAGTCTTCCGTAGAGTCATACAGAGGGTTGGACGCCATAGTGAACCCTGTCAGGGTGTTAGGAGACTGGAAATTGCCTTCAGACATGGCTACCAATAATCTTCAGCTGACTTCAACACTTGATTCTGCTCAAATCTACTCAACCCCTAGGTAGGTCTTCTGACAATCAACAGCTGCTCAATCCAAACTCCGGGTAATCACCTTCAGGAAACAAAGGCTGGATCAGAACTCTGGCTAGCTGGAGGATGATATGCAATGCAACACTGATATGCATATGATATGCAAAATGCAGCAAACAATGGGACCACAGCCCCCACACAAAATCTGAATACTGCTGCGCTGCTGACGGAGACGCTCTCTGAAAAGAGGACCAGAATAACGGGTAGGTTGGAAGTCAAGTTTCCTGCATAAAAAACCCCCCCACTCACAGGTGTGGACCTATATCTGACAAGGTACGGCATCCTATGCGGTCGTCAGCGTCACAGACATTCAGAACTGACGATACGATTCCCAGAAGGAGTGGCATCATCGAATCCTGAAGAGGCCTCACTCAGCTAACTTCCAAATGATCGGTTCCCAGAGTCGACAATCCAACTAACCAGCAACCCACGCCAACCAAAGGAAGGGACAGGAGGCCAACCAGCAGAACCTCGTCTGAGTGTAGATTTCATGGGACACCAAAGCAAGGCAAAGCAAGCGGGCGCCCACTAATTTCTACTCTAATTCTAGGGTGCACTCCAAGCCCAGGTCCGGCTTCTCACTCAATATCATAGAACACCCGTAACACCCCAACAGCAACAGATAATATCGATAAATAGGCCCCAAACAAGCGCTAGGATTGACTCTCTCTTAGGGGACGTTGGATCCCACATGCATAAGAACTATCGCAGTCCTTAGCAGCCAGGGGACGTTGGATCCCCAGCAGAGTCGCCAGCTGTCGCTACTGCGAAAATCGGCGCCGGCTGACAGAAGAGTCGCCACCGTGCGTTATTTATCCCTCAGAGCGGGAAAGGAAACGCTCGAAGTAAACCTCGCAAAAACGGGGAAAAGGTATGGTCATCGCAACCATAGCCTGGGTTCGGGAGTCGGTTACGCAAGGGGAAGGTATTAGCACCCCTCACGTCCGTCGTACTCGACGGGATCCACGCTTGCTTGGGTTGTCTACTGGATGCAAAACAATCTTATCTACGGCTGCTAAATCTAAACGGAAGGGAATTGACTCGATAGAGCGTCGCACTCTATGCCTACGTATTCTCAAGAGAGAAAGTCAGAGTCAACGTAGTTCGGGACTACGGGGAAAATGGCTCGCCAGAACGTCGCGTCCTGTGCCTACGTACTTCCACGGGATGGAAGATCAGAGCCTTGCGTAGTTCAGACTAACTACGGCTAGACAAACATTCTCACACAGCAGTGAGAAAAACAACTGGCTTCACAGGGTCGGGAACCTATGGTCAAACTATGGCTGAGTCTCAAATGCACTTGGGCAAGAGAGAAAAAGGGTTTCAATTAGTCGTCAGCGGGAAAGTCTCGATCGCACAGCCGCGAGAGAACAACAGGTTAGTCGTTAGTGTGCTCGCTAGGATATCGCATCCTATGCCTACATATCTTCGTCTGGTACGAAGAATCAGAGCAGCTGTAGTTCGGCTACTATCGGACCACAGCTCAAATCTCGTTTTATTACTCATTCTGAAAAAATGGTTACAATGGGTACATGCTGAAAAACTCCTAAAAAGCTAGCCTATTCTATTCAATCTATCTTGACAAAATTAAATGGAAAATGGTCCCCTAACAAGTGGACCTCTAAAAACCATCCTCTAAAAAGGTGAAAATAAACTCCTATGAAAAGAATATCTATCCTAAAAATATTGAATCCACAAAGTAATATTTTTATACTCCTTTTTTCTAAATTTCAATATTTTCTCTATTTTTCCTTTCAATATCTATTTTTCTCAATTTCTTTTCTTTTCAATTTCTTTTTTTTGAATATTTCCTTTTTCACTTTTTCAACATATTCTTTTCAATATTAAAACCTAAAAAAAAAAAAAAGCAAAGGGGAGGGGTACATAATCAGTCAGGGGGTATAATCTAAAACACAATGGGCCCAGCCCACACAAAGAAACATCACACTAACTAAAACAGGGAGGGGGGCAGGAAGTGAAACGGGGGTGTGCAACAGTAACACGCAAATGTGAATGGGCTTGGGGCCCAACAACCAAACGGACACGCCCACTCTCTTCTCCCTCTCAGTTCATATTCTCAGAAAACCTAAGTCCTCTCTTCTCTCAAACTCACTGTTCACTTGCGAAACCTAATCGGCGCCGTAAACCTCTCATCGTCTCCATCTCACACTTCCGTTTCTCAATCTCACTGTCGTCTCCTCTCTCTCACACTTCCTCTCTCAGAATTCCATCCGTCTCAACTCATCACTCTCACAATATCTTTCTCTCCGTTTCTACCTCACTCAATACTTCATTTCTTCCTTGCTCCTGTTAACACAAAGACAAAACACATATTCGAAAATGAAATGAATAAGTAAAAATCTGGAGATCTCCGGGTGAACACATGAAGCATCAGTGAAATTTTTGACGAAGGCCTGAGGATGATTTCGTGAACCAGACGAAGCTCGATAGCAGTTTCTTGGAGGTTGCATGTGAAGCTCAACGGATGGAGATTGAGGAAGTTCGTTGAATGTGTGATGATTTCTGGAGAACGCGATGAACACGATGAAGATCTGATAGAACATGATGAAGATCTTGAAGAAGTTATTGATGAACGTTCTTGATGTTGGCGAATATGAAGATCAAGATCTTGAACAAGTTTTTGGAAAACTGATCGAAGGACTGACGTTGAATGTTCTTGAAGATTCATAAACCTGATGAAGAACTGATGAC
The DNA here is from genome assembly GCA_963859935.3 of Lathyrus sativus. Classification (NCBI taxonomy): domain Eukaryota; kingdom Viridiplantae; phylum Streptophyta; class Magnoliopsida; order Fabales; family Fabaceae; genus Lathyrus; species Lathyrus sativus. The sequence continues at coordinate 214,997,725 of OZ012735.1, read as the reverse complement.
GATTCTGTTGAATTTCTGGAAGTATGGCGTTCATGGAGGGTTGATGATCTTGCTGAAGATCCAGAGCTGGATGAAGATTGAAGGTCCGGATGAATGAATGATCCGTTTCTGGAAAAGTCGTAAGAACAGTTGAGGATCCTGATGAATCGTTGAGTTTCTTGAAGATTTGATGAAGGAATCTGGAAAACTGCAAGAGCCGATGATGAACATTGATGAAGATTAATGAGGAATCTGATGAACGGAGAAGAAAGACGATTGGAGGAGAAGGAAATGGATGAAGATCGTTGTTGATGATGATGTTGATCAGAGGACGAAGACGAGAGGAGAGAGATGAAGGTTTAGAAAAATTCTGGAAAAAAATGATTTCCGGCGAAGTTTACGGCTGCCGGAGGTAGTTGGGGGCTGCCGGCGGTAGTTTGTTGCGGTGGTTGCATGGCCGCCGGCCATGCAACCGGTGAGGGCTAGGAGGAAGACAGGTGGCGCAGCTAGTGGGGTGGGTTACTGCATGCGTGCCAAGTGTTGGTGGAGAGTGATGAGAGGGTGAAACGTGTCCTGCATGCAGCAAAAAATGTGGGGCCTCCCTCTTGGGGACACGTGTGAGCTTGCCTTTTATATTGATGCTGCGCTGGAAAGATCTGGAAGCTTCCAGAAGAAGCTGGAAAAGCTGGGAAGAATCTGGACGTTTTCTGATATTCTGGACCTTATTTCACTGATTGGGCCTGCGAAAAATGGACTAAGCCCAACGAAAATGGCTTAAAAATCTGCACAAAAACTGGATTATGATATTAAAACAACTAATCAACACTTAATACCCTAACAACCATACTAATCAGAAAATTAAATCTAAATTTCTATTAAATCTAAACTTGATTAAATTTCTATTAAAATCTATAACAGAAAAATTAAAACCTATTTATTTTTAATAAGGAAAAATCTGGTCATTTATTATTATTATTTCTATTTAAATTCTATCTAAAAAATATACTAATATTCTAAAAAATCCTATATTATCTAAAAATATTAAAATCTATAAAAGATTTCTACAAAATGATTTAAAATCTATTTAAAGGAATTAAAAACCTATTAAATTCTAAAATGAATTTAAAAATCTATTTAATTCTATAAAATGCTAAAAAATTGATTTAAAAAGAATTAAAATATATCAAAAATCCTATTAAATCCTAAAAAATGATTTAAAAACTATTTAACCCTAAAAAAAAATCCTATAAAATCCAGAAAAATCATCACAATTCCCAGAGGGACAAAATAATCACCGAACGACACAAAAATAATCGGTAAAAATAAACGGGCACCGAAATATCCCAAAAATCGATCCTACTGATTAAAAACACCTGAAACACGAGACGGGAGCTGTGATCCCTGATAAAATCAAAACAAATGAACAATGCAATGTATGCGATATGCAGATGCGAATGCGGTTATGCGTCGAAACATCGAGCCAAATGCGAGACCCGGTTGGTCAAATTTTGGGGTGCAACAATAGGAACTTAATGGACCTTAATCCCACCATTGAAACACTTTTTAAACCAAAATTCAAACTACAATTGACTTTTCCTGATCGAAAACCCTAATCGGGCGTCTTGAACTGCACTGTTCTCAATTCTTGGGTGACCACCTCAAATTGAATTCATACTTGATCCAATGGAGTATATTTGATCTTGTGGAGACTTATTTGAAGTTGAATCAATCCAAAACATTGATTGGTCAGACCATTGAAATCCCGATTTTGACGGTACGGAACCCTAATTCATCTGCATCTTAACAAAGATAAACTGGAAATGGGTTAAGGTTAGTTAATCAACTGAATATGATCCTAAAATGATGATGAGGATCTAAGGGGTCAAAATTTGGGGTGCAACAGTTATAAGCAGAAGAACGCCTCTGATAGGGATAAAGGACTTGCAACTCCGTTAGTTTTTACTAGTGGGGGCCATCTCGTTGATGGTCAAGTCACATTTCTGGAAGCTGAAGGCGAAGGTCATGAAGAATTATGCATGGTGTACCCTAGGGCACCCAACCAGACATTGAACAACTGGAGAATCGTTGAAATTCTCGAAGTTACTCTAATAGACGAGTAATTCCTTGTTTTTTGTTTTTACCTAAAAAAATCCTATGCTCTGCCCAAGGAATATGGATCATGTTGTAGGGCTTTTTGCTTTTAAAGCACAAACTTATCATTAATAAACGAATTTTGCATCCAATGGCGCTCCTTTTCTTTCATTTTTACTTTTTGCACATAAAAATATTTTTGAAAGGCAATGTTTTTGTTTTCTTCTTTTTCATTTTTCTTAAAATAAAAGCATGAAATCATTCACCGTGCAGATCTTCCCCTATTCATGTTGATAACGATCCTGCTATGGTCCGATATGACTTTGATAATCTAATTTACCATGCTGACGAAGACTACGAGGAAGATTGTGATCTCCTAGAAGAGTTGGCTAGGCTGTTAAAGCAAGAGTCAAAGGTCTTTCAACCATATCAAGAAGATATTGAAGTCATCAACATAGGAATGAAAGAGGATGCCAAGGAGATCAAGATAGGTGCTGCCTTGGGAGTAGAGATTAAAAAATAGTTGGTCACATTGCTGCAGAAGTATGTTGACGTATTTTCTTGGTCCTACAAAGATATGCCCGATTTGGATGAAGACATTGTGGTGAACAAGCTACCCCTCAAATAAGATTTCCCGCCAGTGAAGCAAAACTTGAGAAGAACAAAGCTAGAAATGCCCTTCGAGATCAAAGAGGAAGTTCGGAAGCAACTAGACGCTGGTTTCCTGGCAGTATCTAGTTATTCGTAATAGGTAGCGAATATTGTCCCAGTATAAAATAAAGATGGGAAGGTGTGAATGTGTGTTGATTACAGGGACCTCAACAGAGCAAGTCCAAAAGACGATTTTCCCCTGCCACACATTGATGTGTCAGTGGATAATACAGCCCAATTCTTTGTCTTCTCTTTCATGGATGGGTTTTCTGGCTATAACCAGATCAAAATGGCACCAGAAGATATGGAAAAGACAACCTTCATCCCCCCATGGGGAACCTTCTGTTATAAGGTCATGCCATTTGGACTTAAGAACGCAGGCGCGATATATCAGCGGGCTATTGTCACTCTTTTTCATGATATGATACATAAAGAGATTGAATGCTATGTAGATGATATGATCGCAAAATCCAAGACTGAGTATGAACACTTCCTTCATTTGGAAAAGATTTTTGCGAGACTAAGAAAATTCAAGCTGAGATTAAATCCCAACAAATGCACTTTTGGTGTAAGATCTAGTAAACGGCTAGGTTTTATTGTAAGCTAAAAGGGGATTGAAGTCAACCCAGATAAAGTCAAATATATCCAAGACATGTCAGCGCCTAAAACCGAAAAGGAAGTCTGAGGTTTCCTCAGGATATTGAATTACATTTCCATATTCATATCTCCTCTAACAGCCACTTGTGAACCCATTTTCAAACTGCTTAGAAAAGATCAAGTTGTTGTGTGGAACGACAATTGTCAGAAAGCCTTTGAGAAAATAAAAGACTATCTGCAAGAACCACCTATCTTGATGCCTCCAGTACCCGGGCGACCTATGATCATGTACTTAATTATGCTAGAAGGCTCCATGGGATGTGTGTTGGGTCAGCATGATGAAACAGGTAGGAAGGAGCATGCAATCTACTACCTCAGCAAGAAATTTAATAACTGTGAATCGAGATACTCAATGCTCGAGAAGACGTGTTATGCCTTGGCTTGGGTAGCAAAGCGCTTAAGGAAATATATGCTTACTCATACAACTCTACTGACTTCCAAGATGGATCCTGTCAAATACATATTCGAGAAGCCTGCTCTCACCGGACGAGTGGCTCGTTGGCAAATGGTACTGACAGAGTACAACATCCAGTATGTCACGTAGAAGGCTATCAAAGGGAGTGTGTTATCTGACTATCTTGCCCACCAACCTGTGGATGACTACCAATCCATGCGCTTCAATTTTCCTGACGAAGACGTCATGTTTTCCAGAGACTATACAACACTAGGCCCAAACGACGGACCCGAATCAGGATCGCGATGGACGCTCGTTTTCAATGGTACCGCAAATGCTAAAGGCTGTGGAATTGGGACAATCATTACTTGCCCAACTGGATTTCATCTACCGTTCACTGTCAGCTTGTGTTTCAAGTGTACTAATAATATGGCCGAGTACGAAGCTTGTATCTTCGAGATTGAAGCTGCTATTGATAATAGGATCAAGATTCTAGAAGTCTATGGAGATTTTGCGCTTGTCATATGCCAAATTAAAGGAGAATACGAAACACTAGATGTCAATTTTATTCCTTACAGAGATCATGTCTTGAAACTAATCCCATACTTTGATGAGATCACTTTTCATCATATCCCCAAAACAGAAAACCAATTGGCAGATGCTCTAGTAACATTAACATCCATGTTAAAAGTCAAGTGGAAGAATGAGGCACCGTCCATCCATTTAGAATACCTTGACGAACCTGCTTATTTCCTGGCGACCGATACCGCAGAGCTCAAAGTTGACGATCATCCTTGGTTCTACGATATCAAGTGGTACCTAGAAACACAGGAATATCTAGAGGGCATAACCATCATTGACAAGAAATATCTTAGGAAGCTCTCGTCAAAATTCTTCCTCAGTAGTGATGTGTTATATAAACGGAATTATGATTCGGTTCTTCCTCAACAGAGCGTATCATAAATGAAGTGCATGAAGGGTCTTTTGGAACACACGCTAGTGGTCACACCATGGTTAAGAAGATCTTGAGGGCATGATACTACTGGATGACAGTGGAAACAGACTGCTATCCCCATGTCCAGACATGTCACAAGTTCCAGATTTACGCAGACAAAGTTCACGCTTCACCACTTCCTTTAAATGTGTTGACTTCGCCTTGGCCTTTTCCCATGTGGGGCATAGATGTAATTGGACGTATCGAGCCAACCACCTCCAACGGACATCGTTTCATCTTAGTGCTCATCGACTACTTCGCCAAATGGGTGTAAGTTGTATCTTATGTCAATGTCACTAAGCAAGTGGTAACTCGCTTCATTAAGAAAGAAATCATTTGTCTGTATGGAGTTCCAAATAAGATCATTACTGATAATGGTTCAAACCTCAATAATAAGATGATGAAGGAGTTGTGTGAAAGCTTCAAGATTGAACACCACAACTCGACGTTATATCGTTCCAAAATGAATGGAGTTGTGGAGGCTGCAAATAAAAACATCAAGAAGATTGTCTAGAAGATGGTAGAAACTTATAAAGACTGGCATGAGATATTGTCATTTGCCCTGCATGGCTACCTCACCTCAATACGTACTTCAACTAGGGCAACCCCGTTTTCTCTCGTATATGGCATGGAAGCGGTACAACCTATTGAAGTAGAGCTTCCCTCTCTGAGGGTTTTAGCAGACGTCAAGCTAGACGAAGCTGAGTGGGTACAAGCAAGGCTTGACCAACTTAATCTCGTTGACTAGAAGCGCATGACGACCATCTGCCATGGTCAATGAAACTCGGGTATGCAGATCTCATATGTCCTAACAGATGCAAAGGACATTGATCTCTGCTGAAACAAAACAAGGATAGAACATGACCAATTTAAATTACTTTAAATTGTACCAATGTCATGACCAATGTCATGACGTCTGTTATAACATCAGCAGACAGACAGACTATTTATCTAACCATTTAAATTGTACAGAATTGTAAATGCTGAAAGATAAATAGCATAATGAATTATTTACCCAGTTCGGTGCAACCTCACCTACATCTGGGGACTACCAAGAAAGGAAGGAAATTCACTATTAGCATAATCAATTCAGAGCTAAACTCCCCCATTTACAACTCCTCACTTAATCTCTACACAATGCAATTTCTGCCTAGAATCCATTAGACAAGAGACCCCGCTCACTCCCCCTCAATCACCGCAGTGATAATCAATTCAATACAAAAGACAGACTTTAGAAGACACTCTTCAAAGTCACAATACTTGATTTTTCTTTACAGCTTCAATCAAGGACAATACACTCTTGCTTACAAGCTTTGAGTGAACAATTTACAATTAAAAATAAGACCTACCAGTCTAAACATGTCTACCACGATGCATCCAAAGATACAAAGGGTGAATTAGAAAGTCATACACACAAGACTATCAAAACCCCTAAACCTTTATTTTACACTCAAGTTTTTCTTGACGTGAGTGCTTAATTTCCTTTACTTCTGCGCCTCCTTAAATAGAAATGCAGACTGGGCTTGGGCTGGTCAAAAGTAACAAACATTAGGTTTAACCAAGTTAAACCACTTTCCATAATTCAAGGTGCTATCAAATAGGTCATAGGCGTTTAATGATAAGCTCAGCACTGCCTAGAATCTCGTCTGAGATAACTAGGGAACCCTAATAAGTCTCCTGAAATCTAGCCTGAGTTAACTCATGCAATATAACAGAAAACCAACATGCCTACTGTGCATGTCAGCTACCTGATGTCATGACATTCAGTATGACATCCAATTCACTTTGTGCTAGCTGACTAAACTTACCCTGCAGAGCACTTCTGCAGAATCTTCTTCATAATAGTAGAAACAAATGTTTTATAGTTTCCTAAAAAGTATCAAAGATCCTTTTTTATAAACACCAATTAGATCTGCACTTTATTCCTAATGAATCACTTTGACCTGCACACACTGATGAAATATGTCCAACAGGATCTCATCAAACCAAAACCCCTCTGTCAAGAGATATAAAATAGCAGCTCCTGTTGTACCAGACAGTGATGTCATAACATTCAGTATGACATCCAATTAAAACACATGACAGAAGTATTGTCATAACAGGTACAGCGATGTCATGACATTGGCAATGACATCAGTGCAGAATCATGTTTTACTAAAATTTAGCCAATCATAGAATCATGGAACTAACAATCTCCCCCTTTGGTAAATTTTGGCTAAAACAACAAAACAACTTATCAGGGCATTAGTAGTAGTTTTCTCAAAAATATCCAGCCTCTCAAACTATCATGTTCCCCCTTACCAGTTGCAACTACACAATACTACTCTTTCCTTAGCAGTAGCAACAACACTTTACTCCCCCTTGGTTTAGTCAAAAATTAACAAAAATTGGAGTAAATGTACATACATCTGCTCATAACACATCAAACAGAATCAGAAACATCATGCTTCAAAGCAAGACTTAGTTGTCCACCTACACATGGTGTTCAAACATCCAGTTATCTCACATCTCCCAAGTGATACACACATGGCTTGATCCTGATCAATATGACGACTGCCTCACTACAACAACAATCCATGGACAATCCTTAAACACATCTGAACACTAGATTTCAACTCATCCCCTGCTGAACTCACTCAAACACAGTAAACTTAATCCTGATTTGTACAGATCCAGATACCATAGCTCCTTGAGAATATATCCTCCACAGTATCAACTCCACATGGCTTTACCCCACGAACATTGTCATTGAGTCTTGAGTTCTTGCCTTGTCTGAAGCTGCACCTTCAGAAGTGATACTTTTGACATCACCAATTAAAGGATAATCAATTAAATACTTGCCAAGTAGAAATTGATTTTAAATCCCCAATTTGAGACACAAAAATATTCTGTAGAGAAAAATAAATTCTCCCAGACAAAAACCAATGTTGTTTCCTAGGTCATTCATAAGGAGTAAGCACAGTCCTAGTTCAGACCAACACAAGTAATGCAGCTACACATCATACAAGTACACAACTCCCCCTATCATGCATAATAAGCACTCCCCCTAAAAGAGAGAACCCAAACACGTGAAGAATCACTGCAACTTTACACCCCTTGATTCACAAACCACACTAGAACAAGTATCAGAAGTAGTTGCAGGATAGACATAGCTTTCTATGAGATTCCTCAGATTTCAGCTTTGAAAGACAAAAAAAATTCCAAGATGTCAGAGTGAATGTCTTTCCTTATGCACAAGATCAAGGCTGATGGTGTCTTGATCTTCATCTTCACCTGTCAAACAAGACAAAACACTTGGATAGAGGCTCAAAACCCTGGTTTGATCCATTGATACCCAATGACAGAATAAAATATATTGTCATGTTCACCCTGAGCTAGAGCAGTAACATAATGTCACAACATCTTGTCTGACATTCCATCCTCACAGAGTCATACAATCACAAACTGCTTGACATCACAAACAATCTTGAACAGCAACTGTACTATTGCAGCAACAGATCCTAGAAGTATAACTCTCCATATCAAGGATAACTAGTGCTCTTTTTTCAGAAGCACGTGAATGGAAAACATAAGACTCGTCTTCATGTCTTCAAGAGCTCACTCTTTGTTCAACACACCTGTTGAACGCATTCACTTACTGCTTGAACCATAGGTAACTAGTACACCCATCAGACATAAACTCTCCCCCTATCTTCTATAAGAGCTGCACCTTACAGCAAGAAACACCCAAGATCACCACAGTATCTCAAGAACAACCCCATGCTCATACAGTGAGAAGGTACCAAACGCTCCACTTCTTACTAGAGTTACCACTTCTCCACAAGACTTCTGGCCTGAGTCAGAGAACAAGATAGACACCCCATAATCCAAGGTATTCCTTCCTCATCATTCTCCCATATGATAAGTTAGAACACTTCTGGTTTAACTGGTGCATACTCACTTCCATATAACTCATCATAGTCCAGATTTTCATGCAATGAGATATTCCAGTCTTGTATAATACTTTCACACCATACTCCAAGACAGTCCCTTTACCTCATCATTCTCCCGTATGACAAGATAGAGTACTTCTTAGTCAGAATGTGAATCACAAGTTCCACAACATATCTTCAAGTCCTTCTCCAAGTAAAAACAAGCCAGATGATACATATCAAAGACTCAACATCCAATGGTTCTTTATATGCTCACAACTAGACTTACTACTGCCTAGTAATCCAACTGATGATCTTCAGAGAGCACAACTCCACCAGCTTGATCAAAAACATCTCCAAAAGAAGGTAATCTTCCATAAAAAACTTAGGGCTTCTACCATAAGCACCACTAGATGAACAGAATCAGAACCTCCTTTGGTGTTCAACAACTACCCTTCTGCACAAGAGTAATTTTCTCCAAGCACACTACTTAAATAACCAAATTCCACTGTTTGGTTACTCAGCATCTTTCAGAGCTCTAGAAGGTCTTCTGATCCACCAAGAAAACTTGATCTTCAAGTTACATATCCTACTTGCTCCATAGCAAGGCACTTGGATACACCAAGACTTGGACCTAAAGTTTATGCTTGATGTCACAACATCTGATCAGACATCCTGTGGTGAAATCAGTTCTCAACTTAGAAGAACCTCATCACTCTATCAGAATAAGAGTACATAGACTTGACTTTGAGTAGATAACCTTTATTCTGATTTATTGAAACACAACAAATACTTTGAAATGCATTTGCTTCAAAATATCCTCTTTAGATAAATCAAACATGCCAAGGCTTGATTCTTTAGAGAAGAAGGATCACAAAAAATCTTTACAAAAGGAATCCCGCTTTCCTTAAGTAGAGACTTCTTCAGAAAGTCAGAGATAACTGCCACTTATCATTGACCTCCAAGATGAGCAAGGTCACATGCTCATATGTACTAAGATCATAAATAAACTGACCCAAGCAGTGCCATCACCAACACCATATTCTAGACAAGTTTCTTGCCAGGAAACTTTCTAGATAAATATCAGATGCTTCTAGTAGAGACTAGAACACACTTGTTGCACTCCAATAAACTGATCCAAGAAAAATGTCTTCATCTTTACTTCCACCAGCACTACATTCTAGCCTTAGTTTCTTGCCAGGAAACTTACTAGAATAAAGACAGATCATACCACACATGCGTATGGTACCAAGATCATCAACTATATCTCCTTTGATCTAGTGATTCACTCCTTGAATCAACAGAATTCTGCACAATCTCTACTGATGGAATGTCTCAACATCTGGTTGAACATCAGACCTAAAAGTAGACCAAACAAATTAGGGGCCTGACACTAGTGCAACAACTGATGAGAAACCTTGATCATCAACTAAGGATAATCCATTAAATATTTGAGAATATATCAAATAGCAATGAATCTTAAATCCTTATAATAAATCCTTCTTTAAACTTCATGGATAACCAATTAAGTATGTGTGTATTCCACAAATAGCAATTGATCTTAAATCCACACAACTTGTTGAGAAGACCATCTGATAGATATTTACACTGCAGTAATACCAAAAGTATTCCTTAGTATAAGTATCTCTAATGTTGAAACGTCAAGGTTGACACCCTTGACTCGACTTGCCTATGACTTCCTCTTGCTAATAGAGTTCTTGCAAAGCATGATGGTGAAAATAAATCACCTCCCATTATACCATCTGTCAGCACCAGAGATCTTCAGAAATCCATTTACAGCATGAGAACCAGACTATCTTTCTGAAAGAGCTCTTCTCTTCAAATTTACTTCAAGGTACATGATAAAACCAATCTTCCAAGTATGAAGTCAGCAATGACATATATCAACAACTAGCTCTCTTCATTCCATTGCTCCTGACGTTGGAATGACTAGAGCTTTTAGAAATGTTGATATCATTGTTCTTCCATCAGAAAAGTATGCAGCGGAACCACCAAAAGAACATCTTCAACATGCCATAAACAAGATGCCAGAACATCTTATGGGACAACATACAGAAGTAACCACTCCTCCTGCAGTTTTTGCACAACAGCTGATACACAAAATTCTTCAGCAGTCCAAACATTTAACAAGATCAATAAGACAACTACAACTTCTCCTTGCTCAAACCACCAGAAACTATGTCCCATGATCTCATCCAGAACAGACAGGATGCCTGCTCTGATACCAATTGAAATTCTGGTATGCAAATCTCATATGTCCTAAGAGATGCAAATAACATTGATCTCTGCTGAAATAGAACAAGGACAGAACATGACCAATTTAAATTACTTTAAATTGTACCAATGTCATGACGTCTGTTGTAACATCAGCAGACAGACAAACTATTTATCTAACCATTTAAATTGTGCAGAATTGTAAATGTTGAAAGATAAATAACACAATGAATTGTTTACCCAGTTCGGTTCAACCTCACCTACATCTGGGGGCTACCAAGCCAGGAAGGAAATTCACTATTAGCATAATCAATTCAGAGCTAAAATCTCTCGTTTACAACTCCTCACTTAATCTCTATCCAATGCAATTTATGCCTAGTGTAACACCCCCTTCTATACCCCAAATAAATGCATATAAAACAATTAAGCACATATAAATTATTAGAGTAAAAAGGTTTTATAATAAGGTATAAAAGAAGAATGCCACAATTTCACCAATAAAACTCTTTCACATTTTTCTCCACAAGATATGTAACATTTTCAAAATTAAGCGGAAGATCAAATCATTTAATCGTTTCCAAAATATTAATTCAAATGCACATAAGTCATCCAGATTAATACATCATATCAGTTAGATTACAAAACCACATCAGCTGATACATCGCAATGTATCACAAAAGAATGACCATACTAGTCTAACTACCCGGTGTTACATATTAGAGCAGCCGACTCAAAAGAATGAAGACTAACTTCACAAAAGGACTCCAGCATCCTAATCTGCAATGCCTCATAGAGCATTATAAAACAGCAGAAGGGTGAGAAATATAACCATAATAATCAAAGCATAAGATTATATATATATATATAGGTAATCATATAACACTTATTCACATTTCTCACCACACTTCATTCTCATAATCATAGTTATATCGCGTTCACATATATCAACATTATGAACATTCACAAGCACATCCCTTCATGCTTAATTTCACAATCATTCACAAGCACATTTATACAACAACAATATTATGCAATGTGACTCAACATATCCAATGCAACTCAATGTTATGCGGTACCGACATTAGTTATCTTTTTTCGGTTTTTCACTCTAAACCGGGTCCACCCTTCTAGATCGATAACTTGTTATCATTTTTCGATTTTTACTTTAAACCGGGTCCACCCTTCTAGACCGATAACAGCCAAGCCCGTCCCCTAGGCTTCAAACCCACCCTTCTAGGTTTGGGATAAGCCACTAGTTTCCATGAAACTAACAGACATTGCCTCTTGACTGAATGATGCATGTACAATCAACCAATCACAATAAATGCACTTAAGACCGTTCCCGCGTCTTAATCCCATGCATTCGAATAATTCACCCCTTCGAGAATTTCATCATGATTGCACATACAACATATATCAAACATTTATCAATGTATTCATTTCACACATCATCATCATCATACTCAACAACAATGCACACATACCACATATGTTCCCATGCATTTCCACAACAATCGCATATAAATATGCACTCACAATTCATTAAACAATACACATACATTCATCATTGTATTCACATGTATTTCTATTTATCATAATTAATGCGCATCGCATATCAACTAGGATTCACGCCCGGAGGCTACCCACACCACACATCATCACAATAAATCATATCTACATCATATCATAAGAATATCAATCTATGTGAAACCACCAAACTATCACCACATGAGCAACACAGCAAAAGAGAAATGCTGTCAAATTCGCCTTCATTCGCCTGGCGAACCCTCGCAGCGAACCTTCGCCTGGCCTTCGCCTGGCGAACTCTCTCAGCGAACACTCGCTAGGCTTCGCCTGGCGAGACTTCCCAGCGAGCCCAAGTCAGTAGCTACTGACTTCATTCGCCACCATTCGCCAGCACCTTCGCTGGGCGAACCTTCGCTATCCACCTTCGCTTGGCGAACTCGCCAGCGAAGTCCACTGGGATTTAATCATAATTATTCGCCAGCATTCGCTAGACTTCGCCTGGCGAAGCTTCGCCTTCGCTCGCCTGGCGAGAGCCAGCGAACCTGCGCAGAACAGAACCCTATTCTGTTCCTCCTCCACAATCCACCATCATCCAACTTCTTGAACACCAAAACCAATACAAATAGCATCAATACATGTTACCCGACTATTCTACGGCATTATTACTCAGTTCCAACCGATTAAATCATCAATCTACCGATTAATCCAACATTTGCCCTAATTGGAAAGTGATGAAAACTCTACCAAAACCCCAACCCAACATACATAACATCATGCAATGATCAAATAGAAACATTTCTCACCCTTACCTCGATTAATCGGAGCTTCGATGTTGGTTCTTGATGATTTCCACTTTTCCTCTTCTTCTCCTCTCTTTCTCTTCTTTCTTCTTTCTTTCCTCTTTCTCTCCAAATGTTTTCTATCTTTCTTTTCTTTTCTTTCTCTCTTATATATTCCTTTTATTTTCTTTCCTTCCAATTCCTTCTTAATTTTCTATCCATACCAATTTCCTTTCAATTCTCTATTAATTCCAATTAATAAAAATTAATTCCAATATTAACATAAAATCCCACTAAATCAATTAATTACTACAATTAATTATTTAATGAAATTTGGGTTGTTACAACCCTCCCCCACTTAGGAATTTTCGTCCTCGAAAATGTTACCTGATTCAAACAGTTCTGGATAAGACTTCTTCATCCGACTCTCAAGCTCCCAAGTAACATTTCCACCAGTCGGTCCTCCCCAAGCGACCTTCACTAAAGCAATCTCTTTACCTCGAAGTTGCTTCAATTTCCGATCCTCTATCCGCATAGGTGATGTCTCAACAGTCAGGTTATCTCTCACCTGCACATCATCTATTTGGACTACATGAGACGGATCCGCAATGTATTTCCTCAACTGAGATACATGGAATACGTCGTGAAGATTAGCAAGCGACGGTGGTAAAGCCACACGATAGGCCACTTCTCCTATCCTTTGCAAAATCTGATAAGGACCAGTGAAACGCGGCGACAACTTGCGCGACTTCAGTGCCCTACCAACACCTGTCATCGGAGTGACTCGAAGGAACACATGATCTCCCTCTTGAAATTCAAGTGCCTTCCTCCTCTTGTCATAATAACTCTTCTGACGACTCTGAGTAATTCTCATCTTCTCTTGAATCATCTTGATCTTATCAGTAGTCTGTTGAACTAACTCGGGTCCAACAACAGAACTCTCTCCGGACTCGAACCAACACAATGGTGTCCTACACCGCCTACCATACAACGCCTCAAATGGTGTCATACCAATACTCGAATGAAAACTGTTGTTGTAGGTAAACTCAATCAAAGGCAAGTAGCTATCCCAAGCTCCTCCTTTTTCCAATACACAAGCTCTCAAAAGATCTTCAAGCGACTGAATCGTCCTCTCCGTCTGACCATCAGTCTGAGGATGATACGCTGAACTCAAACGCAACTTAGTACCCAAAGCACTCTGCAAGCTCTCCCAAAATCTCGAAGTGAACCTTGGATCCCTATCCGAAACAATACTTAACGGAATACCATGCAGACACACAATCCTCTCAATATACAACTTAGCCAACTTCTCCAAAGGGTAATCCATACGCATAGGAATAAAGTGAGCAGATTTAGTCAATCTATCCACGATAACCCAAATAGCCTCAAAATTACTCGGCGTCCTCGGCAAACCCGATACAAAATCCATGGAGATACTATCCCATTTCCACTCAGGAATAAACAACGGCTTCATCAAACCCGATGGCTTCTGATGCTCAATCTTTGACTTCTGGCAAGTCAAACAAGAATATACAAATTCCGCGATATCCTTCTTCATACTAGGCCACCAAAATACTTTCCTCAAATCCTGATACATCTTAGTAGCACCCGGATGAATACTCAATCCGCTGCGATGTCCTTCCTCAAGGATGCTCTTCTTAAGCTCAACCATGTTCGGAACACAAACCCGATCCCGACATCTCATAATACCATTCTCATCAATTCGAAAATCACCACCTTGGCCTTGGTTGATTAAAGTCAACCGATCAGCTAAGCTCAAATCCGATTTCTGTCCTTCTCGAATTTCATCCAAAATACCACTTGTAAGCTTTAACATACCCAACTTAAATCCAAAAGAAGTTCTCTCACATACCAAACTCAAATCCCGAAATTGCTCAATCAATTCCAACTCTTTCACCATCAACGCCGACATATGATATGGAGCCATCGATATCGGACTAGTTCCAGGAATCAAATCTATCGAAAACTCCACTTCTCGCTCCGGCGGTAAATCCTTTATCTCTTCAGGGAAAACTTTCGAAAAATCTCTAACAATGGGCACAGCATCAATCTCTTCACTTTCACTAGTCCTCAAAGTTGCCATAAGCATAATTACCTTAGCCCCATCTTGTACCGATTCCTTCACTTGTTTCCTCGTCATAAACAATTTCCTTTCAACATCCGAGTCGGGAAAAATAACCGTTTTGTCAAAACAGTTAATATAAACACGATTGAATTTTAACCAATTCATTCCAAGAATGACATCCAGTTGATCTAAATGAAGACACACTAAATCAATCCCAAAATCTCTACCGAAAATACTCAACGGGCAATTCAAGCAAACATACGGTGTAGTTACCGAACCCATAGCAGGAGTATCAATAACCATACCGCCACCAATCACAGACAACTCAAGATTTAACCTTCTAAGACAATCCAATGAAATAAAAGAATGCGTAGCTCCGGTATCAATTATAGCGATCAAAGGTATACCATTAATAAAACACGTACCTCTGATCAAGCGATCGTCACTAGCAGTCTCAGATCCAGATAGAGCGAACACTTTCCCGCTCCCTTGATTCTTCTTCGGCTTATCGCACTTGGTACTGATGTGCCCTCGCTCACCACAGTTATAGCAAGTAACACCCGCACCGCTTCTACACTCTAGAGCCTTGTGGCCTGGCTGGCCACACTTAAAACACGTCTTCTCAACACTTTTGCATTCAGGAGCACGATGTCCCTCTTCACCGCACCTATAACATCTCACCGGAGTAGAAACTCCCCCACTTGGTTTCTCACCGAAACCAACCCTTTGTTTCCCCTTATCGGCAGGAGTTACGTAAGGTTTTCCTCTGAATTGTCCTTTTCCTTTCTTATCACTTAGGCTCTTGTAGTGGCTAGACCTAGCCCTACTGTCTTCGTCATAAATTCTGCTCTTGTTAACCAACTCAGAAAACCGCCTGATTTCCTGATATCCAATAGCTTGCCTAATCTCGGGTCTCAAACCGTTCACAAACTTGAGGCACTTAGACCTCTCAGCATTACCAGTATTATAGTGAGGACAAAATTTGATCAACTCCTCAAATTTCGCCGCATACTCAGCAACCGTCGAATTACCTTGCTTCAACTCAAGAAATTCGATCTCTTTCTTCCCCCGCACATCCTCTGGAAAATACTTCTCCAGAAAGGTTTCTCTAAACAAATCCCACGTAATCACAATATCATCTTCCTCAAATCTTTGGCGAGTATTACCCCACCAATCTTCAGCTTCTTCTTCGAGCATATGAGTCCCAAACTGCACCTTCTGTGCATCCGAGCAATTCATAACTCGAAAAATCTTTTCCACAGCTTTCAACCAAATTTGTGCCTTGTCCGGTTCATGAGTTCCCTTGAAGACCGGAGGGTTATTCCTTTGGAATTTCCCCAAAGCACGGAATCCATCATCAGCATGATTTCTCACATTCTCATTGGCCGGAGGATTCTGCCCAATTGCCCCCGCCAATCTCGTCAATGCCTCCGCAATCGCTTCGTCATTCCTCCCTGCAACCATCTTACTAATTCCAGCAACAGAACCACGTAAGAACAACCAATATTGATAATGCAACACACGCATATCAATAACACACAGGAAAAACACTCTAACAACTTGACCGGACGGACCGACCTGCTCTGATACCACTATTGTAACACCCCCTTCTATACCCCAAATAAATGCATATAAAACAATTAAGCACATACAAATTATCAGAGTAAAAAGGTTTTATAATAAGGTATAAAAGAAGAATGTCACAATTTCACCAATAAAACTCTTTCACATTTTTCTCCACAAGATATGTAACATTTTCAAAATTAAGCGGAAGATCAAATCATTTAATCGTTTCCAAAATATTAATTCAAATGCACATAAGTCATCCAGATTAATACATCATATCAGTTAGATTACAAAACCACATCAGCTGATACATCGCAATGTATCACAAAAGAATGACTATACTAGTCTAACTACCCGGTGTTACATATCAGAGCAGCCGACTCAAAAGAATGAAGACTAACTTCACAAAAGGACTCCAGCATCCTAATCTGCAATGCCTCATAGAGCATTATAAAACAGCAGAAGGGTGAGAAATATAACCATAATAATCAAAGCATAAGATTATATATATATAGGTAATCATATAACACTTATTCACATTTCTCACCACACTTCATTCACATAATCATAATTATATCGCGTTCACATATATCAACATTATGAACATTCACAAGCACATCCCTTCATGCTTAATTTCACAATCATTCACAAGCACATTTATACAACAACAATATTATGCAATGTGACTCAACATATCCAATGCAACTCAATGCTATGCGGTACCGACATTAGTTATCTTTTTTCGGTTTTTCACTCTAAACCGGGTCCACCCTTCTAGACCGATAACTTGTTATCATTTTTCGGTTTTTACTTTAAACCGGGTCCACCCTTCTAGACCGATAACAACCAAGCCCGTCCCCTAGGCTTCAAACCCACCCTTCTAGGTTTGGGACAAGCCACTAGTTTCCACGAAACTAACAGACATTGCCTCTTGACTGAATGATGCATGTACAATCAACCAATCACAATAAATGCACTTAAGACCGTTCCCGCGTCTTAATCCCATGCATTCGAATAATTCACCCCTTCGAGAATTTCATCATGATTGCACATACAACATATATCAAACATTTATCAATGTATTCATTTCACACATCATCATCATCATACTCAACAACAATGCACACATACCACATATGTTCCCATGCATTTCCACAACAATCGCATATAAATATGCACTCACAATTCATTAAACAATACACATACATTCATCATTGTATTCACATGTATTTCTATTTATCACAATTAATGCGCATCGCATATCAACTAGGATTCACGCCCAGAGGCTACCCACACCACACATCATCACAATAGATCATATCTACATCATATCATAAGAATATCAATCTATGTGAAACCACCAAACTATCACCACATGAGCAACACAGCAAAAGAGAAATGCTGTCAAATTCGCCTTCATTCGCCTGGCGAACCCTCGCAGCGAACCTTCGCCTGGCCTTCGCCTGGCGAACTCTCTCAGTGAACACTCGCTAGGCTTCGCCTGGCGAGACTTCCCAGCGAGCCCAAGTCAGTAGATACTGACTTCATTCGCCACCATTCGCCAGCACCTTCGCTGGGCGAACCTTCGCTATCCACCTTCGCTTGGCGAACTCGCCAGCAAAGTCCACTGGGATTTAATCATAATTATTTGCCAGCATTCACTAGACTTCGCCTGGGGAAGCTTCGCCTTCGCTCGCCTGGCGAGAGCCAGCGAACCTGCGTAGAACAGAACCCTATTCTGTTCCTCCTCCACAATCCACCATCATCCAACTTCTTGAACACCAAAACCAGTACAAATAGCATCAATACATGTTACCCGACTATTCTACGGCATTATTACTCAGTTCCAACCGATTAAATCATCAATCTACCGATTAATCCAACATTTGCCCTAATTGGAAAGTGATGAAAACTCTACCAAAACCCCAACCCAACATACATAACATCATGCAATGATCAAATAGAAACATTTCTCACCCTTACCTCGATTAATCGGAGCTTCGATGTTGGTTCTTGATGATTTCCACTTTTCCTCTTCTTCTCCTCTCTTTCTCTTCTTTCTTATTTCTTTCCTCTTTCTCTCCAAATGTTTTCTATCTTTCTTTTCTTTTCTTTCTCTCTTATATATTCCTTTTATTTTCTTTCCTTCCAATTCCTTCTTAATTTTCTATCCATACCAATTTCCTTTCAATTCTCTATTAATTCCAATTAATAAAAATTAATTCCAATATTAACATAAAATCCCACTAAATCAATTAATTACTACAATTAATTATTTAATGAAATTTGGGCTGTTACACCTAGAGTCCACTAGACAAGAGACCCTGCTCACTCCCCCTCAATCACCACAATGATAATCAATTCAATACAAAAGACAGACTTTAGAAGACACTCTTCAAAGTCACAATACTTGATTTTGCTTTACAGCTTCAATCAAGAACAGTACACTCTTGCTTACAAGCTTTGAGTGAACAATTTACAATTAAAAAAGAAGACCTAACAGTCTAAACATGTCTACCACGATGCATCCAAAGAAACAAAGGGTGAATTACAAAGTCATACACACAAGACTATCAAAACCCCTAAACCTTTATTTTACACTCAAGTTTTTCTTGACGTGAGTGCTTAATTTCCTTTACTTTTGTGCCTCCTTAAATAGAAATGCAGACTGGGCTTGGGCTGGTCAAAAGTAACAAACATTAGGTTTAACCAAGTTAAACCACTTTCCATAATTCAAGGTGCTATCAGATAGGTCATAGGCGTTTAATGATAAGCTCAGCACTGCCTAGAATCTCGTCTGAGATAACTAGGGAACCCTAATAAGTCTCCTGAAATCTAGCCTGAGCTAACTCATGCAATATAACAGAAAACCAACATGCCTACTGTGCATGTCAGCTACCTGATGTCATGACATTCAGTATGACATCCAATTCACTTTGTGCTAGCTGACTAAACTTACCCTGCAGAGCACTTCTGCAGAATCTTCTTCATAACAGTAGAAACAAATGTTTTATAGTTTCCTAAAAAGTCTCAAAGATCCTTTTTATGAACACCAATTAAATCTGCACTTTGTTCCTAATAAATCACTTTGACATGCACACACTGATTAGATATATCCAACGGGATCTCATCAAACCAAAATCCCTCTGTCAAGAGATATAAAATAGAAGCTCCTGTTGTACCAAACAACGATGTCATGACATTCAGTATGACATCCAATTAAAACACATGACAGCAATAATGTCATAACAAGTACAACGATGTCATGACATTGGCAATGACATCAGTGCAGAATCATGTCTTACCAAAATTTAGCCAATCATAGAATCATGGAACTAACAGTCAATTATACCAGAAGTGGTTGAAGAGGGCCTTTGATAAGAAAGTTTGCCCACGACACATCAAAGCAGGAGATTTGGTCTTGAGGAAGATTCAGCCAACTCATGTTGACCCAAGGAGATTTGGTCTATGAGGGTCCATATGTAGTGAAAAAGGTCTTCTCCGGCGGAGCCTTGATTCTCTCAACCATGGACGGCGACGATCTTCCATCCCCTGTGAATTCAGATGCAGTTAAAAAATATTATGCCTAAAAGATAGAACTGGTGAACCAAAAAGAAAATCCACGCAAAAATGGGTGTCTTGGTGGACCATAAAAAAATGTCCTAGGAAAAATTAGGGGCTAAGACAAAGGAAATATCCTGGTAGGCCGAAAACCCGAAAGGGCGGCCTAGGAAAAAGTTAAGGATTTAAGAGGCTAAATTGCATCCTGAAAAGACGTGTGAATTTTCCTCCATGATCATTGAGCTCTGACTAGGAGAGATCAATTCAATTGTTGCGCTCAGAAGTAAGGCATAATGGGTCTTCAGAGATAAATGGGTCGTAGTAGAATTGAAACTCGACATAAACCGATTTCAACATTGTTGTTGTATTTTATTTCTCTTTCAAAGCAATTACCTCATTTAGGAATTGCCTCCTTTTGTAATTTTCCTGTTTATGGGTTTTCATCAATAAAATTACTTTCATCAAAGAGTTTCTCTTCTATTTTCTTATTATCTATTTGTAAGATTTGTTTTATTAGTGATAAGTTTTGTGCATAGTAGCATTGTGGTAGAATGAATTAAGGGATTACTTCTTCTCTTAGGGTAACCATAGGGTGACCATGATTCCGAGAAATATGCAGGAACACTGTTTGAAATCCTGACGTGACTTGGCCGAGATAAATCACTTAGCCCAGAAGAAACTAGTCCTGAATCGAGAGTCTTAGCATCTCCCAAGCTTGATTGCATCTTTAAGCAACGATGTCAAGAATTTAAGCTTGTTCCCCACCCTGTCCAAAGCCTAATCCTACCTGGAACCTTTTTGTTCTGAAGCCACTTTCGGTTGGCACTTCTTTGTGAAACCATCTCTTTGGTACCTTTCAACTTACATATCTTTGTTCCCCGGCTAGTCCAACCATGCTTGGCACGACCGTCATTCCATACCCTCTTATTTCCCCAGCATTCTGCATACGTCTTGCATCATATGCATACCCTAAACCATAACATACTCCCCTAGCTCTTGCATCTCCACGCGCCAGCATTTGCATTTGCATTTCCATTCGTTATGGAATATCATTATCATCAAGCATTACCATACATATCTCAAGGTCCAGGTTCGATCTCGAAGATTCCAAGGATCGTCATCAGCCCAATCAGGGGCAGTTTTTGCAATAATGTGGGTTCCCTCTCACGAAATTCAAGGATATCAAAACAAAGTTCTGCCCAGCCAAGGGTAACTTTTTCAAGACCATGGGCATCTCCCATGATGTTATTTCAACCTTATGGTTGATCATATTTCCAAGACGATCTTCTACCTGTTCAGGGGCATCTTCTTCAAGACCGTGGGCGTTCCCCCACGAAGTCGTTCAACCTTTTGTTGGAAAAATTTAGGAATTTCACAGCGACATTCAGCCCAGTCAGGGGCATCTCCTTTGAAGCCGTGAGCGTTCCTCACAAAATGGTTCAACCTTTTGTTAACCAAGATCAAGAGTTTTAAAGTAAAACTCGGCCCAGTCAGGGGCATCTTCTTCAAAGTTCATGGGCGTCCCTCATGAAAGTTATTTCAACCTTTTGTTGTCAAAGCTATGCCCTCTAAACAAGTCAGTGGGTGTTCCCCGTTGATTTATCTCAATCCAATCTCCCTCTTGGACGTTCCCCAATGAGTATTCTCCAGCAAACTTGACCTTTTGTCAAATTGTTTTACTATCATCCTTTCATCAATAGCTGAACCCCGTTAGTTCAGCCTAGCCTGCATCCTTTTGGTGTTGGTTGCCTTCAATATTGGGAAGTTACTGTCATTCTTTTGGTGGTAGTAACTCATGAGTTCGCTCTATCATCCTTTTGGTGGTAGTAGCCTATGCGTGTGTCACTCTGTCATCCTTCTAGTGATGGGTCTGTCATCCTTTCGGTGTCAGATTATGCGAGTGTTCCTTACATCCTTTTGGTGTCAGGGCTGTTTGTGAGCTCGCTATATCATTCTTTTGGTGATGGGTATGTCATCCTTTTGGTGACAGATTAGGAGAGTGTTGTTCATTATCCTTCTGGTAATGGATCCTCTACATCATTTTGGGGTCAGGGTTGTGTGTGTGTGTTCTCTATCATCCTTTTGGTGATAGACTCCTGCATCCTTTTGGTGTTAAGATTGTGTGCGTAAGTCTCTATTATCCTTTTGATAATAGTAGGTCGGGTTGCTTGAGTTTACTATCATCCTTTTGGTGGTAGATCTGTCATCCTTTTGGTATCAGATTGTTTCAGTTAGCATTCTTTTGGGTGATAACGACCTTTGCAGTTATTCAGTGTCTACTCGAGGTTTGACATTGATGCATTACTTCACTTCCCAAGCATTTTATTTCTTTTTAGACAAATTCACGGGCTTCTTCATATCTAATTGTCTTCTACCTTGAAAGCTTAAACGCTGCAGCAGTCCATCTTACCAAATTCGAGCTAGTTAGATAGGGGCATCTGTCACACCCCAAATTTGTCCTACCTGTATACTTTTTTCATTTATACATTTGTCCACCAGCTATCCTTCATAAAATTCAAAAGTACGTCGTTGTTTTTATTTTCCTTGCTGTCTAAATCCAAGGAGTGGCAAGGATGAATTGATGTTTGTCAGAGGTTTATCAGGTCAGGGTTGTCAAGATGTGATCAATTAAGCCCTTCATGATTAAGAATTGTTGGAGATCCAGTTCATTTCGATTAGGGTTTTGAAGGATTATATTGGCATGTTCTCCTGATTTCAATACAAGTCGTGGTGAAAGGTTCGTTTTTATCCATATCAGTGGCAAAGTTCAAATAAATTCATTCAAGGATTTAGGTAGTACCATAATTCCAAGACTTTATGATAACAAAATTACTAAGGAGAGTTGGGACTCATTTACACAAGAAAATCCGAGATTATATATATATATATATATATATATATATATATATATATATATATATATATATATATATATATATATATATATATATATATATATATATATATATATATATATATATATATATATATATATATATATATATATATATATATATATATATATATATATATATATATATATATATATATATATATATATATAATTGTCACAATTATTTTAACCTAAAAATCTCACAAAGATTCCTTGCCAAAAGAGGGTCATTACAAAAAGATCACAAAAGTCCTCTTTATGGGCCCATCACCATTTTTCAAGCCCATTCAATGTTAAAGTATCAACATCCACACATCACCAAAAAATAATGAAATAAGATATGTTAATCACGCCATGAACATTTACAAAAATCCCATTAGTGTGTTATTTATAATGAGGATCTGCATAATGAAAATTGTTGGTACACATTTAGTCTTGCTAGCACCAAGTTTCACGGTTCACAGGCTTCACATGATAAAGCATGCCGAACATTTTTCAAACCAGATTGTGGACCTTCAACATTCGCAAATAGAAAATATTTACCTGCAAGAATCACGAGACGCACAGAGCAAGTCCAAATGCAACACAATTGAAAATGACCTCATTCACCAACTCGGCAAAACCGTACCTGTAGAATTTCCATCTCACAAAGTCGTTCCGCAAATTCGTGATATAGGGTCGGGCAAATACCCTTTCTCCAGGGATAAAAAGGGGGCGGACACCAACAAACCAAAAGAAAAAATAACCCTGATTCAATTCATCCCCCAACGACACTCTTAAATCCTCAACTTCAACACCAACACAACATCTTCAACAACCTGTACGCGTCTCACCTCCTTCTACAAAACCTACCAAATGGCATAACAGAACTTTCAAAACCCATAAAACATGACTCTTCCATCGTTCACTTCTCCATACAAAAACAACATTCCTCAATCTTCTTCGAGAAACCCAACAGAGAGCCACAATCCTTCACGTCGTTTCTCTAACCTAAACGAAAACCCATGGCAGAATCAAATCCAAAACCAGAACAACAAAAAGATTAAGGGAGAGGAGATATTAAAGACAAAACAAATTAAATCGAAATCAAAACAAACCCGATTAAAGTGGATCACGAACGAGTTGAGTAGAGCAAGGTGAGATGGAAGGAGATCATCGACTATCGATTTGTTTTATTTACATTGATCTTCTTCTTTGTTGGAAGTCATTTACTTGATTCTGTTTTGGGTTTGAAGAGAAACAAGGGAGAATAATGATGATTCTAATGGATGGCTTGAATGTTTCACGATTCATTTGGTTTCAAAGGGGATGAGGAAAGTTAATCCCTATTGAATATGTAGTGTTGTGCCAAAAGTTTCTTTGGGTTTGGTTTAAGGGCGGTCCGAGTGGAATGGGCCGTAAAGCCCGAGATGTCTTCAATATTTTTTTTATCATGTGAGTTTGGCTGCCATGAGGATGATGGGCTTCAGGCCCATAAGATTCCTCTTTTCCACCACCCACTTCAAGCCATGCGCCCCCCTTCCTTGTTTTTTTTTTAATTATTCTTTTTATTTTCTTATCTATTTTTTCTTCTAATTTCCTTTTAATATTAATTTTGTAATCGTTTCAATTGATCCATTGATCTATTTAACTTTGTCTTGATTTATTTCATTTATTTTATTTTCACTTTTGATTCTATTATTGGTCGATGAATATCTAAATAGTCGTGGATTATCAATTCATTGATGAAAATCCATGATTAAGATTAGACCATTTTCTATCTCATTTTCATATTAACTTTAATTTCGTTTGGGTCGATGACGAGACCCCCAAAATTATTATCAGTCAAACTATTGATAGATAATAATTTATCCAAGGCCACCTTACTTTTTCACTCTTTCATTTTTCATTTTATTTCTCATTTTTTATTTTATTTTATTTTTTGAATCGATCAAGTCTTTGATTCACAAACGTTAGTTTTCGAGGTTGTTAAAACCTTCATTATTTCAAATCTATAGAAAATGATCATTTGGATCATTTTTCTATACTTTGGGATCGTGAGAGGTTCCCTTCATTTAATTAATATAAGGTTTGCGATTAAGACGAGATTTGACCTTATTTTAAATTGCATACCGATTTTATTTTATTTTTATCGGTCAATGAAGTCTTTACATTCGTAAACGTCGACTTATCAAAGTCGCTAATCTACATTGTTTCAAATCCATAGAAAATGATCATATGGATCATTTTTTCTATACTTTGGGATCATGACAGATTACCTTCGATTAATCGACACGAGTTTATAATTAAGATGAGATCTCACTCTTTTTGATTCGTTTCATTCAATTAATCGTTAACCTCTGACTTTAATTTTTGTTCAATATAAAGTGCTTTACATTTCTGTTAATATACCACTGTTTTATATTCTTGCACGTATTCTCTGATTATAGTATTGTTGATATTACCTCGCCTATTATCTTGCTCATTATATCATCATTGTTCATATTTCATCCTGTCATATTACATATATTGTCATCTAACCCTTTCCTTGTTTATTTCATTCAAAATACCAAAAACAC
This sequence comes from Lathyrus sativus, assembly GCA_963859935.3. Taxonomy (NCBI): domain Eukaryota; kingdom Viridiplantae; phylum Streptophyta; class Magnoliopsida; order Fabales; family Fabaceae; genus Lathyrus; species Lathyrus sativus. The sequence goes on along the minus strand of OZ012735.1, from coordinate 214,971,843 downwards.
GATAAAACTATCGAAACCCTAAAAACCCTAAGTTGGTGGACTGTTGATCATTATCTTGGGTATTTAAGTTTAAACCCTATACACGAGCCTTAGTTTGGTTATTTTGTTTGAACTCTTTCCCACTTGCTTAGTTTAGGACACCTCGCACACACACGGCTTTCTCTTGGGCTACCTGACCATTTATTTCTTGCAATCCCCTGTATTTTATATGTATCCCTCTCCTGTTACAGTGGAATAGCTTATTTCTTTTCATGCTTTCTTGCTACGTGTTAAGAAAGATAAAATGAATTAGGTTAGAACACGTTTTCAAAACAAATAACAAATGAGGCTTGATCCAACATCAAGTCATTTTCAAACTCATTTCAAATTGAATCACCCTAGGGTTTCTCCTTCTCTTTTCACATCTCTTCCATCAAATCACACCAACCTTGTATGTATTCAACCCTTGTAAATTAATTGCTTCGCGCATCGCCATTAACCTACCATGCTCTATTCATCACCCTTTCTTTTCAAACTTTTCTCCTCAGGTCTAAAAAACTTGGTCTCGTACCAAGCGTATTTTCAAAACTCTTTTCCTAATAAACATGGATGGTTGTGGAGTGGTTAGGTGAAGGCCTTGTCCTATCTCGAGTGCTTGACATTACCTTTAGGGTTCAATGTTGTAAAGCACTTACCATTCAAGATCAAAACATCTTTAATAAAGAGAATGAAGTTCTCTTTGTATTGAACTAAAGAGAGAGGTTTGAGTGCAAACTTCTTCCTCTTCGAGTATCAGGATACTCACTGTAGAGTGTGTGGTCTCGATACTCGTCTTTCAATACGAAGACGTGACTATGTTCGTCATACTATTTTTACAATAAATCTTTTGAGATAAAGAATTGGGTACTACCCGCAAGGGGTTACTATCCGAGGACCTATTTCACTCTTAAAAATAACCTCCACAAATCAAATGTGACATCTTGCCTCGATGGCGAAAATTATCTCTTTTCAGAAGGACATGCTACATTCGTTCTACCGCAAACAGGTAACGCCTAAGACTCTACAAGCGAGCTACAATACACCTAACTGCTAGAATGTGTATGTTAGCATCGTCTACCAGACCCTTCCCAGTTAACCGTAGGCTGAACTACAGCTGCTCTGATTCTTTACTTCTTTTAAGTGAAGATATGTAGCCATAAGGGCCCCAATCCTTGCCAAGCACACTTTCCCCTCTTTTATTCATAGTTCTCCGAACTACGTGGACTCTAACTTTCTCATACTTATTGAGAATACGTAGGCATAGGACTGCGAAGTCCAACTAAGTCTCTTCTTTCCCTTTATCTCTCTTTTTCCCTGTTTCTGGCCCTTATCTTTATCCTTTGGAACACTCTTTACAGCAGTATCTTTTAGCAAATAACTTCACGTATAGACAAACAAATGGTTCTCATCGAGTACAATGGATGCGAAGGGTGCTAATACCTTCCCTTCGCATAACCGTCTTCCGAACCCTTTCTCTTGGTTGCGAAACCATCTTATTCGTTTCATCTTAGGGTTTTCTCGATGTTTTCTCTTCCTCTTACGGGATAAATAAAGTTTGATGGTGACTCTTCTGTCTTTCACTTTTCGCCTCTCCGTCGTTGCATTTTCGAGTAGCGACACATGTACTGCGTGTAGCCGAACTTTTGCATGACACACTCAGAAAGATGAGGAAATGTCATACGTGATCCGCAAGCCAACCATCTCAAGTATAAGGATATATCATCAAAGGTATGCGTCTTACGGTGATCAACATACGTATGGAAGTGTATATCCTCTGCTACCAATCGGTCAAGATACACTTTGAATGACTTTGTCGCGTGGTTCTCTCTGAGCGGGGCGAAGGCAGCAACACGTGGCATATCTTTACTATAGATTGGTAGATATTACCATTCGGAGATGTGTGGGAAGTGTTGGAGGATCCAAGGCTGAAAATTGTTGGAACACATGGACCATTAGTAATGGCGTTACAAAAAACTTATGAAAATGACACAAACATTAAAAGAGAAAGAAATATTACCGTCAATAATGTGATGATGTTTGTCACCTATTTCGTTTTTCATATACAATCCTTGGATAACTTAGAGTACAAGTAAACCAAACAAGCGCCACCTCCCCCCACCCCTCCATTATACTCATGGATTTGCTCAAAGTCATCGAAGTATCACAGGTAAATGACATCCACATAAGTGACACTCTTGTCCACAAAAATGACAGTGTCAACCAAATATAACATGTATGCTCTCATAGCATATGCTCTATGTTGTAGAACCTGTTCATCATCACCAGCAACCTTCTCTGTTATAACTAACTCATCTGTATACACCTTCTCTAGGAATAGAAACCTAGCATGAGCCCCTCGGGTGGCCTAAAACTCCTTCATGATAGCCTCTGGGTCAAATCCCAAATAGTCTACCATCATCTCTTTTAATCTCCCAATGATCTAAATTTTCCCCATAATTGAAAGATACAACAAACATGAGTCATCATCCACTGTGATAGACGTCTCACCATGTGGAAGATGAAATGATGATATCCTTGTATGTCATCTCTCTATAAACGAATTAAGCATACCATGGTTAATTGTACCATAATTGGTCTTGCATAAGTCTTTCATCCCGAATAGCCGCAAAACATCTTGAAACCATGTCTCATTAGGCTCCTGTACCCCAATAATCTTGCGTCCATGGTTGATGAATTTCAGCGGATCACAGTCATACAGAAAAATAACTCATCGTTAGAAATTTTTTATATTATAACAAACATTATTTAAAAAGAATTAATCCAACTAATTTTACCTCTTTGTCTCATGTATGCCTAGTAGTATGGTTCGGGTAAAGAGGCAGTAGTGACAAGTTTGACGGGCCTCCTCCAAACCCATGTGGTGCCTCTACTGCCTCCTAGGCCTGGGGTGCCTCAGGTACCTCTACCACTTCTTGTTCCTGGGTGCCTCAGGTACCTCTAGTGCTTAAGGTACCTTCGGTGCCTCGAGTACCTCTAGTGCCTCAGATGCTTGAATAGGTCAAACATGTTGCCCACATGAAGATGGAGGTAGAGATGCATGACTAGGCGAGATTGGTTTCCTATGGGAAGAAGAAAGCGGAAATACAAGAGCTCTAGAAGTTGATGTCTCTGTATCAACTAAGCTAGAGGTAAAAGGAGCATCCGATGGTTGACTATTTCCCCTCCAAACAGATGCATGATGTGCAATCATGTCGTGCCTCAATCGGTATTGCCTATCAACCATAAGGTCTATAAGCAAACCACACAAGCGTTACACAATGATTACAAGAAAAAAACAAAACAAAAAAACAAATGCAGACTGAAAAACTCTGGTGATGCATCTCCGGTTTTTGGAAATTAAAACGTTAGAAAATTCTAGAGATGTGTCTCTGGCGGTAATGGAGTCCCACCAAAACAACAAAAATAGTGCATTGATCAATAAAACTACCTATCAAACATGTTTGTCATTATGTATAAAATACCAAACATTTATAAATTATCTATTTCATAACCTAATCATCAATTTATACAAATTTATACAAAAACACAAACAAGTTTAGAAAAATCAAAACTTACTAATTGTGAGTTTACTTTAGTGTTGAATGAGTTCTTTGATGGATTTGATATTGATGGAAGAAGCTTTGAAGTTGGTTGGATAATTTTGAGAGAGTTTGAGAACCTTGAAAGTGTTATTTTAGAACTGAGGAATGAGAAAGGGTTTTGGCGCATTTTTTAACAAACAACGTTCAGAGATAGATACATCTCTGTAAGTTACACAGACATGCATCTTCGTAATTTTTTCCCATTAACTTATGACATGATTCAAAAATGTATTGAGTTGGGGTGCATTCGGAGATGCATCTCCAAAATTTGGAGACATTATTCTATTTTCACGAGATGTGCTAGTAATTCATAGGATGCATTAAAAAATATCATTTTCAAAATTAATAAAATCACGGGATATTTACTTGTCCTCCCACATTTAAATCAAACATCTCCCAATTTTCTATAATACCTAAAATATTCTTTCTAAAATTTAACCAAAAAAGAGCGCACGGAAAATTTGGTTATATAATTGAAAAATACGATAGCAATTGAAATATTCGATAGTATATTCTAAAAATCCGCTATGCATTTTTATCGAATTTAATAAAAAACGATGGGTGGAAAAACTTATCGTTTTTTTAAATATCGGTAGTTCACACCGGGTAGACTTATAAAACAAGAAGTTAACACTTTCAGATTTTTGATAAATATGATATGTTTTGTAATTTTTTAAATTTTTGAAAATTTTGGTAGTTGATTTTAGTTAACAAAATTAACACTTTCGAGATTTTAAAAAAAATCGATAAAAACTAAGATTTTTAAAAAATCCGATAGTATATTTGAAAATCCGGTAAAAACTCAAAGATTTTTTGAAAATTTTGATAGTATATTTAAAAAAATTGATAAAAACTCATAGATTTTTTTAAAAATCTGATAAAAACTCATAAATTTTTTGTAAAATTTGATAAAAACTCAAAGATTTTTTCAAAAAACCTAATAGTATATATATATACGAAAAATCTAATAAAAACTCATAGATTTTTAAAAATTTTGATAGTATAGTCGAAAAATTCGATAAAAATTATAAATTTACATCGGTTTTTTTTTATCCAGTAAAAACTTATAGAAATTTTAAAAATTCATACGATTCTTCAAAAATCTGGTAAAAATTTATAGATCCCTCAAAAATCAAATAAAAGTTCATGAATTTTCGAAAAATCTAATAAAAACTCTTGAATTTCCTAAAAATCCAGAAAATATAATATTTTTTAAAAATATAAAAAATCATAAAAAATATTATGATAAAAATATTGTAATTAAGAAATATGCTATTGAAGGATGTTAGATATAAATGTGAGAAAGGACTAAAACTGGCGGATAAAAATCTTCAAAATCTAACATAGCCAAACATACTGAATAAGTTACGTATATGTGTGATATACAACTTTGCAAGTTGCATATTCAATTCTAACAAGCAATCGTATGGACCAAAATCATTGAGTTCATAATAAAAAATAAACATCCATCCAATTCCATTCATAAATATATTACATTCTAATTTATTTTTAATAAAAAAACAAATGAATAAAAAAATTTAACACCCCAAATCAATAATTGAGCTATTACTACTGTTTAACTAATTTATAACAGCCTCTCTACAATCACAATCAGATAAATAATTTACAAATTTATCATTATACAACATTGATACTAACTTTGAGTAGCTTGTGATTGAGGACTCTTTGTAGAAGAAGGAGAAGGTTCTGCTTCCGGAGGAAAATCGGAAAGTAAAGCCAACATCCGGCGAATACTCAGGGAACGCGCCGGCTTGAAGCTGTTTGATCTCTTGATATCCTTGGAGAATATGTTTGATGAATTTGAAAGGATAAGGTACACCAAAGCTTGGACTAGGAAGAACACAACCACCTTAACCAACATGTCACCTAAGGAACTATCCATCTTTAGAACAAAGTTTGTTGGAACACAAATGAATGTAACAGATTGTAGCCTTTAACGATTACTTGAATCTACGAAAATGTTTTGATGATGAAATGAATATTGTTGAATTGAAATAATTTGCATGGAGAAGTCCTATTTATAGATGGTTATAGGTAGAAGTACATGTTGGACCAAAGTTTGGAAAAGTAAGGAAATCATTAAATTATTATTATTGCATGAAGTTTTGACTTGTTAATTTTCACGTTGGGATTGAGGGGGAACCGTGGAAGTTTCAATCAATGTTATCCAGAAGGGTGCTAAAAGTGTAGACGTGTCAAGAGCTTAGTGGCTATGAAAATGTAATTTTAATTTTACAAAGAGAAATAATTGAATTGAATGAGTTGGATTGCTTGTTGACGAATTAGAAGAAGTTAGACGGAAGTTTCCTAACGGAGTTAAATGTTGGTCCATTTGGTGTCACGGAATTGAAGGTGCTGACTCGTTGTTTTAATCCACTTGGTGTCGTATAGTACCTAGAGATTATTATATTTATATTAATGATAATTTAAATACATAAAATATTTTGTAAATTATTATTTTCTCATATTTATCATTTTTTTTAACGTGTGTAAAGTATGATATTAATTTTAAGTAGGAAGGAGTAATACTTTCATTTTACTTTCTATACTTTGTGAGACTTTATCAACTGCTTGATGGGCAGTTGGTTAGGGGTGTTAATTTAACTGTCTACATTTAATATTAAGCCATAAAATAGATGATAGAAAATATATTTTAATTATTTAGCCATCATTAGTGAAGACTGAGTGTAAGAATATGACTTATGAAAGATGATGTAAAATATTGTTTGTATACTAATAAAAGGCGTCTCATAGTTTTTCTTTTCTTATAGCAATCTATAATAATCTCTTTGTGCGTGGTTAGTTAGTAAAATTGTTGAATAAATTGATACTAATAATAAAAAGAAAATAATAAATAATGTATTGATATTATAAAAGAGATAGTTATTTTAAGATAGATAAAAATTTCAAACGAAAAACTTTTTTTATAAGACAAAGAGTAATATATTATGGTATGTTTGTTTAAAAGATTAAATATATAATTCTGAAAATATTACTTTTAGAACAATAATTTCAAGAATTTAATTTATGTCTATGTATTAGATAATTAATTGGAGTTTTTTGAAATATTTATAAAATATATTTAATTTAAATTATATATATATATATATATATATATATATATATATATATATATATATATATATATATATATATATATATATATATATATATATATATATCGGCAAGCAACACATCGTGAGCTCCTTAATTTGCCAGTGGTGGAGAAGAGGAGGGGGTGTACCTGCAAGGTACTTTGATACTAAAGTAAGAGATGCAGTAAGAGAAAGGCAAGTACAGAAAAGGTATAGAAAGAATAGAATATATGACCCTCTAGTGAAAGAGGGTATTTATAATGTGCCCCCAACGCTGGATCAACGGTTACTTTGCATTGGGTTAGATTGCAAGGTCCAACACGAGTAATTGACAGGGCTTACGTGGCGTAGTGAAGGCTAGCACATGGTCTTCACCATGGGTCAACTGCCCCGTGATCTTCGGAAGGTGGTGACCTGTTCTTTCGGATGCGGGTAGTTGCTGATGACGTGTCCCCGCGTGGGGGCCACGTGGGGTCTGTGGGGGAGACGCATGAGCGCTCCCCGTGTGGTGTGATAAGTTGGGCCTTCGTTGGACCCTCCCCGACTAAGAAATAGGTTGGGTCGTGCCCGATAGTAGGGCAGCCTCTGGCCTAGTCCAGAACAGGAGCCCCCAAGTCGTTGCTACGAAATAGAGGAGTAATGACTTAAGAGTCAGTTCTAGCGTCGAGGACCCTCCCGGAAGAGTGTTGTGCGTGTTTGAAACACTGAGCTCGAGGAATGAAGCGTGTAGGCAGGAATATGAGCTACTCGACAAGGCAGGAGCTCGCGGGGGACCTGTCTGTCTGATGTAGTCATGGCTCTTCCCCTGCTTCCTGTGGGAAAGCGTTCCTGGAAGTGCAATTTCGGGCAACGTGGCCGATGATGTGACGGAAGCGGAAGGGAACGGGCACGCCTGGTCTTGAGCAGGCAAGGGATCTGAAAGGACACGCATGGTGTCTTCCAGCGCCACGTATCAAGAGTAATAAATGCCTAGGGTGGCTATGAGTAGGGATACTTAAGTGCCTAGTGACGCCTCACTTCCCGTGTTAGGGTTATAAATAAGGGAGAAGTTTGTTTTATTTGCACGCTCCCCTTTCATTTTTCCTCAAGTCTCTCCCAGCTCTCTTTCTGCTCTACAAAGCGCGTCCTTCGAGCAGCTGCCGTCAGCCTCTCTCCACTGCCCGTAATCTTTTTTCTTCAAGTAAGTCTCTGGCCCTTTTTCTAGAATTTATGAACTTTCTGATGGTTTATGCATTTTTTGGCGATTTCTCCAGGGAGCTCATGAAGTTCCCGGGGAATGCATGATGTTTCTGGAGGCTTTCATGAAGTTTTCGGCGAACTCATGAAGTTTCCTGCGGAACTATGAATTTTCCGATGAAGACGTCGGGAAGTTCATGAGGATTCTAGGAAACTTCATGAAGTTTACGATGAAGGCCTCGGTTGCCTACGATGAAGGTCTCGAGGAGCCGTGTTCCCCGTGAACGCGCGAACATTGCGAGGAAATCTCTTGTCGGGGAGGCTCCCCGTATTCAGTTGGAGAGACCTTACATGCTAAAGAGCCTTTCTGTCGAGAATGGAGGCTCGTCAACTCGCGTTGAGGAGTGCCTCTTCGTGGTCGGGTCTTTTTTCCAAGGAGGGAGACTCGCTGCTCTGTGTCGATCAGGGACCCCCGTGGACTGAGTACCTCGCGGGGTGTTATGGTCAGGGAGGTTTGTCGAGCGGATCCTTACCCCTCTCTTCGCCCTTTCACTTGATTTGCGGTGGAAGGGTGGATTTGATCTTAGATGTCAAATTCACTGTTTCCCTCTACTTTTCAGGTAAAATGGTCGCAAGGATTAAGGGTGTCATTGTAATAGATGACGAAGTCGAGTCTGATACCCCCGTCGAGCAAGTCGGAGCCAAGCGAGCTCGCACGCCTGAAGATTAGGCCGGGTAGGAACCCCTTAATATCGCCTCGCACTTTGCCATCGACGACATGGACGCCTTCTCCACCGTTGAGGATCGTGCTGAGGGCTCTTCCCCGAGTTGGATAGTTTAAAGGCCCAAAGAGAATCATCATATTTGCTCGAGGTTTAAGGGGATGAGGTTCCCGATGTATGAGTTCGCGTTTTGGGAAGCGGGGCTCCGTCTACCTTTTAGTGACTTCCAGAAGGGAGTGTTCCAATGGCTGCATCTGGTGCCCTCGCAGCTCCACCCCAACGCGATTGCGTTCGTGCGAGTGTTCGAGCTTGTGTTCCAACACCTCTGCATTGGGGTCATGTTACTCTTATTTTTCCGTACTTTCCACCTGCAACGATAATTTTTCTAGGGTCGGCATAGTTGGGTACCCCTAAAGCATCCGAGGAAGCTGTTTCGGGCATACCAGGATTCTGTTTGTACCTTTAAGGGCAGGTTTTTCTTCGTGAAGCATGTATCTCATGTGGTCATCGACTGCGTGTACAACCTCGTGGTCAAGAAGGAGGATGGGCAGCTGGTGAAATCTTTAGAGTTGAAGTTCCCTCTGGAATGGGATGTGGGACACTTTAAAAGTGGTACGGACAACTACATTGTCAAGCCCGGCTTCCTGAACATCGAAGATCGGCTATCTTACGAGAAGATAGTCAAGTTTGCCTCTGGTTTCACTCCTGTAAAATGTGTCAACAAGGACGGGAGTTTTATTCTTGAAGAGCGCGTGGAGGTTTTTCGTGAACCTCGATTGATCAACATTAAGGCCCTCCTCGAGTGCGGGTCCGACGAAGAGGCCTTGAGGTTCTTAGGTAGTGGATGTTTTATTTGCTCGAGTACCTGCTCATTTTTCTTTGTTATATTGACTTTTTTCCCTTTTTTTCTATTGCAGGCCAGATGTCCAACATCCAGGAGCGTGTCATGAAACTTGTTGCGACCGAGGGAGCAAAAAAGGTTGCCAAGGGCAGAGTCGGTCAGGTCCAGCAGATGCTGAAGCCCAATCAACAACCTGGTGGTTCCTCTTCCCCACAAGTTAGTCAATCTCCCCCTCACATGAGACTTCATCCAAGAGGCAGGGTGCCGACGACTCTGGACCTGTAGACCATCCTGAGAGTGTGGCCGGGGAAAGTTTGTGATGCCTCCCTGCTACCTTCATCGTGATTTCTTCTGCGGGAACAACTCCCCAATCGTGGTCGTGGCAGAGTAAAAAGCCATCATGGGGGTCGACAGGGCGGCCAGAAGAAAGGCTTTATCAATGGACATGATCGATATGATGAGGATCTTCGAAACGGCATTGGTCCTCAACGACGGAACCAGCCCAAAATCCGAGATGAAAGTGCTGCAGGCCGAGAATGCTACCCTTTGGATGGAGAAGAATAAGGCTAATAACGACATCCTCGAGTGCCAAACAAGGTACTGGGCCCAGGTGTGCCTCATCAAAGAGATGAATGTAATGAGGGAAACCTAAAGGAGGCCGGGGGAAAGGGATCGACTTTGGACCAAGGTCGGTGAGTTGGAGACTACTGCCAAGCCCGTTGAGGATGAGATAGATGAGGAGAGGGCCCTTACCACCCACGGTGCCCTGATCGTCTGGATTCGGGAACTCGAGCAGGACTGCTTGGAGGCTCTCGAGTGGGGTTTAGCAGTGCTTTCGAGCAGCTCCAAATTGTAAATCCTGAGGCTCAGTTTGTCCTCGAGGGGATTGGCTCGTTCCATTAGGTGGTTGACAGTCGGGTGGTTTCCCCCGAGGTTCCCGGCGATGAAGTTGGTCAGAGCGACGGAGAGCATCGGCCCGAGGAGGAGGCTACTGTTTAATTTCTTTTTCTTTTTCGTTGTTTGACCTGCGCGCCATTTGAATTGTTGTTTTGTCTGGCCTGCGTGCCATAATTTGTGACTTGACTTTGCCCCGCCCTACGTGCCATGGGTTTTAATTTCTCCAGGCCTGTGTTCCTTGGCTGGTAACGTTCTAACAATGGTATTTGCCTAACACAATGCATAGTGCCTATTTTTACTAAGTAATTGGAGCCTTTGCTTGACTTAGTTGGTTCCCGATCATGCGGAAACTGGCCGAGTGGTCAGAGTTAGGTTCCGATCATCGACGAAGCCAAGTGCTCGATCGAGGTCTTTACTTCGTGGCATGAACTTCTCATCCCGAGCTGGGTGTCCTGCCTAATTGGTACGACAATGGAGGAGCTCGATTGAGGTATCTATGTTGGACCAAGAGTTCACTCGCACACACAAGAGCGCGCTCTCATCTTTTTGTCTTGAGTTTAGGAGTCGCGCTTGTACCTTAGTGCGCCCATGTGGTCGCGATGAGCGTAGGTCACGGGCAGTGTTTAATTATAATACTATTTAAGCTTTTCAGCGTTCCATGGTCGAGCAAGTTCCTCCCCGTGTAGGCTTTCGAGGTAGTAAGCCCCATTTCCTGTTCTTGTGCGGACGCGATAGGGGCCTTCCTAGTTTGCAGCGAGACTTTGAAGAGGGATGCCCCCGACCGGATTTCTTCAACTGGGTCGAGCTCCTCCCTTAAGGCCTCATCATTCATCTCCTCGTCGATGGGAGATTCGGCCCTCTAAGAGGGTTCCCTTATTTCCAGCGGAATTACTGCTCGGTTTCGTAGGTCATTCGGAATGGGGCCTCCCTAGTTGTCGGGTATGGGGTCATCGTAGAGGCCCAAAGCACGCTATGTAGCTCCTCGACCCACCTCGTTTTGGCGTCACTCAGTCTGTGTTTCAGGCCACGCAGAATCACCATGTTCGCAGCTTTGGCCTGCCCGTTTGTTTGCAGGTGCTCGATAGATGTAAAATGTTGCTTCGTGCCCAGCTTAGTAACAAATTTCTGGAAGTTCTTGTCGGTGAATTGCGTCTCATTTCCAGTGACGATTTCTTAGGGTACGCCAAACTGGGTAAGGATGTTCCTTTTTTAGAAACGGAGTATATTGTGTGTCGTGATTTTGGCAAGGGCTTCGGCCTTTATCCACTTCGTAAAGTTGTCGACATCGACTATTAGATATTTGTTCTGGTATGACCCTATGGTGAAGGGCCTGAGGATATCCATCCCCCACCATGCGAAAGGCCACTGGGACAAGAGCGTTTTGAGCTCGTTGGGCAGGGTTAGGTGCATGTCCTCGTCTCATTGGCACTTGTCGCACTTCTTGATGTGTTCCTTGACATCTTATTGCACGGTGGGCCAATAGTACCCTGCTCGCAGAGCCTTGTGGGCGAAGGATCGTCCGCCAAGGTGTTGTGCATTGATCCCTTCGTGAATCTTCTAGAGTATGTTAGGGACCTTGGACTCCTTGACGCATTTAAGGAGGGGTGGAGAATCTTCGCCGATATAATTTGTCCTCGATCAAGACGTTTGAGCAAGCTCGACGTCTGACTACGCTAGCCTCCTTGGAGTTGTCAAGAAGTCTCCCCGTGCTGAGGTACTCGTATACCGGGGTCATCCAATAGTTGTTGTTGTCGATGGCGTTCACGTCGATGGTCGAAGTGCCTTTCTCGATACTTGGTTGAGAGTTTACTTCTTGGATGAAGGACTTGTTCCCGCCTTTCTTCTTCATGCTTGCCAGCTTCGACAGGATATCCGCCTTGGTGTTTTGTTCGTATGGAACGTGTTTCACTTATGCATAAATCGAATTTTTTCATCCTCTCCTTTACCAGGGCTAGGTACTCTGCAAGGTTTTCATTCTTGTCCTGGTATTTTCCCCGCACCTATGAGGCTACGAGCTGGGAGTCAATAAATATCTTCAACTCCTTCGCGTCCAGGTCCCCGGCCAGGCGAAGTCTCGCGAGGAAGGCCTCGTATTTAGCCTGGTTTTTTGATGTTAAGAAGCCTAGGGTGAGGGAGACTTCTAACAAAATGCCCTCTTTATTCTCCAGGATGATGTTCGTTCCACTTCTTGTCGAGCTGGAGGCCCCGTCGACGAAGAACGTCCATTTTTGGGCTCCTAGCGTCGGGGAAGCCACGACAGTAATCTCCACGATGAATTCGGCCAAAACTTGAGGTTTAAGGGCCTTTCTGCTCTCGTACTGGATGTCGAACTCGGAGAGTTTGAGCGGCCATTTGAGCATCATGTCCTCCATGTTCGGGCGTCCGAGTAGCTGTTTGACAGGATGATAGGTCTTGACTGTGATCGCGTGGGCCAGAAAGTAGTGTCGCAACCTTCTAACCGCGTTGATGAGGGCTAAAGCGACCTTCTCGATCTGCTGGTACCGGAGCTCGGGGCCCTGCAGGGCTTTGTTGGTGAAGTAGATTGACTTCTGCCCTTCAGGAGTTTCACGGATGAAGGTCATGCTGACGGCCTTAACCGCGACGACGAGGTATAAATATAGAGTCTCCCTGTCCTCAAATCACGACAGGACTGGGGGTTCTGAAAGGAATTGTTTGAGGTGGAGGAGGACTTGTTCGTACTCCTTGGTCCAATCAAATGTGGCCTCCTTGCACAGAAGCTTGAAGAATAGGAGTGTGTGTTGGGCAGACTTTGCCACAAAGTGGGACAGCAAGGCGAGTATCTCGTTTAGGGATTGGATCGATTTCTTCGAGTTCGTAGTTGGGAACTCGAAGAAAGCTTTGCACTTGTCGGGGTTTTCCTCTATCCCTCACTCTGTTAAGTAGAAGCCGAGGAACTTGCCTACTCAGACACCGAAGGTGCACTTCTCCGGGTTGAATCTCATTTTACATCTCCTCGTCGTTTCAAATACCCTTTTGAGATGGGCTGTATGGTCGATTTCTTCTCGCGATTTCAAGATCATGTCGTTCATGTAGACCTCGAGCATGTCTTCGATCTTGCCTAGGAAGACTTTGTTCATCATTCGCTGGTAGGTCGCACTAGTGTTTTTTAGACCGAAAGGCATTACGTTATAGTAATAATTGCCTGACTCGGTCATGAAAGTTGTGTATTCTTTGTCGTCCTTTTCCATGGGGATCTGGTTGTACCCCGAGTACGCGTCCATGAACGACAGTAGTTTAAAACTTGCATAATTTTCGACTAGTTTATCGATGTTAGGAAATGGGTATGTATCTTTGGGACATGTCCGGTTAAGATCGGTATAATCAACACACATGCGTCACTTTCCATTAGAGTTTTTTACAAGTACAACATTGGACACCCAGGTTGTGTATTGGGCTTCCGAAATAAAATTTTCCTCTAAGAGGTCTTTTATAACTTTTTCAGCAGCCTCTGCTTTATCGGGAGACTGCCTACGCCTACGTTGTACTATGACCCTAGCGGCCGGATCTATGGTAAGCTGGTGGCAGGCCACGTCGAGGTCGAGCCTGGGCATCTCTGCAGCGCTCCACGTGAATAGGTCAGCATTCTCCCTGAGGCAGACCTTCAGTTGTTTCCTCGTTAGGCCGGGGAGTCCCGTTCCAATCTTTACGCTTCTGTCGGGGTCATCATCGAGTGTGATGAGCTTGAACTTTCCATCTGGAATGAGGCGCGTTGGATGTGGCAGCTTCCCGTTGCCGTTGTTTGCTGGAGGTGCCTCTTTGGGTGCTTCGCTCTGCTCCTACTTATTGGGGATGTGGTTGTCGAGGTCGATGGAGTTGACGTGAGGTAGTAGTTTTTGCTCCTCAGCCCAGGCTGGTCTGTCGGCATTCTTGGGCGTGATGTTGATTGAGTTGAGCCCCTTGATTTCTGCTTCGAAACATCTTATGGCTGCTTCGATGGCTCTGTGGAGGGTGACAACTCAACCTCTGGGCGTCTAGTACTTCATCTTCAGGTACACTGTAGATGGTGATCGCGACTTTCTATGTCTAATACAACTTAACTGCAAGTGCACAGTCTATGGCGTAGTAATAAAAGATATCGATCCTACAAGGACTCGTAATCAAACTAGTATTCTCGGGAGTTACTATGTTTAGCTAGGTAGATAATGTTTAAGGGAATAATTGTTATTACTAAAGGGAACTGAAAACGTTACTTAAATTATAATTACGCAAATCGATATGCAATAATTATGTTCTTCGGGGATTTGACAAGTTACCGGTATATAAAATATTTTCAGAATTTATTTAAGAAGAAAATAGTTATCTAAAGACCTTCGTCTCACGATGGTTGTTGACGCTAGTCGCAACTTTAAGGCAGAACGTATGCTGTCGCTATCCCGTTCGGGGTTAAAATCGCTTTTTGGAAATCTCTAAGTTCTAATCTATTTTAAAGTGCTTTCGCTGTTATTAAAACAAATGCCTAGTGTTTACTATCTGGTCTTAGCCGCAGCTGTCGCTTGTTGGTTCGTACCTTAATTAATTTCCCACTGTCGTGACAAAACTACTTTTAAATAAGTTGTCGCTGTCGCGACGAACATTTATTTAGGAAATAAGTTTAAACACTCAGGCCATAAATAACTTTTGAAAAAGAAAGGTTTTAACCGGTTATTATCAAATCCCGTCTGAATTATTATTACATACCGATTACTCTGGTTTAGCTAGACATGGATTTGGAACAGGTAAAGCGTAAATAAAAGTAGAAATTTAGAACATACATACTGTTGGGAATTAAAGTTACAATTAACGAAATAATAAAAACCTGTAAAGTATCCAATTGGCTTTTGGCCAAATCCCAATGATGTCGGCAGGATTGTGTCTTCAAGCCAATATAGCGCACAAATGAATATTGCAGAAATGGAATATAGGAAAAAGGAAAGTAAAATAAAAACAAGACTTAAACTAAATTTGCTCTGAAAAATATTTGGGCAGCACTTCGTTATCTGAATGCGGCCCCCTTTCTCAGCTCCCCTCCTTCCCCTTTTATAGAGGTGAAATACTAACGGTTATATTTTTCAGAAGGTGGACTTGGGGTCAGAGAAAATAGGAAGTAGTGGTCCATTATTTTGGGACTTGGAACTGGTTTTTGCACGTTTACTGAAGTTCTGCGTTTTTGCCTGCATGACGGTCGTCATGGTGTGTGACGGTCGTCACCCGTGTGACGGTCGTCATGGATGTGTGACGGTTGTCACAGCAGCAAAATTCGCATCTGCTATTTTTCATGTTGTTTTCATCTGGTTTTCGTCCATATTTCATCTGTAATTGCTTCTTTTCTTCATATTGCTTTGTTTGGACATGATCTTCAAATACCTGCAAAATATCAGACAAATAACATGGAAAAACCCGAAATCGGATTGAAACCAGTCAAATATTAGTTGAATTATACGTCAATATATATATACGATTTCGCGTTATCAAACTCCCCTAAGCTTGAATCTTTGCTTGTCCTCAAGTAAAAGCAGGAAGAATAAAAGTTGGCAAGCACGAGGCAGCTTCCTTGTTCAGAAAGTTGGGAAAAACCGGGATTCTAAATAGGAACAAAATGAGTACGGTGACGACACTGGACTATAAGTCTTCGGAGGTCTCCTTTTTATGCAAATTGGTCCCAATCATGCTACTGCAGCTTGGTATCAAGGTTCTCGCGTCAAGTTTACCCTGTTTGTTCTAGCGCAATCACATTAAGCCCGTTGTCCATACACTTTCATGGCAAGTCAACCTGTTAGCGAATATGATCTCATTTCTGTTTTGATCTTTTCATTGCTCATAAGCTTATACTATTGATTTTTCAATGAGTTTTTGTACCGTTGGGCTAAATGCTCGGGTGAGGAGCACCTAACTTAGAGGGAACATGTCTCTATACTCGGGCTATATAGCTTTGTTTTCATGATTTTTCATTCTTTTAGAGATCATACACTTATTTGCATTGGTTGCTCGCTTAGAAGTGTTTAGGATGGTGTTGACTGCTTGTATAAACTACTTGGGGCTGAGTTTGCGTGGAAACTTGAAACTTTGTTACAAGTAGGTAGTGAAACCGACTCGCATAAACCGGAGGTCTAAGGTGTCAGGACGGTACTGGTTTTGTTAGAATTTTCGTCTCGGAGTTTTAAAACTTGGTTTGAACTTTGGCGCATTCTCGTGATGCTTTTGAGGAACAACTGAAAAAATTTTGTTTATGTCGAATAAAGTGGGGAGATTTGCGTAACGGAAAAAGACATATAAATGAGCTTTTATTTGCTATAGTAGGAAAATGTTTGAATTGAAATTACTGAATTGAAAGTACAAGGAAACGGGAAATAAACGCTCCGCTCCCACACTATCTCAATCAGTGTCCTCACTGATTTGAAAGAATGCGAGAGGGAAATACAAGGGAAATGAAAATACAGGAAACGGAAAATACAGTAAACAAATAAAGAAAGAAAGAACTAGTCACGGCCTCTGCCTCGGTCACGTCCTCTGTCGCGACCTCTACCTCTGGCTTGGTCGACTCGGGCCTCAAAGTTCAGAGCGCCAGTGTGATAGACATAATCTCGGAGTCCTTCGAATTGCAAGGTAAGATTTTCCAAGTTCTCAGTGATGGCTTCCTGGCCAGTTTGGAGTTGTTGCATCGTAGTTCTCTGCCAAGCTTCGAATTTCTCTGCTTGCTGATTTTGTTGCTGCATCATGGCGAGTATCTGCGTTTGTTGGTCGAGGGATCGGCGGAGGTCTTCTTCAGAGAAGTCGGGCTCGGGACGGTGGCGGCGGCGACGGTAGGATGTGCCTTCAGAAGGAAGTGGTTGTGATGCCTCAGGTTGCTCAGCTCTGTCCAACTCATCTTGCATTTCGTCGACAGACCCTTGGGTATTGGTTTAAGTTGGGGCAGCGGTAGCAGCAAGGGCATTCAGGTCAAAAAGCCAGTTGGCACGATCCTGTGGATGCATCCGGGTACGTGACGGCATGATGATGCTTCTGATGGTTTTGCCACTCACGACCGGATGGTACTTTCCATCGGACCTGGAGCGGATGAGGTGAGAAGCTCTGCAATGGTCGGTGTCGAAAAACACCAAAGGAATTGTACGGAGATTCTGGAGTTGGTTACCGAGGTTCAGGCCTAGTGCAATGGAGGTAACAATCCCGCCAAAGTAAAATGGCTTAGAGCCACGGTTGCAGTTGGCCTGAATGTGGGCCAGGAGGAATGGAGCGGCGTTGATGGGTTCAGAATTGAACACGCAGCGGAGAAAGAAAAGTTCTTTGGAGTTCACCTTGTGGTTGCTATCTCTTGCGAAGATGGTATTGCTCAGCACTCTGTGGAAATACCGGATGGTTGGGTTGTGGATGTGTGTTGCATGCAGAGAATCCCAGCCGTCGGCATTGATTCCGATCAATTGGGACCAAAGCGCAAAAGCTTCATGTTGAAATTGTTCGGTAATGCGGCGGTGAGCATCTTCGCCGCGAGGGAAATGTAGGACGTCGGCAATCTGATTTTGATTCAATTGGTAGTTCGTGCCGAACATACGGAAGCAAGCGGCGCCGGAATGTTGGCTAAGGTCGCCACTAGAGGTGAAGTAACTGAACGAACTGAGGAACTCAAGGGTGAGTTGTTCGAAAGTGGGCTGCGGATTTGTGCACAGATGCCAAATGCCGGCTCTCTGGAGCATCCAAGTGACGCCGTCAAGGAGGCCGAGTTCCGTGAGAGATGGTATGTGCGGATAGTGGGTCGGTTGTAGCGACCGTTGATGGAAGGCTACGTAGTTTGCTCTCTGTTTCTCTCCGGAGTCGCCTTCGCTGAAATTGATATTGCTAAGGTCAGGGGTTTCATTGTTTCTTGCCATGGTTGGATGATGCTGTTGATTTGGGGAAAAATGTAGTTTATGTGGAATGAGATTTTTCACAAAAGTGGATTATGAAGATGTAATGGGAGTTGGGATTATGTGTAGTAAGGAGGGAAAACGAAATTTTGAAATGGGGTTTGGATGTGTGGTGATGGGAAGTTGATAAAATGGGAGTGGGGGAAGAAACGTAACCTTTGTTATAGCAGATATCAGATTTTGGACTCGTGACGATCGTCACACATCTGTGACGGTCGTCACCCGTGTGACGGGCGTCATGGTTCTGTGACGGTCGTCACACCAGCAAATTCTGCATAACGCAGAATTTTGCTACAGGGGTGCTTTTTGACATGTTTTTGAGGCTTGTAATTGATATCGCAATGTAATAAATCAGCCAAGAGGCATATGATAACATAAAAAACAGAATAAGGGAATAATGAATGAAATTGAAATAACATTTAATTAAAAGGATTGTTTTTAATGTAACACATAAGTGAAATGAAACGATGCGAAAAATAAAAATAATTGAAAGCGTACAGAAAAACAGGAAAAATAAACTAAACTAAAGCTAAAATCTCAGTCCTTTTGTGCCTTCAATTCGTCAAACTTCCGGGCGTGGTAATCGAGCTGGTCACAAACTAAGTCCATGAAAACTGCTAATTCGCTATGTATGCTTGTTATTTCTTCTCTTTCAGTGGTCAGAGCTGCGTTGAAGTTGTCTAATCGTTTCAGAACAGTATCCATTTTGTCAGTGTTTTCTTCAGGAATGGGCTCAGGATAGGTGTTGTAATGTGGAGGGGTCTCAGGGTCTACCTCAGTTTCGGATACAGCATCCTCATAATACATATAATCATGTGCTTCAGAGATGTGATCACTGTCGTACATGTAATCCTGTGGTGTGGATTGAGGTGAAGGAGGTCTCATAGGCTCATCCAATTCATAAACCCAGTTGTCCGTGTTATGGATACTCGTCATCTGATGATTTGGCAATGTGAATAGTTGGACAAGTTTGTCATTGATAAGGTACTCGTAAGGGCCAGGTCCCATGGTTCTTAAAATGCGCCTGTTAAAGCAAAACTGGATATTCATGGGTCGGACGGTGCCAAAACTAGTGCTTGCATTTAGGTGGAATCTAAGGCCAAGCTCGTGGGCAATCATTGTCACGAGGCCTCCTATTAGAATGGGTGATTATGATTCCTGAGTGAGGCGTAGGAAGGATCTCATCATAAAAGGCACGACATTCACTGGACGACCCTGAGAAGCACAGAACAAGATAAACAACTCTTCTTTAGATACCGTAGTAATGTTTTCTTCCTTTCCGAAAAGGGTGTGAGCTAGGATCTTATGAAAGTATTTGAAAGTGGGGTTATGAATCTCATCGTTATACATGCCCTTTGGGTCAGGGTGATAGTCGCCTGTGATTTTACCCCAGAACTGGTTTAGTTCAAAATCAAGATTGTCATCTTCGGCACTGATGAACACATGTGGTCCGCTAGGAAATCCTAGGAGGTTAGCTAATGACATACGGCTATGGGTTTGGTCCATTCCAAACATCCTAAAGGTGATCAGCTCTGTGTTTGATCCAAAACCATAGTTGGGTAAGTACCTGAAGGAACTAAGGAATTCGTAGGTGAGGTCTTTATAGGTAGCAAAACAGGTTTTCAAGGAGGTGTTCTCCCAGCCTAATTGATTAAACAGGAATTGAATGCTATCAGTAATTCCTAGCTTCTCCATGGTAGAGTTATCATAATACAATGTTAAGGCTATGTCTCTCTCAGTTAATGCTTCAAATCTTGCCTTTTGAGCTAATCCTCGAAAATGAACCTTTGTGAAGTCGTACTCGGCCATACTCGCAGGTTAGTCGGAGAAAAACAGGAGGAAGGTTTGAAGGCTTTTAAAATCCTGAAAAGTTTAAAACAGAAATTTTAAGTCAGAATTTTTAGAAACAAAAGGTGGTAGAAATAAAAACAAAGTTTAAATAAAAGAGAAAATAGTGAAACAAAGAATAAAAATAGTAGCAATTTTAAGTTTAAAATTTTGTTAAAATTTCAAAGTAAGATTTCAAATAAAAATGAGAATGAAATACAGTAAAGAGGGAAATACGGGAAAATTGGGTTGCCTCCCATTAAGCGTTGTTTTTAACGTCAAAAGTCTGACGATAGCTTGGTGACAAGCTATTCGGGTGTTTGAGCAGGAAGCTTGAGCAATGTTATACTGCTAACTTGAGGGTTGTTTTCGTTCTTATTATAATGTTTTAAACGTTGTCCGTTTACGATAAACGGTGCATTCGTCTTATCGGTAATTTCAACAGCTCCACTTTGAAGTACTTTAGTCACTTCAAAAGGTCCAGACCACCTAGATTTTAGTTTACCTGGGAAAAGTTTCAATCTTGAATTAAATAGAAGTACGATGTCTCCCACACCGAATTGTTTCCGGACTGAACGTTTATCATGCCATTTCTTAGTTCGTTCTTTGTAGATACGGGCATTTTCGTAAGCGTCCAATCTAAGTTCCTCTAATTCGTGTAAGTTCAAGATTCGTTTCTCTCCTGCCTCAGTGTAGTTGAAATTAAGTGTCTTAATGGCCCAGAAGGCTTTATGCTCTAATTCTACAGGGAGATGACAGGATTTACCGTAAACTAATTTGAAGGGTGTAGTACCTATTGGTGTCTTAAAAGCGGTCCTATAAGCCCAAAAAGCTTCATTTAGCTTTGATGACCAATCTTTCCTTGAGGTAGCGACAGTCTTTTCCAATATTTGTTTTATTTCCCTGTTCGAGACCTCTACTTGTCCGCTAGTTTGCGGATGGTACGGTGTAGCTACTCGGTGTCGGACTCCATATTTAGAAAGAAGTTTGTCAAAAATTCGCGATATGAAATGTGATCCGCCGTCACTAATGACGAGTCTGGGTACACCGAATCTAGGAAAGATTGTGTTTTTGAAGAGTTTGATTACTACTCGTGCGTCATTTGTTGGAGCGGCAATGGCTTCTATCCATTTAGACACATAGTCTACAGCAACGAGTATGTAGTTATTCCCAAAAGAAGACGGGAAGGGTCCCATGAAATCTATTCCCCATACGTCAAAGATTTCTACCTCTAAGATTCCTTTCTGAGGCATTTCATCTCGTCGTGAGATGTTGCTAGTTCGTTGGCATCGATCACATTTTAGCACAGCGATGTGAACGTCTTTCCATAGGTTAGGCCAGAATAGGCCGGCTTGGAGAATCTTAGCGCACGTCTTGGATGTACTGGCATGACCACCATATGGTGCTGAATGGCATTGGGAAATGATGTTTTCTATTTCTTCCTCTGGGACACGGCGACGGTATATGTTGTCGGCCCCTCTCTTGAAGAGTAGAGGTTCGTCCCAATAATAGTGTTTCAGATCGTGGAAGAATTTCTTCTTTTGCTGATAAGTGAGATCCGGTGGAAGCACGCCTGCAGCTAGGTAATTAACGATGTCAGCATACCAAGGTAATGTGACTTGGGCATAGACGGCTTCTACGGCTTTTTCGAGTTCTGGATCTTCCGAGATTAAGTTAGGCATGTCACTTTCTAATTTGGCTATCAAATGTTCGTATGGAAAATCGTCATTTATCGATACTGGTTCATGTTTAATGCCTTCTATTCGGGATAAGTGATCTGCAACTACGTTCTCGGTTCCTTTCTTATCTTTAATTTCTAAGTCAAACTCTTGTAATAATAGGATCCATCTCAATAATCTTGGTTTGACATTCTTTTTGCTTATTAGGTACCTAATGGCAACGTGGTCTGTGTATATGATAATTTTTGCTCCTACTAAGTAAGAACGGAATTTGTCAAGCGCAAATATAACTGCTAGAAGTTCCTTTTCTGTTGTGGCGTAGTTCATTTGGGCAGGATCTAAGGTTCTACTGGCGTAGTAGATGGCATGAAACTTCTTGTCCTTCCTTTGTCCTAGAACTGCGCCTACAGCATAATCACTCGCATCGCACATGATTTCGAACGGTAGTCGCCAATCGGGTGGTTGCATAATTGGTGCGGTGATAAGGGATGATTTTAATGTTTCAAATGCTTTTAGACAGTCGTCGTCAAAGACGAACTCAGCATCTTTCATCAACATGCCGGTCAGAGGTTTTGTAATTTTCGAAAAATCTTTTATAAATCTGCGGTAGAAACCGGCATGTCCTAGAAAACTCCGTATTTCGCGTACGGATTTTGGAGGTTGGAGGTCTTTTATAATTTCTATTTTAGCTTTGTCGACCTCAATCCCTTTATTAGATATGACATGTCCTAGAACTATTCCTTGTCGGACCATAAAATGGCATTTTTCCCAATTTAGGACGAGGTTCACTTTTACACAACGTTCTAATACCATTTCTAAGTTTTGTAGGCATCCTTCGAAACTTTGTCCACATACTGAGAAATCGTCCATAAATACTTCCATGATGTCGTCTATGAAATCTGCGAAGATTGCCATCATGCATCTTTGGAAGGTTGCTGGAGCATTACAAAGTCCGAACGGCATTCGGCGGTAAGCAAAAGTACCATAAGGACATGTGAATGTAGTCTTTTCTTGGTCATCAGGATGAATGGGAATTTGGAAAAATCCTGAATAACCATCTAGATAGCAGAAGTATGAATGTTTGGCTAATCTTTCTAACATTTGGTCTATGAAGGGTAAGGGGAAGTGATCTTTTCGTGTGGCTTTGTTAAGCTTTCTATAATCAATGCACATTCTGCTTCCAGTCACGACTCTTTTTGTTATTGATTCGCCTTTTTCGTTCTTAACTATTGTGACTCCTCCTTTCTTAGGTACGACATGAACTGGGCTAACCCATTCACTATCGGAGATTGGATAGATGATTCCTGCATCTAGCAATTTCTTTACTTCGTCTTTGACTACAGTGCTTAGGATGGGTTCAGTCTCCTCTGATGCTCTCTAGAGGTTTTACAGTCTTCCTCTATTGTAATTCGATGCATACAGATCGAAGGGCTTATACCTTTTAGATCGCTTATGTTATAGCCTAACACGGTGGGGTACTTCTTTAGGACTTCTAATAGCTTTGCGGTTTCTAGTTGTCCTAAGTCGGCGTTGACTATCACTGGTCTTTTTAGTTCATCGTCTAGGAATTCATATCTAAGGTTTTTGGGTAGTGTTTTAAGTTTTAAAGATGGGTTCTTCGGACCTGGCATATGGTTTGGGGTTAGTGTTAAGCTTTCGCTTAGACTGTCGTCTTTATACAGTTTACGCCAATCATCGTCTTCAGAAATATCGGGTATTTGAATCTTTATTATTTCTGAATACGTGGTCTCTTCATTTTCAAGTTCTCTTATGCATTCGTCAATTACATCTACTAAATAGCAGGTATCGTCTATGGCTGGTGCTTGTAAGAACTTGGTGAGAATGAACTCTATCTTTTCTTCTCCTACTTCGAATGTTAGCCTTCCTTTCTTTACGTCAATTATAGCTCTGGTTGTGGCTAGGAATGGTCTTCCTAAAATGATTGGAGTAACAGAGTCCTCTTTGATGTCCATGATTATGAAGTCGGTTGGGATGTAGAATTGTCCTATGCGTACTGGAACATTTTCCAGTATTCCGACGGGGTATTTGACTGATCGGTCAGCCAATTGTACGGACATCTTGGTTGGTCTTAGTTCTCCCATATTCAGCTTTTTGCATATAGATAAAGGCATAACACTGATATTGGCTCCTAAATCGCATAGAGCTTTGTCTATTACGAACTTTCCTGTGACGCGGGGTATGGAGAAACTACCTGGGTCTTTTAATTTAGGAGGCATGTGGTTTTGAATAATAGCGCTACACTCTGCAGTAAGTGTAACTGTTTCGTTATCCTCGATCTTTCTCTTATTTGACAGGATTTCTTTGAGAAATTTAGCATACGAGGGCATTTGAGTGATAGCTTCTGTAAAAGGAATAGTGATATTCAACTGTTTAAGGAGCTCTACAAATTTCTTAAACTGTCCTGAAGTTTTGGAGTTTATTAGTCTTTGAGGATAAGGAATCGGTGGTTTATATGGCGCTGGAGGTGCTTGAGTTTTTTCACTTGCGGTGTCCTCCTTCTCGTTGTCTTCCTTCTTCTCTAACTCGGATTCCTTTTCTGCTTGTTCAGTCGGTTTTTGTTGCATGGCTGAGTTTTTGGTTCTCGGATCGATCGGTTCGTCCAATTCTTTTCCGCTTCTTAATATGACGGCATTTGCTTGCCCTTTTGGATTTTGTTCGGGTTGTCCAGGAAATGTGCCAGCGGGTGCAGCAGCAGAGGCTTGTTGTTGAGCCACTTGGGATATCCGCGTTTCGAGCATTTTGTTGTGGGTGGCTAAAGCGTCTACTTTTCCGGTCAGTTGTTTAATTTGCTCGCTAGTGTGTATGTTTTGATTTAGGAATTTTTTGTTCGTTTGAGCTTGAGTAGCTATGAATTTTTCCATCATCAACTCGAGGTTTGATTTCCTAGGGGCAGTCTGGGCAGCAGCTGGTTTCTGATATCCTGGCGGAGCAGCAGACATCTACAATGCATTATCGCTTTTGTAAGAAAAGTTTAGATGGTTTCGCCAACCTGGGTTGTAAGTATTTGCGTAAGGATTTCCTTGAGCGTAATTTACTTGGTCTGGTGGGATTCCAGCCAGCAATGGGCACTCGGGCGCATTATGAGTGGCGATTCCGCATAACTCGCAGTTTGGAGTTACGGCAGCGACGGTTGCAGTGGGGTTAACGGTCAGACTGTCGATCTTCTGTGCTAGAGCATCTACTTTAGCGTTGAACTTTTCAAGGTTGCTGATCTCGTACATCCCACCTTTCGCTGCGGGTTTCTCTGCTGGAATGCATTCACCTCTCCATTGGCAGTGGTTCTGAGACATGTTTTCGATTAGTTGATAGGCTTCGTCGTATGGCTTATCCATAAGTACACCGCCCGCGGCGGCGTCTACCGTTAATCTGGTGTTGTATAGAAGCCCATTATAGAAAGTATGGATCGTCACCCAGTCTTCTAGACCGTGGTGAGGACATGTTCTCATCATATCTTTGAATCGTTCCCATGCTTCGTAGAGAGATTCATTATCTTTTTGTCGAAATTCGTTGATTTGAGCTCTAAGCATAGCAGTTTTGCTCGGCGGAAAATATCTCGCTAAGAAAACGTTCTTCAACTGTTCCCATCTCGTAACGGAGTTGGATGGTAAGGATTGTAACCATGTCCAAGCTCTATCTCTAAGAGAAAAAGGGAAAAGACGAAGTCTTATTGCGTCTGGAGTTACTCCATTTGCTTTCACTGTGTCTGCGTATTGTACAAACTTCGTTAAATGTTCGTTCGGATCATCAGTTGCATTTCTTGAGAATTGATTTTGTTGTACAGCTGACAACAATGAAGGTTTTAGCTCAAAATCGTTTCGAGTTATAGCCGGGGCAGCTATGCTACTTCTAGGCTCCATCTGAGAGGGTGTAGCGTATGCCTTCAGCGGTTTGTTTTGAGGTCCTTCAGCCATCTTTTCTTCTTTAACTGGAGGATGAGCTAGAAGATCAGGAATGTTGTGTCTTCGTTGATATTCGACGATGCGCCTTCTTAGATGTAAGAAGCGCTCTAGTTCAGCGATTGTAGGTTGTAAGATTTCGCCTTGTGAGCGAGTACTTGGCATACAATCGAAGAACGAGTAGAGGGAGAATAAAAATAGTTAACCTAGTCTATACGGCGTAACAGAAGGTTACACTATTGACTAAACGGGTCCCCGACAACGGCGCCAAAAACTTGATCGCGACTTTCTATGTCTAATACAACTTAACTGCAAGTGCACAGTCTATCGCGTAGTAATAAAAGATATTGATCCCACAAGGACTCGTAATCAAACTAGTGTTCTCGGGAGTTACTATGTTTAGCTAGGTAGATAATGTTTAAGGGAATAATTGCTATTACTAAAGGGAACTGAAAACGTTACTTAAATTATAATTACGCGAATCGATATGCAATAATTATGTTCTTCTGGGATTTGACAAGTTACCAGTATATAAAATATTTTCAGAATTTATTTAAGAAGAAAATAGTGATCTAAAGACCTTCGTCTCACGATGGTTGTTGACGCTAGTCGCAACTTTAAGGCGGAACGTATGCTGTCGCTATCCCGTTCGGGGTTAAAATCGCTTTTTAGAAATCTCTAAGTTCTAATCTATTTTAAAGTGCTTTCGCTGTTATTAAAACAAATGCCTAGTATTTACTATCTGGTCCTAGCCGCAACTGTCGCTTGTTGGTTCGTACCTTAATTAATTTCCCACTGTCGTGGCAAAACTACTTTTAAATAAGTTCTCGCTGTCGCGACGAACGTTTATTCAGGAAATAAGTTTAAACACTCAGGCCATAAACAACTTTTAAAAAAGAAAGGTTTTAACCGGTTATTATCAAATCCCGTCTGAATTATTATTTCATACCGATTACTCTGGTTTAGCTAGACATGGATTTGGAACAGGTAAAGCGTAAATAAAAGCAGAAATTTATAACATACATACTGCTGGGAATTAAAGTTACAATTAACGAAATAATAAAAACCTGTAAAGTATCCAATTGGCTTTTGGCCAAATCTCAACGATGTCGGCAGGATTGTGTCTTCAAGCCAATAGAGCGCACAAATGAATATTGCAGAAATGGAATACAGGAAAAAGGAAAGGAAAACAAAAACAAGACTTAAACTAAATTTGCTCTGAAAAATATTTGGGCAGCACTTCGTTATCTGAATGCGGCCCCATTTCTCAGCTCCTCTCCTTCCCCTTTTATAGAGGTGAAATATTAACGGTTATATTTTTCAGAAGGTGGACTTGGGGTCAGAGAAAATAGGAAGTAGTGGTCCATTATTTTGGGACTTGGAACTGATTTTTGCACGTTTACTGAAGTTCTGCGTTTTTGCCTGCATGACGGTCGTCATGGTGTGTGACGGTCGTCACCCGTGTGACGGTCGTCATGGATGTGTGACGGTCGTCACAGCAGCAAAATTCGCATCTGTTGTTTTTCATGTTGTTTTCATCTGGTTTTCGTCCATATTTCATCTGTAATTGCTTCTTTTCTTCATATTGCTTTGTTTGGACATGATCTTCAAATACCTGCAAAATATCAGACAAATAACATGGAAAAACTCGAAATCGGATTGAAACCAGTCAAATATTAGCTGAATTATACGTCAATATATATATACGATTTCGCGTTATCAGATGGCACTACAGTCAGCTCGGCCAGAGTTGGCCTTTCTAGGATGCATTTGTACAAAGAGGGATACTCTATTACCAAGAAGCGGACCTTGACCTATCTTACAGTCTCCTCGTATCCGAAGGTGACGAGCAGTTTTACATAGCCTCATGGCCTCGTGGCGGTGCCATTAGAGCCCTACAAGTCAGAGGCGACATACAACATCAGATGACTCTCGTCGAGATGGAGATTGGTGAACAGGTGGGCGTACATTATGTCCATCAAGCTTCCTTGGTCGACGAGAATACGGCAGACGTCGAAGTTCACCATCTGAGCCCTGATCAGCAGATGGATGCTAGAATTGGGGGCGCCATCGGGTAGCTCCTCGAGGTAGAAGGTAATCAGGTTCGAGTTACCCTTGAACTTATCTTGGGTGGCGCTCCACTTTGAACTCTTGTTGATCAACTTCTAAAATTTCCTTTTCACTGATCTTACTGAAAGCTTGTTGGGACCCCTCCAGATATAACCATCGCGGATGGGGAGTTCTCTCAAGGGCTGCGAGTGGACAATGTTGTGTCGGCCTTGCAGGGGAGATAGAAGTCCTCTGATTGGGAGATGCACAGGGGGACTTATAGCCCAGTCTCATCGAATGGTGGTGGCACCTCCTCGACCCTCTTCTCCTCGCGAGTTTCCTGTCGAGGAACCTCGTTCGTTCGAGTGTATTGTTTCACGTGCCCCTCATTTATTAGGATTTTGATGGCATCCTTGAGGTGGATGCAATATTTCGTGACGTGTCCATGACTCCTGTGGAACCGACAGTACTTGGACTTGTCGATGTTGGGCTTAGGGGGTGTCAACTTAGGGAAGCGGACACCGCCTCTTTGGAACTCCGAGTTAATGCACTCGTGGAGAGCTATGAGTAGCGTATACTCGGTGAGTCGGCCTGCTAGCCCCCTTTGCTCCCAAAAGTCTCGGGGTCGATATTCTCTTATTCTCTCCCCTCCTCGTCGGGGAGCAGTGGAGTCTTCGTGCCTGAAACTTCTGGCACTCTCCTGGTTTTGCGAGTCGTGGGTGCAGTTGGCGGCCTTCTTTTCCTTGTACTAGATGTAGGCTTAGTCCTTATGAAGGAGCGTTTCTAGCGTGTTAGGCCTTTTGATGCCCACGACCTTGGCAAACTCAATGCGAGGTCGCAGTCCTTGTTCAATCAGATACCTCTTCATGTCGTCCGAGGTAGATACTTATACAACTTCTCGGTTGAATCTCTCTATGTAGTCCCTGAGAGATCCTTCTTTCCCTATATGATGGCTTTCAAGGATGCTTCTGTCTTCGGGTCGTGGGAAAATTCTGCACTTAATGGCTCCCCAGACGTTCTTGTAGTCGAGCATTGTATTGATGCTTTCAATGTGGTAGTCCGGGTCAGTGGTACCATCTAGGTGGCCAAGGCTGGGGGTTTCTCCATCTCGAAGGGGAGGTAAGTCTCCCTAATAGCCCTGGACAGCGGAGTACGAGGGTCGTCCTCGTTGCTTCTGACAGGTGATGGTGAGGAGGAAGGGTCATACTGAGGGATCCTTTCGTGGCGTGGGGGGTTCCTCGGACGACTCTTTGATTTCCTAGTTTTCCTGTCGGCTCTGCTTTTCTTGGGAGCTGGGGAGTGTCGTTCTTTCTAGAGAGGAGAGTAATCACGCTTCTAGGTGGCCACGTCTTGATGCCTTTATGGTCGCGGACAACGCCCATATTATCGTGGAAAGGGACTCTAAAACTCCTCATTTTATAGCCTCCGCGGGGTAGGGGAGGGACTGGTTTCTCGTCGTCACGGGTACGGGTTGCGAGAAACCAGACGACGATCTCTTCGTCGGGGAGAGTGTGAGTGTCGCTCCTTTTCCATCATTCTGATTCGCTCGTTCTGTTGAAATATCATCAAGTTTTTCTGATTGATTGCTGCAAACAGAGCCACCATGGCCAGGTCGGCGTTGGATGGCACATGGATTGGCTGGAAGACCGTCGGGCTGTCGAAGCGGTGGGCGGCATTGAAGGCCGCATCGTCGGGGGAGGAAAAGGCGGTGTGCCCATCCTTAGCGTCGCCTTTATCGATGTGAACGGTTACGTTGGGATCGTGATCATCGTCGTTGGTGAAGGCAGTTTCATGGATGTTGTCGTCAGTGTGTGGGTTGGCCATGATAAACAGAAATTGAAGTATGTTATGGTTCTTGGATTTCTTTGGAAGAAAGAACGGGGAAACAAGATTCCCACAGACAACACCACTGATCTTACCGGATCAGAAAGGGATCAACGACCAGCAACACATCGTGAGCTTCTTAATTCGCCTGTGGTGGAGAACAAAATGGGGTGTAACTGCAAGATACTCTGATGGCAAAGTAAGAGACGGAATAAGAGAAAGACAAGTACATAAAAGGTGTAGAAAGAATAGAATATATGACCCTCTAGTGAAAGAGGGTATTTATAATGTGCCCCCAGCGTTGGGTCGACGCTTACTTTGCATTGGGTTGGATCGCAAGGCCCAACACGAGTAACTGTCGGGGTTTACGTGGTGTAGAAAAGGTCAGCACGTGGTCTTCGTCCTGAGTCAACTGCCATGTGATCTTCGAAAGGTGGGTGACATGTTCTTTCGAATACGGGTAGTTGCTAATGATGTGTTCCTGCGTGGGAGGCACGTGGGGTCCGTGGGGGAGACGCGTGAGCGCTCCCTATGTGGTGTGATAAGTTAGGCCCTCCCCGACTAAGGAATGGGTTGAGTCGTGTTCGACAGTAGGACAACCTCTAGCCAAGTCTAGAACAATATATATGAGTTAAATTAATTTAGAGTTAGAAGTTATGGATAAGTATCTTTTATTCTAATAAAAATGTAAGATTCTCACCCTTTTGTTTGGTAATAAAATAAATAAATTATATAGTAAAAAGTATCCACGTATAATTTGATGAAATTTAATAAGAAAAAGCAATATATATTAGCAATTTTACATTGTCAATCAATATGTGTATCCTACCACATTACACTTTTATTTTTAAAATACAGCTATGATTTAGCATATTAAAATAATCTAATTAAATATCTGTTTAATATTACCTTTAAACTCAAACTTAAAACAAACGTGAAAATATGATTTCTTGATAGTGTATTATCTTGAAACTCAAACTTAAAACAAATGCGAAAATATGATTTCCAGTCACACACATTCTTAAAAATAAAATTTAAATCAATGAAACAAACTCACCCAATCATATGGAATTTGATCACATAATCTCTTGCAATTAAAGCATTTTTTGGGTTATTTATGTCATTTCCTCTCAATTCTTTCACTCTCCAACCCAATCTAGATGACAATTTGACCCATTTTCAATAGACATCTCTAAAATTATCCATAATAGATGTGCTAAAAACTCGTAAAATATGAGTGTTGTATAGAAACTTTGATACCCACTGCACCTCATATCTGCATAATATATATGTATTTTAATTTATATTATTATATAAAAATGTATGTATTTCAATTTTAATTATATTAATGTTAAACTATTACATATTTCATATAAATGTTCGTTTATTTAAACAATAAATTTTTTAAAAACTTTTTAATGTTATAAAATTTTAAAATAATATAACATTTTATAATTAATATATTTATTTTTAATAAAAATGCGAGTAATGAATATTATACGGACATTTACATACCTATAGAGCACAGATACAAGTTATAATTTTGGCGTCCAAACATGTATGAGTTCGAATACAATTTTTTTTTTAAATTACAGATATGGAAATTGATATTATAGTCTCTGCTCAAATCCGTCCATTATCATCCCTACTCATTTACACTAAATTCATACGGGTAATCATACACTATCAGATTTTCGTATTTTAACAAATGAAAGACATACAAGTTGGAACTTGATTGAAAGAAACAAATAACGTGACTTTTACTACACGAGTTGAGTTCCATCTGAATGATCTGATTCTGTTATTGATAATGAGTAATGACCATACGTGTCAAACAATGATGCAGTTGTCGGCCAGGTTCACAAATGAACCATTTTGGCTGGATTGGAAACGTCTTTATTAAGAAAACAAAACCATTCAAAATGCCTTATGGGGGACGTCACGGCATATTCACGTAGAGCGATTCTTTAAAATCTACTAAAAAGTTCTGCAACCCCCACCAGACAAGGTGTCCAACCATTATGGCATATATTGGAGTAGTGATATACAGTATATTTTTAGATTAAAAAATATAAGAGGTATCATTGTAAAGGAGTTTGGATTAATGATATGTACTGATGGAATAGAGCAAAAAGGAGCCAAACAAAACTACATTTGATTTAAGTGTGTACTTAATTAATAGGGGTGTGGGGTAAATTCTTGAGGTTCATTTAAGTGTACTAACTACAAGTAGTGATGCTATGTAAACATAGATAGGATCATCACAACAGAACTCAGACACAACAATGTATTTTAAGGCTCTTGCATGATACACAGCAACACTCAGATGATACAATCTGTCAACAATCCCACGCTCGAACATCGGCCATGTAATGTTGGCAGGAAGAAATATCATCTAATATAAAGCAAAAATAAAACAACTTATGAAATGTATTGGTGGAAAAAATACAGACAGAACATAAATGGGAGCTGAATACTACAAATATTTTATTGACTAAGATGGAAGGGAACTTGGTTCAAGAGAGTCCAGTTTCAAGGACAAACATATAGAGAGTGGAGAAGGGAAAGAGAAATGCACAGCACTTGTGCATTCCATCAGTTTATTGTATTTCTAGCTATAACACTACAACTAGCTAGTTGGAGTTCCCTAAAAAAGAAGGGAAAACAGAAGAAGCATAATCGCCGGTGTAGATTTACACTTGATAAGACGATATATGGTGATACAACTTCAATATTCTTTTAGTACACTATATACCTGAAATTGAATATCAGAAATAGATAATATTAGTTCACAAGTAAAAGAAGGGCCTTTTTGAAGAATGGAATATGGATGACTAGTAAAAGGGACACTAATGGAGTAGGCATATTATTCCATATAAGACATTCGTACTAACTATTCTGCAACAAATATTAAATAGCCATAATGGCCCAACCAAATAAATAGTTATATAACATAAATATTAAATAGCCATAATGGGCCAACCAAATAAATAGTTATATAACATAACTAATGGCACAGAACAGACTAATGCATATTGCATTCTATGATATCTACTAAAATCGGTTGTGATGTCCTACCCTTCTCCAACCCAATTTTTATTTCAACAAAATGAAAAATGGTTCAATGTTTCCATCAAACAATCAAACAGAAAATCTAGTCATTGTTTAGGCAAAAATACAACATCGCAAGAGTTCAGTTTTGACAATCTTGATTCATGCAATAATCACTGAACAATCTTATCGTTTTGGCTTGAATGAATGAAATGCATGTGATCCAATACAAAATGATGATAACAAGAAGTTTTGACATTTATAAATATGCAATAACACTACAAATATATTCATGAAAAACTAGTCAACCCCATGCTTCAATATTTTCTTTCATCCTCATCTTTGTTTCCTATGAAATTTTTTTTAAGCCACAAACCCAAAGGTACTTAGTTCACAGTGCACTGGAAAGAGAACATTCCATAATGGTCTATTTGGTTCAAACAAGGGGAGGGATTTACTGCGATACGTCTTATGGGATTGAGTAGAGGGAAAGAATTTTAATGGAGGGAAGCCTAATGTACGTTTTAAACCCTTTTAACATTTAAAGTGACACTTAGTTTGGTTAGAAGGGTGTTCAATTAGAAGTGATTTGAAAGTGAAGTCATTTGTGTTTGCATACATGTTGGGATAGTTTTAATTAAAATTTGGGCTTGTGTATAATCACTAAAATGGTATTAATAAGTACATACATATATGTTATTTATTTTTGCTATAACTATATTATTATACCTTTGCAGCCCAATCTCTCTTCTATTCTAATCTAAGGATGATTAAAGGCTAAGGATGAAACCTAATATCCTTGTTTCATTTGCAACTTGTGATTTCAAATGAAAACATTGCAACAATTTTTGTGTTACGAATTTTTTGATTGCTCTTTATTTTAAGTTTAATTTGTAATGTCTCTCCCTCCCTCCCTTTCTCAAATTTCAACACTGAAGTAGATTTTTCTTGGACAATCAAAAGTTATTGGAATCTAAAATGGTGGCATGACAAAGAGCATATTTTTCTTGGACAATCAAAAGTTATTGGAATCTAAAATGGTGGCATGACAAAGAGCACAAACGGGTAGCCGATTCCTTTTATTAAAGGTAAAAGTTGAGAAATTATAATACGTCACACGTTTTCAATGAAGAATAAATTCAACAATATAAGCTACACATAGTTGGCTTAGATATGAATCAATTTAGGATGGAAAATTGATTTCAAAACCAAGAGTCATACATCCTTCTAAATTTGGCAAACAGCCTTTGAACTCTCAGACATACGTTTTATTCTCACCAATGCGTAACCAAACATGTACTAAGTCTATAAGCGCATCTTCTCTTCTCATCAAAAAGTGGAACAAAACTAAACAGACCTTAGCTTAAAGGAGCTGTCATGTACTCATGTTTACAGAAAGTTGAAGCAAGAAACTCAAAAATTACTCTCCTCATCAAAACGTGGAAAAAAACTAAACAGTCCTTAGCTTAAAGGAGTTGTCATGTACTCGTGTTTACAGAAAGTTGAAGCAAGAAACTCAAAAATTACTCTCACGGTCGCTTCCATGAACAAGTTCAAGTTAAAAGAGAAGCAAAGAACAACTCTGTTTAAAATTTCACCAGCCACTCATGAATCTAGCATGCTTAAACATCAACTTACAAAAAGCATAAACAACATCAAAATCTAAAATATAGTTACAAACTATCCCCCGGAGACTATTTTCTATTAGAAAATCTATTGACACAAACTGAGTTATCTCCTGCCAAACAAATTTTCGTCATACACAAGAATTAGTTAAAGATGCTCAAGTCTATTCCCATTCAGATCAAGAATCTCAAGCTCATAGCACCAACACCCTAAAAAAAAGTCTCATAGCACCAACACCTCTAAAAAAAAGGTGTGTATTGAAACCGAAGCTGACGCAGACACATGTAATTACGTTTAGTTTATTATTGTTTAAATTATTCCCAGTGTTGATGTGTCAATGCTGGTGTTGACGTGTTTCTGGTGTCCTGCTTCATAGATTTTACGCATAATTTAAAGAATTTTCATGGACTATGGAATCAACTTTCTTAAATCAATACTACGTAAGATACACCTAGGCCCTAGTAGACACATACAAACACATCGACACAGTTAGCACTCTTCAAAGGCCAAAATTCTAAATTCACAAACCAGAGTTCAATATAATAAGCTTCAATGATTCATGACAAAATGATAAACATACCTCAAAGAATTTCAGAATCAAGATTCTCCATCTACATCTCCACCAACTTCACTACTAGCATCATGATTATCACCGCCGCCTGAAGCATTAGAATGAAGAAGAGCATGACGGGAAGCAATGTGGTTGAGAGTTATTCTCAGACCATAGAAATCATCTTCCGACAACTCCGCCATCCGCGTCATCATCTCCCTCATCATATCAGCACCATTAACATCTTCATCATCGTCTTCTTCGTCGTTTTCATCTTCTTCTTCTTGCTCTGAGATTCTGAATCGACAAAGAGGACACGAAGATCGAAGACGAAGCCAGGGAGTAATACAATCAGCGTGATATAGATGATCACACGGAAGCTGCTTCGCTTCTTCGTCAACGGAAATAGCATCTTTACAAACCGCACATAAAACGACACCGTTTGGATCGAGTAAAGAAAGAAGCGTCGGTGTAACGGTTAATATAGGAATGATCGTTTCGGTGCGAGTTTTAGGGGGTGAGAGTAGTAAAAGCGCGTCTTGGAAAAGGACGTCGAAGAGGGAAGAAGAAGGGAGGAACGAATCGGCGTCGTTTTGGGAGAAAGGTGAGTCCATGAGTTCGAGGAAATGGGTGTGGCATTGAGGACAGAGGAGAGGAGAGGGAGATGGAGAGGAAGTGAGAGAGACGCTCATGTCGCATTCGTGGCACCAGTAGGTTTTTAGTTCGAGTGGTGGCGGCGTTGGTGGTGGCGCCGTCGTCATGGCGTGGAGTAGGTTGGAGTTGAATTGAAACGACTATCTATGTGTGTGCGTCGGTGAGGGAAGTGTGAGGAACGGAAAGTGGAGATTAAGAAAGAGAGAGAGAGAGAGAGAGATAAAATGGGACCCACAGGCACCCAACCTCTTGGCATCACTGGGTGGTTCGTTTATCGCTTTTTTTGTTTGCTTTCATTTGGTACTTTCTGCAACCGCAATGAAAGAGAGA
The DNA here is from genome assembly GCA_963859935.3 of Lathyrus sativus. Classification (NCBI taxonomy): domain Eukaryota; kingdom Viridiplantae; phylum Streptophyta; class Magnoliopsida; order Fabales; family Fabaceae; genus Lathyrus; species Lathyrus sativus. The sequence continues at coordinate 214,936,066 of OZ012735.1, read as the reverse complement.
AAGATCAAGTTAACTTCTCTATTGTTTATTTTAACGATTATATTATAAAAATTGTTTTCAGAATTTCAAATTCAACAAAGTCGCTTTGGCCGAGTGGTTAAGGCGTGTGCCTGCTAAGTACATGGGGTTTCCCCGCGAGAGTTCGAATCTCTCAGGCGACGAATACTTTTCGTTTTTCTTCTTAGTTTCTATGGTACGTTATTTAGATACAGTGCCATGTGCAGAAAAGTCAGGGATAATAAATTCATTAATGAATAGGTTCAGTGCACGTATTACAGCATTTATTTTCAGGCTTGATCATGTATTTATAATGTCTATAAATAGTGTATATTTGTATTATTTTATTTTTGTTCACTAATAAGTTGAACGATGAGTCGTACGGAATACGGATACCACAATTTATTTTTGGATATTATAAGATAATATTTTTTATATTAATGGAGAGAATTTAGTTTTCTTTTTTAGTTTGAGTTATTTTAGTTGAGTAACTACTTGGTTTAAGTTTCCCTTTTAGGGTGTGTTTGGTTCGGGGTAGATGGAGGGGATGGGAGGGGAGGGGAGGGGAGGGGAAATTTTTAATTAAATATGTTTGGTTCAAATTTTAGGAGGGGAGGGGAGGGGAGCAAAATCTCTCCAAAACACATTTTTTGGTTCCCTCCGAATTGGGGGGATTTGGAGGGGAGGGGAGGGAATATGAGTTTTGATATTTAAAAATTATTATATTTACTAAAATATCCTCAGTTTAATTTTATTATTTCAAAACTATTTGTTATCTTTTGTGTTACTTTTTTTTCTCGATTGTTTTCATCAACTTATTATAATTGTTCTCCACCTTCAAATTATTTTATAATTTTTATAATTAATATAAATCATAATCATTGTCTTTTTTTTTATAAGAAAAATTATGTTTCGTTATATTCGTTTTTTTCTTTTAATTTTGTTATGTACTTTATAATATTTTCTTTTATATCAAATTGTAAACCATATCATTTTATTTATTTTTGTTTATTCATTTTATTAAATATTTTGAACCATTAATATTTTGTAATAAGTTATTTTATATATTTGTTTTGTTATATGATTCATCACAATTTAAACGATGTTATTGATATATAGTTTAATTTATGTTGGAAAGTTATAATTCGAATCGATTGTACTCAATTTTTTTAACTTTACGTGACAAATAAATATTTTTTTAATCACTCAATACTAGAAATTTTATTACCAACAAAAATACGCACAAATTTTTCACATTGTAATATCATATGACTTATATAAGATCATAAGGATAAAAATGTAAATAATTAATAAAACCCCTCCCCTCCCCTTCTGAACCAAACACATTTTTAATTAAAATCCCTCCCCTCCCCTCCCCCTCATTTGAACCAAACAGACCCTTAGAGTTTGAGTTCTTATGTTAATTAGATGACCCAAACAACTGAATATGATTCATAGAGGATGCTTTAATTTATAACATGTGCATTATGAAAGTAATTTTTAGGTTGGTTGAGTTGGTCTAAAAGAAAGTAAACAAATTGTTTTAAATAAGATTTATTCAAATATCATAGGTGCAAGTTTTTATATCAACAACCAAAGATAATAAATTATTTTTAATAAAAAACTATATATGTTAATAACTCTAGTTTTATAAATTAACTCTATTTAACAATAAGATGGTAATATACAGTTGTTATAATATGGTTATCTAATTCTATTTTAAGTTTATTATCTAATATTTTCTTTAAGTTGGAGAGTGAGAATTATGAACACTTAACCTAAGAATAATATTATGGAAACTTTTTGTTCTTAAAGATTTTTGTTATATATTTGCTTGTTGCTTGGTTGGCAAGTAATAGATAGCATCAAAATTTATATGTTAACAATCAATTTCTATGTATTTAGTTCTCTCGTGAAAATCTAGATTGACAATTAAATGTAAAGATGTTTAATTATCACGATGTAGAAGCGTAGGGGTGGTGCAAGGAATTTGGAGAGTTGCTAGCAAATTATATAACCATGGTATTTCATTAGAAGTATGAGTCATTGCAAGATACTTAGTTTCACTCAGGGGTTTTGAAATTGTAAATTATTTCTTTGTCTTCTAAGATATGGGTGCATTTATGATTTGGAGTGATCAAAATGGATCGTCTTACCCTTTAATATAGGGCTGCAACAGTGGTTGTAGGAGAGGTGGGAGTGTACCTGCAAGGTACTCTGATGCCAAAGTAAGTTTGGGCTAGAAAGAGAGTGAGAGCAAGTACAAGTGTTTAGGTATGAGTTAGAATGATTAGAATACTTGACTCTCTCAAGAGAGAGGGTATTTATGAGATTTTCCCCAGCGCGGGGCCAAGGTTTTCCATGTGATCGAAATATCTGGCCACCCATGGAAGATCTAGAGCGTGATCTTTGACCTGGTCCAACTAACCCCGTGAATTTCGGAGGGACAGTTGGTCGCGTGAACTGTCAAGCGCGTGAGGGGGATGTCCTCAACGACTATATGTTTTAATGTTTATATTATGCCTAACGACTAGATTATGCCCAACAGCTAGATTGTCCTAATCTCCTTATTGGGTTTGGCCTTAAGCTAAACAGGATTGAGCCTTGCCCAACTGTGCGACATGTGTCAGTCCAGTCCAAAATAGGAGCCCCCCAAGTCGTTGCTCCGAGGTGAGGAGTAATGACTTGAGTCAGCCTAACTGGTCGACCGATAGGCAAGGGCCGCGTCGCGGGGAGGGATTTTGAGGTCATCGTTATTTGAACGAAGCTCTTCGGGGATGTGCCCGTAATGGTTGACGGGTGATAACGCGTGGTTCCTGTGGTGCGAGGACGTGGTCGGATATGAAAGGCGTGTTTTGCGTCGCCCAGTCTTGCTCTTAAGGTGTTAAATATATCTTGTCGATGAGACTCTTGCTCGGATGCTATTTGGCAATATTGTTGAGGAGAATGTGCCTGCGGGGAGCCGGAGCGACTTGTTCTTTTGCAAGCATGTGAAGGGTCAGTTTTGAAAATGCGAACTAACAGCTTCCTTTTTCGCCACATGTGAAAGCGTAATTAATTTTGTTAAGGTCTAGGAGGTTTAGGAAATGATGGCTCTTTTCCCTTTGCGCTTCCCTATGCGAGCAAAATACTTATATAAGGGGGAAAGAGGATTCATTTTCACTTCACGGAAATTTCTCTCCTTTAATCCTCTTGCTTTGCAACAATTGTTCGTCGCCGGAGCATTCTTCAACGTTGTTAGTCCCCCTTGTCTTCTTCCAGATCTTCATTTTCAAGCTCCTTACTCAAGTAAGTTCTTCATCCTTGCTTGTTAGAACGTATAAGTTTCGGGAATTTAGCTTAAATTTCCCGGCGACTCATGAATTTTCCAGTTGAAGTTCATGCTTTTTCTGATGAACACATGAATTTCCTGGGAAATGCATGAAGGCCTTAAAGAACATGAATCTAGGATGTTGTGTATGTCTGTAGATTTTCCTAGGTTATTGTGTGAGATGTTTCGTGTTTGTAGTCGGACAAGAGATATCCTCGACGCTGAGGGCTTCATCCTAGTGTGCCCGATAAGTCATAGTAGTCGCGTGGCTTATCCCCTATAGGGCCTTTACAAGTCGCGAAGACTTGTCCTCATTTTGGGGAGGGGTTACGCCAAGGCCCCGTGCTATAGATAAGGGCTTGAGTTGAGGAGGCATGTCCTCGTACTTAATCCTCTCCCTTTCACTTGATTTATGGTGGAAGGGTGGATTTGATCTTCGTTGAATTCACTTTTGCTTCCTCTGCTTTTCAGGTCAAATAGCTGATCAAAATGAAGGAACCATCTCCGATGTCGAGGCGACTAATAACAAGGACGTGCCTCCTGCCGAATACGCCAACGTGCGGGTTGCTCAAGGGGACCTTAGTTGGATTTCCCCGGAGCCTCTAGTGACTACGTCTACCTTTACAGAGGAGGAGGCCAGTGCTTTTAATCTCCTCAAAGATAGGGCAGAAGATGTGCCAGTGAGTTGGAAGGCAATTAGCCCGACAGAAAATGACCGGATCTGCTTGGTGTATCCGAGGAGAAGATTCCCAATATATGAGTTTACCTTTAGGGAGGTGGAGTATCGTCTACCCATCATGGATTTCCAAAGGACGATTTTTTGTCATCTCGAATTGTCCCTTGCCTAACTTCACCTGAATGCTCTAGCGTTCGTTCGGGCCTTTGAGCTGGTATGTCGTTATCTAAAGATTGGGGCTACCGTGGAGCTCTTCTTCTTCATTTTCCAGCTACAGAGGAGCACCACTGAGTCAGAGCAAAACTGGATGTCCTTTAAACAGCAAAGCAGGTTGTTCTGGCCATACTCGGGGTCTGTCCAGAATTTTAAATTCAGGTTCCTGGTCGTAAAGCCTCTTTTAGAGGTGGCCAAAATTTCTATAGTCACCATGGAGACTATGGGTGAGGATGGTCGGGAGGTGGTACAACATGTATCAAAGTTTCCACTGGAGTGGGTGTATGCCCATTTTAGATATAGGACCGACCAGTTCCTTGTGAAGCATGATCAGTTGTGCACCGAGGGAAAAAAATCTCTCTGAGCATTGACAGCGTTCATGGAGAGTTTCACCCTTGCTACCATGTTGGACAAGGACGATAACATGCTCTATGCTGAGGACGGGGAGCCTGCTCGGGTGGCCCGTTACATAAACACCAAAGCACTCCTCGACTGTGAAGCAGAGGCCGAGGCTTTTGAACTTTTAGGTATAAATGATCAATTTTGCTTGCATTTCTTGATGTTTTGATGTCGTGTTAACCCCCTTTTTCTTCCTTTGTAGGAAAAATGTCGAACTTGCGTGAACACCTTGTCAAGTCCGTCGTGTCCAAAAATTTCAAGAAGGTTTCGACCTCAAGGGAGGACGAGATCAGACAATAGGTGACATTGGAGAAGTTCATGGGTGGTTCTTCACCTTATCTTGGTAGCACCTCCAATCCTCCTACCCCGGATCCTCAGAGGAAGAGGAAGCAGGACGATCTCGGTTCTTCTTCGGCTAAAGGCTCAAGTGGCTTTGTCGGGCGGAAATTTATCTTGCCGCCTCGCTATCTTCAGGACAAGATCTTTGACGGGGAAGGATCTGTAGTTATCCCCAACCTGGAAGCGTCAGCAATATTGTCTGTTGGCCCAAAGGTGAGAAGGACGCTCATTTGCCATGATGTTGCGGCAATGATGAGGGTGCTGGAGACGACTCTGGCCCTAGGCGATGCGGAGACAGTTCCACTTAAGGAGTTCGAGAAAGTAAAATCCAGGGAGACCGAGCTCGAGTTGGAGACAGTTGAGTTGTTCAACAAGTTGACGACCCTCCAGGGAAACCATGAGGTCAAGGTCGCACCCCTGAAAGATATGAACGAGATGATTGAGGAGCTGAAGAAAATAAAGGAGGAGAATACCAGCTTGAAGGAGAGGGTAACAAAACTAGAGGGCTCGTCGACGGTGGGTCCAGACGAAACCGAGGAGGAGAAATCCTTGAAGACCTGGCAAGAATTGGTCGACAAGATCTTCATCCTTGAACAGGGTACTTTTAGAGCCGCCGAGTTTGGATTCAATGTTGCGGTAGAGCAAATGAAAGTCTTGAATCCCGACATCCAACTGGTTACTGAAGGGATGTGCTTTTTGCACCAAGTGGTCGACAGGTAGGTGGTCCCTTCAGAGGTTCCGGTTGATGATGCTTGATTTTTCTGTAACTTAGAATATTTTGGCATGTGTGCCGTTTTTTGTAAATTTTGACTGTCGGGCTTGGCTCGTAATTTTTGTAATATTTAAACAATTTCCGGCCTGGTGGTCAGACTTATATGTGTGTGTGTGTGTGTGTGTGTGTGTGTGTGTGTGTGTGTTTGTTGGACATTGTATGCCTTATTATGTGTTGTTTTTTGTGTAGGCGACTGCCTTATGCTAGTTTTTTGTGAGTTATGTTCGCTGAATATGAGAGTTTGTTCAACTCGTTACGTTACTCGACAGTTTAGGGAACTTGTCGAGGGAGCAAAGTAATTTCTCCAATCGTGGGACTAGGATCTCGGTCGAGGTACTGATTGCATGGGGCTTGGACTTTCCCATAATGAGCTGGGTGTCCTACCACGCTGGTACGGAAACGGCGGAGCTCGATTGAGGTATCCCGGTTGGGCGCAGAATCTGCTAGTTCCCTTAGTAGAAACTTGTCTTCGTTATGTTTGAGGATTGTGCTTGAACCAGGGCACGCTCCCTTGGCCAAAAAATTTCTCTTCGTTGTTAGATGGATTCGTTGGCAGTTAGTCCTAATCGACCATTAGTACTAACTTTAATATTGTTTGAGCTTTTCAGCATTCCAAAGTCGAGCAAATGGTTCTCCGTTTAGATGTTTGAGGTAGTAGGATGCAGTGCTTGTTTTTGACCTCACCCAGAAAGGGTCTTCCCAATTTGCGGCTAGCTTGCCCTCGCGTGAATCTTTTTTATTTCGGTGTAGGACCAGGCTGCCCACTTAAAAGTTGCACTTTACGACCTTGGCGTCATGGCGTAGTGTTATTTTTTGTTTCAGTGAAGCTTTGCAGAGGGCTGCCCCTGATCAGATTTCTTCGATCAGATCGAGTTCCTCTCTTAATGCTTCGTCGTTCATATCCTCGTCGAGGGGAACCTCTGTCTGTCTAGAGGGTTATTTGATTTCCACCAGGATTACTGCTTCGGTTCCGTATGCTAGTCGAAAGGGAGTTTCCTTGGTGGTAGAGTGTGGAGCTGTTCTGTAGGCCCAGAGCATACTACGTAGCTCCTCGATCCATATCTTTTTGGCTTCGCCTAATGTTCGTTTTAGCCCGCAAAGGATTACCCTGTTTGCGACCTCGACTTATCCATTGGTCTGAGGATGTTCGACGGACGTGAAGTGTTGTTTGGTGCCTAACTTGGCGATGAAGTCTTGAAACTTCCTGTTTGTGAATTGGGTCCCGTTGTCGGTCACAAGGGCTTAGGGCACACCAAATCGTGCAAGTACGTTTCTTTTGTAAAAACGAAGTATGTTGAATGTCGTGATTTTGGCGAGGGCCTCGGCCTCGATCCACTTTATGAAGTAGTCGACGGCCATGATCAGAAATTTGTTCTGATAGGATCCCATGATGAAGGGGCCGAGGATGTCCATCCCCCACCAAGCGAAGGGCCATGGGGAGGACAAGGTCTTCAGCTCGTTAGGGGGTGCTAAGTGCATGTCCCCGTGGCGTTGACATTTGTCGCATTTCTTGACATGCTCCTTCGTGTCGTGCTGCACAGTTGGCTAATAATATCTTGCGCGGAGGGCTTTTTGCGCCAAAGATCTACCCCCTAAGTGTTATGCATTGATCCCGTCGTGAATCTCTTGGAGAATGTTGGGGACCTTGTTCTCCTTAACACACTTTAGAAGGGGGATGGAGAATCCTCGCCGGTAGAGCTTGTCTTCGACTAGGACATATGAGCAAGCCCTTCGCTTAATTATGCTGGCCTCTTTGCTATCTTCGAACAACTTCCCTGTGGTGAGATAGTCGTATACCGGAGTCAATCAACAGTTGTTGTCGTCAATGGCGTTGACTTCGAGCAATCCTGTTGGCTTTTCGATGCTTGGACGAGGAAGCGTCTCTTGTATAACGGATTTTTTGCCATATTTCCTCCTTGTGTTGGCCAGTTTTGACAGGACGTCTGCCCGGGCATTTCGCTCGCGGGTGATATATTGGACTTCCTATGCGTCAAACTTTGCTATTTTCTCTTGTACCAGCGTCAAGTATTTGACAAGATGATCATTTTTTCTTGGTATTCCCCCCGTACCTAGGAGGCCACGAGCTCGGAGTCCGTGAAGATTTTTATTTCCTTTGCGCCCAGGTCTTCAGCCAATCGTAAGCCTGTGAGGAATGCCTCGTATTTGGCTTGATTATTCGAGGTTGGGAAGGACAAGACCAACGACACTTTAATCAGGATCCCCTCTTTGTTTTCGAGGATGATGCTCGCGCTGCTACCCGTGGAGCTGAAATCTTCGTCGACGAAAATGGTCCACTTGTGCGATCTACTCAATGGGGATGCTGGGGGCGTCATTTCTGCCACAAAGTTGGCCAGGACTTGTGCCTTAAGGACCTTCCTGCTTTCGTAGTGGATGTTGAATTCTGAGAGCTCTAGAGACCATTTGAGCATCCTGTCTACCATATCTGGTCGGCCGAGCAGTTGCCTAATGGGTTGGTCTGTCCGAACCACGGTCGTGTGGGCCAGAAAGTAATGCCTTAATCTTCTCACGGAGTTAATGAGGGCTAGGGATACATTTTCGATCTACTGGTATTTGAGCTCTGGACCTTGTAAGGCCTTACTCATAAAGTATATTGGTTTCTTCCCGTCGACGGTTTCTCAAATGAGGGTGGCGCTAATGGCTTTGTTGGTGACAGCGAGATATAGGTAGAGTGTTTCCTCGTTGTCTGGTCGAGACAAAACTGGGGGTTCAGACAGGGATTGCTTAAGATGGCGCAGAGCCTGCTCGCATTCTTTTGTCCATTCAAACGTAGCCTCTTTCCGTAAGAGCTTGAAGAAGGGCAAAGCGTGTTGGGCAGACTTAGCCATGAAGCGAGATAACGAGGTAAGCATCCCGTTGAGGTATTGTATGGACTTCTTAGACCTTGGCATAGGGAACTCCAAAAATGCTCGACATTTATCGGGGTTGGCCTCGATCCCCCTTTCGGTGAGGTAGAAGCCGAGGAATTTTCCTGGTCGCACCCCGAAAGTGCATTTTTCTGGGTTAAATCGCATTTTGCACGTCCTTGTTTGGTCGAATACTTTTTGCAAGTGGATCATATGATCAGATTCCTCTTGGGATTTCACCACCATGTCGTCCATATATACTTTAAGCATGTCTCAAATTATTGATTGGAAGACTTTGTTCATTATTCGCTGGTACGTGGCTCCAACGTTTTTCAGACCGAAGGTCATTACGTTGTAGTAATAGTTTCCCGACGAGGTCATGAAAGCGGTGTACCTATTATCCTTCTCCGCCATGGGAATTTGGTTATATCCCGAGTATGCATCCATGAAGGACAAGAGTTTGAAACCGACAAAATTATCTACTAACTTAGCAATGCTAGGCAAAGGATAAGTATCTTCTGGGAAGGCCCGGTTGAGATCAGTGTAATCAATGCATATTCTCCACTTTCCATTATGTTTTTTAACTAATACAATATTGGACAGTCAGGTTGTATACCTGGCTTCCGAAATGAATTTGGCCTCTAAGAGGTCTTTTACAAGTCTTTCTGCCGCTTCAGCCTTCTCGTCAGATTGCTTGCACCTGTGTTGTGCTACCGCTCGAGCTGATGGGTTAATGGTAAGTTGATGGCAAGCGATTTCTAGATCAAGTTCGGGCATGTCTACGGCTCTCCAGGAAAACAAAGTTGCGTTGTCCTTCAAGCACATCTTTAGCTACTCTTTTACCTTTTCGGGAAGTCCTGCACCTATCCTGACTCCTCGGTTGGGATTATCCTCGAAGATGATCACTTCGAAGTCCCCATCTGGTATCGGGCGCATGACAGTTGCGGAAGGGGAGTTGCTCATTAGCGCTGGAGTGTCTTCGCTGCAGTCCTTTCCGCCCTCTTATGAGATTCGGCTGTCGAGGTCAATGATGTGGACCTATTGTGTTGGCTTCTTCTTGGATTGACTTTCTTTACTGGGAAGATCTTCATCTCTTGCTCGTTTGACGGCTTGTGGTGTTGTTCCAATCGAACCTTGCCCCTTGGTAGCTGCCTCGAAGCATCGCCTTGAAGCTTTGATGTCTCCATGCAAGGTAGAGATGTGACCCTTTTCGGTATAATATTTCAACTTGAGATGAACTATAGATTGAACGAAGATCAGCTCGGCAAGTGTAGGCCTCCCCAGGATGCACTGATACAAAGAAGGACAGTCGATGACTAAGAACTGAGTCTTAATCGTCTTGGAGGCCTCTCCCTCCCCGAAGGTGACTATGAGCTCTACGTATCCCCAGGGCCTAGTAGTAGCCCTATTAAACCCTTGCAAGTCTGAACCCACATAAGGGGACAGGTTCTTCTGGTCGAATTTGAGGGCGCAGAACCGGCTGGTGTATATGATGTCCACCGAACTCCCCTAATCGACAAGGATTCGACAAACATCAGTGTTGGTTAATATGGCTCTTATGAGTAGAGGAATGTGAGCGTTTGGGGAGCCTTCAGGGAGCTCTTCTTGATAGAATATGATGGGTTGAGAGCGTCCTCAGAACTTTTCGAGAGTTGACAGTTGGTCTGGGCTGCAATTGATCAGCTGGTCGAATTTCCTCTTCATTGATCCTATTGTAAACTCGTTGTACCCGCCACAAGAGATGACCATAAAGTTGGGAAAGGCTTCCCAGGGGATGTGCGAGGATAAATACGAAGGATCCTCGAGATAGCTGGGGAGGAAAAAGTCCTTTGGCCGTGAAACAGACATGGCGGCCAGCGGGGGAGGGCTAGAAGTTGAAACTCTTGTTTCCGTTTTCTAAGACTCGAACATCTCTCGTCGGGGGCTTCTCCCTTCTTTGTATATTGTTTCAAGTGACCCTCCTTGATGAGGATCTAGATGGCGTCCTTCATGTGGACACAGTCTTCGGTCATATGGCCATGGCTGCGATGAAACCGATAATACTTACTCTGGTCGGTGTTGCCCTTTGATGATGTTGGTTTAGGGAATCATACTCCTCCTTGTTTGAATTCGACATTGATACATTCAGAAAGGATTCGCTCGTGAGGAGCGGTCAGCAGGGTATATTCGGTGAAGCGACCAACAAGTCCTTTGTGATCACGGGGACGATAGTCTCGTCGCCTATCTATATCTCACCTAAAAGTTTTTGCATCGTCCTTTTTCGAAGCTCTGGAACTCTCTTGGTCCCTTGAATCTCTGGCTTTATACATGGCTTCCATTTCCTCGTATTAAATGTAGGATTGTGCCCAACGGAGGAGTTTAGCTAGAGAACAAGGAGGATTGATCCCTACCGCTTTGTGGAAGTCACTCTTCAGCCTCAATGCCTTTTCTAGGAGGCACTTCTTCATGTGTTCAGTCGTACGGATCTCGAATGCTTCCTTGTTAAACCTGACGATGTAATCATGGAGGGGCTCATCCTTGCCCTGAATTATACCTTCGAGCATGGCTTCAGATTTTGGATGACACCTGGAGGCAGTAAAATATCGGGCAAACTGCTCTTTCAAGTTCCTCCATGAGGTGATTGAGCCTTGAGGAAGATTCTTGTACCAGGCCATAGCCCCTTTCCCGAGGGTGATGGGGAACATCGTGCATTTGATCGCCCCAGTTACATTGTGATAGTGCAGTATGACCTTAATGTTCTCTATGTGATTGCCAAGGTTTGTGGTACCATCATAAAGAGCGAGAGGGGAAGGCTTCTCTAGCCCACGAGGAATGCGAGTGTCGATGATTTGCTGGAACAAAGGTCCATGGGCGTTGTCTTCGTCGCTCGTGCTTGATGACCTACTAAGAGAATAACTGCGTCCACAACTCCTGCTGCACCGATGAGAATGCATGTGCCAACTCCGGTGCTCTTCATGAGGATTTCCTAAAGACCTGGTTCTCTTAAGCGCTGGAGAGTGCCTGGACCTCTGGTGAGGGGTATAATCACATATTCTGGTGATCTCGTGTCCATTCTTCTCCGACTTGGACCGTTCTTTGACTGGGGAGATGCTTCTAGATTTGTCTCGGCGACATTTCTGAAGAGGGGAGTGAAACCGACAAGATGGACTAAGGGATCTCCGCGGGGGAGGCCATTTTCCGATGGTGTTCTCCAGTATGTAGATCTTTTCCCCTTGCTGGAAAAGCAAGTAGTTGGATTTGTTGAGAGCGGAAATGAGGGCCATAATGAAGGGGTCAACATCTTGAGGGATGAGGATTGACTCGTAGACATGATCAGAACTCTGGACGCGAGGCTTCACGTTGTCGGAAGGTGGAGATGCGGGCTTTCCATCCCTATGATTGGTTTCTCTAGTAGGAGCTCTGAGAATGGGGATTTCTCCGCGACGAGGACTGGCGACAAAGTAATCTTGATTGATGTCATTGTTATGGTGAGATGCCATGATGATGAAGGTTTGGAGAGAAAAATATTTGGTCTTTTGTTCGGAAAGATTGGGGGATCTTGGTTCAAAAAGACAGGGGAGTTGGGTTCCCACAGACGGCGCCACTGGTCTGGAGTGATCAGAATGAATCGTCTTGGCCTTCAATGTAGGGCAACAATAGTGGTTATAGAAGAGAAAGGGGTGTACCTACAAGGTACTCCGATGCCAAAGTAAGTTTGGGCTAGAGAGAGAGAGAGCAAGTACGAGTGTTTAGGTATGAGTTAGAATGATTAGAGTACCTGACCCTCTCAAGAGAGAGGGTATTTGATCTCATATGATTAGAAAGGAATCGGCATTCTACCACGCATTGTGAGCTTTTGTGTTTAACAGTGTTGTAGAGGATGAGGGGGTGTACCTACAAGGTACTCCGATGCTTAAGTGAGTAACAGAGTCAGAAAGTGCAAGTGCATGGAGAAATAGGTGTAGGGAATAGAATACCTGACCCACTAGTGAAAGTGGGCATTTATAATATGCCTCAAGCGTAGGACCAACAGTTACATTGCATTGGGTCGGTTTGCCAAGTCCAACACAAGTAACTGCCAGAGCTTACGTGGTGTAGGGAAGACCAGCACGCGGTCTTCGCCCTTGATCAACTGCCCCGTCATCTTTGAAAGGTGGGTTGACCAACTCTTTCGAAAGTGGGTAGTTTCCTGATGATGTGTCCCCATGTAGGGGACACATGGAGAACGTGGGTGGTATTCTGGAAAGCACACGAGGGATGTTATTGTCAAAGTTATAACATCCACTGTGACATTGACTACTATACTAACTAATTAACCTGTAAGTAAAAGCAGTAAATAACACAACAATTGTTCACCCAGTTCAGTGTCAACAACACCTACATCTGGAGGCTACCAAGCCAGGGAGGAAATTCACTATTAGCAGAGTCAATTCAAAGTCAAACAACCAGTTTGCACTTCTCACTTAATCTCTACCCAATGACACTTCAACCTAGAGATACTCTAGACCTGAGTATTCCCACTCACTCCCCCTCAATCACAACACAGTGATATCAGTACACAATTACAAAATAAATATGAAGAAACACTTCATACACACCTTAATCTTGCTTCACAGCTTTGATAAAGTGACACTCACTCTTGCTTAAAAGCTTTGAGTGGCACAATAGCTTAGAAACTACCTAACCAATGCAGCATACAGTTGCTTGGTGAACAAGTATTCCTAAGACACAATACACACGTGAAAAACACAATTTCTTCACTCACAATACTCACGTGAAGAACAACCTTCTTCACTCACAAGGACTCTTGGTCTGCACTCTCTGATCTTCTGTTAAGTGCTTGATTTCTAGGATTTCTCCTTCTGATATTTATAGTGCATTCAGTCCTTTGGGCCTTGGTGCATAAATTAAGTTTTATTCATAAGAAACCTATCTTCAATAATCTTCACGCTTGCCAATTAATTCAGGGACATTTTAGTTTTCCTAGGGCTTCTAAAAAGTCTCCTGATTTCCAGCTTGAGCTCCTATTAAGTTTCCTGGTTTCTAGCTACCAGAAAAACAACCCTGCGCTTGATGTCATATGATCCAAGTCATAACATTGGATATGACATTCAACTTAACTTGCTTTTAGCTAAGTCAACTTACCCTGCACAGTCCATATTATGTATGCACTAACATCAGTCACGACATACATATGTACTCTAAGGTTTTGCCACAAAATGCAGCCAATCAAGAGCACTTACAAACTCCCCCTTTGGCAAATTTTTGGCGAAAACACTCTGTTGTCATATCAGAGAGTTACCCACAGCAGAAGACTCAACATATACCCTGTCATGCAGGAAAGTTACTAGCTACTCAAGTTCTTAGAGTCCTCACAGTTAGCTCTTAGCTTAGTTAAACCTCACCTTGTTAACCATATGTTAGTTAGCACTACAGATGTCACACTTGATGTCACACTTTGCTGAGCAACACACTGGGTTACTCCCTCTCAACTAATGCATATCCTCTCAACTGAGCATACAACCTGCAAATAGTTTGCAGTCACACATATTCATCCAGTCTGCTCTGGATGTTATGACCTTCAGGATGACATCCTGAAGTCACACACACCTGTGTTACTCCCCCTGAAGGGATGCACAACACACTCTGCTACTATCCTGCAAACATACACCTCCTAACCACCTTCTAGGATCACACAAGGTTAGCAACACACACAATTAAGAAATCAGTTCTAACAAACATTCCTATACACCATAGGAATTCACACACACATTGCATCAGCAAATTACTAACAGTACTAACAACACTATGCAGTTGTTATCACATAAATCCTCAGCTGCACCTGCAAGCATGCTTATACCATGTGCACACAATAGCACATATGTTAGCCCACCTGTTCTGCACTGTTCTGCACACCACCTGTTCTTCCACCTGCTGTTCTCTTATTTCATCTGCTGTACCTGCTGTTTTCTATTATACTCTCTCCCCCTTTTTATCCAAAAATTAAGATCTAACTACTGACTTAGCACAGATCAAAAATTGTAACATTACAATTGTTAGGGGCACATTTAAACAAACTGCTCATAGAGAGCATCACAAATATAGATTGTTAATCAATTCCTACAGAAGGCTCACCAAAACTAATCAACACATACCACCAGCAGCACCTCTGCCTGCACTCACTCAGTGGTCACAGCAGGCTTAGTCATTAATCTTGTTCTTCAACTGAGTTGGACCTGTCCTCCTCAGATTCTTCAGAGCTTCCTTCTGCATCATCAGTATCTTCTTCTGAGCTATCAGCAGCTTCATCTGAGCCAGCTTCTTGACCATCATTTTCCCTTGTACCATCATCATTAGTGAGCTCAGTATTCTCATCTTGCTCTAGAGACCTTAGCAGTTTTTCAAGGGTTTGCTTCCTTGCATTCAGTTCCTTGCATGTCTCTTTGATTATTGCCATAACTTCAGCTTTTCTGGCTTTGGGATCCCTTTGGGATGTCTCAGTGGATGTCATGGCAATGTCTGGAACATGGGTACCTTGAAACAACTTGTTATGGAAGGCTAAGGGAGTTTATATTTTGCTAGATACATCACTGGTCTTGAGGATATTTGGAAATTATGCTAACATAATTCCACAAATGAGTGAAGGAAATGCTATGGGTCCCTTTGATGCTATAGCTACCAGCATGCTTCATAGTTTGATTGAAGATGTAAGTGCCATAATCCAATTTGGTCCTGGTCCCAACAACATAGATAACTCTCCCTAGAACATTGGCCACTGATGATTTGTGATTAGTTGGCACCCAGTTTGCAGCACCAATCTTGTGCAGCATAGCATATTTCACACTTAGTTTGCTAGCAGCAAGCTGAAGGTGAGAAAAACACTTAGAAGGGGGGAGGGGGTGACTAAGGTTTTGAAATAAATATTATGGCAATAAAAACAACACAATATTTTTATCCTGGTTCGTTGAACTCAACTAATTCAGTCCACCCTATCAAGGTGATTTGCCTTTCTCCACAAGGACTTAATCCACCACAATCAAACAGATTACAATGTCAACCACCAAGAACAACTGTCTTAGTCTTCTCGAGAAATCCTGACCACAACTTGGTATTCTCAAGGAACCTTTTACAAGTTAATGTAAACTAACAAGTGTTTAGATGCTTCTTAAAAAGCTATATCACAAACTGTGATTTTTACACTTAGATTAAGAACGAATAAGAAAAACTATTCAGCTTATGAACCAAAATTTGTATGAGAGCTTGAGAGTAGTTTTGATTTAATTTCTCAGTGATTCGTCAACTTTGAAGAGATGTAGAAGACGTCCTTTTATAGTGCTGAAAGTCCAATGCTTGAAGACTGTGCAAGTAGAGTAGCTGTAGCCTTTTGTCTTCACGTGACTTTTCCTTTCTTAGAAGTTGAATGTTCAGAGAAATGCCTTTTGCCTGAATCCTTGTGTCTATCACAAATAAGGAATAGTTTTGTTGGAGAGGATGTTGAGAATAGTACCAAGTCTATTCACGTGTTGAAATCTTTTCAAACATAAACAACATCAGATCCTCTGATGTGCTTCTTGTTCTTCAGATCAGATTCAATGAAATCAGAGTTGCAGCAATAGTGCTTTAGCGTGAGTGATTTGATCAGAGCATACTGTTAATCAGAGCCTCTGTACTTGCAGCGCAAAGTACATTCAGAGTCTTCTAAAACAATGCTTGAAACTCTTCATACAAAATCTTCAGCTACGCTTCAGATGCTTCTGCAGCTTCTGCTTCAGAGTCTTCTGGCAGCACTCAGAGTCTTCTGATGGCTTGCATCTGATGCTTCAGAGCTTTGCGTAACTTGCTGTTCAGATGCATTTTGCTTCCATAATGATATTTATTTTAATATCTGAAACACAAAACACTTGAACAAAATTAGAGTATATATTTTCTTAATACAAAATTTCATTAGAGTTATCATCAAAACATAGAGATATTATTAAACACCAATCTGTGTTCTAACAATCTCCCCCTTTTTGATGATGACAAAACATAGGAAATTTTGTTCAATAAAAAGGATAAATATATAACACCCCCTGAGATAAAGAATCTCCCCCTGAAATGAATACTCTAATAGAAGAAAATACTTCCCTTTTTGCATGAGTAAACTTTTCAGATTAAGAGCCTGGTTGAAAAACTTATGGTTAGAATCCTGGATAGAATATACTTTCCAGAATCAGAGCTTGATTTTCCTTCCAGAATTAGAGCATGGTAATAGCTTGATTTACTTTCCAGAAGCAGAGCCTGGTTTACTCTTACTGATTTTCTTTCCAAGAATCAGAGCCTGATTTATTTTCCATAATCAGAGCCTGGTTAACTTCTAGGATCAGAGCCTGGTAATCAGAACCTGGTTTGACTTATCAGAGCCTAGTTAAAACTGGTTTGAGTAAAAGTCTGGTTTGGGAATTCTCAGGGTAACTTCAATGAATTTAGTCAGATGATACGTTATAGTTCTAAAAGACTAAAATTCAATGTTAGATATAATTTGATATGTTTGAATTTCATTTTAGTAACTATTTATATTTGAACAAACATAATTTCTTTTTCTCCCCCTTTTTGTCATAATAAAAAAGAAAACTTTTAAAGACAAATAAAAGGTTAACAGAAGAAAATAGAATAAAGCTGATAACATCAAACAGACATATTCATTCATAGAGAATCATAGTACATCAGAACAAAACATGATTCAGAGAAAGCAGAAAGATAACACTTAATATGCACAAACATAAGAACTAAGATAAACGTGATGCAAGAAGCTTAAGAATGTGGGTCATCTCAGAAGTAGATTCCTCTTGCTTAGCCATCCATTTCTGTATGTTGTCTGTCTTCTCATCTTGTTTTGTCATCCAAGATTTGATTTCAGATTGACCAGCTTCCAGCACAACAATCTTGTCTTCTAGGTTTGGATTCTCTTTCTTAACCTCAGAACAAGTAGAAGGAGCAGATTCAGATGCAGGAGCAGGAGCAGAGTCAATGATCATTGCAGATGCAGATTCTGGAGGCACAGATTCAGATGGTTGGTCAATAATCATCAGAGCTAATGGATTGGTTTCCAGAGTGACTTCAGGAGCAGAGTCCTCAATAGTCTCAGAAGTAGCAGTTGCTCCAGAAGTTGAAGGTGCATCCTCAAGAAGCAATGTTGAAGATCTGTTCATATTCCATAGTGTCTGTCTGACAACTTCAGCAAGTATGACCTTTGCATCATCAGAGCAAATGGTCTTTAGATTAGAAGCCACAGAGTTGAATCTAGGAATGAACTTATTCCAACATTCTTCAGAAGCTTCTGGATTAATGCTCGAGAGACATTCCTCATTCACATAGTCCAAACTCATCCTTACTTCTTTCTTGAAATTAGCAAATAAGGCATCAACATCTAATCTGGATTTAGGTTTAAGGTAGGCTTCCAGAGGTGATGGTTTGGTTTGTTCAGGTGGGGGTTGTATGGTAAAGGTAGGGATAATGAACATAGGACGAGGATAAGAAGGTAATGAAGGGTGTTCAAATGATGAAGTGAAAGTCTTGAGTATGGATGAAGATGATGTGGGAAACAAGAACTGTTTGAAATTTGATGCAGAGGGAATGACATTAAAAGGTGTAGAGGTGTATGGGATAAAAACAGAGTTTTGAGAGTGCAGAGGTTCTGGTAAGATGATATCTGGTTGTTGTGTAAGATAGGCTTGAATTACAGAAGGAAGGATAGTTGAAGAAGTAGGTTTATATGGAGTGTTAGGGTCAGATACTTCTATTCTGGTATAAATTTTTTTAAGTTTTAAACCAAATGGAAGGGGATCAGAGGGATGAGGTTTGAATGAAGCAAAAGATACAAACTCATATGTTTTAGGTTCATAGCCACAGAGAGAGGGTGGTGAGTTTACTTCAGGTGGTAAGTCAGATTCAGATGAATCAGATGATTCAGATGAATGACAGGATATGGAAGAGATATCAACCAGAGTTGTCAAAGGTTGAATATCTAAAACAACAGAATCAGGTATGAAAGGTTCAGATGGTTGGATAGATTCTGGTTGTGGTTATTGTTGTTCTTGTTCTTGTGGTGTTGGTTCTGCTGGTGTTAATTCTGTAGGTTTTGAAGTTTGTGGTTCTGGTGGGGGAATTTCAGATGATTATGGTGCAGGTGTTTGTTTGACAGAAGGGGGAATATCAGATGGTTGAGAATGTGTTGGTTCAGATGTATACTTTTTCAGATGGAGTTGCTTCAGGCTGGGGTACAGAAGAAGCTGTAACAGAAGGTTTCTTAGGTTTAGAACCACGAGGAGGAGAAGGTGAAGGTGATGGTAAAGGTTCATGGAGAGTTTGATTAGATGTTAATACCTCTTTGACAGTTTCAATAATAGAATCTAAACTTGCCTCTAGAGGATTGACCTTTTGCTTCTTGACCCTTTTAGGCTTGACAGCAGCAGCTTCACCAGTAGCCTTCCTCTTGGGTTTAGAAGATCCTTCTTCAGCAACCTTTCTCTTCTTCTTGTTTCTGGCCTCATACAGATCTGGAACAGGTTCACCTGCCTTCTGAACCAGATTTGCTGGTAGAGGAATTCCATCATTCAGACACTATGTAATGTAATCCAGAATAATCTCCCTTGGTTCATTAGCAAAGAACATAGGAAAATTATCAACTGGAATCCTTCTTTGAGTGACCTTTTCAGAGTTTATTTTCTTTGGAGCAGAAGTAACTTCTTCTACAACTTTCATCCTCTGAAGACTCTTCCCATTCATAGGTTTTCCAATTACAGAAGCTAACTCTTCCTTCAGTCCAGCTTCTACCATATGACCAACAAGACCATTCTCAGTCAGAATGTCTGAGATAAGTCTTCCCATTGGAATCCAGTTCCTCAGCTTCTGATGTTTGGATCTGGCCTCTTCCCTTGACTGTTTAACGTGTGTCCACAGATGATTAAACAGAAGATATGGCAGATCCACCTTTGTGCTCTGACTCAGACAATACATGAAGTATAGCTGATCAGTGTTAACATAGTCTGGAGAATTGGAAGATTTTCTGTGATGAATGCAACTCATGAAAATCTTAGCCCAGATCCTGTAAACTGGCTTCAGATCCTTAACCTTGTTAGAAGCTTCTCCATATGAGTAAACTTCTCTATACACATCAGACATATTCACACGCCCATCTGGCATATTGGTGACACCATCAGTTTCCTCATATCCTATGAGTTTCCTTATTAGATCCTCAGTTATAACAATTTCTTTACCCAGAACATAAGAAACTATGAACTTAGGGCAAGTAGAATCATGTATCCAGAATTCCTTCACCAGACAAGGATAAACTGGTCCCATCAGCCTATCAAAAAACTTGGTCCAACACTGTGCATCAACAATGGGACGAAGATCATACCCATTTTTAGCAAACGATTCAAACTTAACAATGGATTCACACAAGACCTCAAACTTTTCAACTGGTGTGAGTAAAGTTCTAATGGGTTCCTTGAAGGCTACAACACCCATATTTGAAGAAGAAACAACAGTCATTGAAGATTGAAACTGAGCAGACGTGGATGATGAAGTGGCCATTGATGTTCTTGAAGACTTAGGGTTACTGAGATGTTTGGGTTTGGGAGAGAGATGGAAACAATGAAACAAGAAGAAATGCATACAAGTTGTTCGTGAGAGTGAAAAGTGTGAAATGTGTAAAGTTGTGGCATTTATAGAAGAAATTAGGGCACACAAGAGTCACACGTTCAGCATACTTACCACTTAGCATTTAATGAAAATAATATAATCATTTCAAGCAATTAATGATTCTCACAATTTGGGGGGAAAACGAGAAACTCAATATTCAAAAACAGTGCCTCAAACGTCAATTCAGTATTGTGCACTCCACCTTTTCAGATTCAGAGTTACACGTGTTTGCTTGCATGTGCTTCTGAAACTTCTTTGAGAAATGAAACGTTAGCCAACGTTCAGATCCTCTGAGGCTTGTTAGTTCAGATTTGCACACAATAAATAAAATAATAAACAATAAATGAATAGATGTAATAATTCAGAGTTAAAACATTTTCCTCTAAGAAAAATTTCTTCTGATAAACATTTTATTCTGGACAGAAATCCATACATATATTTTTCAGAATAATTTGAACCTATCTTCAGCAAGGGGTTTTGTAAATATATCAGCCCATTGATGATCTGCATCAACAAAGTTCAAACTGATAACTCCCTTCTGAACATAGTCTCTGATGAAGTGATGTTTTATCTCTACATGTTTTGCCTTAGAATGTAAAATAGGATTTTTAGACAAACATGTAGCAGAAGTATTATCACAGAAGATTGAAATGTTACTCTCATAGATCTGATAGTCTTCTAGTTGACTCTTCATCCAGAGCATCTGAGTGCTACAACCAGCAACATCAATGTATTCTGCTTCTGTTGTTGAAAGCACAATAGTGGGTTGCTTCTTGCTGAACCAAGAGATCAGATGACTTCCAAGAAACTGGAAGCTTCCAGAAGTACCTTTTCTTTCTACTCTGTCTCCAGCGTAATCAGCATCACAGAATCCAACTAATTTATAATCATCAGATCTTCTGTAACATAAACCCACATTAGTAGTACCTTTCAGATACCTTAGAATCCTCTTAATAGCTGTTAAGTGTGATTCTCTAGGATCTGATTGGAATCTGGCACATAGACAAACGCTGAATAGAATATCAGGTCTAGAAGCAGTCAAATACAGAAGAGATCCAACCATACCTCTGTAAAGCTTTTGATCCACTTTCTTACTTACCTCTTCCTTACCAAGAGTGCTTGTAGGATGCATTGGAGTTTTGGCCAACTTGCTTTCAGTCATATTAAACTTCTTCAGAAGCTCCTTCACATACTTAGTCTGATGTATGTAGGTGCCTTCTGGAGTTTGATTGACTTGGATTCCCAGAAAGAATCTGAGTTCTCCCATCATGCTCATCTCAAATTCAGCCTGCATAGAAAGAGCAAACTCCTTTCCCAGCGTAACATTGGTAGATCCAAATATAATATCATCTACGTAAAGTTGACAAATTAACAAATCTTTCTTAAATGATTTACAGAAGAGAGTTGTATCCACTTTGCCTCTAATAAAATTCTTTTCCAAAAGGAAATTACTCAGCCTCTCATACCAAGCTCTGAGAGCTTGTTTTAAGCCATAGAGTGATTTTTTAAGTTTGAAAACATGTTCTGGAAATTTATCATTTTCAAAGCCAGGAGGTTGGTGAACATAAACTTCCTCTTCTATAATACCATTTAAGAAGGCACTCTTAACATCCATCTGATAAAGAGTGATGTTATTTTGTTCAACAAAAGAAATGAGTAGACGTATAGACTCTAACCTGGCCACAGGAGCATAAGTCTCTGTGTAGTCAATTCCTTCTTGTTGACTATACCCTTGAGCAACTAGCCTTGCTTTGTTTCTTACAACTTATCCTTGCTCATTCAATTTGTTTCTGAAGACCCATTTGGTTCTAATAATATTGAATCCTTTTGGTCTTGGTACCAGATCCCAAACGTCATTTCTGGTGAATTGATTTAGCTCTTCTTGTATAGCAAGTATCCATTCATTATCATTCAGAGCTTCATCAACAGAAGTTGGTTCAATGATAAACACCAACCCAAAAAGTGACGTTGCAGATGATCTGAGGAAGGACCTTGTTTTGATAGGGTCATCCTTCTTCCCAATTATCACATCCTCTGGGTAAGAGGCTTTGATTTTGGATGATGATCCCTTAACATTTGGTTCTTCAGAAATATTCAAATTGTTCATCTGAGCAGCCAATGGAGTTGCATTTGGCGTTGCTTCTGGTTCTTTCACTTGAGCCTTTTCTGCCTCTGAGTCTTCAGAGTCTGTGAGAATTACTTCTCTATCTGCAGAATTAATAAGCTGCTTTGGCTTTTGATTGCCAAGCTTATCATCAAATCTGACATGTATTGACTCCTCCACAATCTGTGTCTCAGTATTGTATACTATGTAGCCTTTAAAGCGTTCAGAATACCCAAGCATGAAACACTTTTGTGCTTTAAAATCAAACTTGTTCAGATTCTCTTTAGTATTCAACATAAAACATACACATCCAAAAGGATGGAAATAAGAAATGTTGGGCTTTCTATTCCTCCACAATTCATAGGGAGTCTTCTCCAGAAGAGGTCTTACAGACAATCTGTTCTGAATATAACAAGCTGTGTTTATTGCTTCTGCCCAAAAATGCTTTGCCAGATTAGTCTCGTTGATCATGGTTCTGGCCATTTCTTGCAATGTTCTATTTTTCCTCTCTACAACTCCATTCTGTTGTGGAGTTCTAGGGCAGGAGAAAT
Source organism: Lathyrus sativus (assembly GCA_963859935.3). NCBI lineage: Eukaryota > Viridiplantae > Streptophyta > Magnoliopsida > Fabales > Fabaceae > Lathyrus > Lathyrus sativus. The sequence goes on along the minus strand of OZ012735.1, from coordinate 214,913,177 downwards.
CATGTGCAATGCCATTTTCATTAAAATATTTTTCAAAATATTTGTTTTCAAATTCACCTCCATGATCACTTCTGACTTTAACAATTTTAAAATCTTTTTCATTCTGGACTTGTTTGCAGAAGTCAAAGAACACAGAATGTGACTCATCCTTGTGTTTTAGGAATTTCACCGACGTCCATCTGCTGTAGTCATCAACAATGACTAATCCATACTTCTTGCCTCTGATGGATGCAATTTTCACTGGTCCAAATAGATCAATATGAAGTAATTCTAATGGTCTTGAGGTTGAAACAACATTTTTAGTTTTAAAAGAAGATTTTGAAAATTTTCCTTTTTGACATGCTTCACAAAGAGCATCTGAGTTGAACTTCAACTGAGGAAGTCCTCTGACCAGATTGAGTTTATTAATCTGAAATATACGTCTCATACTAATATGCCCCAATCTTCTGTGCCAGACCCATTGCTCATCATTAACAGACATAAGGCATTTTACGTTCTGAACCTTAAGTTCTGAAAGATTGATTTTATAAATGTTGTTCTTCCTCTTTCCATTAAATAGGATGATCCATCCTTTTGACTGACAACCTTGCAACATTTTTGATTGAAGATTATGTCATAACCATTTTCACTTAATTGACTTATGGACAATAAGTTATGTGTTAATCCTTCAACTAGTAAGACATTAGAAATGGAAGGAAGATTACCATTGCCAATAGTTCCAGAGCCGACTATCTTGCCTCTCTGGTTCCCTCCAAACTTGACGTCTCCTCCAGATCTAAGTTCCAGGCTTTGGAACATAGACCTTTCTCCCGTCATGTGACGCGGGCTGCCAGAGTCCAGGTACCAAGATTGGTGTTTTGACTTTGCTGCTAAAGATGTCTGCAACAGATATTATTTTGTCTTTAGGTACCCAGATCTTTTTGGGTCCTTTAGGGTTAGTTGCCTTAAAGTTTTTTCTGAACTTCTGTCTTCTGACAGCAGGTTTGTTCTGACTAACTTTAGGTTTAAACACATGAATATTCTGACCAGAACGAGTGTGTTTAATATCATTAAGATGACCAAACTTAAAAGTAGAATACAGAGGAGTATGCTTAATGATTAGTTTATCAACAAATGTTGGATTTAAGTCCTTCTCAGAAGAAGATTCATATCCAATACCCTTCCTGTTATTTCTGCTTACACCATAGATCATTGAAGCCATCTTGCTTCTCTCTAGGCTTCTTGCCAGAAATCTCTGAAAACTATAGTCATATTCTTCTAAAATGTTTTTAGATTTTGACTTAGTTTCAACTTCAGAATCTTGTTGAACTCTTTCTAATTCATTTTTAATTTTCAAATTGTTTTCTTTGAGCTCAGCAACTTCTGACTTTAGAAGATCATTCTCAGATACAAGATTGCTTTCAAGCTTCTTGTACTTGAGCTTAATCTTACTATAGTTTTCTAACATTTCTGATAAACTCTCAATAAGCTCTTCTCTAGAAAGTTCAGAAAATACCTCCTCAGAATCTGATTCTGATCCAGATGTTTCTGCATGGTCTTCTACGTCAGCCATGAGTGCCATGTTTGCACATTCCTCATCTGAGTCTGATGAAGATTCAGATGCATCTGAATCATCCCAGGTTGCCATTAGAACTTTCTTTTTATGATCAGTCTTCCTTCTTGGCTTCTCCTTCTGAAGCTTTAGGCATTCATTCTTGTAGTGCACAGTGTCGCTTCCGCGAAAATAAGGTGCCGACAAAACAGAAGAGTCGCCACCTTTCATTATTTATCCCTCAGAACGGGAAAGGAAACGATCGGAAAAACCTGACGAAAAGGTATAAGACAAGGTCATCGCAACCAATGTCTGGATTCGGGAGTCGGTTATGCAAGGGGAAGGTATTAGCACCCCTCACGTCCATCGTACTCGATGGGATCCACGCTTGTTGTGTTTATCTGACGGGTTTATTTACTATCTACCTATCAAGGCTGGTCTGAAAAGAAAAGAAAATGACTCGGCAAAGCGTCGCACTTTATGCCTACGTATTCTCATCAGAGAATGAGAAATCAGAGTCAACGTAGTTCGGCTAACTACGGGTTACGGGGAAGGTGGCTCGCCAATATGTCAGTATTGTGCCTACGTACTCTCAACAGGCATGAGAGATCAGAGCTTACGTAGTTCGGGATAATACGGATTACGGTAATTCAGATTCATCTGTTTTATCGAGTAGGGTTAACAAACAGTTCCAGCAGTTTGGTGCACACAGCTCGACCCTTAGAGACTTATGCGTTACCGTTTGCGGTAGAACTGGGAGTTAACGTCACTCTTTTCTTCAGAAAAGCTTCCTTTGAATTATGGGCACAAGGGGCAAAAAGATTTGAGGTTTGTCTTCTGTCTTTTACGGAAGAACTGTTTTTTATGGATGTTTGCAACTAATATCGCACTAGAGACTATGACCTGAGAGTGAATGCATCGCATGTCACCCAAAGGGTACCATACTAAACATCCATGCTGTCGAAAAGAAACTCTCCGACAACCCTTTCTTAGATAGCTTAAGGCTCGTAACGCACGATGTCAGTTAACTTTTATTACTGTATTTTAATTTGTTTTAAGATGAGAAGAGAGAACGAACAGGTTCAACTAAGGGGAGACTATCAAGTCCTAATGTTGTCATGCCAAGGATTCATCCTATGGTTAAGGTTTGAAACAGGGAACTCCTAGAAGTTATCATGCATAGGTTTCAACCTAAAGTTCTAATCATCACTTCCTTATCAAAGGAAGTGAGATTCCTAGGGGATCATGTTAATGATAAACAGAAACAGATAAAGCATCGGCTTAAACAGTAAACCAGTAAACGACTGTAAAATGCATGCAATGCAAGTGAGGGAGGAAATGTGTGTGGGGTACCAGCCTCCACAAGCTCATCTCAACCTCAAGCCAGATATGAATAACTGTAATCATACAGAAGAAATAACATGCTATCAAGCAAACACAATAACTGCAATCATACAGAAGAAATAACATGCTATCAAGCAAACACAAACCACATAGGCAAGGGAGCTGAGCTCTACCAAATACCAGCAAGCAAAGCCATACAATAACAATACAAGCAGAGGGATCAACTCAACCTCTATTGCAATCATGCTCCTAGCTTACATCAGTCTAGATATGGACTTATTCTAATGCTTCAAGCAAATCAAACAAGTCACACCAATACAATTGCACAACAAGCAAACAGACAGGAAAGAAAGCAGATCAACAGCTTCCGCAACTTCACAGCAAAGCTCTTCTGACACCAACTCAGTCCTCAGTCCTCAACTGCTTTTCAAGGCTTTCCTCCTCAACAGCAAATATCAACTTGATTCTTCAAGCTTCTAACACATCAACATAAGTATCAACTTATCCTTCTTCTTCAAGCCTCAGCTCCAAAGTAAACCCCACCTTCAGGCTTCACTCCCCATAGCAAGTATCAACTTGTTCTTTCAGGCTCTTAAAGTATCAAACACACAAGTATCAACTTGTTCTCTAACTTCAAGCTTCAGCTCTTCATTCAATCTCAATTTGATCTTCTCCACAAGTGTCAACCTGTTCTTCCTGGTCTTCAAGCTTCAGCTTCAATGGCAGTCTTCAGACAAAGGGAAGTGCAACCTCTAGCATCTTCAATCATCTAGCAAGGAACTCCATCCTCTAGCAGGGGAGAAAGATTCATCTAACAAGAGCAGGGTTTGGATAATAGACAGCAGAGTGAAGACCAAAGGTCACCACTAAACACTCCATCATCAAAGAAAGGAACCCTCAAAGGTTCTACCAACTTGTGAAGAGCCACACATCCTACCAAACGAGGTATGAGGCCTTCACAAGGGGACCTTACATCATAGGGAGGAATGGAAGTGATCAACACCTTCCATGTTTATGAAAGAAGAGAATCTATCTAGAAGCTCTGCCTACAAACCCTAATTCTAACACCTAAACAAAACTCAAACCAAAAGCAAGGAAAACTTCACATCCAAGCTTCTTCAAGCACTCCATGGCAGCCCACACATGCCTTCATCATCATCCAAGATCAAGAGAGGCAAAACCCTAATCTAAGGGAACTAAAGAAATCAATCTAATTGAGTTAGCAAGTTAGGATCACCTAAAACCTAGTACTAAAGTTAATCCTAACTAAAATACTAAAACCAATTGTAAAATCCTACAAAAATAACTAAGGGAACCTAATTCAATCATGAATCTACCATACAAAATCCAGAGGTTCAATCATCCACCAAGTCCTAGAAATAAAACCTAAATCACAAGGTATTAAGCATAAACCCTAAAACTAGAGCACCTAAAGTTTCAACTTAAAACCACTATCTAATTTCATCACAAAAATGTGAGAAAATCACTAGGGGATCATGCGTATCTATGCTACCTACACACAAAAAATCAAGGCAAGAATCATCACCAAATGCTTAAACAAAATTCACCAAAACAAGGTATCAACCATGGCCATTTTAATATCAATTAATATTCAAAAAATGCAAATAAAATCACAAATGCATGAATTCCTAATATTTTTAATCTACAAAATTCTAGATTCAATCATGAATCAGGGGGAAAAAGTTTGGGATTAATTGAGTTAATTTCCTATTTTTCATGAATTAAATTCTAAGTCATATGAAATGATGAAAAATAAAAGAAATTAATAAACAGCGCGTGGTAAATAGCAACTATTAACAGTTTAATTCTTGGGTTGGGCCAGAAAGGGGGTGTGGATATCACTTTGTGTACTAAGCCCAGGCGCCATGAATCCACTCAGTTCAAATCAGCAATTAAAATGAAATAAAAAAAAAGGTACAAGCCAAGATTCGAGCTCACGCGTGCTTGGTTCATTCAAAGAGTAAGTAAAACGGTGAGTTTTGAGAGAGGGGTACGTGGCTCATCATGAGTGCTTAGATCAATGGACCAAGTCAAGTCTTCAGCCTGAATGGAGCGTGAGGATTTCATCTTCCCCAATTTAAACCTGAAACCTGCGCGCGAGCCAGCCATCGCCGGTGGCTTTTCCGGCCACCCCTGCAGAACCCTAACTTCCTCTACAGCCAACCATTTGCCACGATTCCTGAATGAATCTTGACCAGAATCTTCCCAGCAATTCATCCATACCAATTATTCATCCTCAAAACGCATGAATCGTGAAATATCAATCTCAACCAAAAATGGTATCTGACCTAAATCATCTCTAATCAAGCAATTAAACATCCTAAATCCAACTACTCACCATCAGGATCCTAACCGCATATGAATTTCTATCTATCACTGCCTAAATCGTGCATAATCAAGAAATTCACCAACCTGTGTTCAAGCTTGTAACATAAGTGGTTCTTGCACGATTCAGCCTCCACAACAATCCAGATTCACTCCAAATCTTCCTCTGAAGCTAATGCACACCTCAAATTGGCTTGATTCTTCCTTGAACTCAAAATTCGATCTCAACTTGCATTCATGAAACTTCAACTCCACTCTCTTCCACCAGCTTCAATTCCTTCAAAAAAAAAATGGCTGAGTTCACTCAATGACTTATATAGAATTGATTGGGCCTGTCTAGAAACTTCTGGAATCATCCAAATGAGATTTTGGATTTTCAAAATCTCTTCAAAATCTCATCCATGGCAATCACTATTCTGTCTCCCTTTGGGCATGGCTATCCTTGTAATCAAATTCTCATGAGATTTTGAATGAGTTTGATGAGTTATTTTCCTTGTTTGCAAGCCAAAGGTGGGAGTTTGATTATGTTACTTCATCATGAAGAAATTAAATGGAATGGCATGCAAATGACCTCAAATCAAAATTATAACATTTCCATTGTTTCTAAAATCATTTTTCCAATCAATTTGACCTATTATTTTGCTTTATTTGGTCACAAAATGAATTGTTTGAATTTTTGGCCATTAAATCCTTTTAATTCTTTCTTTCTTCAAAATTTCTTGAACCAAGTCTCTCCTTGAGCCATTTCAATGCCTCCTTGATGCATGATCAAGGTTAAAACCCCATTTTGAGCAACTTTCTAGTTGAACAAAATTTCATTTGAGGCCTCTAAGTTGGTGAAAATGGCTTATGATCACAAATGACCTATAATCACCAAATGTCCAAAATACCCTTGACTTGTCAAAGCCATAACTTGAGTTCTACAAATCCTATCAAGGACTTCTAGTACTCTCTAGAAAGATAAGAGAATAAGGAACAACATTCATGTTGACCAAAAGTTCATAGGAATCATCCTTCTAGGGCAAAAGGGTCATGCAAGTTGGGTAACTTTCAAGCTCCAAATTCACATTCCTCAGATGACTTGTAACTTGTTAAAGCCATAACTTGAGTTCTACAAATCCTATCAAGGACTTCTAGCACTCAAATTAAAGCTAAGATCATGCTCTACAACAATCATGTTGGGGGAAAGATGAGATGACAATCACATCTTAAGCTAAATTTCCTTGAAGATAGGGGTCAAACTAGGGGATTTTACACTATCAAGTCTTAGAAACCCTAGCTTGAAACTTCTCAAACTCTTCAATCATGATGAGTCAACCTTGGAATCATCCTTATAACATCTCAATGTATCAATACATGCTCACATGGCCCTTGGATTAGGTCTCAGCCTTCTTTAAATCATCAGTTGACTTAGGGTTGACCCAGTCAAACCCTAGCTGCGCCAATCATGGCTGAGCCTTCTTAATCTTGCACAATGACCTGTCTAGGCCTCAAAGTGATCTTCAACACTTCACATGAGCTCTCTCAAGACCTTCAATCCCTCTTCATGACCTCAGAATCATCTGATGGCTTCCAACAACTCTCAAGTTAGGAGACCTACACACTTGGCCTCAATCACTCTCTCTGAGGATCTTTTAACTTCTCTGACAAGGATATCAACCCTTGAACATCTGGATAACCTTCTTAGCTAGCTTCAAAGTCTTGTGTAGCTCTTGATTGGTAATCATACCTCTTGATATCCTGCATACATGTCAATGAGATGCAAATGCTAATGCTAATGTGAATGAAATGAAACACAAGCCAGGTAAAGAAAAGTTGGTCAAATTTTGGGGTACAACACACTGGTTCCTTGCATTCATAGCAGACAACCTCTTTCTTTCCAGATCTTCTGTGTCCAGAGGACTCTTTATATTGATCTGGTTTCTTGAAGTTCTTGAACTTCCTCTGTTTATGCTTCCAGAGTTTGTTGATCCTTCTGGACAGCAGGGACAATTCATCTTCTTCTTCAGAACTTTCTTCTAAAACCTGCAAAGCTTTGGCAGATTTGTTAGACTTTAAAGCAACAGACTTACCTTTTTTCTGGGGTTCGTCTTCTTCTAGTTCAATCTCATGACTCCTCAGAGAGCTGATTAGTTCCTCTAATGTGATCTTGTTCAGATCCTTAGCTAGCTTCAGAGCAGTGACCATTGGTCTCCATCTGATTGGCAAACTTCTGATGATCTTCTTAACATGATCTGCAGTGGAGTAACCCTTGTCCAGAACTTTCAATCCAACTGTGAGAATCTGGAATCTAGAGAACATAACTTCTACAGATTCTGATTCCTCCATTTTGAAGGCTTCATATTTCTGGATCAGCGCCAGAGCCTTGGTCTCCTTGACTTGAGAATTCCCTTCATGAGTCATCTTCAAAGATTCAAACATACCAAATGATGTTTCTTTGTTAGTAATCTTCTCATACTCAGTATGAGACATAACATTTAGTAGTATGGTTCTTGCTTTATGATGATTCCTGAATTATTTCTTCTGAGCTTCAGTCATAGATTTTCTGTCTATCTTTTTGCCATCCCCATCAGTGGGGTGAACATAGCCATCAATGACTAAATCCCAAAGGCCAGCATCATATCCTAGAAAGAAACTTTCAATCTTGTCTTTCCAGTAGTCAAACTTCTCCCCATCAAACATAGGGGGTTTAGTGCTGATTCTATCTCTGTCCTCATATTTGTTGTTGTTGGATGTTGAAGCTTCAGCCATAATGTATCAAACAAAATATATCAAGAGTTTTCTCAACTAGATCTTTTCTGTTCACGGTAAAGTGATAGCACTAACAGAACCGGAGCTCTGATGCCAACTGAAGGTGAGAAAAACACTTAGAGGGAGGGGGGGTTGAATAAGGTTTTGAAATAAATATTATGGCAATAAAAACAACACAATATTTGTATCCTGGTTCGTTGAAGTCAACTAATCCAGTCCAACCTATCAAGGTGATTTGCCTTTCTCCACAAGGACTTAATCCACTATAATCAATCAAATTACAATATCAACCACTAAGAACAACTGTCTTAGTCTTCTCAAGAAATCCTGACCACAACTTGGTCTTCTCAAGGAACCTTTTACAAGTTAATGTAAACTAACAAGTGTTTAGATGCTTCTTAAAAAGCTATATCACAAACTGTGATTTTTACACTTAGATTAAGAACGAATAAGAAAAACTATTCAGCTTATGAACCAAAATTTGTATGAGAGCTTGAGAGTAGTTTTGATTTAATTTCTCAGTGATTCGTCAACTTTGAAGAGATGTAGAAGACGTCCTTTTATAGTGCTGAAAGTCCAATGCTTGAAGACTGTGCAAGTAGAGTAGCTGTAGCCTTTTGTCTTCACGTGACTTTTCGTTTCTTAGAAGTAGAATGTTCAGAGAAATGTCTTTTGCCTGAATCCTTGTGTCTATCACAAATAAGGAATAGTTCCGTTGGAGAGGACGTTGAGAATAGTACCAAGTCTATTCACGTGCTGACATCTTTTCAAACGTAAACAACATCAGATCCTCTGATGTGCTTCTTGTTCTTCAGATCAGATTCAATGAAATCAGAGTTGCAGCAATAATGCTTTAGTGTGAGTGATCTGATCAGAGCATACTGTTTATCAGAGCCTCTGTACTTGCAGTGCAAAGTACATTCAGAGTCTTCTAAAACAATGCTTGAAACTCTTCATACAAAATCTTCAGCTACGCTTCAGATGCTTCTGTAGCTTCTGCTTCAGAGTCTTCTAGCAGCGCTCAGAGTCTTCTGATGGCTTGCATCTGATGCTTCAGTGCTTTGCGTAACTTGCTGTTCAGATGCATTTTGCTTCCATAATGATATTTATTTTAATATCTGAAACACAAAACACTTGAACAAAATTAGAGTATATATTTTCTTAATACAAAATTTCATTAGAGTTATCATCAAAACATAGAGATATTATTAAACACCAATCTGTGTTCTAACTCAAGCTTCCCTTTTGATGGCCACTTTCTGACTTGATTTCCAGTGATAACTTGGCACATTTTGTTGTCAGAGATGTTTAACTCAGGTTGGGCCTTATTTGATCTTCCAAGGAATTTGTTGATGGTACTGGGAGTGAAGATGACACAATTTCCTCTCACATAGACTTTCCCAAACTCAGTGGATTTTCTATCAGCACATTCATCTGATAGATTTACTATGAATTCTTTGACCAGAATTTCATAGAATTGGGAGAACTGAGTTACAGTTTTCATCAAACCTGCCTCACAGATGAGGGCCATGATCTCCTTGTTCTCAAGAGCAGTCTGTGCAAGCTCTCTCTCCAGGGCCAACCTCTTTTGATATACATATTTCCATCTGATAGCACACGATGGGTAGTGAAAAGATATGTTGTCAATTGGCACTTTAGGGATATTTGCAGCCAATTTGCTGGTATATGGTTTCTTCTTAGATTGGATGTCAGTGACATCAACAACAACATCAGAATCTGTTTCTTGTTCTGAACTAGATTCAACCTTTCTCTTTTTAGTGGTTACTTTGCTCCATCCTTTGGAGGGTTCAACTTGAGTCCTCTTTGTTCCAGCCTTCCTAGTGGGGATGTCTTGCTCAGCAATTTTCTCAACAACCTTCTTCTTGAGGGGGCTTTGGTCAGCCACCTTTTTCCCTTTTCTTGTCATCAGCCTTTTGGCTATGCCCGGGTTGATCTTTTCTATGAGGTCATTGTCAGAATATTCCTCTAGGTCTACCAACTCAGTGTTTTTGGTGCCTTGAATATCATCACTCATTTTCTCAGCACCTTTACCTTTGTTCTTCCCTTCTGATGTAGGTTCTTTCAATGTTTTGACATTGTGAGAGACATCAGCTTGATCATCCTGGTTAGGATCATTCCCCTTTTTATTGGATGGTGTGGGTATATTGAGTGCGCTGGCCACCATATCTGCAATTTTAAGGTGTGTTCTTCTTTCTTCCTCTCCATTTTGGTCATCAGATGTAGCAGCATGAGGAACCTGACCTGTGACAAGATCTTTGGGTCTTTTTGCATGCAGCATTTTAGGTTCCTTCACCAATAATCCTTCTGGTGTTATCATTCGTAGTGGAGCAATTTCCAGCACTTCATTAGGGTTTGATTCAGCATCGTTGTCGGTCATTCTTTTGGCTGAGGATGGTTTAGAATGCTGCGACATACTTAGGGTCGTTGTTTGAAGAAGAAGAGATTTTTTGTGCTTGTTGGAAACGGTAAGGAAGCTGAATAGTTTGTGGTGGCACCAAGAGTAGATGGATTGTATCGTATAATTGGAAGTGGGGTATGATTGCCCAATAGGAGGGAACTTACCTTTTTGATTTATCATTAAATGATTTAAATTCAAAATGTAATTCCCTTTTACTATTAATTGCTATAACTCATCATTTCTAGAGGACTTCAATTTTAGAGAATTTTTAAATTGAGACTCCTTGACACTTCTTGAAACCATGTCAGCACTACTACGGACATAATCACCAGGTTTAGCACAACCCTCTTGCCATTTACATAAGTTACCCCTGAGCATGTCTCCCTTGAACTCATCAGAGCTTATTTGGACGGTACTCTTGATGTCACAGAACAAGGTCATGACATCTGGAGTGACATTGCTTTCTTTCTGCAGGGCAGCTTCCATGGACTCCATCAGGTTCCAATATAGCCTATCTAGCTTTCCCTGATGACCAATCTTTGGGTATCCCTTCTTGGCTTGCTTCCCCTCATGAATTTTCTTACATCCCGTCCTTCTCTCTGAAGCACACTTTGAAGATCCACTTGCTGATGTGTTGCACCTGGTCCTTTCCATCTTTAGTGGTTGTCTTCCTTTTTCCTTCTTGACCAAGGCATTGAGGTTACTTCTAGGCTCCCATAGATAACAGTTGTTCTTGGCTCTAAATCCCCTTATAACTTCCTTACTTTCTTCATTGATGACAACACACTCATTTTTAGTAAATTTTACACTGAAGCCTTGGTCACAGAGCTGACTGATACTTATGAGATTAACAATCAGTCCTTTAACCAACAAGACATCATCTAGTCTTGGAACACCAGGGCCATCTAGTTTTTTAGCACCTTTAATTTCTCCTCTAACTCCATCACCAAATGTTACATGACTAGATGAATGGGGTTTGAGTTTTATCAAGTGATCCTCAATTCCAGTCATATGTCTGGAGCAGCCACTGTCAAAGTACCAATCCTCTTTGGTTGGCATTCTTAGGGAATTGTGAGCTACTAATGCCATATCCTTGGCAACCCATTGTCTTTTCTTGTTAGTAGCATCCTTCTTAGGTTTTGCTTGATGTTGCCTTTTGGCATGAGCTCTCTGTTTAGATTTCCCTTGATGAGGATGATAAGGAAATCCATGCAGCCAGAAACACACAAATTTGATATGACCAAGTTTTCCACAGTGGTAGCATCTATATCCTTTTAATCTACTTCTGACTTGGTTCCAGTTTCTGTGTGGTGGATGTTGTGACATTGGTCATGACATTCTCTTCACCTTCTGAATCTCAGGTTGTAATCTCTTGAGTTTCAGAACAGGATTCTGTCTATCAACAAATCCCAGTCCAAAACTATTTCCTGAGTTCTGACCACTCTGCAGAATCTCTTCTAGAGTGTCAGTCCCAGGATTTAGCATCCTTATGGATTTTTCCATCTGCTCCATTTTGGATTCCAACAAGTTGACCTTACTTTTGAGTGAGTCTATTGTTGTTAGCTGCTCTATCTTCTCAGCCTCTAATTCCATTATGCACTTCTTCTGGTGCTCTCCTTGCTTATACAATTCAATGCTTCTGATGGACAACTTCTTATATGATTTTGCTAGTTCATCATAAGTTAGCTCCTCTTCACTTAAGTCACCATCAGATACACATACACTTTTCAGAGCTGTGACATGTTTTGCAGACTCATCTTCTGATCCACTCTCAGAATCTCCATCAGACCAAGTGATAATTAGGCCTTTTTCTTTCCTTTTGAGATAGGTGGGACATTCCTTCTTTATGTGGCCATATCCCTCACACTCATGGCATTGAATTCCTTTGCTTTGATTGGAATTTTCCTCAGGCTTATCCCTTCTGCTGCTGTCAGAGGAGATGTTCTTGCCATAGGACTTTGACTTATGATCTATCCTTTTGATCAGTTTATTGAACTGTCTTCCAAGCAGGGCTATTGCTTCTGACAAATTCTCCTCTTTTTCACCACCCTCTTCTTCTAAATCCTCAGCAGTGTTTGAGACAAGAGCTATGCTTTTGCTCCTTTTCTCTACAGGTTGTTCACACATGCCCATCTCAAATGTTTGGAGAGAACCTATGAGTTCATCCACTTTCATGTTGCATATGTCTTGAGCTTCTTCAATGGCTCTGACCTTTATGGCAAACCTCTTAGGTAAGGACCTGAGAATCTTCCTTACAAGCTTCTCTTCAGCCATCTTTTCTCCCAAGGCTTCAGAGGTGTTTGCAAGTTCAAGAACATTCATGTAAAACTCATGAATGGTCTTATCTTCCTTCATTCTGAGACTTTCAAATTTGGTGATCAGCATTTGAAGTCTTGACATTTTGACCTTGGAAGTTCCCTCATGAGTAGTTCTGAGAGTGTCTCAAACATCCTTTGCTAGTTCACAGTGGTGTACCAGTCTAAAGATGTTTTTGTCTATACCATTGAAAAGTGCATTCAATGCTTTAGAGTTCCCAAGAGCTAAGGCCTCTTGCTCTTTGTTCCATTCCTCTTCAAGAATTAACACATCTACTCCATCCTTGTCAGTCTTCACAGGATGTTTCTAGCCAGAGTTTGCAGCTCTCCAAGCCTTGCTATCTAATGATTTTAGGAATGCAATCATCCTAGGTTTCCAATAACCATAATTAGAACCATCCAGAATTTGAGGTTTACTAGTGAATCCTATATCTTTATCCATAGGACCATAATTTATTTCCCTATATCTCACCCAGAATAAACAGGCAGGGTGCCTGCTCTGATGCCAACTGATATTCTGGCAAGCACACGATGGATGTTATTGCTAAAGTTATAACATCCACTGTGACATTGACTATTGTACTAACTAACTAACTTGTAAGTAAAAGCAGTAAATAACACAACAATTGTTCACCCAGTTCAGTGTCAACAACACCTACATCTGGGGGCTACCAAGCCAGGGAGGAAATTCACTATTAGCAGAATCAATTCAAAGTCAAACAACCAGTTTGCACTTCTCACTTAATCTCTACCCAATGACACTTCAACCTAGAGACACTCTAGACCTGAGTATTCCCACTCACTCCCCCTCAATCACAGCACAGTGATATCAGTACACAATTACAAAATAAATATGAAGAAACACTTCATACACACCTTGATCTTGCTTCACAGCTTTGATAAAGTGACACTCACTCTTGCTTAAAAGCTTTGAGTGGCACAACAGCTTAGAAACTACCTAACCAATGCAGCATACAGTTGCATGGTGAACAAGTATTCCTAAGACACAATACACACGTGAAGAACACAATTTCTTCACTCACAATACTCTTGTGAAGAACAACCTTCTTCACTCACAAGGACTCTTGGTCTGTACTCTCTGATCTTCTGTTAAGTGCTTGATTTCTAGGATTTCTCCTTCTGATATTTATAGTGCATTCAGTCCTTTGGGCCGTGGTGCATAAATTAGGTTTTATTCATAACAAACCTATCTTCAATAATCTGCACGCTTTCCAATTAATTCAGGGATATTTTAGTTTGCCCAGGGCTTCTAAAAAGTCTTCTGATTTCCAGCTTGAGCTTCTATTAAGTTTCTTGGTTTCTAGCTACCAGAAAAACAACCCTACGCTTGATGTCATACGATCCAAGTCATAACATTGGATATGACATTCAGCTTAACTTGCTTTTAGCTAAGTCAACTTACCCTGCACAGTCCATATTATGTATGCACTAACATCAGTCATGACATACATATGTACTCTAAGGTTTTGCCACAAAATGCAGCCAATCAAGAGCACTTACAGTTGGGAAAGCGCGTGGGCTCTCCTTGCGCCAAGTAGTGGTCTGCCCGACCGAGGGGCCTCGTTGAGAGGCGTTCCTGACATGAGAGGATTGTGCCTTGTTAGGCCTCTCCAACATAGTATTGGGTTGGGCCTGCCCGACTGAGGGGCAAGTCTCGGCTCAGTCCAGAACAGGAGCCCCCTAAGTCGTTGCTCCTAAGTGTAGAAGTAGTGACTTAAGAGCGAGTTAGGGTGCCGAGGACCAGTTCAGAGGATGGTGGCTTGCCCGACATATATAGTTGAGGATTATATGCGCAGCCAGGAGTGACAGATGTTTGACGAGGCAATATATCGAGGAGGTGGAAAAGCAAATGCATAAGGAGAAGCTGGAGGGATGCTCCTGGTGTCCCCTAGTGCCACGTGTTGTATGCAATTAAAGCCTATGGGAGGCTACACGTAGGGGCACTTGAGAGCCTAGTGCCACCTCGCTTCTCGTTCCAAGCTTATAAATAAGGGAGAGGCCTTCCTCATTTGCACATTCGTTCTTCCTATCCGCTGGAATCCTTTCTAAGTTCTTCTTGTCATCACACCACTTCCGTTGCTGTCACTGATCTCCATCGTTCAAATCCTGCTCCCACAAGTAAGTTTCATTTCCTTTCTGTAGTGTTATGAATTTTTCGGCAACTCTCATGAACTTAAAACTATGAATTTTCCAGTGAGCAACATGAAGTTTCTGGCGGGCAACATGAATTTTTTGGTCGAAGCATGAAGTTTCTGGCGAGGACGCCGAGAAGTTCATGAGGATTTCGGGATCTTCATGAAGTTGCTGATGAATTCCCCGGGGACCTGCGATGAAGGTCCCAGGGAGCTATGATGCACCCCTCGAGGAGATTTTCTCCTCGCCAGTGTGTGGCTATCACGGGGAAGTTTTACTCAAGGTCTCCCCGCGTGTGTCAGGGTCATCTCGATTGGGAGCCTCACTATCAGGGTAGTTTGTCGCGTAGAGTCGCCGTCGAGGTTTCTTCTTAGAAGAGACTCCTTCGAGGAGGGGCCCTGGTTTCGGGCTTCCCCGTCCCTCCCTTCGCCCTTTCACTTGATTTGCGGTGGAAGGGTGGATTTGATCTTGAAGTCGAATTCACCATTTTCATCTGCTTTTTAGGTAGGATGGTTATACGGATTGATGGCATCATCCATATTGACGACGAGTTCGAGCCTGACAATCCCGTTGAGGTCGAAAGAGCTGAACCAGTTCGCACGCCCGCAGATTGGGCCGGGTAGGAACTCTTACTGTAGCGTCGCGCTTCACCCTCGATGATACCGACACTTTTGCTACTATCGAGGACCGTCTAGAAGGTTCCTCTGCGAGTTGGATAGTCTACAAACCCAAGGAAAGACATCGCATATGCTCGAGTTTCAGGGAGATGAGGTTCTCTATGTACGATTTTTCATTTCATGAAGCGGGGATCCATCTCCACTTTAGCGATTTTCAAGGGGGGGGGGGGTGTTTCGGTGGCTCCGCCTAGCCCCCTCGTAACTGCACCCAAACGCCATAGCGTTTGTGTGGGAATTTGAGCTCGTTTGCGAGTATCTTCGTATTGGGGCCACATTTCCCCTGTTCTTCCGCACCTTCCATCTTTAGCGTCAATATTTCGAAGGCATGCATAGTTGGGTGTCCTTAAACAGCCGAGGAAGTTGTTCCAAGCGTACCAAGATTTTGTCTGCTCCTTCAAGAATAGGTTTTATATCGTGAAGCCCGTGTCGCACGCGACTATCGACTCGCTGCACAACCTTACAGTCATGGAAGAGAATGGGAAGCCCGAGGAGATTTTAGTGTCGAAATTTCCACTCGAGTGGGTCGAGGACCACTTCCTTCTGGGTACGGACAACTATATTGTGAAGCATGTTGACCTGGATGCTGACGACCAGTTGGCTTACCAAAAAATGGTCTACTTTGTATTCGGCTTCACTCCCGCCAAGTGTGTCACGAATGACGGGAATTTCATCCTCGACGAGCGCGGGAATATTTTTCGTGAAGCCCGACTGATCAATACCAAGGCTATCCTTGAGTGCGGGTCCCGCGGGGAGGCCTTGAGGTTTTTAGGTAACGACACTTTCTTTTGGCGGGGTGACTGCCCCTTTTCTTTTCTTACTGACTTTGTTTCTCTTTTTTATTGCTGCAGGCCAGATGTCGAATGCGCAAGAATGCATTTTGAAGCTCACGGTGACAAAGGGCAGGAAAAAAAGCAAGAGTAGGGTTTCCTAAGTCCAGCAGATGGCAAGGCCCGACCAGGGGGCGGTGGTTCTTCCTCTCCTCAGTGCAGCCAATCCCCTCCCCCTTATGACGCATCCTTCAAGAGGCGGCGGGTCGAGGAACCAATGCTTATTGATCTTGAGGAAAACGCGTATGTGCTGCCTCCTTGCCATACCTAGAGGGACTTATTCTCGGAGAACCACTCCTCATTGATGGTGGAGGCCGATACCAAGGCGGTCATGGGAATCACTCGAACGGCCCAGATACAAATGCTGACCGAGAATATGACCATCATGATGAGGATCTTTTCGACGGTCCTGGTCCTGAATGACAAAACAAGCCCTACCTCTAAGCTGAAGTAGATATGCGACGAGAACACCATCCTTGAGGCGAAGAAAAACAAGGCAGAGAGCCACCTGCAGGAGCCTCAAACGAGGTATGAGAATTACGTGCATCTCCTCCACGAGATGAACGAGATGAGGAGAGAGATGAAGGGGATGATAGAGGAATGTGGTCGACTGCTGACCAAGGTGGCCGAGCTAGAGACCGAAGTCAAGCCTGCTGAAGGTGAACCTGCCGAGGAGAGGCTCGTGGCATCTCGGGCTGATCTGGTGTCCAAGATCCGAGAGCTCGAGCAGGATTACCTAGGGGTCCTCGAGGTGGGTTTCAACTGTGCTGTGGCATATCTCCAAATTGTGAACTCAGACGTCCATCTCGTCCATCTCGTCACTGATGGGACGGGCCCTTATCATCAAGTTGTCAAGGGTCGCGTGGTTGCGCCAGAGACCGAGGAGGAAGATGACGACCAAGCTTTGGAGGGAGACCAGCCCGGGGAAAATGACATTGTTTAGTGTTTTTGTTGTATCTCTATTTTCTGGCTTGTGCGCCCTATTTTGTAAAACTCAAACAATATTACAGTTAAACACTGCATGTGACCCACGAGCATTGCGACCACAGGGGCGCGACATGGTACAAGCGCAACTCCTAAGTTTCCATAGACGACGCCACTGATCTCACTTGATCAGAAAGGAATCAGCAGCTTGCCACGCGTTGCGAGCTCCTATGTTCAACGGTATTGTAGAGGAGGACGGGGTGTACCTGCAAGGTACTCTGATACTTAAGTGAGTAATGGAGTCAGAAAGTGCAAGTATAGGGAGAAATAGGTGTAAGGAATAGAATACCTGAGCCTCTAGTGAAAGAGGGTATTTATAATGTGCCCCCAGTGCAGGGCCAACCGTTACATTGCATTGGGCCAGATTGTCAAGCCCAACACAAGTAACTGTCAGGGCTTACGTGGCGTAGGCAAGACCAGCACGTGGTATTCGCCCTGGATCAACTACCCCGTGATCTTCGAAAGGTGGGCTGACCAACAGTCATATTGTGCTCAACGACTATATGCTCCAACGACTATATTGTGCCCAACGGTCATATTGTACCCAACATATAGATCGTGCTCAATGGCTAGATTGTCCTAATCTCTTTATTGGGTATGGCCTTAAGCTAAATTGGATTGGGCTTTGCCCAACTGTGAGACATGTGCTAGTCCAGTTCAAAATAATTTCCAAGTTTCATCAAATATTTAAAAACATTTTTTATTAATAGAACACGATGCTTAATCTGCATCATAATAACCAACAAATTTTAAATCATTATCCTTTGGTAGGATTATGCCTTGACTTGAAGAAGATTTCAGGTATCTCAAGATTCTCATGGCTGCATCCCAATGATCTTGAAGAGGGGTTTGCGTAAATTGGATTAGAATATGAATTGAATAACTAGGTTATATCCGGTATGGTAATAGTAGTATGTAAATAAGGCATTCCACTAATCTTCGATATTTTGATGGTTCTAAAAAATGTTGTTTTTTAGGTAGAATCAATTTATGATTTTATTCCATTGAAAAAGGATATGGCTTACAATCAAGCATGCCACATTCATTAAGAAAGTCAAAAGTATATTTTTTTAACAAATGAATAATCATGCCAATCCTTGAGCCAATTATAAACTAAGGAAATACTTAAAATCTTCTTTATTATTTGAATTTGATACTAGTAATTGAGTTATTGCCATCTATGATGAAATCATCAAAATAAATTAAGACTGCAATAAAATTGGATTCACATTCATATGTAAAAAGGCTATGGTTTGTTTGGCTTTCTTTAAAACCATAATTGAGAAAAGGGTGTGGAATGTTTAGAGTACCAATTCCTAGAAGCATGTTTTAGATGATAAAAAGACTTCTTTAGGCAGCAAACCATATTTTTATGGGAACTTTGTATCCTTGAGGTGGACTTATGTACACTTATTCTTCACACAGTCATTCATGTAAGAATGTGTTGCTGACATCCATTTGATGAAGCTATCATCCTTTTACTACTAATTGAAGTCTTTGCCTTTTACTTGTGTGAATCCTTTTGCTACTAATTGAGCTTTGTATTTCTCAATCTTTCATGTAGCTTTTGTACTTAATCGAGTTTTCTCCATGAAAGTAAGTGAGTTGATTCCTAAATTTCATCTTCTCCCAAGGCTTTAAGTTATTGTGTCATTTCCTCCTGCCATACTAGGTATTTTACTACTCGTGAATAAGATTTTGGCTCTTAAACGTTAGTCATGTATGGAACGTATGCTTGATGTTTTTGAGAAAATTGATTATAACTTTAAATTTTGAAATGGGATAAGCCATACCTAAAGAATAATTGGTCTTTGATGAAATGCATTTGGGGCTTATAGTAGTAATGATCCTTCAAACAAACAAAAGGTTGTTTATTTCTAGAAGGTAATTGTAACTCCCCTTCAGTCATGACTTCCTCTTCACTGTCCAAATCTCCTTCTCCCATATTCTCGTTTTCAATTATGTTAGGTTCATGGTTCGATGGATCCTCTATTCTTTTGTAAATGCTTATTTTTTTCATCATTATAATTTGAAGAGATCTCATTATCATTGATAACATTAGGTTCTTCTTGAAGATTAGGAGTATGGATTAACTCTTATTCTAATGAATGATCGTTAATTTCTCCATAATCAAATTAAGGTGTTAATTCTTTTTCTACTTGATTTTGATATGTATTTAGATTTGTATGATTCTAATTATATTAGTTGATCATATTGTGTCAAGGCATATGGAAATATAAGTTCATAAAACATAACATATCTTGATATGGTAAAAGTGTGTGGGTCTTGATTATATACTCTTCATCCTTTATGTCCTTGAGGATAACTAAAAAATATATGCATTTTTTTTACTATTTCTCTAAATTCGTCAAGTTTCTTGAATGTATTTCATGTAACATAAACACCCAAACACTCTCAAGTGTTCTTAATTAAGTTCTTTTTTTAAAAGAATCTCATATGGTGTCTTTCCTTTATTGATTATAAGTGGGAGTTTTGTTTATGATATGTGTTGCATTGAGTACACATTCTCTCCTAAATTGTAATGGAATGTTAGATTGGAAACGTAATGCTCGTGCAACATTCAATATATCCTTGTGTTTTCTCTTTACACGTCCATTTTAATATGGAGTAGCTACATACTATGTCTATTAAATGATTCTTTCTAGTTGAATGTAGGCTTGGAAACTAGAGTTAGTAAATTTTGTCTCATTATTCATGTGAATCCCTTTAACATGCACATAAAATTGCCTTATCATGTTGCAGAAATTAATTATGTTGTCTAATGTTTCAGTTTTGTGTTTCATAAGATATACCGATGTTCCTCGAGTGTAGTAATTAATTATGGTGAGAAAATAATGTAAAGCATCGTGACATGTTGTATTTTGTTTCCCCCAAAAATCACAATGAATTAAATCAAAAGGTGTTTCAACTTTATTAATACTTAAATTGAAAGAACTTCTACACCATTTTGACATATGACAAATATCACAAAATTCTTCTTTACGTTAATTAAAACTACAATTAGGGAAGTTTGATATGCTTTGAAGAGTTTGTATTGAAGGACGCCTCATTCTTTTATACCATTAAACTGCCATGTTTTTCTATACTGCAACAGCAAATTGATGTGGCCTTGTGAGTTTATGTACCTCATTCATACATATCAATGAATCCAAACTTCTTCCTCGAGACTTGGTCGTGTATTATATAAGAGTTTCCATCATAAGTTATGATGCAATTTAAATCATGATTGAGCTTGTGAATAGAAATTAAATTATAATGAAAAAGGCTTGTCTATATTTATAACTGTTGCACCCTAAAATTTGACCAACTTGTGTTACCTGATTTGTGTTTTCATAGCTTTATCATTTGCACAGTAGATCATATACATAGTTCATTCATTTGCATAGCATAGCATGGGCAAGCCATCCAACAAGGGATCAGGTGCCATTTTCATCTCAAGGAGCATATCCAAAAGGTTTTTATTCAAGTTCAAGCCTATTCAACTCACTAAGAAAGAAGGTGAAGCTCTGAGAAGTTAATAGATCAAGCAGTAGATCTATATCCTATCTGGGGAGTATTTGAAGATCATCAAAGAGGTCGTGAGCTATGAACTGAAGCATTGAATGTGTGTAGACATCATGGAAGACCTATAGGGTCATTTTGAAAGTAAGACAAGTTATTGGTGTGGTTATAAGAGCTACAGTTGAAGACAGTCAACTAGGGTTTCATCTGGGTCAACCCTAGGTCTAATGCTTGATTGAAGGGCATCAAGGCCTATTTGAAGAATGGGGGATTCATCATGTGATATGTGGATATGGATGTGGTGTTGTGCCAAGGAGAAATCAAAAGAAATCAAGAAGAAGAGAAGTTTCTAAATTAGGGTTTCTGTGTAAAATCCCCTGATTTAGGTCAAACTTCCAAGCAAAATAATTCAAAATACAAGTCTCAAATGGATATTTGGCCAACATGAAACTTGTAGATCATCTCAATACCTTTAATTTGAGTGGTGGAAGTCATCAAGGAGATTTATAGAACTCAAGTTATGGTTCTTGCAAGTTACAGGTCATCTGAGGACACTGAAATTTATCTGTGAAAGTTACTTGACTTACAAGCAACTTTTTCCCCACAAGGAGTTTTCAAAAGGATTTTTGGTAAACATGAAAGTTGTTCCTCATGATCTTAGCTTTCTAAAAAGGTATGGTATGCCTCATTCTGATTTGTGGAACTCTACTTATGATCTTGACAAGCCAGGGGTATTTTGGGAAAGTAAGATTATAGGTCATTTCAAGAATATGCCTAAAACTCCTACTTGCAAACTTCAAATGAAAAAATGTTCAACATCAAACTTGCTCAAAATGATGTTTTGAGTCTAATTAAGAGGTCATGATAGTTTGGAAGTGCATGGAACTAAAAATGACAAATTTGACCAAATATGGAAGGTTTAAGTACATTTTCAAGTGACCAAAATTGGGGATTTTTTGATCCAAAGGCAAAATGCATCATATGAACTATCAAACTGAAGGGAAAGCACATTTTGAGATCATTAGCATCATTAGATTTTTCATTTGGGGTCAAGAAATTGGACTTGTCATTAGTTGCTTGTAAATGAAGTTACACTTGCCAAATGAACAAGGGATCAAGGCACAAGCTAGCAAGCCATTTCAACACCTTCTATTTCTCATTTGGGGAGATTTTCCAGCCACATTCAAGTGCTGTAACAAGGCAAGCTGCAACTGTTTTTTTGAACTTACCATTTCAATTTATCATAGCATGAGAATCACAATTTCTCCTTGGATCATTCCAGCAATCTCTAGAAGTTTCTAACCTCATCTATAAAGTCATTTGAGTTGATCAAGATCAAGGTTAGGCTTAATTTGGTGCAGAGAAGAAAGATTGAGATTCATTTTGCTCAATTGCAATTCATACTCGAGTTCTCCAAATTCTTCATTATTCTTCCATTTTTTTGATTCAATTCAACTC
This sequence comes from Lathyrus sativus, assembly GCA_963859935.3. Lineage (NCBI taxonomy): Eukaryota > Viridiplantae > Streptophyta > Magnoliopsida > Fabales > Fabaceae > Lathyrus > Lathyrus sativus. Next base: position 214,890,849 of record OZ012735.1, on the reverse strand, counting down.
TATTACTATCACTGAGTGTGTATCAATCAAAATCAGAGGGAATTCTTGTTGGAATCATGTTCTTGAAGTTCCATTATCACACCTGCAAGTGAAATTTTGTTTCATTGATTCAAGCTGTTTGAAGAAGATCTAGTGCATACAGAAGCAAGCAAAGATCATCTTGAAGGAATCTGGAGATTTGCAAGCATTGAATTGAAGGTTTCCATCATCTGTTTCACTCATCTTTACAGGTTAGTAACTTTCAAACCATGGCTCGATTTAGTTAGAATTGGCATGAAATCTTAGGTTAGTTGATTAGTATGAGGTTAAGTGGTGCTTTCTGGAAAGTTTGAAGCAATTTGGTGCTAGTTGATGTGTTGACATGAATTCTGTTGAGATCAAGAGCATGCTGTATAGTGAGAGTTAGGTTGAGTTCTTTGGTTAGAAATGCTCAGTGTTGAGTGAGGAAGAGATTAGGCATGATAATTGAATGAATGATGACAATCAATGTTGGACCAGTTTTTGGATGAGAATCGTGTTTTGAATTACAAGTCATATCAATTGATTTTGAGACCATAGCTGGAATCAGGGAAGAAAATAGAGCATGTTAGGGTTTTATTTTGTGAGTTTTGATCAAGAATTGATGGAATACGAGGGAGAGGATCATACTGTGTTCTTGAGCATTCATCAATGGAGTTGGCTCCAATTCTATTTTCAAATGAGGAAGACGATCTATCATCCATTGGATCCTGATTAGACTTTGACCAAAAATGCCATCGTGTGGCTATCATCGCATCCCAGTTTGTGAAGGATTTGCTGAGAATCAAAGCACGGTCGTTTCATTAATTGGATGTTATGGGCTTAAGTTGGTTTGTACTACTCACACCCCCATTTCGTGGCCCATCATGAATTACACTGCGTTTGGTTGCTTTTTGCACCACGAATTTGTTCATTTTTTCTTTACTATTTTCCAGTTAATTTTTGATAGTATTGGGCTTGGTAATAATTGTTGTTGGCACCCCCAGTAGACGAGCCCAATAGGATTACACTGAACTTACTTGCTTCCTGCACCATTATTTTTTCATTTTTCTTTGGATTTTCTTTTCATTTTATGAAGTTTATTTGGGCCTAGCACGCTTTGATAAGTGCACCCCTCCCTCTGGCCCATGCGCGTTATATGCTGTAACAATTGCTATTTGACACCAAACTTTTTCCTTTTTATTTCATTTTGTTCATTTTATTTTACAACTTTGAAAAATCATATAAAATTGAAAAAGAGTTATTTTGACATGGGAATGTTCGCTACAGGTTAATATTTGTTTCAAGAAAATTATGCATAAATAAAAATATTATTTTAGGTATTTTCTGTATTTTTTGTGAATATTTTACATTTAGTTGTTTTTTCATTGAATTTAGTTTGTACATAATTTTGTATATTTTGTTTAGATAGTTCCCCTTAATTTTTTAGGCCTTTCTTTGTAGGGTGATTAGATACAAACATTAGGTACCCCTGGATTTTATTCCATAATTTTTAGGATTATTTTTAGGTAGTTTTGATTAGATGATATTAAGATGGTTAGATTAAGGTTTATACACAACATAGGTGCACTTGAACATTTTATTTTGGGTTTTTCAGATTGAATTAGAGTATGGGACCTATGGGGTATATAGGGTAGATATAGTATTCCCCTTAGAATTAATATTAGACTTGTAAATATCATATTACTATTTTTAGTATATTTTACAATTGTGTGATTGTTTGGTTTGCCCATTTTTGGGGTTTATTTTGTTGTGTGGGCTTTTTGGGCTTTTGCTTGGGGTGTGGGCTTAGTTAGAACTTGTGGAGCTTGGCAAGGATTAAAGATGAAGATTGTAGATCAAAATCAAAGCTTGGTGAAGATTGCTTGGCTTGCTTGGAGTTGCTTGAAGACATAGGATAATAGGAATGAGCAGAGCCTTAGAATAGACTGATTTTTTTCACAAACATGGACAGCTTCCTGTGCTTCCATTCCTCTCTATGACATAGAGTCCCTCTATGGTATTCACCTCCCTCCTTTAGAGGGATAAGTGGCCTTACCTGAGAGGTAGAACCTTGAGGGAAACAGGTTGTTACAATGTCAACTATTTATAGACTTCCCTTGGTTGTCAATGAACTGTTTGGCATTCAATTTATTCTGATAAATCAATTCTCATCTGGGAGAGCTTGCCTTGAAGAAAGAAGCCATTGAAGATAGAGATGAAGATCAAAGATTGACAAAGATGAAGGTTGTTCATGTCAAAAAGCCAGGGTTTGTTGCTGTAGGAGCTGGTGTGCTGTCAGGGCTAGTTTTGGGGTTTTACTTTCTTTGCTGTATTGTTTGTTAATTTTCCCATAGGGTTGAGGTGAAGTTGTTTCAATTTGCCCATTGTTTTCTAGGTTCGAGGTTGAGTGGGACTCCCTTGCCTCGCTTGTACTGCTGCATTCATGCATTTTACTGTTTTACTGTATATATGTTGTTGCTTTTCCGTTTATCCCCTAGGATCTCTGTTTCTCTCTACGCAAGAGAGAAATATGACAGACATTAGGATCTCATCCATGCATGCCAACATTAGGGTAGATTTGGATTCCTTTTTCAACCATAGGTTTTTGAGTTTCTGTTTCTCTTCTTTCTCAAAACAATCAGAAAAATACAATAAAAGGATAAACATCAATAAAAAACAGTTCTTGCGTAAAAGACTGTAAACCAATCAAAGAGTCATTTTTGTCCGCTTGGACGCGTAATCAGGAGAAAACCCTTTTCAGAAGGATAAAAAACAGTCAGACAAATCTGTGTCTTCCGTAGCCCGAACTACGTTTGCTCTGATCTTTCATGCTGTATGAAAGTACGTAGGCATAGGATGCGATATCCTAGCGAGCAACCTTCCCCTCCTTTCCCGTAGGTAGGCAAACTACGTTGACTCTGATTTCTCGTTCCAGACGGGAATACGTAGGCATAAAGTGCGATACTCTGCCGAGTCATTTTCTTTTCTTTTAACCCCAGACCTGTAGAATAGATAGAATAACAATCCGTACCAGAAAACAAGCGTGGATCCCGTCGAGTACGACAGACGTGAGGGGTGCTAATACCTTCCCCTTGCGTAACCGACTCCCGAATCCAGGATTTGGTTGCGATGACCATTCCTTTCCCGTCTTTGCGGTAGGTTTACTTTGAGCGTTTCCTTTCCATCCGTTGGGATAAATAATGCACGATGGCGACTCTTCTGTTCATCCGGCGCCGATTTTCGCAGTAGCGACAACTGGCAACTCTGCTGGGGACTCCAACGGTTTCCTACGCGAGTCAATCCTAGCGCTTGTTTTCCCGTCGTGGATTTTGTATGGATTTACGTTTCTGTATTTTACATTCAGCATTATATTATTGTTATTATTGCTGTGGGTATGAGGGGGTTCTATGATTGAGAGATAAGCCAGACCTGGGCTTGAGTGCACCTAGAATTAGAGTGGAAATTAGTGGGCGCGTGCATGCTTTGCATGTACTAGTGTCTCATGAAATCCACACTCGGACGAGGTTCTTCTGGTTGGCTTCTTTTTCAACCCTTTGGGTTGAGGGGGTTGTTGGTTAGTTGGATTGTCGACTCCGGGGACCGATCATTTGGAAGTCGGCTAAGTGAGGCCTCTTCAGGACATGATGATGCCACACCTTCTGGGTATCATATCATTAGTCTTGAAAGTCTGTGACGCCAACGACCGCATAGGATGCTGTACCTTGTGTCAGTTATTAGAACACCTACCGGTGAGAGGGGTTGGGACATGCAGGTAACTTGACCTCCAGATTACCGGTTTTCCTGATTGAGATTCAGTGGTATTTGAGGACAGTGTTACTAGGTCTGTCAGAGACCATGTTGGAGCATGGGGAATGGTCTTGAGCAGTTTGTGGGTCTATTTGAAGCCAGTGTTGTGGATTGAATTTCTCAGCCAGGGGCACTTGATCCCTTGTTGCATTGCTTGCATATTGCATTGTTTGCATCATCATGTGCATATCATTAACGTGTGTCTGTGCTGCAGGTGCATTTTCATACTTCCCGATTCTAGTGCTCCGGACTTCCATCTGTTAGTATGAGTACTTTGAGGAAGACTGTTACGTACAAGTTGCCTACTCCCGATGTTTCTTCTTTACTTGGTTTGATATCTCTAGCTGATGATGAGGTGAAGAGAAGCTTCAGGAAGAGTTATGGGAAACTGCTCAGGCTGGTCTATAAACCATCCATATATGAGCGTAACGGATTGTACGCACTAATGCAGTTCTATGATCCCCCGCTGAGGTGTTTTACTTTCCATGACTTCATTCTGGCTCCGACCATGGAGGAATATGCTGAGATCTTGGAGTTTACTATTCAGAACAAGGTGCCCTTCATTCATATGGGTGCTGAGCCCAAGCTGAAGGATTTGGCTGTTGCTTTGCACTTAGACTCCTCAGAACTGCTGTTAACCTCGTGGAATGGAGTTTCTGGTTTTTCTCTCAAGTTCTTAGTGGGGAAAGCACAAGAGTACGCCAAGAGTGGTTGTTGGGTTGTGTTTAATGCTATCCTTGCTTTGTGTATCTATGGCATTGTACTGTTCCCTAATATACCTGACTTCGTTAATTTGGATGCATTCCATATATTTGCTTCAAGCAATCCTGTGCCTACTCTGATTGGAGATTTCTATCACTCGCTGCATTATAAGAATGAGAATAGGAGGGGCAAGAACGTCTCTTGTTGTGTGCCTTTGCTGTATATTTGGTTTGAGAGTCACCTGCCCAAGAAGGGTATTTTTGCTGAGTCTGCAGATACAGTGGATTGGTCTGAGCATCTGATGGGACTTTCTTCAGAAGATGTTGTCTGGTTTGACAGAGCTTTATTGGGATCTGAGATTATCTACAACTGCGCCAGATATCCTAATGTTCCTCTGATTGGGAGGAAAGGGTGCATTAACTACAATCCATCATTATTGATCAGGCAATTCGGTTATGCTTTGAAAAGCCCGCCAAAGGAGGAAGAAATACGGGAATCTCTGTATTTCACCGGTGACCTGAGTGGGGAATTATTGGCCAAGCTTCAGCACGCTTGGAATCATATCTGCAGAAGAGGAAAACCATTGCTAGGCAAGAATGATTGTCAAGCCTATATGTCATACAAGGTGTGGATTCAAGAGAGGGCAAGACAGGTGCAGATGCCTTTTCCGGCAATATCACGTCCTGTTCGTATTCCAGCGGAGGAACAAACTACTGTAGCTATTGAGGTCTATGAGCGGGTTGTGAAAGAAAAAGAAGACTTGATAAAGATCAATGAAGAGTTAGAGAAGGAATTGGCTCAGATGCGGAGTGAGAAAAACAAAGCTGTGTATTCCTTCCAACAGCAGACTGAGTTAGTAAACAGGCTAGGTGCTGAACTGACAGAAGAGAAAAAGAAGCGTGAACGCCTGGGAAAAGAATTCATAAGCTCTCATGATATGTTAGAGTCCAAGAAGAAGTCACTCGATGCCGCCTACCGGGAAATCTCTTCATGCAACAAAACGTGGAATGCTACGCTAACCAACAACAAAAAGAGGGAAGACAAATTGAAGCAGCAAATTTCTGAACTCGAAGATCAGTTGAAGGCTAGCAAGAGAAAGTATGAAGAGGAGGTTATGGCAAGATATAGTCTTCAAAACTCATTAAACAAAGCCATAGAGTGCAAGAAGGAGGTTGTGTCTCAGAAACGGAAGTTAGAGGATCGCTTCGGAGAAGGGGCACGGGAAGAATCTGCTAGTGATTTACGACGTGTTCTCAAGCGAAGAGATCTACTTGTCGAGGGTTTGCTTACTCAACCAAATCATCCCGAGACTAAGAGGTTATTAGAGGAGTACCAGGCATATGGTTGCACTTGACTATTTCTGATGTGTATGCTTTATTTGCATTATGCTGGCCATCACCAGGATTGTTGGTTGAGGTCATGCCTTCTTATTGTACGCTCATTGATATTGTATTCCTGACTTGATGAGATTCTCTGCAATGTATGAGATGTTTTTCTATGATTGGGTTCCAAACTTCTTATTGCTGTCACTGTCACCACACTGACACATTAGCACTAGAATTGGGGAGTGATATTCCCTAATGCACGGACACATGTTGCATTTGCATACACATTCATATTGCATTACAGGTGATTATTGAACTGCATCTCATTTCCTGCATTCTCCAGGTTTTTTCAGGATTGAAAGTCAACGTCCTCACCGATACTCCACTCGTACCAACTGCAAAAGAGTTATGGACCAGGTGCAGAGCGAGATGCAGGACATGCGTGAGAAGCTGGCGCTGTTCATGCAGACGATGGAGACAATCGTGAAAGGGCAGGAAAACTTGCAAACTCTGGTGCAGCCATTGCTAGCGAGAAATGTCGGGAATGGGCACGAAGACCACAATTCTGTACGTGTTGACACCATTCATGGGGACGGTACTCCTACACCGGTAGCTCCACCTGTGGCGAATATACCTGCTGTGAATATGAACAATGACACTGGCGCCGGGAACGGTAATACAGGAATCGGTAATGAGACTGTCATTAACAACGTTAGATTCGGAGATGCCAATCTAGGCGGTGATAATATTGGAGGTAATGGCTTCGGTAACAACAGATTTGGCTATAACGACCAGGGGTTTGATTATGTTAACCAGGATGGGAAGTTTGGCTTCAACGCCCCGGGTTTCGGACATGATGGATTTGGTAATGCCAATCAGGGCTATGGTGGATTCGGTAACGGAAATGGTGTTGGAACGATGCCTTTTGGACCTGCCGGGGTCGCTCAAGGGTATGGTAACAGGGGACGGGGCCCTGTGATGAATCAGACTAGATTTGGTCGTAACAATGGGTATGATGGATACAGAAATGGGAACGGTAATTGGATAGAAGACCAACAAGAAGATGCTTTCTCTGGTGGAGGTTTTGAAGGTCCTGTAGACAATACTCAGCGAATCAAGATGCTCGAGGAGCAGATGAAAGGTGTTGTAAATCAAAGTGCTGTTGGTTTACATATGACCACAATGGGTTTGGTGCCTGGCCTGAGGGTACCGCTGAAGTTTAAAGCTCCCACATTTGACAAATATAAGGGAGATACCTGTCCGAAGGTGCATGTGCGGTCATACTATAGAAGGATGTCGGCTTATTCGAACGATGAAAGAATGTTGATGCATTTCTTTCAAGACAGCTTGTCTGGTCCTTCCCTTGAATGGTACATGGGATTGGAGCCTGCTCAGATAAAGACTTGGAAGCAACTGGCTGAAGCGTTTGTGGCTCATTATAAGTACAATAGTGACCTGGCACCGAACAGGGTCCAGTTACGGGGGTTGTCGCAGAAGAAAGATGAGAGTTTCAAAGAATATGCGCAGAGATGGCGCGACATGGCTGCAAGGGTTCATCCTCCTTTGGTTGAGAAGGAGATGAATGATATGTTCATAGGAACGTTCACCGGTATGTTTTATGATAAGCTGTTTCCCGCTTCTTTGGGCAGTTTCTCGGATCTAATCTGGATGGGCGAGAAGGTTGAAAGTAATATTAAAATGGGGAGATTCCAAGCTGAGGAATCTACTCCAGTTGGCAGTAACAGAAGAGCTTTTGGTGGTCGCCGTCAGGGTGACACAAGTGCAGTATTCGGGGGCCGAGGCCGAGGCCAGGGCAGAGGACGGAATCAGTACAATCATCCGCAACAGGTGGCAAGCGTCACCATTCCATTTCATCAACAACCAATACCACTACAACAGATACCACCACAGCAGCAGCAACAACAACAGCAGCAGAGGCCAAGTCAGGGACAGAGGAGATTTCCTAACACGAGGCCGAAAAGAGTATTTGATGTACCTCCTTATACGTATGCAGAGTTACTCCAAACATTACTGGGTTTGAATCTGGTGGAAAAGAGGACTATAGCGCCAATGACGGGCACTCCTCCGTTTGGTTTTGATACGAATAAGCACTGCGAGTTCCACTCCGGGGCTCCTGGCCATGACATAGAGACTTGCCACGCGTTCAAGCATGTGGTGCAAGATCTGTTGGATAGCAAGGCCATAAATTTTGGACAAGCAGGTCCGAACATAGTACAACAGCCCATGCCCAACCATGGGGCAAATGCTATTTTAACTGAGGAGGGTTTGAACTTGATCATGAATGTTGATGAACTAAAAACGCCGTTGTGTGAAATAAAGAGCAGGTTATTGAAAGGAGGTGTGTATCCGGGCTGCGATGAGTTTTGTTTAGAATGTTGGACCCAAGCTGGGGGCTGTGCTGAATTGAAGAAGGGTATTCAGACCTTGATAGATGAAGGCACGTTGCAATTCGACAGAAAGGCAGTTGAGAAACCTGCAGAAGTATTAGCTGATGAGCAAAGTGATATCGCTACGGTGACAATTCCCCGAAAAACGATAACTATAACGGCGCCAGCCAGACGACCGACGATCACTATCACAAAGGCAGGGCCAACACCTTATGAGAGCACTAAGGCAGTACCCTGGACTTATGGGCTGGAAGCGTATTGTGATGGGGAGAAAATCGATATCAGTAAACAGCCAGCTGGGGTTGTGGACAATGTCGTCGGGACTGGAGGGATGACAAGGAGCGGGAGAATTTTTATATCGCCTGAGGTAGAGGCTGAACGATTGGCAAAAGGTAAAGGAAAAATGAATGAGGATGTTCCGGTGCAGAGGAATGAAAAAGAAACGTCACTGAAAGATGTAGAAGAGTTTATGCGTCTTATCCGTAAGAGTGACTATAAGATTGTTGAGCACCTTCAACAGACGCCGTCGAAGATATCCATATTGTCGCTGCTATTGTGTTCCGAAGCCCATAGGAATGCATTATTGAAAATTCTGGACACGTCGTTTGTACCCCAAGATGTTTCTGTGAATCAGTTGGAGGGGGTGATGGCGCACGTGAATGCAGGCCATAGTTTGGGGTTTACGAATTTTGATTTGACCCCGAGGGGAAGAGAGCATAACATGGCGTTGCACGTCTCAGTTGAATGCAGGGGCACAGTCATGTCCCACGTGCTGGTAGATACCGGGTCTTCCTTGAACGTGCTGCCAAAGAAAGCAATGATGAAATTGGACATCAGGGGAATCATTTGTACGCCTAGTGACTTGGTGGTCAGGGCATTTGATGGTACACGAAGGTCAGTCTTTGGATCTATAACTTTGCCTCTGCAGGTGGGGACGGAGATTTTTGAAACAGAATTCTATATTATGGACATCCAGCCAGCATACAGCTGTCTTCTCGGACGACCATGGATCCATGGTGCTGGGGCAGTCACATCTACCTTACACCAAAAGCTGAAATACATGGTAGGGGACAGTGTGGTCACAGTTTGCGGATAGGAGGATATACTGGTCAGCCATTTGTCGTCATTCAAGTACGTAGAAGTCGACGGCGAGATTCATGAGACACCCTGTCAAGCCTTTGAAAGGTTGCGCATTAAAGACAAAGTTCCAGGGCTGAGTAAGGCATCAAAGGTGGCAATATCGTCATACAAAGAGGCTCAGGCTCTAGTAAAGACTGGTGAGACTAAAGGCTGGGGGCAGGTTCTGGAGATTCCCGTGAAGAATGACAAGTTTGGGCTAAGGTATCAACCGTCATCATCAACGCCTACTGCAGGGGCACCCCGTTTCAAAGGACCAATAACAATCACGGCTAGCGGAGTATATCACGAGACCATTAACGCTGTTTCAGATTCCGAAGAAGGAGACAACGACTGCGACATGGACGTCTGGATTCAGCCGAGCGTGCCAGGACAAGGGCTTTGCAACTGGTCTATTCAGGAGACTGTTCCTGTGACCACCAAACAGTAATACTTTGTTTTCTTAATTGTTGAACAATCCAGTGTCCTACCCGGGGCATCGTGATTTTGCTTAGGGCCATTCTGTTATGTACATTGCACTGTTTAATCGTTAAATCAAAAGGCGTTTTTCATGTACAAATATTGTGATCTCTGTTTTTCCTATTTTTATTTTTTACAATAAAATGGCAATGTGGTTATTCGCTTTGTATGTATTTTGAAGCATTTAACCATTTCCTTTGCAGGATTACTATTTCAGATGACATCTATGAACCGCCTATGACTCACTTCGACTTTGAGCACCCGGTATTTCAGACCGAAGAAGAGATTGTTGAAGATGGCGACGTTCCAGAAGAGTTGTCCTAGTTGGTAAAACAAGAAGAACGAATCATTCTGCCTCATGAGGAGGTCATTGAGATCGTTAATCTGGGGTCGGAAGGGGTTGAAAGGAACATCCGTATAGGGGCTGCGTTGCAGAGCGACGTCAAGCGAAGATTGGTTGAAATGCTCAAAGAGTACAGTGATATTTTTGCTTGGTCGTATGAGGATATGCCTGGGCTGGATTCGGATATGGTTGTGCCTCGTCTGCCGCTAAAAGAAGAATGCCCGCCGGTTAAGCAGAAGCTTCGAAGAACTAGACCGGACATGGCTGTGAAGATTAAGGAGGAGGTTCAAAAGCAGTGGGATGCTGGTTTCCTAGCTGTTACGAAATATCCCTCATGGGTCGCTAATATTGTGTCAGTGCCAAAGAAAGACGGTAAAGTAAGAATGTGCGTAGATTACCGTGATTTGAACAGAGCGAGCCCGAAAGATGACTTTTCACTTCCTCACATCGATGTGCTGGTCGACAACACCGCTCAATTCTCCGTATTCTCCTTCATGGACGGCTTATCAGGATATAATCAGATTAAAATGGCGCCAGAAGACATGGAGAAGACTACCTTCATTATGCCTTGGGGAACATTTTGCTACAAAGTGATGCCCTTCGGATTGAAGAATGCTGGGGCAACGTATCAGCGTGCAATGACGACTCTCTTTCATGACATGATGCATAAAGAGATCGAGGTTTATGTTGATGATATGATTGCCAAATCCCAGACAGAGGAGGAACATTTGGGGAATCTGCTGAAATTATTCAAAAGGCTTAGGAAGTTCAGGTTGAGACTGAACCATAACAAATGCACCTTCGGGGTGAGATCGGGTAAACTGCTGGGGTTTATCGTGAGTGAAAAAGGAATAGAGGTTGATCCTGCAAAAATAAAAGCCATACAAGAAATGCCGACGCCTAAAACAGAAAAAGAGGTGCGCGGGTTTTTAGGGAGGTTGAACTACATCGCTCGGTTCATATCTCACCTAACAGCTACGTGTGAGCCGTTATTCAAGCTGTTGAAAAAAGACCAGGCTGTAACATGGAATGAAAATTGTCAAAAGGCGTTCGATAAAATAAAGCAGTATTTGCAGGAGCCTCCTATTTTGATACCTCTAGTGGCAGGGAGACCCTTGATTATGTATTTGACGGTTCTTGAGGGGAGTATGGGTTTTGTTCTCGGTCAACATGACGAGACAGGGCGCAAAGAGCATGCGATATACTACCTGAGTAAGAAGTTTACTGACTGTGAATCTCGATACTCAATGCTCGAAAAAACTTGTTGCGCGCTAGCCTGGGCCGCCAAGCGTTTGAGGCAGTACATGCTGAATCATACAACCATGCTCATCTCGAAGATGGATCCTATCAAATACGTATTTGAAAAGCAGGCACTATCTGGGAGAATTGCCCGTTGGCAGATGGTTTTGACCGAATATGACATCCAGTATGTCTCACAGAAGGCTATAAAAGGGAGCGTGTTATCGGAATATCTTGCTGAGCAGCCTATTGAGGATTACCAATCGATGAGGTTTGATTTTCCTGACGAGGATATCATGTACCTGAAGATGAAGGATTGGGAAGAACCGTTGTCGGATGAAGGGCCAAAGAAGGATTCCAAATGGCAGTTGATATTTGACGGAGCTGTGAACTCCTATGGTAGCGGAATAGGGGCAATCATCACTACTCCACATGGGTCGCACATCCCATTTACTGCTCGATTGACCTTTCCGGTTACCAATAATGAAGCCGAATACGAAGCTTGCATCATGGGGCTTGAAGAAGCCATTGATTTGCGAATCAAAAATCTGGATGTATATGGAGACTCAGCTCTGGTGGTGAATCAAATAAAAGGAGAATGAGAGACACGTCAGCCTAATTTGATACCGTATATGAATTATGCAAGGAGATTGTTGCCTTTCTTTGACAAGGTGGAATTGCATCATGTGCCGCGAGCAGAAAATCAAATGGCTGACGCACTGGCCACATTGTCTTCCATGTATAAAGTCAACTTCTGGAATGAGGCTCCCAGAATTATTATCTCTCGGCTTGACAGACCCGCCTTCGTATTTGCCATCGACGAGGCATCGGATGATAAACCCTGGTATTTTGACATCCAGAATTTCCTGAAAAACAAGGAGTATCCGGCTGGGGCATCCCGTCGCGATCAGAAGACTCTTAGGAGATTGGCTGGTAATTTCTACCTGAATCCGGACGGTGTCCTATACAAGCGGAATCATGACTTGGTGCTGCTGCGTTGTGTAGACGAGAAAGAGGCGAAGTTGCTTATGGAGGAAATACATGAGGGTACATTCGGTACACATGCTGGTGGGCATGCTATGACGAGGAAGCTGCTGCGGGCAGGTTATTACTGGCTAACTATGGAAACTGACTGTTTCAAGTTTGCGAAGAGGTGTCATAAATGCCAGATTTATGTGGATAAGATCCATGTGCCTCCGAGTCCTCTGAACGTGATGTCATCACCGTGGCCATTCTCGATGTGGGGAATTGATATGATTGGAAAGATTGAGCCGACGGCATCTAACGGACACCATTTCATTTTGGTAGCAATCGATTATTTTACCAAATGGGTAGAAGCGGCATCATATGCAAATGTGACCAAGCAGGTGGTAGCCAGGTTTATCAAACGAGATATCATTTGCAGATATGGAATCCCCGAGCGGATAATTACCGACAACGGTTCGAACTTAAATAACAAGATGATGAAGGAGCTGTGTTAGAGTTTCAAGATCGAACATCACAACTCTTCTCCTTACCGACCCAAGATGAATGGCGCTGTTGAAGCGGCCAATAAGAACATAAAGAAGATTGTTCAGAAGATGGTGGTGACTTATAAGGACTGGCATGAGATGCTACCTTTCGCTTTGCATGGTTATCGTACGACGGTACGCACATCAACCGGGGCAACCCCGTTCTCGTTGGTATACGGAATGGAAGCAGTGTTACCGCTGGAAGTTGAGATTCCTTCCCTGAGGGTATTACAAGATGTCCAACTCGACGAGGCAGAATGGGTGAAAGATAGGTTGAACCAGCTGAGTTTAATGGATGAGAATATGCTAGCTTCTCTAGCATATGGTCGTTTATACCAGAGTCGAATGAAGAAAGCGTATGATAAGAAGATACATCCTTGGAGCTTTCAGATGGACGACCTTGTGCTGAAAAGGATTCTCCCGCCACAAGTTGATCACAGGGGTAAGTGGACCCCCAACTACGAAGGGCCATACATTGTCAGAAAAGTCTTTTCAGGAGGAGCATTGTTGTTGTCCACCATGGACGGTGAAGACTTTACGTCGCCTGTGAATTCGGACGCAGTTAAAAAATACTTTGCTTGAAAATGACCCGCTGGACAAAAAAAAAGAGAGTCCAGGCAAAAATGGGGCATCCTGGCGAACCAAAAACAGAATAAAAGGTCCGGGCAAAAATTAGGGATAAAATCGAAAAGATGTACACCCGCGAAGTTGAAAACCTACACTGGGCGGCTTCGACAAAAAAAGGGTATCCCGGTGAACTGAAAACCCGCAAAGGGCGGTTCATGCAAAAGTTAGGGATTTAAAAAAGCGAATGGCTGCAGTCCGAATTTGATACTACATTGCACATTGGTGCGGGAGAATATACCTGAGAGTTCAATTATCAGATACAATCTCTTCAGAAGTTCGAATACCGGGGAAGCGCCAGAGTCAGGCGAGTCATAGGAGGATCAGCTCATGATGTTCGTCTGCATCACGTTGCCGACATATGTGCAAACTTGAGTTGTCACTCTATTTATGCTCCCTGTGCATACTTGTATATTTGTTGTGCGTAACTTCCTCTTTTCAGGAGTTACATCCAGTGTACAGAACTCTGCCCATTCAGGGGCCCCATTAATGAAACATGTTATTCAGTATTTGATTCTTGTTCTTTACTGTTTTGTATGTGAAAAGCGCCAATGTTTAATAAAACTAGCAAGTGCATAACGTTGCTGGCCCTTGCCAATAATTGCTAAAACTTCGAATTGACTGAAAATGATGTCACTAACGCTAACCTGAATAGATTTGGTTGTATAGACTTGGCTTGTCTCGTTTGTGGTGTTGCAGGGTTCTTGACCATACGAAGTGGACGATCAGAAGATTGTAGTCCTAAACAGAGGCTCGTAACGAAAAGACTTTATCGTTATGTGAAGTGAATCCCCATGCAGGTCGCACTTCATTCCCTAAAGCGGAGATGACAATGTTCCTCACTGAAGAAGGATCAAATTCCCCAGCTAGTCGCAGCTTATCCGAAGGATATTCTCCAGCAGGGTCGTTTACCCTCAGCAAAGTTTGGTGATTCCAAGATTGTAGGCCGTATTCAGACAGTGTGGTGTCCCCCCGAAAGGATTCCCTATCTCGAGCATAGTTGTTTAGTCTCAGAAGATTAATATTTCCAAACTTGTCAGCTGTACCCAGACAGTCTACTCTTCCCAGTAGAGATTTCCTCCCTGGTAGGGTCATTTATTCTCCCCCCAACGGAGACAGTTGATTTTCCCCAAGAGAGTCGTTTCGTCCCCATGGAGTTCTCTCTTTTCAGCAAGTGTTTGCTTTCCTCCCGGTGGAAATCGAAGGTTAAAACTCTCTCCGACAGAGTTGGTTGTGTGTCCTGGCATTTATTTTGCCGGAATACTTTGTGATACCCGTTCACTCCCCAGCAGGGTGATATTTGTCCTCGACGGCCAAGATTGATGAAGCAAGCTTGTTAGAGCTATCCCAGCAGTTCGAGCCTACATTTGCATCGGCATATAGTGTCATATTTTCATCCACCAAACAAAAAACGTGTAGCATTTCCATGTTGTATGGAGCATTACGCCATTATCAAACATACGCATTTTGAAACATAGATCAGGTTGGTTGACCTTTTGCTTTCAGGTGTGGTTCACTAAAAGCTCAGATAGTACCAGATAATCGAGGTCTCGCCGGGAGACGTGTGACAACATAGTTTAGTTTATTATTATCCCACAGAGTTGCCAATTGAGGCGGTATTGTATCCGACTAGCGGAATGTTTTCTTTAAGATTTGTTGCTGCGGCAGCATTTTAGGTTTCCATAAAATCAAAGTTCAGAAGTAGCCACTTGTTATCAAGACGAGTGTTTGACAGTTATTTTCAGAATATCCCCAGTGGAGTTAGTTAATGCAAAGAATAGGCAAAGAAGCTATGTCCGAGAAAATTTTCCTGCGTGATGGGCAGAAGTGTATTTTCCTGCGTGATGGGCAGAAGAAGATTTTCCTGCGTGATGGGCAGAAGTGTATTTTCTTGTGTGATGGGCAGAAGAAGATTTTCCTGCGTGATGGGTAGAAGTGTATTTTCCTGCGTGATGGGCAGAAGAAGATTTTCCTGCGTGATGGGCAGAAGTGTATTTTCCTGTGTGATGGGCAGAAGTGTATTTTCCTGTGTGATGGGTAGAAGTGTATTTTCCTGCGTGATGGGCAGAAGAAGATTTTCCTGCGTGATGGGCAGAAGTGTATTTTCCTGCGTGATGGGCAGAAGAAGATTTTCCTGCGTGATGGGCAGAAGTGTATTTTCCTGCATGATGGGCAGAAGTGTATTTTCCTGCGTGATGGGCAGAAGAAGATTTTCCTGCGTGATGGGCAGAAGTGTATTTTCCTGTATGATGGGCAGAAGTGTATTTTCCTGCGTGATGGGCAGAAGTGTATTTTCCTGTGTGATGGGCAGAAGAAAATTTTCCTGTGAGATGGGCAGAAGCGTATTCCCGTATTGGATAGGCGGACAAAGATTTCCTGTGATATAGACAGAAGTGTGTTCCTGTATTGGATAGGCGGATGAAGTTTTCCTGTGATGTAGATAGAATAGTGTTCCCGTATTGGATAGGCGGATGAAGTGTTACTAAATCGATGCATGTTTCCCGTGAGAGATAGGCGGATGAACTCCTCAGTATCTAGACGGATGATTCCCCGTAAGGAACATAGTATGTGTCCCATGACAAGACAGAATTGCATTCTTATATATACGACAAAATTACTTCTCCCAGTGAAGTCAATAAGTTTATTCCGATATTGACAAGATAGTGTTGAAATCAGATTTGTAGATAGTGTTCCCCAAGTAGTGGTGCAGTTTATTTCGCAATTTATTTTTACAGTTGGCAAATTTCCGGGTTTATTAGTATTCAACCGTCTCGTACCTCGATTGTCTGAAGGCTCCGGGCGTTTCACCCAGTCGGGTCCAAGCCGTTTGAATAGGGGCAGCTGTTGCACCCTAAAATTTGACCAACTTGTGTTACCTGATTTGTGTTTTCATAGCTTTATCATTTGCACAGTAGATTGTTGCACCCTAAAATTTGACCAACCGATTCTCCTATCTGACTCATGGTTTAATTTCATATTCACAGCTCAGACAGATGATTTTTGTGCACAAGCAGGGGATATCAGAGTTTACAGCTTGATTTTTGTCTATCAGATATGGCAGACCCAGTCCAGATTGCCAGGGTTTTATCTTCAGGAAATTGTGCGCTCCTCGGTGATTTTCCAGTGATTTTGAGGATATTCTGATGCCCGGGGATCTCCGTTCGATTCGATCTGGTCTCGTGCGCTTTTATGGGAGTCATTTGCATTCATCTGCATTTTTTAGGATTTTAATAGGCTTTTGTGAATTTTTAGCAGGCTTTATAGAATTTTTCTGGAATTTAAATAGGGCTTTTGAATATTTTAATAGCTTAATTTTCTTTTTAGAATTTTATAGGATATTTTAAATAGATTTTAATCATTTGTAGAATTTTAATAGAATTTAAATAGCTTTTATCATTTTTAGGATATTGGTGAATTTTCTCTTAGCATATTAAATAGAGTGACAAATTAGGGTTAATAGGAATTAATTGTTTTTTAAATAATATAGTTTTTCTTTTTTAATAATAGATTTTTAGTAGATATTAAATAATATTAGAAGTTTAATAGAGTTAGTAGAGATATAGAATTAATTAGACTTTAATCATTTTTTAGAGTTTAATTAGGATTAATTGGATTTTTAGAGTTAATTAGAGGTTAATTGATTTTTTAGATTTAATTAGTATAATATAGAATTAGTTAGACTTTTAATCATTTTAGAGTTTAATTAGGTTAATTGAGTTTTTTAGAGTTAATTAGGTTAATTGTTCAGATTAGATATAATTAGATTAGGTTTAATTGTTTTGTTTTTATGCAGTTTTTTTTACAGTTTTTATGCATTTTTCGTATTGGGCCAGGGTCCAATTTTTGAGGCCCAATTCTCATCAGCAAAAAAGTCCAAACAAAAAATGAGCCAGAAAAGGTCCGCATGTCCAGTCTGCTCCAGAAGCTTCTGGAAGGTCCCAGCAACTTCAGTGTAATAAATAGCACGCCACGTGTTGGCCATGCAAGGGCCCCACACGTCTTGCATTGATTACGCCACCACCACTCAGAATTCTCCCAGAGTCTCACACGTGTTACACACCTGTCCCCACCACTCTCTCTCACTCTGTGCAACGGCCACCACGTGTCTCCCCCATAACCTCTCACCGGAGAACGTCACCGGCCGGCTTGCATGGCCGGCGACCGCCATAACCCTCGCCGGTGAACTCCAATATCCCCAGAATCCGGTCGCCTTCAACATCTCCCTCCTATCTTCATCTTCTTGCTATCACCACCGCCGCGCCTGAATCACTCCGGCCACCGTCAAACCCAGAAAAACGCCAAGAAATTTCCAGATCTAACCATTGATTCATCCATCTCCGCCACGTTCTCCAGATCGTTTCCAGAATCACAGACCTTCATCCATTTTTTCCCAGAAATACGTCAATCTTCGTCCATTTTTCCCAGAAATACATCAATCTTCAAGATCTTTTCAGAACAACTTCAAGCATCATCAAGCTTCATCAAAATCTCCAGAACGCTATCATCTTTTCCCAGATTTCCAGAATCATCCTCAGATATTAGTTCATCTCCAAGCAAGATTCCCCAGAAAACACCATCCGCGTTCAATCCTCAAGGAAGTTCTCCAGAAATCTCCAGTAATATCTCAACGCGAGAGCTTCAACGTAACGCCTTCAAGATCTTCAACAAGTTCCAAGTGCCATTCGCTTTTCCAGGTGCCTAATTTCTTCCCTTACGTGCGTGCGTGGTAGATGTAGTTCCTGAGATGTTTAGGTTAGGGTTTCTGGTGTTAGTGAGTTCTGTTAATTGCATGATGGCGATTAGGGTTGGTTTGTGGAGATTTGATGAAATGTGTTTAAGGCTGAGGGGAGTTGCAGAGCGTGAGGGCGAGGAAGAAGATGATGGACGGCGCTAGGTGTTTAGAGGAACAGTGCCAGAGTTAGGTTAAGGGGAAGATAGTTTTGGTTAGGTCTGGTTCTGGATTAGGGTTGGGGATACTGGGCTTAGGCCCAAGAGCGTTTTCTGAACGCATACCCTCAATTGGCTTCCCCACCCCCCCTGGTTGAGAGACCTGAGTGAATGGTAGTTGGGCCTTACGCCCTTTGCTTTCTGCACCCCCTCGTTGGGGCCCATAGGGGATAACAACTGAGAAATTGCTGATGCAACACCCCCCCCCTGCGCTTAGATTCAGTTTTTTTATTGTTTTTTGGATATTAATCTGGGCCCTGCGCCCTTTGCTATCTGCACCCCCACCTGTAGGGCCCAATGAATAATAACCCATAAACTCTTGCTGTTTGCACCCTCCATGTCATTTTCTTTTAGATTTTGATTTTCTTTTTATATTTTCATGTTAGAAATTCATAATAAATTGTAAATAATCGTGGTTTTTAATAATTCTTTTTTCCAACCATTTCATGAGAATATTAAGAAAAATCAAATAAAAATAAGATTGTCATTTTATTTTTGTTTGTTATTTTTTACATATTTTCCATTTTAATTGATTACTTTTTATATTTTAATGCATGCATATCATTAGAAATTCATAAAAAAATGGTAGGTTTAGTCAAATAATTCCGTTCTTTTTTCTGTAGACTCGTGATTCAGTGTAGAATTTTATAGTGCAGAAACATTAACTCCATCATGCATTTTTATTTTAATTGCATTTTGTCATTGTTATTGATGTTTGAATAATTGGTCTGTGGATATGTCTGTGTTGCCGATTTTATTTCTTTCATCTGGTGTTGAATTTTATTCTGATTTTTCAGTATGTTGCCCTAGAGCCATGTAGGTCTCCCATTAGATTTTTGATAGATTTTTGTAGGGTGTTCTGCTGTGTTTTGTCTGAGCCTGAAGATAGGGGAAGTCTTGATGACTTCTGACTTTGAAGTTCAACTGTGGTTGAACTTCAGAGATAGTCTCCTGTGGTTTCCTGGCCTGTGGGTTCTTCTTGAAGGTGGGAGCTGATGGAAGTCCTGTTGGAGCTTGCAAGGATGCAGTAGTTTGAGGCTTAGTCTAGGAGCTTGTTGTCTGTTTGTGAGGTCCGAGATCCTGAGGTTTGAAGGGAGTTTATGGTACTTTCCTGAGGAAGGCACTATGAATGACTTTCAGTCTTCCTTCTCACCTCTTTCTTAAGTATCCAATGATGTCGGAGCCGACTTGTGAGTTTAATTCCTCCTGAGGAGGAATGTAAACTGATCACAGTTGTTGAGCCACGTAGGATACGATTCCTAAGTGTTAGCCTCCTAGTACTTTCCTGAGGAAGGTCCTAGGGGTCTATTCACTTAGTTCCAGTAGTTTGTCTAGGATTTCTCAAGTATCCAGTGATGTTGGAGCCAACTTGTGAGTTTAATTTCTCCCGAGGAGGAATGTAAACTGATCACAGTTGTTGAGCCACGTAGGATACGATTCCTAAGTGTCAGCCTCCTAGTACTTTCCTGAGGAAGGTCCTATGAGTCTGTTCACTTAGTTCCCTTAGTGCATATAGGTTCTTTCCCAAATATCCAGTGACGCCGGAGCCTTCATGTGAGTTTAATCTCTCCTGAGGAGGGATGTAAACTGATCACAGTTGTCGAGCCGCATAGGATATGACTCCTGAGTAGTAACCTCCTGGTACTTTCCTGAGGAAAGCACTATGAGCTTGTCTGCTTAGCTTCCTTTCTCTGGTAAGCTTGTTCTGAAGCTTGGAGACTGGGATTGATTCCTCCTGCTTAAGTTTTGATTAGGTTGTTGCTTAGAGCTTTGCTTAGGCGTGGCATAGAGTTCTGTTTAGAAATAGATTAGGAGAGTTGTCTCAGGTGTTAGAAGCCCTGCTCAGGGTTAAGTCTCTTTGTATTGCTTGACTTGTGTGATATTGTGTTGCATTAGACTTAGGTGTTCATCCAGATAGTTCTGAATAGGTGCATCTTAGAAGTAGACTTTGTGTGCATAAGAAGTTGAGGTGGTCCTCCTTCTGCTTGTTTGTTATTGCGTGGCTTTGCTTGTTGGTATTCGGTAGAGCTGAGCTCCCTTGCCTTTGTGGTTTGCGGCCCCTGTGCCTCGTTTGTTCAGTTGTTGCATTCATGCATATTTTCAGTATTCCTTTACGTTGCAGTTTCTTGTTTGTGGTTTAGTCCTGTTGCCATGATCCCTTAGGAGCTCTGACTTCCCCGCTGCGGAGTTGTTATGATAGACATTAGGATGGTCAACCAGGTGTGGTAGCAGTAGGTAGATTCCCCTGTTTCCAGGTATAGTTCTAGGGTTTCCCTTTCCTTTCCGTAGGAGCTTTTGAGTAGCTTGATCCGTAGTTAGCTGAACTACAGCTGCTCTGATTCTTCGTTCCAGACGAAGATATGTAGGCATAGGATGCGATATCCTAGCGAGCACACTAACGACTAACTTTTGTTCTCTCGCGGCTGTGCGATTGAGACTTTCCCGCTAACGACTAATTGTTATCCTTTTCTCTTGCCCGAGTGCATTCGAGACCAGATCGTATTTGTAGGTTCCCGAGCCTTTAGGACCAGTTTTGTTTTCTCACTGCTGTGTGAGAGCCCCTGTTTACCCGTAGTTAGCCGAACTACGTTTGCTCTGATCTTTCATTTCAGATGAAAGTACGTAGGCACAGGACGCGATGTCCTGGCGAGCAATCTTTCCCCCGTTTAGACGTAGGCAGTCGAACTACGTTGACTCTGACTTTCCCATTGCACGAGGGAATACGTAGGCCCAGAACACCGTATGTTCTGTCGAGTCCTGTCCTTTTATTTTCTTTTCAGACCAGCCATTAGCGTAGATAGATAACACACCCTTTTACCTATAAACACCAAGCGTGGATCCCATCGAGTACGATGGACGTGAGGGGTGCTAATACCTTCCCCTTGCGTAACCGACTCCCGAATCCAGGTTTTGGTTGCGATGACCATACCTTTTCCCGTCTTTGCGAGGTTTACTTCGAGCGTTTCCTTTCCCGCTCTGAGGGATAAATAACGCACGGTGGCGACTCTCCTGTCAAGCCGGCGCCGATTTTCGCAGTAGCGACAGCTGGCGACTCTGCTGGGGACCTATAGCATCTAGGGACTTTTCCCATCCCTTATGCTGGGACCGTTTCCCATCCCCTACGCGAGTCAATCCTAGCGCTTGGATGTTTATTCGTTGGGTGTTGTGCATAGTGTGTTTTACTTTTCTGCACTTTACTTTCTGTACCTTTACCTTTCCGCATTTATTTTCCAGCATTACATTATTGTGATTATTGCTGTGGGCAAAGGGAGGTTACTGTGAGTGGAAAGCCGGACCTGGGCTTGAGTACACACCTAGATATAGTTGTGGAGAAGTAGTAGACGAACCTGTCTGCTGAGCAGGCACAGTTCCCTACGAAAATCTGCGCTCAGACGAGATTCTTGCAGAGGTGCTCCTTTCCGGTCCTGAGGATCTGAGAGGAGTCCAGACGTGAGGATTGTCGACTCTGGGGACCGATCATTTGGAAGTCAGCTAAGTGAGGCCTCTTCATGACTTGATGATGCCACTCCTTCTGGGAATCGCATCGTCACTCATGAAAGTCTGTGACGCTGATAACCGCATAGGATGCCGTACCTTTGTCCGTGGATTAGGTCTATCCTACCTGTGAGAGGGACTGGGTTATTGCAGGAAAACTGGCCTTCAGAAACCATGATTCATTATCTTTATCAGATGGTATTCTTGATTCATCTCCAGGTGTGTTGTCTGGGTCAGATGGGTTTCTTATCTGAGGTTGAGGCTATTATCAGATGGTATTCTCGTCAGATACAGAGGTTCAGATGGTTTTCTTACCAGGGGATTGATATTTTTGAGCATCAGATGATAGTTAGTGGCATGAGGTTCTGATGACCGTGATTGGTTTTCTGTTCTTGATCACAGAGATATTCCTCTTCAGGCTACAGCATAGCCCCTGTGTTCGCAGATTGCATTATTTATCATATTGCATCATGGCATTACCATCTGCATTCAACTAACGTGTGTGTATTGCAGGTACGTATTTTCCCTTCCAGTTCTGGTGTTTGTTCCTAGCAAGACATGGAAAACCTGAAGAGAGTATTGCCCTATAAGTTTCCGTCGCCGAATATCAGTCCATTGTTAGAGTTGATTGCTATTGCTAAGAAGAGAGGAATGGGTGACTTCAGAAAGAGATATGGGAGGATTCTGACCTACGTTTATCAGCCATCTGTCTACGAGACCAGCGGCATCTACACTCTGTTACAGTTCTACGACGCGGAGCTCAGGTGTTTTGTATTTCCCGACTTTGTTTTGGCTCCTACCCTGGAGGAGTACTCTGCACTTCTGGATATACCGATCCGTGAGCAGATGCCTTTTTTTCGTACGGACGCTGAGCCTAAGCTGGCTGAGCTTTCTGCCATCCTGTGCTTGAAAGAGTCTGAGTTGTCTGGGAAGATGATCAGAAGAGGAGACGTATGGGGGTTTCCGTTGGATGTCTTAGTGGAGAAGGCTCGAGAGTATGCCCAGAAGGGTAGATGGGATGTTTTTGACGCCATTCTTGCTGTATGTGTGTATGGCATCGTGTTATTCCCGAACATTCCTGATTTTGTTGATTCAGATGCCTTCTATATTTTGGCTGCGGGAAACCCAGTTCCTACTTTACTGGGAGATATCCACCATTCAACTCATTACCAGAATGAAAAGCGACGAGGAAGGAATGTGTCTTGTTGCGTACCTCTCCTATGCAGGTGGTTCACCAGTCATTTGCCTAAGTCAGGTCCGTTTGTCACCTCTATCAATTCTCTAGGATGGCCCGAGCGCTTAATGGGATTAACTGCTGAGAACGTGGTATGGGTCATTAAAGAAGTATTTGGAGCTGAAGTCATACTCAAAGGCGAAGGATTCCCGAATGTTCCGTTAATAGGAAGGAAAGGTTGTGTCAACTATAACCCTTCCTTATTGATCAAGCAATTTGGGTACATACCTCAAGGAGCGCCAAAGCCCGAGGAGATACAGGAATCTCTGTATCTCACCGGGGCAATAGGGAAAGAGATGCTGACCAAACTTGAGAAAGCCTGGAAAAACTTGCACAAGAGAGGGAAGCTTTCAGGTAGCAGAGGGGATACTCGAGGTCCTAGCTCATATATAGAATGGATTCGTGAGCGAGCTGTGAAGTTCCTTATGCCGTATCCAGCGGTTCAGCCATTGCATCCTCCGGTAGAGGAGCCTACCACTGTGGACATTCAGGTTTACAAGCAGCTGATGGCGGAGAAAGAAGAGCTGGCAAAGGCTAAAGAGGCTTTAGAGCGGGAGAATGCCCAGCTTCGGCATGAAAATATTGAAACAGGATATATTTCTAAGCAACAGGCTGAAACTCTGAAACATCTGAAGGCTACGTTATTGGAATTGACGGAAACCAAGAAGCGTCTAGAGTTAGATGTAGACTCAGTTAGTAGTGTGTTGGCCACCAAAAAGCAAGAACTGGAAAGGGCCTACACAAAGCTAGCCAAGTTCAGAGAACACTGGGATCTCACTATGACCAAGCGCAAGGAGCGAGAAGGAGAGCTGAAGACACAGATTGCTCAGTTAGAAGAACAGGTCAAAGTGAAGAACGAAGAGCTTGAAGAAGAAGCCTGTCGCCGATACGAGGCCGAGCGCAAGTTGACAGATGCCATGAAGAACTTGGAAGATTTCCAGCATAGAGCAGATGCCAAGAGACCCAAACTTGGGGATGGTGCTAATGATAAGGCTTGGGAAGACTTTGTCAGAGACATCCAGGGGACGGTCAGGAAGAGGGATCGACTGATAGAAGGTTTGATTTATCAACCAGATCACGCAGAGACAAAGAAGATGGTCGAGGACTTCCGCAACCGTACCCGTATTTGATTTCTCTTGTATTCTGTATGTTGAGATCACCACCAGGCATGTTGGCTGGGATCTTCATTGTCATATCAGCTGTATGGAGCATAGTTATGTAACCTCTTGACAAGACAGTTATTCTAATGAATATATGAGGGTTTTTCTAAATATTGTCTTTATGGTTTATCTCGTCTTGCTACCACTGACACTGGAATTGGAGGGGAAATATCTCCAATGCACACATGCACGTTAGCATTTTTGTATTTCTGTTTGCATAAATCATGTTGCATAGCATTTCTCTAGCAGGTCAGAGCACTTATCCAGCCTTTGTTTTCACCAGAAAGTGATTCTCCGGGAACTATTTGAGGCAAGAGCAGAGTGTTGAAGACGACCAAGGGGCTGAAGCGGATTTGAGCAGAATCAAGCAGTGTAATCAGTTACCGGTAATTGGCAGCTATGGCTGAAGGCAATTTCCAGGTTCCTGACACCCAGGCAGGGTTTACTGTGGCGTCCAACCATCAGTATGATTCTATGGAAGGCTTCCCGCAAGCGAACAATCTTACTGCAGACCAAGTTGTGCAGCCTGCTGTTGAGAACCGAGATCAGCATGAGCAGTTTCTTGCCCGAAATGAACGTTATCCTACTGTTAACAATCAATGTGTTGCTTTCCCTGCGATGAATTACCGGAGAGATATTCCAATGACCGGGTTAGTAGATCCAAGAGCTCTTGACGATGGTAGAAGGCTCCGAGTGTTGGAAGAGCAAATGAAAGCCTTGGAAGCGAAAGATGCCGTTAACCTGGATGCTGTAGCCATGTGTTTGGTCCCTGACCTCGTGTTACCGCACAAGTTCAAAATGCCGGAATTTGAAAAATACACGGGAGATAGCTGTCCGAAGTTGCATTTGATGATGTTTTGTCGAAGGATGACTTCGTTTGTGCGAAATGACAAATTGATGATCCATTGCTTTCAGTATAGCCTGACTGGGGCATCCCTGAGATGGTATGTGCAATTAGAGAGTAATCAGATTCGATCATGGGTGGATTTAGCCAGAGCTTTCATAAAGCAATATGATTACAACCTGGATTTGACTCCTAGTCTCGTAGATCTGCAAGAATTATCTCAGGCAGAGAATGAATCATTCAGAGCATATTTGCGAAGATGGAAAGAATTGTCTGCTAGTGTTCGACCACCGCTTCCGGAAAGGGAACTGGTTGACATCTTCTTGGGTACTCTGAAAGGCCATTATTTTGACAAATTGTTCAGTTGCACAAGTTTTGTGAGCCTGATGAGGTTGGGAGAGATTGTTGAGCGAGGACTCAGGAGTGGAAAGTTTCGAGGTGTTCCTTACGTCCCAGTTAATAAGATTGAGTCAGTTGTCAGTTCTCAAGAAGAATGGGAAGGAGATGACGTCACCTCAGAATCTCTAGCATCTCAGGATCAGTTTTCAGACACTTCAAGTCAACGGTCATCCTATCGTCGATCGCGTCAGCATGCTCCACGAAGACCAAGGAAGCCTGAAAGGCAGTTTACTCAGCTACCAGTGTCGTACAGTCAGTTGTTGCCAGATCTGGTCAGAAGTAGATTGATAGTGCCGAAAGAGACTAAGCCGGTAATTCCACCTTATCCTCCAGGTTTTGATGCCAGCGCCCGTTGTGAGTACCATGCTGGGGCACAGGGGCATTCAACCAATGATTGTAAGGTGCTTAGAAGTCAGATTCAGGATCTGCTAGACTCTGACCGTATTTGCGTCACTCCTCAAGGTTGTGTTCAGATTAATGATTTTCCGTCTTTTAGTTGTGCGGGTTCGTCAGTTAATGTCATGGAAGACTCCACAGGAAGTGTGTGCTCTGAAGATTGCCAATCAGAAAGTTCGGTGGTATGGGAGAAATTTCTAGAGGTTTTCGCGTCGGATGCCGCATCTGTTTTCTCTGCTTAACCCGTTTAGCTTTTGTGCATCAGTATTTGCTGACCACCACCAGGATTGTTGGCTGGGGTCACTGTATTCGTACTCATTTGTGCTTACCTGCTGATTTTGTTGGTTGTACATTTATGGGAGATGTTCGTCTGTTTGCTTATAGCTTGGGTTTCTCTTTATCTCGTTGTGAATGTGTGTTTGCTTTCTGCGCTGCATTATCATTTAACAGGTATATCAGAACCGTGGGTCTTATTTCTTCATCATCCAGTTTGTTGCAGGAATTCCTCCAGAGATATGGAACAGAATCAGGTTGAATTGATCGAAGTCCAAAGCCAGCTGGGGCAGATAATGAGAGACATGCAAGAGTTGCGTTCAGAGCAGAAGATTCTCAAAGAGGAGAACAGTCAGCTGAAGACCCAAGTGAGCTTGATCATGGAGGTAGTCAAGAATGTGCTTAGGAAAGAAGACGATCAGCTATTTGAAGCCGCAATGAAGAAGCTCGCGCTACCTGTGCATGTGGAACCTGAGCAGCAGCAACAGAAGGTGCATCCGGCTCAACAGAGGATCCAGGAAGGGAAGCCAAAGAGAATGTTTGAGGCACCACCTATGGCATATGCGGAGCTCTTGCAGATCTTATTGAGGTTTAATCTGGTTGAGAAAAGAACGTTGTCACCACCAACAAAAGCGTTTCCTCAGGGATACGATGCCAATAAGCAATGTGAATTTCATTCCGGGGCATTCGGACATGACATCGAGGGTTGTCATGCTTTCAAGCACAATGTTCAAGACCTGATTGACTCGCACGATATTGAATTCACGCCGGGCGGCGTAGCTGTGCATATTGCTCCTGTCTCAGTCGATGCTAAGATGACAGATGTTTCCAAAGCTGCAGTGGGTCAGAAGCGTATCCTGGATTCCATAGTGTCAGAATCTCCAGGCCCACAATTGTTGCCTATTCCTGGGGCAGATCTGAGAAAGCAAATGGCTAAGCATAAGGAGAGCGTTAATCAGTACATCGAAGATCAAGAAACCGATGTTGCATTTGATACGAAGGGTGCTCAAGGGTCAACCCGATACCGGCAGCAGCAGCCTCAGCAACAGAATAATCGGGGGTATAAAAGAGGTCAGAATCAAGGTCCTTTGGCAAGCCGTCATTTGGAAACTCCTCCTATACCATACGCACAGCTTCTGCAGACATTGCTTCAGCTCCAATTGGTTCGTAAAAGGACATTGGCTCCCTTAACGGGACCACCACCACCGGGGTACGATGCTGACGCTACTTGCGAGTTCCATACCGGGGCACCTGGCCATACAGTTGAGAACTGTAAAGCATTTAAACACAAAGTGCAGGATTTGCTTGATAGTGCAGCAATCAGCTTCGGGCCGGGAGGTCCCCACATCATCTGAATGAAAGAGGAAGAGCTCTATGGTTTGGTTGGGTCATTGAAAGCAGATCAAGACAGCATCGGGTTACCTCTAATAAAGATAGCTGGTTCAGCAGCAGGGTAGATGCAAAAGCCCAGTTCTCGGGAGCTAGCATATTTTCTTTGTTTTAGCTTGTCATTTCTTGGCATTTGTAATTGCTTTCCTGTTTGAATTTGTAAACTTGTTTGTAAAACTTGTTGTTTCCATTTCAATTGATGATAATGAAATAAATGTGCATGTTTTGATTGAATCCATTCGTGTTCACTAACTGTTTTGCAAATGTCCAACACTTGGTTAAGTAGAATTTGGGGAGGATGACGAAAATGACCGACATGCAAATATCGATAATGTATGCTTTTGAAATAAAACCTGTTGATGATGTACAGGCATTGTTTCAAATCCTTAAACACCGGAGATATAAGGAAGATAATCCCTTGTCAACCCCTTTGAGCCTTGTAGTAGGAGTTTCTTTCTGTGAACGAAAAAACCCTCAATCTTAACCTGGGGCAGGGTAGGTGTTAGCTAATTTGACCGAGCGTCCAAATTGCAAAAGGAGTGTCCGTTCGAGGATCAATCACACCCCTAGAGGTCGTACCTAAAAGACCACAGTGGTTCAATCAAGAGTGGGATAGCCACATCATTCCCAAAGATTCAGGCAACCGGTGTCACACGACTTGTTCGAAAGGAAAAAAAATGAAAGAAAAAGAATCAAAAGCCCGCTAAGTCAAGAAAATTTCAAAACAAATGACTTAGGCAAAAATGAGGGCATCCCGCTGGACTGAAAAATCAAAAGAAACTCAAAAGGAGTCAGTCCAGGCAAAAGTTAGGGATATGAAAAGAAAAAAGATGAAAAGGATCAAAAGAAAAATCCTCGATGAAAATACAAGTCGTGTGACCACAAATGTCAAAGACGAAAAGTGAGTGACTGTCACTCCAAAATCCAAAAGTTTCTCGAACTATCATTCCTATCTTTCAGCCTCTGAGAGGTGAGAGCTAAGGTCGAATTAGCTGAACGTAGGATGGGAGAACATCAAGGAGAATGGGTGGGTTAAAGTAAACTTTGAGCCTTTATCCTTTCTTTCAAAACCATGAACCTGACCACGTTACAACCTTCAAAAGTCCTAATTGAAGCAGGTTGTTTCGAAAGCATACTCCGGTAAAGGTCGTGTCGATTCTGACTCCTAAGGTTCCTCTTACCATGTTGATACTGATGTTGATAAATGTTTCACGCATTATATGCCATAAATTGTTTTTCCTTTTCCCAGTGAACAGATTGGATGTCAAAGCTGTCATATGTGTTGCATTAATACATCTTTTATGCATAACAACTTGTTTTACTGGCGAGTAAGCGCTTGACAGCAGAAAAGTTTCCTGCAATGGAAAGTATGATCAAGATAGAATGCAGAATGCCCGAATGTTCCGAGAGCAGGGGCAAGCTTTATGGTGATCCCCAGTCAGGTCAGCTTTTCGAAGTCAGTTATTCTGGGGCAATCAGATTGAGATTCGGTGAATACGGCGCAGTCAAGAGTACTGCCCTGAATCAGATAATCAGGGGCAAGGTCATTGCAGTCAGAGGCAAATCATCTTAAGCGCGCAAAGGGTATGCGAGAAGCATTCGAGTTGAGGTATCTCTCAGAAGTTCAGAACGCTGGGGCATGTTATACCAGACCATCAAGGAACAGATTTGCAGATTTCCTTTCAAGGACTATCCCCACAGAGGTCCCGTAGGCTGAGGCATATCAGAAGCAAGAGGATTGTTGTTCTCCGTACCCACAGGGTCATTCCGAGTTATTCGAGCAGATGCAGTCGATTTTCGAGAGCGAGAGGAATGCGGGAGGTCGTGTCACCATCCCTTGACTCTTCAAGGCTGTGTATTCAGGAAGAATATTTTCCAGCGTCAGGTGTACCTGACCCAGTAAGATGGCTTAAGAGCTCAAATCCAAGTTTGCGATTACTGTGAAGCCCGTCCGTGTTGGTGCATCATTTTCCAGATCCGAGCGTCGTCAGTGCGCAGGAGGACTCCCTCCATTGTCTCCAGCAAAGTCCAATTGGTCATTGGTATGGGTAAGCTATCCCCAGAGGAGTCTAATCATATTCAGCACGTCTGCTATTTTACAGTGGAATTACATTCCCCAGCAGGGTATTACTCCGTCGAGGTGTTCGGTTAAGTTCCCGGTATCCCCAGCATGGTTGATTTCACTCTCCCAGCATTTATTTTGCTAGGACGATTCAGTGATATCCGGGTTTATCCCCAGCGAAGTTGGCCTCGCCTTCAGCATTTATTTTGCTGAAGTGGTTTTCTGTACCCGGCCTCTCCAACAGCTCGAGCATTAGCATATTGCATGCATCATATTTGCATCATACCTGCATATCATTGTCAAAATGCGTAGCATTTCCATCTAGAATGGAGCATTACGCTGTAGAAAGATTAAAGCATTTGCATAGGCATACAAAGCGTAAGTCAGGTTTTCTATCAGCTTCATATGGCACGTGAATTACTCTGTGATCAGGGGCATTTATCCAGCAACAGTATTCAGACAGTTCAGCGGATTATTTGTATCTCAGATCATACAGCGATTATGCTTTGATCAGTCAGTCATCTGATGTTGACAAGCTTTTCTTCCCGTCAATTCATATTGGCGATGTGTTCCTCCAACGAATGGATTTCTCCGACGTCTGGAGTACGAATGTGGTTTTCTTTCCGTCTATCCATAGACGATGTGAAGTTGCGGGTGATCGCAGTAAGATTTCAAGAAGGGGTTTCTCCCAGGATATGCTTTTCTTTCCGTCTATCAGTAGACGATGTGAAGTTTCGAGCTACTGTTCAGCGGGTTTCTTATTGCCGGATCATACATATGATGAGGTGTTTCCCCAGCGAGTCTTCTCCGGCTATCCTTAGTTGTTGAGGGGTTTCAAAATGATTTCGAATATCGGTTCTCTTTCTGGTTATTGGATGAGATGACGTTTAAGAGGGACTTTTCTGACCATCAATCCCTATTGATGACGAGGCTCTTCGAAGAATGTTCAGTTTGCGTGATCGTTGATTCCTATTGACGACATAATTCTTTAAAAGGTGGTTTTTCTTCCCGTTAGTCCATACTGACGATGTGGCCCCTTCAAAGATATTGATCTTTCCATCAATTCCCGTAGACAGAAGGATTCTGAAATTCAAAGGATGGTGTTGAATTGCGTTATGGTGACTTCCCGTCTATCTTTAGACGATGTGTGCATGGAGATTCTGGTGTCTTTCCGTCTATCCTTAGATGATGTGAGAATGGAGATTAAGGTTTTCTCCCGTCTGTCAGTAGACAGCGTGAATTCAGAGATTATTTCTTCCCGTCTACTCTTAGACGATGAGAATAATGAGTTGTTCATCAATCAGGATGATACCGTCTACCCTTAGACGATGAGAATAATGAGTTGTTCATCAATCAGGATGATCCCGTCTACTCTTAGACGATGAGAATAATGAGTTGTTCATCAATCAGGATGATACCGTCTACCCTTAGACGATGAGAATAATGAGTTGTTCATCAATCAGGATGATCCCGTCTACCCTTAGACGATGTGGATAATGTTTTGTTTCATCAATCAGGATGATTCCGTCTACCCTTAGACGATGAGAATATTGAGTTGTTCATCAATCAGGATGATCCCGTCTACCCTTAGACGATGTGGATAATGATTTGTTCATCAATCAGGATGATCCCGTCTACCCTTAGACGATGAGAATATTGATTGATTCATTGATTAATGTTGTCTTCCCGTCTATCATTAGACGAAGTGAGTATTCAATCAGGGTGTCTTCCCGTCCATCTTTGGGCGATGTGAGTATATTTCTCTTCCTGCCTATCAGTAGGCAATGTGAAAGAATCATGTATGTTATTGCAACCATCCGGGTTTGTTACATGGGGTATCACAAGCAACGGGTATTCAAATCAGGAGTTCTTTATCAGATGATCAATCAGTTTGGTGCCGCAATAGCTGGACTCGGTTTTCTGGACTTTATTCTCCAAGCAGTGGACAGTATATGCTCGCGGTTGGCAAATTTTCGGGTTTTATTTGTATTCAACCGTCTCGTACCTCTGAATGTTTGAAGGCTGAGCGCTCTTCAAACCCTTCAGGTCCAAGTCGCTTGAATAGGGGCAGCTGTTGCACCCTAAAATTTGACCAACCGATTCTCCTATCTGACTCATGGTTTAATTTCATATTCACAGCTCAGACAGATGATTTTTGTGCACAAGCAGGGGATATCAGAGTTTACAGCTTGATTTTTGTCTATCAGATATGGCAGACCCAGTCCAGATTGCCAGGGTTTTATCTTCAGGAAATTGTGCGCTCCTCGGTGATTTTCCAGTGATTTTGAGGATATTCTGATGCCCGGGGATCTCCGTTCGATTCGATCTGGTCTCGTGCGCTTTTATGGGAGTCATTTGCATTCATCTGCATTTTTTAGGATTTTAATAGGCTTTTGTGAATTTTTAGCAGGCTTTATAGAATTTTTCTGGAATTTAAATAGGGCTTTTGAATATTTTAATAGCTTAATTTTCTTTTTAGAATTTTATAGGATATTTTAAATAGATTTTAATCATTTGTAGAATTTTAATAGAATTTAAATAGCTTTTATCATTTTTAGGATATTGGTGAATTTTCTCTTAGCATATTAAATAGAGTGACAAATTAGGGTTAATAGGAATTAATTGTTTTTTAAATAATATAGTTTTTCTTTTTTAATAATAGATTTTTAGTAGATATTAAATAATATTAGAAGTTTAATAGAGTTAGTAGAGATATAGAATTAATTAGACTTTAATCATTTTTTAGAGTTTAATTAGGATTAATTGGATTTTTAGAGTTAATTAGAGGTTAATTGATTTTTTAGATTTAATTAGTATAATATAGAATTAGTTAGACTTTTAATCATTTTAGAGTTTAATTAGGTTAATTGAGTTTTTTAGAGTTAATTAGGTTAATTGTTCAGATTAGATATAATTAGATTAGGTTTAATTGTTTTGTTTTTATGCAGTTTTTTTTACAGTTTTTATGCATTTTTCGTATTGGGCCAGGGTCCAATTTTTGAGGCCCAATTCTCATCAGCAAAAAAGTCCAAACAAAAAATGAGCCAGAAAAGGTCCGCATGTCCAGTCTGCTCCAGAAGCTTCTGGAAGGTCCCAGCAACTTCAGTGTAATAAATAGCACGCCACGTGTTGGCCATGCAAGGGCCCCACACGTCTTGCATTGATTACGCCACCACCACTCAGAATTCTCCCAGAGTCTCACACGTGTTACACACCTGTCCCCACCACTCTCTCTCACTCTGTGCAACGGCCACCACGTGTCTCCCCCATAACCTCTCACCGGAGAACGTCACCGGCCGGCTTGCATGGCCGGCGACCGCCATAACCTTCGCCGGTGAACTCCAATATCCCCAGAATCCGGTCGCCTTCAACATCTCCCTCCTATCTTCATCTTCTTGCTATCACCACCGCCGCGCCTGAATCACTCCGGCCACCGTCAAACCCAGAAAAACGCCAAGAAATTTCCAGATCTAACCATTGATTCATCCATCTCCGCCACGTTCTCCAGATCGTTTCCAGAATCACAGACCTTCATCCATTTTTTCCCAGAAATACGTCAATCTTCGTCCATTTTTCCCAGAAATACATCAATCTTCAAGATCTTTTCAGAACAACTTCAAGCATCATCAAGCTTCATCAAAATCTCCAGAACGCTATCATCTTTTCCCAGATTTCCAGAATCATCCTCAGATATTAGTTCATCTCCAAGCAAGATTCCCCAGAAAACACCATCCGCGTTCAATCCTCAAGGAAGTTCTCCAGAAATCTCCAGTAATATCTCAACGCGAGAGCTTCAACGTAACGCCTTCAAGATCTTCAACAAGTTCCAAGTGCCATTCGCTTTTCCAGGTGCCTAATTTCTTCCCTTACGTGCGTGCGTGGTAGATGTAGTTCCTGAGATGTTTAGGTTAGGGTTTCTGGTGTTAGTGAGTTCTGTTAATTGCATGATGGCGATTAGGGTTGGTTTGTGGAGATTTGATGAAATGTGTTTAAGGCTGAGGGGAGTTGCAGAGCGTGAGGGCGAGGAAGAAGATGATGGACGGCGCTAGGTGTTTAGAGGAACAGTGCCAGAGTTAGGTTAAGGGGAAGATAGTTTTGGTTAGGTCTGGTTCTGGATTAGGGTTGGGGATACTGGGCTTAGGCCCAAGAGCGTTTTCTGAACGCATACCCTCAATTGGCTTCCCCACCCCCCCTGGTTGAGAGACCTGAGTGAATGGTAGTTGGGCCTTACGCCCTTTGCTTTCTGCACCCCCTCGTTGGGGCCCATAGGGGATAACAACTGAGAAATTGCTGATGCAACACCCCCCCCCTGCGCTTAGATTCAGTTTTTTTATTGTTTTTTGGATATTAATCTGGGCCCTGCGCCCTTTGCTATCTGCACCCCCACCTGTAGGGCCCAATGAATAATAACCCATAAACTCTTGCTGTTTGCACCCTCCATGTCATTTTCTTTTAGATTTTGATTTTCTTTTTATATTTTCATGTTAGAAATTCATAATAAATTGTAAATAATCGTGGTTTTTAATAATTCTTTTTTCCAACCATTTCATGAGAATATTAAGAAAAATCAAATAAAAATAAGATTGTCATTTTATTTTTGTTTGTTATTTTTTACATATTTTCCATTTTAATTGATTACTTTTTATATTTTAATGCATGCATATCATTAGAAATTCATAAAAAAATGGTAGGTTTAGTCAAATAATTCCGTTCTTTTTTCTGTAGACTCGTGATTCAGTGTAGAATTTTATAGTGCAGAAACATTAACTCCATCATGCATTTTTATTTTAATTGCATTTTGTCATTGTTATTGATGTTTGAATAATTGGTCTGTGGATATGTCTGTGTTGCCGATTTTATTTCTTTCATCTGGTGTTGAATTTTATTCTGATTTTTCAGTATGTTGCCCTAGAGCCATGTAGGTCTCCCATTAGATTTTTGATAGATTTTTGTAGGGTGTTCTGCTGTGTTTTGTCTGAGCCTGAAGATAGGGGAAGTCTTGATGACTTCTGACTTTGAAGTTCAACTGTGGTTGAACTTCAGAGATAGTCTCCTGTGGTTTCCTGGCCTGTGGGTTCTTCTTGAAGGTGGGAGCTGATGGAAGTCCTGTTGGAGCTTGCAAGGATGCAGTAGTTTGAGGCTTAGTCTAGGAGCTTGTTGTCTGTTTGTGAGGTCCGAGATCCTGAGGTTTGAAGGGAGTTTATGGTACTTTCCTGAGGAAGGCACTATGAATGACTTTCAGTCTTCCTTCTCACCTCTTTCTTAAGTATCCAATGATGTCGGAGCCGACTTGTGAGTTTAATTCCTCCTGAGGAGGAATGTAAACTGATCACAGTTGTTGAGCCACGTAGGATACGATTCCTAAGTGTTAGCCTCCTAGTACTTTCCTGAGGAAGGTCCTAGGGGTCTATTCACTTAGTTCCAGTAGTTTGTCTAGGATTTCTCAAGTATCCAGTGATGTTGGAGCCAACTTGTGAGTTTAATTTCTCCCGAGGAGGAATGTAAACTGATCACAGTTGTTGAGCCACGTAGGATACGATTCCTAAGTGTCAGCCTCCTAGTACTTTCCTGAGGAAGGTCCTATGAGTCTGTTCACTTAGTTCCCTTAGTGCATATAGGTTCTTTCCCAAATATCCAGTGACGCCGGAGCCTTCATGTGAGTTTAATCTCTCCTGAGGAGGGATGTAAACTGATCACAGTTGTCGAGCCGCATAGGATATGACTCCTGAGTAGTAACCTCCTGGTACTTTCCTGAGGAAAGCACTATGAGCTTGTCTGCTTAGCTTCCTTTCTCTGGTAAGCTTGTTCTGAAGCTTGGAGACTGGGATTGATTCCTCCTGCTTAAGTTTTGATTAGGTTGTTGCTTAGAGCTTTGCTTAGGCGTGGCATAGAGTTCTGTTTAGAAATAGATTAGGAGAGTTGTCTCAGGTGTTAGAAGCCCTGCTCAGGGTTAAGTCTCTTTGTATTGCTTGACTTGTGTGATATTGTGTTGCATTAGACTTAGGTGTTCATCCAGATAGTTCTGAATAGGTGCATCTTAGAAGTAGACTTTGTGTGCATAAGAAGTTGAGGTGGTCCTCCTTCTGCTTGTTTGTTATTGCGTGGCTTTGCTTGTTGGTATTCGGTAGAGCTGAGCTCCCTTGCCTTTGTGGTTTGCGGCCCCTGTGCCTCGTTTGTTCAGTTGTTGCATTCATGCATATTTTCAGTATTCCTTTACGTTGCAGTTTCTTGTTTGTGGTTTAGTCCTGTTGCCATGATCCCTTAGGAGCTCTGACTTCCCCGCTGCGGAGTTGTTATGATAGACATTAGGATGGTCAACCAGGTGTGGTAGCAGTAGGTAGATTCCCCTGTTTCCAGGTATAGTTCTAGGGTTTCCCTTTCCTTTCCGTAGGAGCTTTTGAGTAGCTTGATCCGTAGTTAGCTGAACTACAGCTGCTCTGATTCTTCGTTCCAGACGAAGATATGTAGGCATAGGATGCGATATCCTAGCGAGCACACTAACGACTAACTTTTGTTCTCTCGCGGCTGTGCGATTGAGACTTTCCCGCTAACGACTAATTGTTATCCTTTTCTCTTGCCCGAGTGCATTCGAGACCAGATCGTATTTGTAGGTTCCCGAGCCTTTAGGACCAGTTTTGTTTTCTCACTGCTGTGTGAGAGCCCCTGTTTACCCGTAGTTAGCCGAACTACGTTTGCTCTGATCTTTCATTTCAGATGAAAGTACGTAGGCACAGGACGCGATGTCCTGGCGAGCAATCTTTCCCCCGTTTAGACGTAGGCAGTCGAACTACGTTGACTCTGACTTTCCCATTGCACGAGGGAATACGTAGGCCCAGAACACCGTATGTTCTGTCGAGTCCTGTCCTTTTATTTTCTTTTCAGACCAGCCATTAGCGTAGATAGATAACACACCCTTTTACCTATAAACACCAAGCGTGGATCCCATCGAGTACGATGGACGTGAGGGGTGCTAATACCTTCCCCTTGCGTAACCGACTCCCGAATCCAGGTTTTGGTTGCGATGACCATACCTTTTCCCGTCTTTGCGAGGTTTACTTCGAGCGTTTCCTTTCCCGCTCTGAGGGATAAATAACGCACGGTGGCGACTCTCCTGTCAAGCCGGCGCCGATTTTCGCAGTAGCGACATAGATCATATACATAGTTCATTCATTTGCATAGCATAGCATGAGCAAACCATCCAACAAGGGATCAGGTGCCATTTTCATCTCAAGGAGCATATCCAAAAGGTTTTTATTCAAGTTCAAGCCTATTCAAGTCACCAAGAAAGAAGGTGAAGCTCTGAGAAGTTAATAGATCAAGCAGTAGATCTATATCCTATCTAGGGAGTATTTGAAGATCATCAAAGAGGTTGTGAGCTATGAACTGAAGCATGGAATGTGTGTAGACATCATGGAAGACCTATAGGGTCATTTTGAAAGTAAGACAAGTTATTGGTGTGGTTACAAGAGCTACAGTTGAAGACAGTCAACTAGGGTTTCATCTGGGTCAATCCTAGGTCAACCCTAGGTCTAATGCTTGATTGAAGGGCATCAAGGCCTATTTGAAGGATGGGGGATTCATCATGTGATATGTGGATATGGATGTGGTGTTGTGCCAAGGAGAAATCAAAAGAAATCAAGAAGAAGAGAAGTTTCTAAATTAGGGTTTCTGTGTAAAATCCCCTGATTTAGGTCAAACTTCCAAGCAAAATAATTCAAAATACAAGTCTCAAATGGATATTTGGCCAACATGAAACTTGTAGAGCATCTCAAGACCTTTAATTTGAGTGGTGGAAGTCATAAAGGAGATTTATAGAACTCAAGTTATGGTTCTTGCAAGTTACAGGTCATCTAAGGACATTGAAATTTATCTGTGAAAGTTACTTGACTTCCAAGCAACTTTTTCCACACAAGGAGTTTTCAAATGGATTTTTGGTAAACATGAAAGTTGTTCCTCATGATCTTAGCTTTCTAAAAAGGTATGGTATGCCTCATTCTGATTTGTGGAACTCTACTTATGATCTTAACAAGCCAGGGGTATTTTGGGAAAGTAAGATTATAGGTCATTTCAAGCATATGCCTAAAACTCCTACTTGCAAACTTCAAATGAAAAAATGTTCAACACCAAACTTGCTCAAAATGATGTTTTGAGTCTAATTAAGAGTTCATGATAGTTTGGAAGTGCATGGAACTCAAAATGACAAATTTGACCAAATATGGAAGGTTTAAGTACATTTTCAAGACAAAAATTGGGGATTTTTTTTATCCAAAGGCAAAATGCATCATATGACCTATCAAACTGAAGGGAAAACACATTTTGAGATCATTAGCATCATTATATTTTTCATTTGGGGTCAAGAAATTGGACTTGTCATTAGTTGCTTGTAAATGAAGTTACACTTGCCAAATGAACAAGGGATCAAGGCACAAGCTAGCAAGCCATTTCAACACCTTCTATTTCTCATTTGGGGAGATTTTCCAGCCACATTCAAGTGCTATATAACAAGGCAAGCTGCAACTGGTTTTTTGAACTTACCATTTCAATTTATCATAGCATGAGAATCACAATTTCTCCTTGGATCATTCCAGCAATCTCTAGAAGTTTCTAACCTCATCTATAAAGTCATTTGAGTTGATCAAGATCAAGGTTGGGCTTCATTTGGTGCAGAGAAGAAAGATTGAGATTCATTTTGCTCAATTGCAATTCATACTCGAGTTCTCCAAATTCTTCACTATTCTTCCATTTTTTTGATTCAATTCAACTCTATTACTATCACTGAGTGTGTATCAATCAAAATCAGAGGGAATTCTTGTTGGAATTGTGTTCTTGAAGTTCCATTATCACACCTGCAAGTGAAATTCTGTTTCATTGATTCAAGTTGTTTGAAGAAGATCTAGTGCATACAGAAGCAAGCAAAGATCATCTTGAAGGAATCTGGAGATTTGCAAGCATTGAATTGAAGGTTTCCATCATCTGTTTCACTCATCTTTACAGGTTAGTAACTTTCAAACCATGGCTCAATTTAGTTAAAATTGGCATGAAATCTTAGGTTAGTTGATTAGTATGAGGTTAAGTGGTGCTTTCTGGAAAGTTTGAAGCAATTTGGTGCTAGTTGATGTGTTGACATGAATTCTGTTGAGATCAAGAGCATGCTGTATAGTGAGAGTTAGGTTGAGTTCTTTGGTTAGAAATGCTCAGTGTTGAGTGAGGAAGAGATTAGGCATGATAATTGAATGAATGATGACAATCAATGTTGGACCAGTTTTTGGATGAGAATCGTGTTTTGAATTACAAGCCATATCAATTGATTTTGAGACCATAGCTGGAATCAGGGAAGAAAATAGAGCATGTTAGGGTTTTATTTTGTGAGTTTTGATCAAGAATTGATGGAATACGAGGGAGAGGATCAGACTGTGTTCTTGAGCATTCATCAATGGAGTTGGCTCCAATTCTATTTTCAAATGAGGAAGACGATCTATCATCCATTGGATCCTGATTAGACTTTGACCAAAAATGCCATCGTGTGGCTATCATCGCATCCCAGTTTGTGAAGGATTTGCTGAGAATCAAAGCACGGTCGTTTCATTAATTGGATGTTATGGGCTTAAGTTGGTTTGTACTACTCACACCCCCATTTCGTGGCCCATCATGAATTACACTGCGTTTGGTTGCTTTTTGCACCACGAATTTGTTCATTTTTTCTTTACTATTTTCCAGTTAATTTTTGATAGTATTGGGCTTGGTAATAATTGTTGTTGGCACCCCCAGTAGACGAGCCCAATAGGATTACACTGAACTTACTTGCTTCCTGCACCATTATTTTTTCATTTTTCTTTGGATTTTCTTTTCATTTTCTGAAGTTTATTTGGGCCTAGCACGCTTTGATAAGCGCCCCTCCCTCTGGCTCATGCGTGTTATATGCTGTAACAATTGCTATTTGACACCAAACTTTTTCCTTTTTATTTCATTTTGTTCATTTTATTTTACAACTTTGAAAAATCATATAAAATTGAAAAAGAGTTATTTTGACATGGAAATTTTTGCTACAGGTTAATATTTGTTTCAAGAAAATTATGCATAAATAAAAATATTATTTTAGGTATTTTCTGTATTTTTTATGAATATTTTACATTTAGTTGTTTTTTCATTGAATTTAGTTTGTACATAATTTTGTATATTTTTGTTTAGATAGTTCCCCTTAATTTTTTAGGCCTTTCTTTTTAGGGTGATTAGATACAAACATTAGGTACCCCTGGATTCTATTCCATAATTTTTAGGATTATTTTTAGGTAGTTTTGATTAGATGATATTAAGATGGTTAGATTAAGGTTTATACACAACATAGGTGCACTTGAACATTTTATTTTGGGTTTTTCAGATTGAATTAGAGTATGGGACCTATGGGGTATATAGGGTAGATATAGTATTCCCCTTAGAATTAATATTAGACTTGTAAATATCATATTACTATTTTTAGTATATTTTACAATTGTGTGATTGTTTGGTTTGCCCATTTTTGGGGTTTATTTTGTTGTGTGGGCTTTTTGGGCTTTTGCTTGGGGTGTGGGCTTAGTTAGAGCTTGTGGAGCTTGGCAAGGATTAAAGATGAAGATTGCAGATCAAAATCAAAGCTTGGTGAAGATTGCTTGGCTTGCTTGGAGTTGCTTGAAGACATAGGATAATAGGAATAAGCAGAGCCTTAGAATATACTGATTTTTTTCACAAACATGGACAGCTTCCTGTGCTTCCATTCCTCTCTATGACATAGAGTCCCTCTATAGTATTCACCTCCCTCCTTTGGAGGGATAAGTGGCCTTACCTGAGAGGTAGAACTTTGAGGGAAACAGGCTGTTACAATGTCAACTGTTTATAGACTTCCCTTGGTTGTCAATGAACTGTTTGGCATTCAATTTATTCTGATAAATCAATTCTCATCTGGGAGAGCTTGCCTTGAAGAAAGAAGCCATTGAAGATAGAGATGAAGATCAAAGATTGACAAAGATGAAGGTTGTTCATGTCAAAAAGCCAGGGTTTGCTGCTGTAGGAGCTGGTGTGCTGTCAGGGCTGGTTTTGGGGTTTTACTTTCTTTGCTGTATTGTTTGTTAATTTTCCCATAGGGTTGAGGTGAAGTTGTTTCACTTTGCCCATTGTTTTCTAGGTTCGAGGTTGAGTGAGACTCCCTTGCCTCGCTTGTACTGCTGCATTCATGCATTTTACTGTTTTACTATATATATGTTGTTGCTTTTCCGTTTATCCCCTAGGATCTCTGTTTCTCTCTGCGCAAGAGAGAAATATGACAGACATTAGGATCTCATCCATGCATGCCAACATTAGGGTAGATTTGGATTCCTTTTTCAACCATAGGTTTTAAAGTTGTTGTTTCTCTTCTTTCTCAAAACAATTAGAAAAATACAATAAAAGGATAAACATCAATAAAAAACAGTTCTTGCGTAAAAGACTGTAAACCAATCAAAGAGTCATTTTTGTCCGCTTGGACGCGTAATCAGGAGAAAACCCTTTTCAGAAGGATAAAAAACAGTCAGACAAATCTGTGTCTTCCGTAGCCCGAACTACGTTTGCTCTGATCTTTCATGCTGTATGAAAGTACGTAGGCATAGGATGCGATATCCTAGCGAGCAACCTTCCCCTCCTTTCCCGTAGGTAGGCGAACTACGTTGACTCTGATTTCTCGTTCCACACGGGAATACGTAGGCATAAAGTGCAATACTTTGCCGAGTCATTTTCTTTTCTTTTAACCCCAGCCCTGTAAAATAGATAGAATAACAATCCGTACCAGAAAACAAGCGTGGATCCCGTCGAGTACGACGGACGTGAGGGGTGCTAATACCTTCCCCTTGCGTAACCGACTCCCGAATCCAGGATTTGGTTGCGATGACCATTCCTTTCCCGTCTTTGCGGTAGGTTTACTTTGAGTGTTTCCTTTCCCTCCGTTAGGATAAATAACGCACGGTGGCGACTCTTCTGTTCAGCCGGCGCCGATTTTCGCAGTAGCGACAATAACTCCTTTTAAATATGAGATAGTCCAGTCATATGGTGAGATACACCACTATAAGAAGCCATTAGATTTTATTACCACAATTATCAGACAAGCTATCATGTTATCCATCCTGATTTCTTGTGCATGTTCCATTCAAGGCATGACCTATGGCTGGCTCCTAAAGGCTCTCTTTCTTTGTTTCTTCTCCTTGAGTTAGATGTAAAACATGTTATTTTCCTTTTTGTAAAACTCACATTGTTGAGTTCTCCTTGTTTTCCAATTGGGTGGATATCCTACTATTTAAAAATATATAGTTTTAATGTAATGATTCTTACCACAATGATCACATTTCAATTTAGAATAATACTTCTTCCTTTTCATTCTAATGTGAATTGAAATTCTTCTCACCGAGTTTGATTGAGCATTGAGCATTAGACATTAGCTATGTATTCAAAATGGTTCTTTTAATTTGAGCACATTGCTCATTATCAAAGCCCCCAAGAAATTAAGTAAATGTGATGTTCTTCTTCCATTCGAGTTAATTCTTTGGAAGCTCCACAATTACAGTCGAGTAAGGGTTGTAACTCACTTAACTCATCAACAAGATTCTTGAATTGAGTGTAGTCATTTGTTATCGTTGTGTTTGATTGTTTCTACACAAAACATAAATTTCTCCATAACTGATGAATTTGTGGTGCATTGGTTTGAGAAAATTGTTCTTCAAGACCGATCCACACATCTCGAGTTGTTGAAGCATATGATATGCTATTATGCAGATTTTGGTTTTGTCGCATTGATTAGTCATGTCGTCACCATTGAACTTGCCTTCTCCAAATTATAGTATTTTTAGATTGATTTGATGGTTTTTTTATGGTACCGTCAATGAAACCTAGTTTCGTCTTTACACGGAAACCTATCTTGATCGATATTGCCACCGTACGGTAATTTTTCCATTGAAAAGTGTTGTTAAGAATGAAGTTCTAGAATTATCATAGTTGCTTAAATGATAGGTCTGTGTATTCTTTATTTCTGATTTATAGGTATATTGCTTCTCTAGTTTCTCTTTCAAATCAAAATCGTGCTCTGACTCCATAAAAGAAAATAAACAAAATGCTTTTAATATTAAAAATTAATTCAAATATAATATGTTTAAGTATTTATGTAAACTACAAAAATAACATATTATTCCTAATAAAATCCTGTATACGTAATAAATTTTGTGAGATAACTCTAATTTTGTAGCTAACTTTAATAATAAAATAATAATAAAAAACAGTTATAGCATAACTTACTTCTATTTTGAGTTCATTCTGTAATAGTTATTTCTCTTCAAAATACTTTTTATAAAAGAAATATTATGTGAATTAATGTTGATATGATATGAAGCTTTTATTGTAGATTATATTCCTTTTATTTATCTTAGTCGTTTGAGGAAGGTGTCTACTTGACAACTTCTTGGCAACTTATCTTAAATGTCACATGTATTTTTTTTATAAACAAACTTATCATAAAGACTAACATTATAAACAAAATGTAATATAAAGGATCATATTGATTTAATTTTGTCTAAAAAATATGAATTTTTTATTGAGTGTTAA
The DNA here is from genome assembly GCA_963859935.3 of Lathyrus sativus. Lineage (NCBI taxonomy): Eukaryota > Viridiplantae > Streptophyta > Magnoliopsida > Fabales > Fabaceae > Lathyrus > Lathyrus sativus. The sequence continues at coordinate 214,847,499 of OZ012735.1, read as the reverse complement.
TTTAACAATTGTTGCTGATAGCAGGAGTGACATAGCAACATCTAACAAAAAGACATATAATCAGCCCAACTGCCCAACACTCCAATAGAAAAATAAACCAACCCAACTACTTTATTCTTTGCACACATCAAGATGTATGTTTCTTTCTTGCCACTACTACCGTCCAACCACTCACACTACAACCGGACACCAATCATTTTAATATTGAACTCTCGGATGTTCATTGCAAGCAAAACCGTTGCTTTCATGTCATTATTAAATTTTGTTACTTTATGTTGGGATAACAGCAAACGTTAAAAATTAAGTTAATGGTGGGTGCTAGATGTTTAATTGAGAGAAATGATTATTGTGAAGAGACGTGAGGGTGAATGCTAGATGTTTTGTCGTTAATATGTTGCTCTTAAACTATGAGTATGAAATTAGAGGTTTCGAGTCTAAATTCCTCTTTATAATATAATTTAAGGTTTATAGGTATACAACCTTCTCTTGGAGTTGTCGAGTCTAAATTTCTCTTTATGGTATAATTTAAGGTTTTATAGGTATAGAGCCTTCTCTAACACACTTGTTTCAAGAGACATATATACAAAAGGATTCAGTAAGATTTATTAACGGTCTCTAAGGACAAGTCAATCTTGATCAAGTGTATTTATATGGTGTCTAAGAACGGGTCAATCTTGATTAAGTATATGGGTAATGTTAACTTGTGCCCTTGGGGCACATGTTAAGAACTAAATTAAAAAATATCATCTTGAAAATTGTGTACAAACTTAAATTAAAGTATAAAATTAATTTTTAAATTATTTTTTCCAATACAAATTTACTAAAAGTGGTTTCCTTAACATGTGCCCCAAGGGCACAAGTTAACATTACCCTAAGTATATTTATATGATGTGAGATTTAGACAACCTAATTTTTTAGTGGATTACACCTTGATTTAGTTTGAAATAGTAGTTTCCAAAGACTTGCACCGGGAAGCACCGCTATGATTTGTCTTAGATTTCTCTGAAATACTATGAGGTATGCGTAATAAATGTCATAAATGTTTCTTTCTCTCCTTTTTAATATTTGGTTTAATTGTAATTTTGATCTCACTATTTTTATTTTTTTGACTTTTAATTTCCTTAAAAATTAGTTTCAAATATGAAAGGGAATTGAAATTCAAAACAAAATTTTAAATATGGGGACCAAAAGTAAAAAAAACAAAAATAGAGGGATCAAAATTCTGAATATTAAAATAGGTGGACAAAAAAATAGAGAGACAGAAATTCATGATTTTATAATAGAGGGAGCAAAACTCAAAAAAGAAAATTGAAAATAAGGGGATCACAATTGTCATTAAGTATTAATACTTTGCATGAGTCAATATGCATTGATAGCGCACTCAATAGTTAACGCTTTAAACGATGTTGCCTAAATGGCCACTTAAAGGTAAATTTAGAGGACTTGCGCTACGCACCTGAGAGGTTGAAGGACGAGGATGCCGAGTCTTTTAAGAACGTAGAAGACTGTGTGGAGTATGTGAATAAGTTGACCCCATTTTTCAATTTAGGTTCAGTTGCCCTCCTTTTCTCTGCGATTAATGATGTCATTATTGTAGTTGCATTTCCCTAATTCATTCTTAGGTACCATAAAATAGTGGTTTTATTACTTATCTTATCGCTTTCGTTTTCATTTACTTTCATATATTGAATCTTCTTCATAATTGCACATCCTTTCTGAATCAAGATTTTGAAACAATTTGTTTTTAGCATGCATAAACCAATAGTTATGGTTGAGCCTGATCATAATGCTTTTAGTCAACTACATGAGTCAGTGGAATAAGAAACATATGTGTTATTGATTAAAGTTAGATGCAAAGAAGAATCTCAGTATTTTGAAAACCATGAAAAATTGAGATTTTGTGTACTTTATTCGAATCATATACATATTCTGATTCGAATCAAATAGGAAAAAGGTAAACCCTAATTTTTTTAAACACTCTGATTCAAATCAGAATTTACAATTGATTTGAATCAGGAAGCCTTGTGATTCGAATAAGACTTTACACCTGATTTAAATCAAAATGATCTAAGTCACCTCAGCTTGATTTGATTCAAATCAAACTTTACACCTGATTTGAATCAAACAATTTTTTTATATTTCTCCTTTGGCTTTGTTTGAATTGATTTGAATCAGAATTTACACTTGATTTGAATCACGAGGTATCTGATTCAAATCAAACTTTTTTCTTGATTCGAATCATCTGAGAAATGGGTCAAAAAAAGTTTGGCTTCTTGTTCCACTTCACTTGCTCATTTGATTCAAATCATGAAATGCTCTTGATTCGAACCTAACTAACTTTTTCCATCCACTTTTCTACTTAATCTCAAGCTCATATAAATCTTTTAGTCATCATTTTTCGTGAGTGAATCTCATAATCAACATTCTGATTTCTGTGAAACCAACACCCTTTCTTTTTGAAAGTTCAAAACTCTTTCAACGATATTCTTGCATCTTCAAATTCAGTTTAATTTTAGATCTTGATCATGGAAGAATTGTAATTGATTGAGGGAGAGGATGTCTTGAAGCTAATCGTTTTTGAATATTTGGTTGAGATTTTCAGGTAGTTTGAAAGATTGAGGTTGTTGTCATTGGTGCTGATAAATTTCAGTGAAAAGAAGGAGGTTCTTATCTTCTAATTTCCTTTGTAGTGACTGTGTGGAAGGCTACAAATAAGGCAAAGTTCTTCTCAAATCTTCTGACAATTCATTGCTCAAGGAATCGATAGATTTAAGGGGGTGATTTCTACACATGAAGGCTTGAAGCAGATTGTTGATGTTGGAAGATTCAAGAAGCGTCAATCGAGTAAAGATTATGCATAAGAGTTTGGCATTATGTTGTATGCAAGTCAAGATCCAGATAGGAGATTTTTTTTCTCAGCATTATTAAAGATTGGTGATTGTATCAACTCTTGCAATATTTTCCAAAATAAAAAGGAACAATCTAGGTTCTAATGGGAAACCATTGAAGAATGCATGGTGGCAAAGCGAGGACGAACACCAAAGTACTATAAATCTCGATGTACTCTTTCTCCCTTACTCTTGTATTTAATTTTTGTAGGATTTGTATGCTTAGGTAATTCAATTCTAGTGTAGTTTATCATTTATTCAATTGGTAGCAGTTTATTATGTAAGGTTAGGTTTTGTTAGAATTGGTACCTAATCGAGCCGAATTGGTGATTAATTCTGAGAAACAGTTGAGGTTAGAATTCATTGATATTGAATCGTTGTATAAACATGTCTCATGGAATATACAACTGAATCTATTGAATACTTTTGTGTATCATCACAAACTATAATTTGTGTTTGTAGATTGATTAAGCGCCAACGTGATCAAGTTTCAATACAAGTATAATTTTCATATTTTTGCTTGAAACCTTGTGCATGAACCTTTGAAAAACCTTTGATATTCAATTTTGAAAAAGCGATTGAAGTTTTTAATAAGGGTCTATTCACCCCCTAGACCATTTTTCTACTTCCATATTCATACCCTACAATTACCAGACAAGGTATGTTTTGATCTTCCTTTTTTTTGCAATGTTTTTTCATATTTCTTAATTTTATTTCTTTATTGTCTTGCACTTGATATGGAGGGCGGAATATACTCGAGAGGATTATATAAAAAATTTGGATCCTTAAACTCTTATTCGTTAGTGTTTAGACTTATCTTATCTAACCCCAACGAATAATAGGGTTGCCTTGATAGACTATGATGAAGGTGAATGGTCGTCTTCGTCTTCTAAACGGTTGAAAATTTGTGCAATCTTGTCTGGTGATGAGCGTTTTAAGATGGTGATCTTTGATGAGAAGTATGGTTATAGCTTTCTTCCTTCAGTTGTGACTCACTTCCTCCAGATCATGAAAACTCTGAGTCTTAGTTTCGAAGGTGGATGCCAATAAATGGCATATTTAGGTCCTTTGGGTTGTCAATATGTGATTGTGGAGTGTATCCCTCATGTGCTTCTCTTAAAGGCTTTAACTTGTTACTCTCTCACATCGAATGATGCTTAATTATTGAGAGAGGAACAACTCTTTAGAAAGATGACATAGGTTTACATAGAGGCTCAACATATAAGGCTTTAAAAATGCATGGTAGGCTAAATGAGGTGTCTTAAAAGTTGAGATAACATGACATGGAGTTGAGGTGGTGTCGAGAGAACTTAGACATGATTTTAGAGAAAGATAAGGTGTTGGAAAGGTATTTGAATGTTCAAATCTAGTTTATTAAAGAAGAAAAAAGTAGGGTTGAGGTTGCGCCGCCTATATGTACTGATCAACAAAAGGCGTTAAAACTTTAGAGAATAAGGTCATCTTTCTTAAAGTGGAAAATGTCATTATGTCAAATAATTTGATAAAGATAGGCCCACGATGTCGATAAGAAAGTTGTCTGTAAGTTTTGTGATTTTTGGATTGGCTACATTTTGGTAAAACAACATGTTGTTAGCAAGATGTTAAACCAGATGTTCTCTCATGACAGTCAGACATCATGTTTTGCATGATGTTGTGACATGTTCTAGGACATGTTATACCAGAAAGTTAGGGCACTACTATTTTGGTATTTTTAGTGATTTTTTAGTGTGTTGTGATTCATACATGTGCATTATTCATGAGAGTATATTGTGGGAATTTCTGTTATGACAGATTCTATTAGTTTTCGTAAAAAGGATTCTCGAGCCTTTTTAGGAAAGTTTATATTTTATTCCTATTATTGTGTAGGATGCTTTGCAATGAGTTAAAATTGATTGTTGTTATTTTTACGCCTCAAGAAGCCCAAGTCCATTAGGTCTAAATGAATTTTAAAGTGGAGACTGTTAGACGACGACAATGATCTAGAAGGGGGGGTTGAATATATCACTAATTCCTAAACAGAGTTGGTGCTTAAAATAAATTTAGTTTTTAAAATTTTATGCGGAAGCGGCCGAGGAACTAAGGTCTTCTAAACGAACCGTTACTGAAAAGATCATATGCGATAAGCCAAGATAGAATATCGAATCCAGTGAGAAAACGAATCAAAATTTTAACACTAATCAATACAGTTTTATTCACTTAAGGTTGTGCAATTTCCAATGGCTTGTGAAATGAAACTCAAATTGACAACAACCCAAATGGTTTGTGTTTGATCAACTTGTTGAACACTTGGTGTGTGAAACACTCCAAGTGAAATTCACTAAGTAATGGTAGTGCAGAACTTTTCCAATTACAATCAAAAGGATTGTAATGAGCTTTCAAAATATTTTTCAGCACTACACTATACCAAAATTTTATCGAGCAATTTGATTTTTCACAACCGTTAAAAATTCAGAAATGGAAAAATAGCAAAAGAGAGAACAATACCAAATTTGTTAAGGCAGTTCCCCCTTTGTCCTCACGTGGGGTACGTCTTCCCTCAATTCTAGAAATAGAATTGAGATCTATATTAACCTGTTGAAAAAGTTTGTACAATAGAAGAAATAGTAATGACACACTCAAGCCTAGTTGTTGATGCTGAAACTATGTCTTTTCTCCCCTTGATTTAAGATGAATCAAGTGCCTCGAATGTGTTGAATAAACCTCTGATTCTAGCTACACGTCTAAACAACCCAACGGTATTTAAATCTTTAGCCCGAATAATTTCAATCACACACATTTCGAACGCAAATCTTCCTTTCACAATCCTCCAGTTACCGCTACTAGATTGAACGAACCACCCGTTCTTCAATCACCTTCGCTCGATTGAATCTTTGAAGAAATGATTTGTGCAGAAACCATAAGATTCTTGGAGGACAAAACCCTAACGTTTTCATTCAAGAAAAACTCACCGATCTCTCAACCCAAACTCGATATAATATCCTATGTTTGGATGTTATCACCTCAATGATGCAGAATGATCAACAAAAATTATTATGTGTAGTTGTTGAGAAAATGCAAGAAAGAGGATGAAGATGGTGAGAGAAACTTAGTGTCTATGTTTCACTTTTCTTATTATTCATCGAAAGAATGAGCCAAAAAGAATATATACATGAAGCTAAGACCAAGTAACAAACATAACAGCAATTTGAAAGTCAAACATATCAGAAAAATAAGGTGATTCGAGCGAACGGTCAACCTAAAGAAAGAGGGGGTCGACTTGAGCACTCCCGCTTTCAGAATTATGCAGTAACTAACCCTACGCATCAACCGTAACAGGTCCATGCATCGATGCAAACCTACCCAGAAACGACAAATTTAAACACTAACAGCATGAGTCGACTGGAGGGTTGACGCGAGCACTCGTGAGAGTAAAAGCTCAAAATCCACGTTGCATGAGTCGACCTAAGATTGGGTTTGAGTCGACTCAAATGCTCGAAACTTCCAAAAATGACTTTTTTGACATGTCTTGATATATCTAAACACTACTAATACACTTTTAAGTCTTTCAAAAGGATCAAACCCACACGAAACATATATGATGCTTTTCTATAAGAATAGAATCACATTTTTGAGATGTTTTTGTGCACGAGAGAACTACGAATGTAGATGAGACTCGATGATACCGTCCAAAATACAACGTACTAACTAGACATGTTTTGACATCATTAAAATAAGGATTAAGACAACTTGCCCTCACATACTCCCCCTTTTTTATGATGGAAAAACAATAGCAAAATCGAGTACTTTGAGTAGTATCATCCTCCCCCTAACTTTATGCATTCTTCTAAGAGACAATGTCAAAGTCTGATCAATCTTTATAAGATGAATTGCATGAATTGCTGCTTTTGCTTAGTCTTCTCCCCCTTTGACAACATAAAAAAGAAAGAAGCACAAGGTCAAAGAAAAAAGTAATATATCTAATTGAGCACACTCACATATTTTGCAATAGATATGCATTAACAAGCATTCACATAAAATGATATTAATGGAAAAGAATATGAAGATAAATAGGATACACAACATATGAAAATGAATGAAGTGCATTTAACAAACATTATGGTCTAAAATATTTCCAAGTTTCAATCAAACAAATAAACATAACGATAAGTAAACATTTAGATGAAATGAATAGGAGATAACATGACATGCACTACATCAACACAACATGATCCTCAAGGTCTTCTCCCCCTACTGGTTTCAAATGACCAGTAGTTACCGACTTAGGAAAGAGATCACTAGCCACAATCTGATCAGTAAAGGGTTTCTTTAACATTAAGTTCAAGGATTCCTTAAACTCATAACCATCAGTGATTCTAGTGTCAGTGACCTTATGAGTGGAACATAGAGTTGAGACATGTTAAACAGATCTTTCCAAACTGTATCATTTACCGAAATCCTTTTATCGCCTATTTTACAAATGTACTCATACCCATCAAATTTGCCTTGAAGACCCGTATAGATTAATCTAAAGAGATCCTCATTATACTTCGTGTCACATTCCAAAAACAGATTGAAGTCTTGAAAATCCAGAAGTTCGAGAACTTTCTGAATATGCATTCTTTCGGAAGTTTTGTGATAGTAGACAAATTGTTTCACAACAGATCATTTGCTAAGGTTCTTTTTCATATAATTAAGCATACTCAGTAGGGAGTAGAGAAAGAGCAGTTACCAGAACACTTGTCCTAGGTTGGGAAATACCAAATTGTGAAGATGAAGCTCTAGTGGTTATTTTTTCGGTGACTCTTCTGGTAGCCATGAGGTTCAACTGATGAAGAAGATGAATAGTAGGTTGAGTTTACTTTGTTGATGAGAAACTCAGTTGAAACCTTGTGATATTTTAGGAACTTTGTTGAGATTAGGTTTTGGTAGAGATTTTGGAAAGAGTAGAAGTAGAGGAGAAATGTGTGGATGCAATTATCTAAATACATATGATGATGCTTGAATGCATAGAGTGAAGGAAATCATTAAATGGGTCAAAGCAAGTGGAAGGGCGCTGCAATTTTAAGAAATTTTCAAAAAACATTAGCGACGCGTCGACCTAAGCAGTCTATGCATCGACGCATACTGGTGAAATTTTGACAACAAGAAAAATACACAGTTTGAGTCGACCCAAGGGTCGACCTGTGCATACCCGACCCAAAATCTTAAAAATTGACATTTTCATGAGTCGACCTATGACCTGTTTTGGTCGACTTACATAGTTAAAATGAGTATAAATGCACTTTTTAAGCTATTTATGCATCAAACATGAATAAATAAAGAGCTCACACATATTTCGAACACACAAATGGATAAAACATGTACAATCATGGAATAAACATCAATCTAACACACAAAATGGTACACTATCTTACACATATTATATGACCAAGAATATTTTGCTAGAGAGGAACGATATTACCTCAAAGAAGATCATTGATAGATGCCCTCACATATATAGCTTGATCTTCTCAACATTGTTAGAAGATCGATAATAGATGCCCTCACACACACACACACACACACACACACACACACACACACACACACACACACACACACATATATATATATATATATATATATATAGCAAGTAATCATGAAACCTTAAACACGATCTGACAATGTAACAAACTATGTAACATTTATCAATTGGACCAAAAGACTTAAGTGACTAAAAACAAAATAGGAATAAGACAAAAGACTTCATCTTCTCCACTCATGCCATGCCAAAATCAAACCACCACCTCCCCTAATGCTCAGCCCGCCGAACCGGTGGTGCAGCCACCGCGGAGACTCGCCGGAACAGTGTCGGTCGCCACCGGTGGTGGAGGTCACCGGTGGCGGTTTTTGAGACCACCTCCCCCCCCCCCCCCCCCTCTGTTTTTTGCGTAGATTCCAAAAATGTGACCAAAAAGTTTCTAAATAATCCTCTAAGGTCAAGAAAAACAGCCATGAAAGTAGTACACACAAATTTTCACTTCAAAAAATCAAGACAACATGTGTACCATTTTCAAGGATTTTTTGTGTAGGTTTTAAATATGTGAATAACAACTAAAAACAACCATTAAAACTCCATGAACTCAAGCAACAAAGTAAGTGTCAAAAAATGAAACATCATATATCTAGCATAAACAGAACCTAAACATGATAGGATTTCATCACATGCTTTCTCATGCTTCTAGCAACCAAATGAACTTAAAATGATGCATAACAAAGATTGGAAAGATTCAAGTTGTTACCTAGCCAAAAAGCTCCGTTAGCACTTACTTCTTGAGCAAAGCTTGAATAAAAATGTCCCATTACCTTCTAGTTACCTCAAGGATGATGAATGGACCCAAAAAAGGATGGAACTTTGTAGTAGAATTCAAAAACAAAAATGGATGTTCTTGAGAGAGAGAGAAAGAGATATTTTTGTTTTAAACTTATGAAAATGAGGCTCCTTCTTCCTGTTTAGGGTTTATATACCATTTATATGATGTGTTGTCATGACTTTGTGGCCCAAACCAAAGAAATAAGGTTGTTTGAAAATTTGGCCATTTTGAGTGGGTGTGAGGTGGGATCCAAATTTGGCATGCGTGAGGTGTATTGAGTGATGATTTGGAGCATAAATGGTACATGAGTAATGTGTGAATGTCCAGCACAAGAGAGCATTTGGTGAGCAAGTGTTTTGTGTGAGTTTTGCAACTTTCTAAGTATGGCAATTTGTTTCAAAATATGGTGCATGAGTACATGGGTGTGTTGGTTTACTCTAGGCAAAGAAAGATGCTATTATTGTGGTAGAAAATGTGATAAATAGTGTTATGTTGCAAGACAAATCACTTTGTGCCAAAAAAAGTTATCAACCTCATGCATGCAAAAAATCATGTTCACGCATGGAATTTGGTGAGATTAAAATTGGTGAGCAATGGTGCAAAAAGGAGAGATCTCAAACTTTTTTATTTGAAGACATGAATGATGGGGAATATATCTTATGTTGAGTGCTTATTGAGGAAAGGTTTGAAATCAAGTGGAAAATGATCTTGAAATTATGTGCCAAAAATACTTGAGAAAACCCTAAGTTAGAAATATACTTTGTCAACTTCCAAACACCAACTTTGCAACATCATAACTCGGGGAATTATCATCCAATGTTGTAATTCTTTACATCGAAAGAAAGTTTTGAAGACACGTAACAACTTTGATGTTGGAAGAAAAATGAGATTGAACTTAGGTCCCCAAAAAAGGCTTTGAGAATGAAAGCATTTAAATGAATTTTCATACTTAGAACAAATTCTAAGTTACGAATCTTGAAATATACATTTTACCAACTTTCTTGATTTTAGGATTCTCCTTGATTCTATAATTCCACACAATTTCTTTTGAACGAACCTCATGATATCATGGAACATGACTTGAAAATCTTATAGATGAGCTTGAATTCTAAAGATTGACTTTTGGGAAGGCAACAATTGACTTAAGGCCTGATGAAACCCTAGGACTATTTCCATTGACTGAAGCTCTTGTGATGGCTTGTGATGACACATAATCCATGTAGAGGACCCCCAAGGTGTGTGTTGAGCTTTAGAACCATGTCCCACCCAAATCTTCTTTGAACCAAAAATCCTAATCAATTATCCATGAGATAAGAGGAGGAGAATTAATGCTTGTGCTATTTATTCAAGTGATTGTGAGAATTGTCTTGATGATGAGGGAGCCTTATGACTTGAGATCTCCACAAAGTTGAGCATGAACTCTTGGTTGAGCTTTGAAGAGGAAGCTCTTCTCATGATTGTTGGATAAAATATCTCGATCCCCTGTCTAAGATTAATGCCATATGCAAATGCCAATGCAAGAATGATATGAAACGTAAGCCAAGATAGAGGAAAAGGATGGGCACATTTTGGGGTGCTACAACTGCCTCTATTCAAACAACTTGAACCTGAAGGGATGAAAAGAGACCGTTTTTAAACTTTCAAGGTAAAAGGTGATTGAATACTAAAAGGACCCAGAAATTTTCAACCTGCGGAGATGCCAAGCAAAGATTGTCAGCCGAAGGTGGACTTGAAAATAATGGGTACCAACCAAAAGTTGGGATGACCGACACGGTAACTGATCAAGAAGATAACAATGGCTACTAACTAAAAGTTAGGATCACTAGAGAGTAATAACCAAAAGTTATGAGAGAGAGAGAGAGAGAGAGGCTACTAACCAAGAGTTAGGATCACCCAGACGCTGACTGAAGGCGAATACACGAACAATAAAGACTATCAACCAAAAGTTGGGATCGCCCAAAAGCTTACCAACCAAAAGTTAGAATGAAAGCTTATAACTAAAAGTTAGGATCACCAGAGCGCCGACCAAGGGCGAGCATACCGAAAGGAATACTACCAACCAAAAGTTGGGATAACGACTTTACAATGGAGTACAATTTAGGACTACCAACCAAAAGTTGGGATAACATCCAAGCAAGAAGATGGCTACCAACAAAAAGTTGGAATCACCGAGACACCGACCGAAGGCAAACCTACCCAAGATGAGGCTTACCAACCAAAAGTTGGGATAACGACTCTGCGGGAAATAAAAGAAGATCTACCAACCAAAAGTCGGGACAAAAGCTACTAACCATAAGTTAGGATCTCCAGAGAAAGGAGACTACCAACCAAAAGTTGGGATGACGACTCCGCAGGGGAACAAAAGAGGACTACCGACCAAAAGTCGGGATAGCATCCACAAAATGATGGACTACCAACCAAAATTCGGGATAACATCCAGGAAACAATGGACTACCAACCAAAAGTCGGGATAACATCCAGGATAGGCAGGAAGTAGAAATGACTGATCTACAACCTGAAAAGAAAAATCCGCTGGGGAATGAGAAACTTAAACAAGCAAACTCTGCTAGAGGAGCAAAAGCAAGATAAAATCATGATTTTGTTGGGTTCAGGTACCACAAAGTCTCATGAATTATGTTGTTATCTTCTGGAGAGATGTATGGCAATAAAAGTATCAAACCTGGCTTATGCTTCGCATGCATATGTTTGAATATGGCGTAATGCTCCATACGAAATGAAAATGCTATGCGTTTGGGGAGGATGTTATGCAAATGCAAAGGAGCACCACCGAGAAAAGGTGCCGAGAGAAACGGCAAGCAAACTTATTGAGGAAAATGCCCTGAACGGTCTTCCGGAATAGAACTCTTCTGGGGAAAATTCCAATCTGCTGGGAGTTGAGAATAACATCCATCGAAAAGTTATCCCGAAGATATCACTTTGAAGAATACCAATGACCATTGGACTCTACTGCAGATGTCTACCATTTCTGCACTACTCGTCGAGGGAATCAACATTAATCTCTGCTTGAGAGAAGTCAATGACACAAAACCTGTCGGGGAACAACACTGAGCTTACCATGCTTCTGGGGAATAAACTCAATCTTACCCTATTGGGGATGAGTACCATCATTGCTTAGTGAGACATTTCTGATCTGGAAACAGTACCCGGTGAAGAAAACCCTGTAAATGACAAGTAGCATGTCCTATATGCAACAGTGGCTATTTCGGTCACCATCCATGACATCATTCAAGTAAGTCATTATTTTAAATATGATTAGCAAAGCCCCAAAGTTTTCATATGTAAAGTTTATCAAAAATATCAGACGTCTTTTCGCAAACAAAACAGTAAAAACAAAAGCAAGAAATGAAAAGCTCTTTGTGGAAAATAATTCATTGATTAAAAGGGCCTGTAAATAGGCAAATTACAACGGATGCAACTCCTGAAAAGAGAAAATTGCGCAAAAAGTAAAAATGACAAAGATATACAAATGTCAGCAATATGGAACAGACAACCACCATGTGTCGATTCGACTATGACTCGCATGTCTTCGATGCTTCACTAATGCTTTGCCTTTTGAAGAAACTGATTCTCCAGGAATCCAACTGTGTTCACAGGTCAGATACAAACCGTAGTCGTTTGCTTTTAAATCCCTAACTTTTTCCTGAATCGCCCTTGCAGGTTTTTGATCCACCGAGATACCCATTTTCCCCAAAGTTGCCTTTTCAGGTTTTCAACTTTGCAAGTTTATTCATTTTTCTTTTATCCCTAATTTTTGCCCAAACCTATTCTTTCTAAGGTTCACCGGGATGCCCCATTTTCGCCTGGACTTTCTTTTTATGTCCAGCGGGTCTGTTTTTAGGCAAAGTATTTTTCGACTACGTCTGCGTTCATAGGGGACATAAAATCTTCACCGTCCATGGTTGATAGTAATAAGGCTCCTCTAGAGAAAACCTTCCTTACTACGTATGGACCTTCATAATTAGGAGTTCATTTGCCCCTATGATCTGTTTGTGGAGGGATGATCCTCTTCAGTACTAAGTCACCTACCTGGAAATATCGAGGGCGCACTTTCTGATCAAATGCCTTCTTCATTCTACTCTGATATAGCCGGCCATGGGCGATAACTGTCAATCTCTTTTTATCAATTAAACTAAGTTGATTCAACTTAGCCTTTACCCACTCTGCTTCCTCAAGCTTCACATCAGACAATACCCTTAGAGAAGGAATTTCAACTTCTAATGGTAGGACAACTTCCATACCATATACCAACGAGAAAGGTGTTGCCCCAGTAAATGTACGTATCGAAGTAAGATAACCATGTAAAGCAAAGGGCAACATCTCATGCCAATCTTTGTAAGTCACGACCATTTTCTACACGATCTTCTTGATATTCTTATTTGTCGCCTCAACGGTGCCATTCATCTTCGGACAATACGGAGAAGAGTTGTGGTGTTCAATTTTAAAATTCTGGCACAATTATTTCATCATCTTATTTTTCAAATTTGAACCATTTTCAATAATGCTTTGTTCTGGCACTCCATATCGGCAGATGATGTCTTTCTTTATAAAGCGAGCCACTACTTGCCTGGTCACGTTGGCGAAGGAAGCTGCCTCTACCCACTTGGTGAAATAATCAATTGCGACCAAGATAAAGCGATGCCCATTGGAGGCGATCAGTTCAATCTTACTAATCATGTCGATGCCCCACATTGCGAAGGGCCGAGGAGACTGTCGCACCTCGAAAAATCACGGAGACATTTCGGAGAAACGACCCTCGCGTGAAAGGCGGGAAAATGCGGTTAGACAGAGTCTCCACCGAATTTTATTTATCCCGAATAAACAGGAGAGGAAAATATCGAGAAAACCTCTTAAAATGAAAAGGACAGTGTTGCACCCCAAAATTTGCCTAACCTTTTCTTACTTGGCTTTTGTTTCATTGCATTAGCATATCATTGATCTAACATTTGCATAGCATAGCATTGCTCATTTGTGCAGGGGATCAAGTGTAGTTTATATCAAGAGGAGCCTTTCTATAGGTTTTATGCAAGCTTGAGAAGGCACCAAGGTCATCAAGAAGAGGGTTATGTCCTTGAGAGGTTCAGTTGTTTGTATGTGGTTAATCTCTTAATCTGAGGACCAATTGAAGACCATCAGTGGGTTGTGGAGCCTTGATCAAGAAGAGAGTGTGTGGATAGAGCTCATAGAGTGCCTTAAGGGTCATGGTGGAGCTCAATCAAGTCGTTGTGTCAAGTGTGAAGAGCCATAGTTGAGGGTGTTGCAATTAGGGTTTTCATCTGAATAATCCTAAGGCAACTGTGCAATTGAAGATGGTCAAAGCTCATTTCTAAGTCTTTGTAATCAGTGTGTTGAGATACATGAGATGATATTCCAAGATCAATCCAAGAAGAAGCCCAAGTGTGAGGAGTTGCTAAACTAGGGTTCTCAGGGTAAAACCCCCTATTTAGTGCCCAACTTCAAGACCACTTATCTCAAGATACAAGTTTCATTTCCACTTTTGTCTAACATGAAACTTGTAGAGCATGTTCTTAGCTTTAATTTTAGTACTAGAAGTCCTCTATTGGATTTATAGAACTCAAGTTATGGTCCAGACAAGTTACAGGTCATCTGAGGAATGTGAAATTTGTCTGTGAAAGTTCACCAACTTCCAAGGAACTTTTGACCTAGAAGGGTGTTTCTCCTAAACCTTTGTCCAACATGAAAGTTTTAGGTCTTGATCTTAGATTTCCAAATTGTATTAAAAGTCTTCCATCTGATTTGTAGAACTCAAGTTATGAGGTTTACAAGTTAGGGGTATTTTGGGAAAGTAAGATTATAGGTCATTTGGCAGTATAGGTCATTTTCACCATCTTGCAAGCTTTAAATGAAGTTTTGTTCAACACAAAACTTGCTCAAAATGATGTTTTTAGGTCAACCATGTCCTCATGATGAATTGATTTGGCTTAGGGTGAGATTTGGTTTGAGAAATTTGGCAAAAGGGAGAATTTAAAGGCATTTAATTGAAAAATTCAAGATTAATTCATTTTGTGCTCAAACAAGGCAAGTGAGTACTCATTTTAATCAGAAAAACCATTCTAAACACTTTGGCATTATTGGATTTTTCATTTGAGGTCTAATTCATGGTGGTTTGGCTTGTAACTTCACAAATAAGCAACATATCATAACTTGGTCATGGGATGAATTCAAGCTCTCTAATCACTCTCTACACTTTCCATAGACCACAAGCACTTGAATTGAAGCTTCCAAGGGAAGTTTTGAGCCAAAATGAGTGCATTCCTTGTTTGAGTTTTTCAAAGAAACTTGAAAATTGGATATTCTGATTTGGGCTTCTAATGGACCTTCAAAGCCCACAAACACTTTCTATATAAGTTCTGTGAATGATTTAGAACAATTTTGGTGATTGATTCGTGCCATAACCAGAGATTGAAGTTGGAGTTTCAAGAGGAGGAGTGAAAATCGTGATTTCAATTTCAGGCAAATTCAAAGCAAATAGAAGTTACAAACACCTTCAGCATCAAGCATTGAGTAGATCTGCACAATTTGAAGCTGAGAATCATGTTCTAGATACCTCAATTTCAAGCTCTAACACAGGTATGTAGTTTTCAAAATTGATGAAGATTCATTGTGTTTTAGCATATGTTAGCATGCAGTTAGGCTTTATGAAGTTGCTTAGATGGATTTTGGATCATTAATTGGATGATTAGAGATAATTTATGTTGATGTATGATTTCTGTTTGGAGTTGGATTGACTTGATCTTGAGGTTTCCACACGATCTAATTGGTTTAGGATGATCAGTGTAACATGAGGAACAAATCTATGGTTTTAGATTAAGGTTTGGTGATGATCAGAATTGTGGTGTATTTTCTGTTTGAGTTCGTGTTTTAAGATCTATGAGGAATCAGGAAAAATGAACATGATATTTGAGTTCTACACGAAATTTAGAGTGAGACTGTGTAAAATTTGGTAAGTTTCCATGACCTGCAACTGGATGTTCGCCGGAGAAGACGGTGGCGCATCACCGAACCACCGTCTGGTCCACCTCTGCAAACTTTCCCTCCAACTGAGGTTTTAAACGAAGAAGGCAACTCCTCCACCCTTGGATCTGGTCAGAAAAATGGACTTTGTATGTTAATCGTGTGGCCACGTCTTAATCTGAGAATTTGAGTTTTTAGAATGAAACACGGTTGTTTCATTAATGAGGTGGCAGCGCCTGAGACCTCAGATGCCTTGACCAAGTCCAACATCCAACGCTCCCCATTTAATCTTGCATTTTATTTGTTTTTAATTCATCTCTTTTTATTTTAATTGCATTTTCATTCTAAAATTCATTTTAATTTCAATATTCATCAGAAAAATAAAAGAAAAATATGTCCATGATCCTCCTTTTATTTGTGATTTTTCTGTGATTTTACATTTCATTTTTTCTTATTTTTCCATTTATTGAGTTTTTTTTTTTCCATTTTTGTTATTTCTTTAATTTTGCATATTTGATACATGATTTTGCTGATTTTTGCTCTTGCAATTGGTATTGAGTTTGGGGCTAATTTTTTGCTAGCTGGTAGATTAGAGATGCATGATCCCCTATGATTTAATCTGGATTTTTTAGACAACATTAAGTTCTGTTTTGGATTAGGATCAATAGACTTTCCTTTTTTAGGGTTCTTATGTGGTACCTTGTGATCTAGGATTTCTTTAGGTGACTTCCCTTTAGATTAAGGTTTTGATCCTTTGCCTATAGGTCCTTAACATGTTTAGGTTCCCTTAGAAAATTTCTTAGGATTTTAGAATTAGTTTTAGTATTTTAATTTGATTTAATACTTAGGCTAGTTTAAGTTGCTTTCAACATAGCACTTGCTTTAGATTGACTTCAATGGTTGCCTTTATTGCATAATAGGTTTGTAAATCTTCTTTGATGGTGTTTTAGACATGATTAAGCTTTTGTTTGCTTGTTGGTGGTGCTTGATTTGGTGTTTAGGCCTTCCTTTAGAAGTTTTCTTTGAGCTTGTTCAATTAGGGTTTAGGAAGAGCTTAGTTGCTTTCTCCTTTTTCAAATAAATATGGATTGCATTGTTTGCTTTCCATTCTCATCCTATGATTCAAGGTCCATATGTGAAAGCCTCATCTTTACTTTTGAAGGAGGTATGGCATTTTACAAGAGGTAGAACCTTTGAGGATGCCTTTCTCAGATGACTGGTTGAGTGTCAGGAGGGATTCCCTTGGTTTCCTTCCTGCTTCCCATCATCAACCCAATATTCTTGATGTTTACTCTCTTCTCTTGTGTTGGAGCTTGTTGAAGCATGAAGATGAAGACTTCTCTTGAAGATGGCTTGAGGTTGTTTGTTTGCAGACTGTTTGATTGTTTGTTGTTTATCTACTTTGCTGCTGAGCTGTTTGTCTGCTATTTTGTCTGCTGTATTTTCTGACTGCTCTGCTCTGCTTATGTGACTGTTTGGTGTGTTGCATTTAGATTAGGATTCATATAGTGATCTAGGCTTAAGAGCATCCTAAAGGTTGATATTAGCTCCCTTTGCTTGTCTACATCTAGAGGTTGAGTCTGGCTCCCTCTGCTTGACTATTACTATTTGGCTTTGCTTGCTGGCTTAAGGTTGAGTGTAGTCTCCCTTGCCTGTGTTGTGTGTTGCCTTTGGCTTGCTTTCTCTAGAAGTTGAGCTTGGCTCCTTCTGCTTGTATTGTTGCATTGCATGCATTTTACTTACAGTTATTTCTTTCAGTATTTCTTTTGCTGTTGCTTTCCTTTGCCATGTTCCCCTAGGAACTCTGACTTCTCTTGTTCAAGAGAAGTTATGACAGACATTAGGGTTCTAACCATGCACGATAAAATTAGGTAGCTCTTCTCTAACCTCAATCATAGGACCAACTTTGCATGAAAACTTTAGGATCGGATCAGTTCCCCTTTAGTGCGTCCTTTCTCTTCTCATCTTCAAACAAATCAAAATACAGTAATAAAGGTTAATTGATGTCGTACGCTACGGGCCTTAAGCTACTTGAGAAAGGGTTGTTGGAGAGTTTCTTTTCAACAGCCTGGATGTTTAGTATGGCACCCTTTGGGTGACATGCGACGCATTCACTCTCAGGTCATAGTCTCTAGTGCGATATCAGTTGCAAACATCCATAAAAGATACTTCTTTAAAAAACAGAAAACAAAGATCAAACTCTTTTTGTCCTCTTGGACTTTTAATCCCTTGGAAACCCTTTTCAGAAGGAGAGTTCTGTTAACTCCCGGTTCTACCGCAAACGGTAAACGCCTAAGTCTCCAAAGGTCGAGCTGCGTACACCAAACTGCTGGAACCGTCTGTTAACTTTACTCGGGTAAAAAAGACAAACTTGTGTCTCTCGTGTCCCGAACTATGTTTGCTATGATCTTTCGCGCTGTGTGAAAGTACGTAGGCACGAGATGCGATATCTCGGCGAGCAACCTTCCCCCGTAGTTAGGCGAACTACGTTGACTTTGATTTCTCGTTCCAGACGGGAATACGTAGGCATAAAGTGCGACGCTTTGCCGAGTCACTTTCGTTTCTTTTCAGACCAGACCTTTAGCGTAGATAGATGTAACAAACCCGTCAGATAAACACAACAAGCGTGGATCCCATCAAGTATGATGGACGTGGGGGGTGCTAATACCTTCCCCTTGCGTAACCGACTCCCGAATCCAGACAATGGTTGCGGTGACCTTGTCTTATACCTTTTCGTCAAGTTTTTTCCGATCGTTTCCTTTCCCGTTCTGAGGGATAAATAACGAGAGGTGGCGACTCTTCTGTCTTGCCGGCCTCGTTTTTCGCAGTAACGAAAGACAGGAACAGGGTTGTCGCAACCATGTTCCAGGTTCGGGAGTCGGTTACGCAAGAGGAAGGTATTAGCACCCCTCACGTCCGTTGTACTCAACGGGAACCTCTTAGGGTATTTTGTGATGAGCGTTGTCTAAGTTTGCTTATTTTATTCTCAATAATAAAGGAGAATTGGTAGGTTAGAAGGTTAAAGATGCTAAGGGGAAATGGGTGGTTATAGGATAGGGTGCTCGCCAAGGATTGGGGCCCTTGTGCCTACGTATGCTCATTCGGACGAGAATGAGAAATCAGAGCGTCGTAGTTCAACTACGAGAAAGGATGGGGAGAATTGGAAGATGGATAGAATAATGGAGAAAAGTAGAAGTGTGCTCGCCAAGATCATCGCAATCTTGTGCCTACGTATCATACATTTAAGAGTGAATGAAGAATCAGAGTGTCCGTAGTTCGTGGTAACAACCATGAAAAGGGAACGAGAAAATGGAGGGGAGGTAGAAGTGTGCTCGCCAAGATCATCGCAATCTTGTGCCTACGTATCTTACATTCAAATGAGAATGAAGAATCAGAGTCTCCGTAGTTTGTGGTAACAACCATGAAAAGGGAACGGGAAATGGGAAAATGAAGGGAAGGTAGAAGTGTGCTCGCCAAGATCATCGCAATCTTGTGCCTACGTATCTTACATTCAAGAGTGAATGAAGAATCAGAGTGTCCGTAGTTCGTGGTAACAACCACGAAAAGACGAGGTTTGAATTGGTTTGAAGTCGAGTTGAGAAATGAAAGAGTGATTGACAAGCAACCCAAAGGGCACGCCTTGAGAGCTTGTCATTGAAGAATTCAAAGAATGCGAGATTCCAAGAGTTCATTTCTTTCGGAAGTTGGGTTGAATAGGTTAAAGATAAAGGGTTGTATGTTTTGAAATCGAAAGAATAAACTAATAACAACTCAAGGGTGCGCCTCGATAGTTACTCATTAAAATATTCAAAGATTTCTAGATTCTAAGAATATCCATCTTTCATAAGTTTAAAAAACGTTTGTAAAAAGATTGAGTCGAAAACGGAATGTGAGGCAAGAGGCTGGTTTGAAGATGGCTCGACGACAAGTCGAGGATTTGATTGAAGACGGAACCGACTTGACGACGTGTCAAGGGTTAGATTGTGAGAAACGATATTAGTCCCTAAAGGTGCCCTTAATATCGAAACCACGATGAATTATGAATGTGTGTACAAAATCTGGGTTGTGAATGCGTACGAGCACTCGATTTAGGAGAACGTTTGAAAATGA
The DNA here is from genome assembly GCA_963859935.3 of Lathyrus sativus. Taxonomy (NCBI): domain Eukaryota; kingdom Viridiplantae; phylum Streptophyta; class Magnoliopsida; order Fabales; family Fabaceae; genus Lathyrus; species Lathyrus sativus. The sequence goes on along the minus strand of OZ012735.1, from coordinate 214,827,176 downwards.
TTTAGATTGAAAAAGTCGAAAGATTGAGTGAATGACAACTCAAGGGCATGCCTCGAGAGTTACTCCTTCGAAGATTCGAGGAATGCTAGATTCCGAGAACCTCCTTCTTTCGAAGTTTGATCGAGAAAATGTTGAGAAAATATTTTGGAATAATTTGAATCGAAATAAGGGTATGAAGATAAATTGTGTGTAAGAGGTAAGAATACGAAATTAGATTTGAAAATAAAAGAGAAATGATAATTATTTGATAAATGAGACGTAGGCCTCACAACTAATTAATCGGGGTATTATCGAGATGCTAGATCTCGACAACACCTTTTTCATTTGAAAAATGTTTGGATGAACAAAGGAAATATCACACGGAATGCTAGATTCCGATGATATTTCTTTGTCCAAAAAAGAATGTATTTAAAAAAAAACAAAAAGTCGAACGATACATTACTTAAGGCGTACGCCTCAATAATGATCATCCGAAAATCCAAGAAATGCTAGACTTCAAGGATAGTTTGTTTTGAAAAAAATACTCGAGGTGAGTCGAGGTTTGAATTTGAATTTTAAACGTGTGCACTAGAAAAGTGGGCTAGTCTTCTAAGTGACCAACTAGAAATAATTGATCAAATAGGTGTCACTGTAAGGAAGCCCAGGATTAAGCTTTAAATATTGTGTATGGTGATCAAAGGTTGATGGCGAGGCTTTGAAAGCACTCGACTTATAAAGGTAGAAAATGGCTCGATGAATCGAGAATTATTTTAAAAATTATTTTGAAGCATTAAAGCATAATTAAGGTAAAAGTGATAAAATTATTACACTTTCAGGGGAGTGGGATACATTTATTTCGAATGAGGATGGAATTAAGAAAATAGATTAAAACCCGATTGAATTAATTAAACAAATGAACATTGATTAATCAATAAGCCAATTATCTAACAATCAGCTAGTCATTTAAAAAATTAAACAACTAACTATTTGCCCACTTATTAATCAGACCTAAGGAAAGAAATATAATTAACAAGATACTTAGAGCCATGGTACCCAATCTTCACATTAAAACTCAAAACACAGTAAAATGGTATTTAACCACAAAGACCAACACTAAAGCAGCCACAGTCCAGCATGCTTCAAATTTAAACATGCAACAACAAGCAATCTCATATATGTAGAAACTACAAAGAAAGAAGAATATATCGACCAATTCAAAACTGGTCTGTAACCAATTCGGCACGTAGTTTGAGCATGTTATTCACACATTATTTGCATTGATCAAAATGCCATATACAACCAGTCCAATATGTGCATAGTAGCTTAATGTTGATTGATACATTATTTGTTAATCCCAGACTTACTGTGCTATTTTAAACACAACAATGTTAATGCAAGGAAATTATACCCGTCTAACATATCAGTGCAAGAAAATCATGTCAACTTTGAAGTTTCGAAACCAAGTTGCAACATGTAACCAACATACACAACCAATATATCACAGTATTTCAAAATCGAAAAAACAACGAAGAACGGAAGTAATCATATCACAACAGTACACTGAAACTAAATTGAAACCTCATACAACAACTCAAAACATAAGCATTCAAAGAGAAACATAAATTAATGTGAAGTCGGAGCCACGGACCAGAATCCGTCTTAATGTAACAACAACTATCAGGAAAAGGAAAACATAATTGAACAGAAACCAATTTATACATAAGACCACACATAAAGCTAGCGAATCGAAAACAACCGTCACCGAAAGATGATTACCTCAGATGCGATGAACTTGACACGTAGATCCATGGCTTTTGTTGTTGGCTGAAAGGTTGCTTACTCGTTTGCCACGGTTGTCACAAAATTGTGTCGTTGTCGGCGATGCATGGTGTTGTCATTAGCTATCTGGAGCTATCAATGACAAGGTGTGGACCATTGTTGTTGTTACTTCCATCGAATGGGAATTATGCGAAGAGGATGAAGTGGTGGTTCCTTCGCTGCAGTTTGATGAATCTTGGGAGATGATGTACCATCACCCGTTTAGGGTTCTGGGTGGCCGTTTTGGGTATAGAGGATGGTGACAGAGGGTGTACCGGCGAAAGATTTCTGGTTTGGATGATGAAGAAGAGAGGAAGTCGTTACTGAGGGTTTCACCAACGTATCTTCATGGGATCACTCTGAAATAGTTCTCGTCACTGCGGTTTGATCATCGTACCGGTATTGAAGGGGGAGTGGTGCGAACGATGATTTGATGGTATTGGTGATAGGTTGGATTAAAGGTGCGTTGAAACAGAAGGAGGAGGTTGAGGGATTTCGTGAGGTTAGCGGGACCGTTTGGAGTGGAGAAAGGTGGATGTGAGGGTTAAGGTTTCACTGAGAAACAAAATCCTTCCTCTGTTCTTTCGTGAGGAAGGAGAAGGTTTGGAGATGAGGATGAAGCGAGTTCGAAGGAGAAGGGTTTCGCAATGGGAGAAGAAGAGGATAGTAACAGCGTATTGGCAGAGAAGAGAGGTGTTTTTGATGAGGGTTGGGGTTGAGGTTGAAGGTGAGCGGCGATTTATGTTTGGAAAAGAAGAAGGTGGTGGTGATTTCACGGTGAAGGTGGGGGAGGCGGCGCCGATTTGAGGCTTGATGAAAGAAGATAATGAATAGGGTTTTGGGAGCGGCGTCGCTCGCAAAGGAAAGGGAGGAAGATGAACAGTAGCAGTTTAGGGTTTTTTCAATGAATCTGAACAGTAAGGTTTTTATATGCCGACCCTCTCCCTCAGCCTCCAATAGGCTCCCTTCGATGGGCCATTCCACCCGTTTCTCTTTACTTTTCTCAACATCTGACTTCTTCTTTTTTTTGTTAATTTTTACTAATTAATGATTTTCTGTTAATAAATAACAACTAATACTAATTAACTAAACCTAAAATTAATCTAACTTAATTAATTAATTTTAATCCTAACTAAACTAATAATTTCTAACTCTAATTTTTTAATCTATCTAAACTAATTCTATATTCTAAATAAAAAACTAATTGATTCTATTTGCTAAGCTAATTACTTATTTAAATAATCTAATCCTATTTTCTAAATAAAATTCTAAATCTATTTCTAATCTATTCTAAACTAATAAAATTCTAAATAATTCTAAATCCTAAATTCTAATAACAAACAAAATTATAGTTCAATTCTATTTAAAAAAACTATTTCTATTCTAATTTAAAAATCTAGTTCTATTTCTAATAAAGAAATTCTAAATAAATCCTATCAAAATTCTATTCTAAATAACTATATTTATGAAATCTAATTAACTAAAAAATCTAAGTTCTATTTCTAATTTCTAAATTAACTTAACTTAAAAACCAATTTTCAATACCAAACAATATATGTACAAATAATTAGGAAAACATGACAAAATTAAAATTCATAAAAACAGCTTTAGGCCACGTGTCACGCTCTCAATGGTCAGAAATGATAAAAATTGGAAAAACGCCTAATTGTGAGTGGACACGTGTCTAAATGACGTGAAACTAAGCAGGCAATGCAAAACTGAAAATAGAATCGAAAATGTAAAAAAAATTAAAAATGGGTAGAACAAATTTAGGGTATGACAGAGACGTCAATACATTCAGAGGACTCGGTGGTACATGCATTTTGTCAGCATAAATTTGACACTTATGGCATTTCTTGGCATACTTAAAACAGTCGAACTCCATGGTCATCCAGTAATACCCTGCTCTCAATAGTTTCCTGTACATCGCATGTCCTCCAACATGAGTACCAAAAGAACCTTCGTGGACCTCTTCCATCAGCAAACTTGCTTCATTCTCATCCACACAATGCAACAATACCAGGTCAGAATTTATTTTGTATAGCACATCATCATTGTTCAAGTAAAAGTTACCCGAAAGTCTCCTTAGAGTCTTCTTGTCTCTACTTGATTCCCCAGGCGGATACTCTTGAGTCTTGAGGAAATGTCTGATGTCGAAATAACAGGGCTTCCCATCCGACGCTTCTTCCACCGCAAATATAAAAGCTGGCCTATCGAGGCGCATGATAGTGATCATTGGAGCTTCATTCTAGTAATTCACTTTATACATCAATGATAACGTTGCCAAAGCGTCCGCCATCTGATTTTCAGCCCTCGGTACATGATGAAATTCAACCCCGTCGAAGAAAGGCAGCAGTCTTCTTGCATAGTTCATATAAGGCACCAGGTTGGCTTGACGGGTTTCCCACTCTCCTTTGATCTGATTGACAAATAAGACTTAATCACCATACATATTAAGATTCTTGATTCTCAAATCAATAGCTTCTTTTATACCCATGATGCATGCTTCATATTCAGCTTCATTATTGGTACAGGCGAACATTAATCGGTGGTGAACGGTATGTGAGAACCGTACGGAGTTATAATAATTTCCCCAATTCCGTTGCCGTATGAGTTAACAGCACCGTCAAAAACCAACTTCCACTGAGACCTAATTTCGGGACCCTCGTCAGGTAGAGGCTCGTCACAGTCTTTCATCTTCAAAAACATTATGTCTTCATCTGGAAACTCAAACCTCATTGGCTGATAATCCTCAATCGGATGTTCTGCAAGATATTCTGACAAAACACTCCCTTTAATGGCTTTTTGAGAAACATATTGGATGTCGTACTCTGTTAGAACCATCTTCCATCTAGAAATTCTTTCGGAAAGCGCTTGCTTCTTAAATACATACTTGATCGGATCCATCTTCGAAATCAACATGGTTGTATGATTTAACATGTATTGCCTTAGGCGTTTGGCTGCCTAAGCGAGTGCGCAACATGTCTTATCTAGCATCGAGTATCTCGACTCACACTCTGTGAACTTTTTACTCAAGTAGTAGATGGCGTGCTCTTTTCTGCCCGTCTCGTCGTGTTGACCGAGCACACAACCCATTGAATTCTCAAGAACCGTCAAATACATAATCAAAGGTCTTCCTGTAACTGGAGGCATCAATATCAGAGGTTCCTGCAAATACTCTTTTATCTTCTCGAAAGCCTTCTGACAATTTTCATTCCAAACAATCGCTTGATCCTTTCTCTACAACTTGAAAATAGGCTCACACGTAGCTGTAAGGTGAGATATGAATCTCGCAATGTAATTTAGTCTTCCAAGGAAACCACAGACTTCTTTCTTTGTTCTCGGCTCAGGCATCTCTTGAATAGCTTTTATCTTTGTAGGATTGACCTCAATTCCTCTTTCACTGACGATAAAACCCAGCAACTTCCCAGATCTCACCCCAAAGGTGTATTTGTTAGGATTCAACCTCAACTTGAACTTCCTTAACCTTTCAAACAACTTGAGAAGATTGACCAGATGCCCTTCTTCTGTTTGTGACTTCGCAATCATGTCATCAATATATACTTCGATCTCATGATGAATCATATCATGAAAGAGAGTCACCATTGCTAGTTGATAAGTTTCCCCTACATTCTTCAATCCGGAAGGCATAACTTTGTAGTAAAAGGTTCCCCACAACGTGATAAAGTAGTTTTCTCCATGTCTTCTGAGGCCATTTTGATTTGGTTATACTTAGAGAATTCATCCGTGAAGGAAAACACATAGTATTAAGCAGTGTTATCAACCAAAACATCAATGTGGGGGAGCGGAAAATCATCCTTTGGGCTCGCTCTATTCAGATCTCGATAGCCGACACACATCCTGACCTTCCCATCTTTCTTAGGCACAAAAACAATATTAGCGACCCATGAAGGGTAATTGGTGACTGCAAGAAAACCAACATCCAATTGCTTCTGGACTTCTTCTTTGATCTTGACGGCCATATCAGGCCTGGTTCTTCTTAACTTTTACTTCACAGACGGACATTCTTCTCGAAGAGGTAGGTGGTGCATCACTATGTATGTATCTGGCATATCTTCATACAACCAAGCAAAGACATCTCTATACTCACGGAGCATTTCCACCAGTCTTCACTTGACATCGTCTTCCAATGCAGCCCCCGACCCTGACTTCTTTCTTGTCGTCTTTAGTGCTGAGATTGACAACTTCAACATCCTCCTGATGAGGCAAAATAACCCTTTTCTCTTATTTCAAAAGTCTGGCCAGTTCTTCAGGTAGGTCACAATCTTCATCAATCTCTTCTTCGGCTTGATAAATAGGATTGTCGAAATCATATCGAGTCATAGCCAAATCTGAATCAATGGTATCTGAGATGTGAAACCTGCATGATTGATGTTTTATGCTTATTATGATATGCAAATAGACACAAACACATTGCCATTTTCTATTTTTTGGTTAAAAATGTAAAAGAGAAAAACAAAGATCAAAATATTTGAATGCAAAAAGAACGCCTTTCATTCATGATAAAAAGTTTGAAAGATAAACAAAGGGGCCCTACAAGGAAAAGCCACTACGTCTTGGGCAGAAAGTAGGACCAGACATAATAAAAAACAATGGAAATTACTCTTCTAAAGTGACTTGGACGATTTCCTCCATAGTCAAGTTGCAAAGTTTATCTCCGGGAACACATAGATGGATCCAAGCATCCATATTGCAATCGCTATCTCCTTCACCATCCTCAACAACATTAATCCTATCGAAAATAACCCCACCACTGGTGAACTGAACGGGCCTTTTGTACTTCGGAGCACTTTGAGAAGAAGATGGGTTATACCCCAGATCAAACTTGTCTTGCTTGTTAGGAACATTAAGAACTTGCCCTCACTTCTGCGAAGAACCGGATTCTACAATAACACGGGCCTCTTTAAACGAGGACATCGAAATCTCTGGAATTTTGTCTTCAACATGAGGCCTCTCCTGAATCTGCACTGCTTCAAAAGCCTGACACAACGTCTCATGAATCTCACCATCCACTTCCACATACTTGAAAGATGACAAATGGCTGATCATAATATCTTCCTCTCCACAGACTGTGACATTCTTCCCCTCCACCATATACTTCAATTTCTAGTGCAAAGTCGAGGTGAATGTCCCAGCAGAGTGTATCCATGGTCGGCCGAGTAAACAACTATAAGTAGGATAGATATCCATGATATAGAAGACTGCACCGAAGATCTCTGGACCCACCTGAATCGGCAATGTGACTTTGCCAAATACTGACCTCCTGGTCCCATCAAACGCCCTTACTACCAAATCACTTGGAGTACAGATCAAACTCTAGGTGTCTTGCTTCATCAGAGCTTTCTTTGGTAACACATTGAGTGATGATCACGTATCAACTAGCACATGGGATAAAACAACTCCTCTACACTCTATGGATATGTGTAAAGCATGGATGTGGTTTCTTTGAGCAGGAGTTAGATCCAAATTAGTAAAACCCAATCCATTACCAGCATTGACGTGAGCCACTACTCCTTCCAGTTGATTAACATAAATATCTTGTGGTACATAAGCCATATTTAGGATTCTCAATAGAGCATTTCTATGTGCTTCAGAGCATAACAACAATGATAGGATTGAGATTTTAGAAGGTGTCTGATGCAAGTGATCTACAATTTTGTAATCACTTTTACGAATGAGTCTCATGAATTCTTCACCATCTTTAGTCAAGGAATCTTTCTCCCCCTGTTGTTGACCCTCTTCTTCTATTGCAGCTTTACCTTTACCTTTTTCATTCTTTCCAGCATTAGTCTCAGGTGGAGAGAACACTCTACCACTCCTAGTTATGCCTCCTGATCTGACAATATTGTCAACAGACGTCCCTCCAAATGATGTCTCCACCAGCTCTTGTTTGTGCCCATTGCAGAACACCTCTGCCCCAAAGTTCCAAGGAATGGCCTTGGTGCTCTCATAGGGTACCGGTCCTGGCATAGTAATGATAACGGGAGCTGGCCTCAGCGCCGCTGAAATGTTGATTGTCCGGTATGGGATCGAAATCATTGCAATTTCATCCCGCTCATTATCGACTTCCTTCACGTCTTTGTCCCCTACTATTCGGTTAAATTGTAAATTGCCTTCATCGATTAAACTTTGAATATGATTTATCAACTTAACACATCCCTCTGGATGCACACCTCATTCCCCACAGACTTTTAAACAACCAAGATAAACACCACCCTTCAACAATCTGTCTTTCACATAGCTCAACGGTGTCTTCAATTCTGCAACATTAGTGTTGCACCCCAAATTTTGACCCCTTAGATCCTCATCTTCATTGTAGGATCATATTCATTTGATTAACTAACCTTAATCCAGTTCAAGTTTATCTTTGTCAAGATACAAATGAATTAGGGTTCCGTACCATCAAAATCGAGACTTCAGTGGTCCGATCAATCAATGTTTTGGATTGATTCAACTTCGAACAAGATCAAGAATACAACATTAGGTCAAGTATGAATCCAATTTGAGGTGGTCACCCGGGGTTCGAGAACAGTGCAATTTGAGACACCCGATTAGGGTTTTTGACTGGAAAAAGTCAACTGTAGTTTGACTTTTGATTCAAAGAGTATTTCAATGATGGGATCAAGGTCCATTAAGCTCATATCGCTTAGTAAAGTCCATCCAAATAGTTTCAAGTCCTCAGGACGTCCGGATCACCGACGGGCGACTCAGTAGACACCGATCGATCGAAAAGTTGACCAAAAAGTCAACTCTCCAACAATAAGGAATTTGACTTCAAGGTGTGAATGAAAAATGTTCCTTATATCATATTACACCTCCCCATAAAATTTCATGACCATTGGATCAAGGGTTAGGAAGTAATTGCAAAAATCGGGAATTAGGGTTTCGAAAGGGGCAAAACCAATACTCCTCAACCACACATCTAATTGAGGTGCTTCTAAGCTTGTTTGAAAGGTCTTGACAAACCCTACAAAAGTCCTACAGTGGTCCATATTCAAAAAATGCATGGAATTGGAGTTATAGCAAAAATCATTTTTCAAGGGTAAAGGACTTAGTGGAATTTCCCAAATTCTGGCCATACAAACCACTTTTTTCAGAACTTTGAAAGGTTTTTCAACCTAGTTCCATCAAGAATTTGGAAATTCCCAAAACATGAAAGTTGTAGAGCTACACAAGGGCATTCTAAAAAGTACAAGAACTCCCCAAGGAGATTTATGAGCTAGGAGTTATGGTGCCTTGAAGTTGGGTCTGTCACACCTAAAAATCCACTTGAACCAATTTCTCAAAATCAGAATTTTTCATCTCTAACCACTATCCACCCTTGGATCATGATGCATTATGACATTTAGATGTGTAGAGAAAGAGAATGACAGAAAAAGAGAGATTAAGGAGAGAGAGATGCAAGTTGCAACTTGTATGATTATAATATTCAAATGTGTAAGAAGGAGAGAGAAACTTTTCATCTCCAACTACTGCAGCTGTGCCATCCTACCCTCTAAGCTCACCTCAGTCATTTCATGGACATCTCCACTTGATATTTCTGATCTTTCTTGAGCCATGGAGCTGATGGAAGAAGATCTTGGCAAGATTTTGTAAAAAACTTCATGAATCTCCCTCCAAAAGTGGCAAGTTACCAAGCTGCCCTCACCCTCATCTCTACTATAAATAGAGGCCTCACCCTCACTTCTTTTTCACACCAGAGCTATTCACAAGATCAAAGTATCATAGCTCTCCTTCTCACTCTCTCTTTGCTTGTAAGTGAAGAAGAGTTCAAAAACACAAAAATTGGTCACTTTGCACTTTTCACACCATTTTCATTTCTAACCTTTCCAACACTCCCACAACCATCCATGCACTTTCTAAATAACATATAGAAGGTGTGTAATCCATCAAACCATCAAAAACCTCAAAAAATCAAAAAGTCAACCTTTTCTCCACCATACTTTGACCAAAATCACTAAAATGACCAAAACTCATTCCATATAGATTCTTGCCATTCTAATCCCTCTAACACCTCACCAACAACATTCCTCAACTGTCAAAACCACTAGCAACCCTTGGACACTCTTATTTTGACATTTAGCATCATAAGTGGATTGTTACTTAAAGGTGAAGTAAAGTCTCAAGGCCAAGAAGTGAAGTATAAATCTCTGGGTTTCTAGGAGTATTTTCTGCTTGCTCAAGTTTATTACCACAGGTATGTGGTGTCTAAACTCATCCCATCCATTATCATGACATAAAACTCATTCTAGCTCTTTGTTACTTATTATGTGCACACATACTGTCATGAGTTTTGCAAGTATACCTTTGAGAATGAACTTGTGATTTGGTTTTCCTTTGATTTAAATGTTGTTATATATGATTCACCTTTCTGTTACCAATGCTGTTTTTTTTTATTTCTGTTAAACAAATCTAGTATGATGGCTCATTTTGAGGTGTTTCCAAAAGTACAACATGTAATTTGTTTCTGTTTTGGGGCAGGGAATTGTGTTGGCTTATAGCAGTTTTGGTTTGTTGATTGTCTTGATGTTACTCATAACTGGTGCTCTTTGACTATATGTTTGTTTTGCCAAACATGATTTGGTCATTTTCTATAAAAAAATGTATGGCTTGCATAGTAAGCCTCATCTGTTTTGTGGTGTTAACAACATCATTATGCTGCAAGTAGAGTAGAGGTTGCTACTAATGCATTATTCTCATTAGCTAGGCTTGCTCTTAATAACCTGTTGTTTGAGTTTAATTGTTGTTTTACTTTTGTCATTACTGTGGGGTTCGTGCTGAGATGTTGTTGTCAATGTCTGTGCATAAAAACTGAGTTTGTTAACTCAAGTGTAAGTTTTGCCAGGTTTTTATATGCTTAGGCCTGCTGTTGGAGTTTTGTTCAATTATGTCAAGCATGTTGATGCTTAGGTGGTTGACTCTTCTTGTTAGTCTGCATTCCTTATTAGACTTGACATTGTAATGTCAATTTCATATTCCTGTCCAGCTGTCTTTTGAGCCAGGTTTTTGCTGTTGTTTCTTTTTTAAAGACAAGAGAGCTGTTAGATATAACTTAGAGCATTGTTGATTGGCTGTCACTGATTGTTACAATATGTTTTCGTTGTGACCTATGTTGAAATGACTCACTTGGATGATGTGAGGATCAACATTTTCTCTTTCTTCATAGTTTTTGTCTGTGTAAATTAAGAACTGTCTCGAGGTTGATTTGAACCTTGTCATGTTTTTGGATTCACAATTATGTTGGTAGGCTTATTCTGAGTCAAGCTTGCTCAATCTATGCCATTTATACTGCTGCGAATGGATGTTGCTTTGTATTTAAATTTGTGTTTACTTTTGAGAAATATTGGTTGCCATTTCAATGAATAATGCTTGCTTTGTTTTTGAGACCTGCTGTTGCCACTGTTATCCTTCTAGAACTGCTTTAATTTGCTTGGCAGCATTGGTGGTCCTAAATTTCAGTGTTGGTGCCTGCTAAGGAGCCAACTGTCATGGTTTGGCACTTCAACTTGTAAGTTGAAATCTCAATTAAAATGAGAGTTTTGCAAATCAATTAACTGGAACTTTGGAGTTATAGTCAGTATTTTAGTGTAAGATCATTTATGAGTATCTTGAATTCATGACTTGTTGCATGTTATTGTAGGAACAATCTTGTTGTTTTCCATTATATTTTATCACCTGGTATCTCTACTGTCCAGCCCTCACAAAGTGGCTTGCACTATGATTTATGTTCATGACTAGTTGCCAAGTATGCTTTGAACCAGTTTCATTTGTGGCTTGGCTGAACCTCGCTAGGCCTTTGAGTGGTCTGTTTTTGGTTTAAAGGAAAAACTGTTAGAAAGGATAAAACCATTACAATTCATATACTTTGTTTATCATTGGGAACTAAGACAATACCAAGAACCCTTTTGCTGTCAGGATACCATGTTTTGTGTGTGCTGTTGCTATGTTGAGGTTAGGCTGTTGAGGCTCTTAGTGTTTGGTTTGTGGCCTCATCATGCTGCCAGTTCAGTGAACAGGTGCATGAGGGGTTTTCTTTGGGTGAGACATCAATGCAAGGCTGTTATTTGGTTGGACCATCACACTGTGGTGATTGATCATGCTGCTACCAATTTGAGCATCTTGTTGTAGCAACTTGTACAATAATTACAGTTCATGTGTTATATCCTGATTAGACTTGGTTTTGGAGTCCTCATTAAGTTTGTATTTCATGAACCATGCATTTGAAGTATGTACCAGCTTCTGTTTAGCCTGAGCATGGATTGATTGGAATTTCAACTTTGAAAATGCATCACATAACACTAATACACACCAGCAACCGAATTTTCTTGCACAGTGAGAATTTTAGAAAACTGAGATTACCATCTTCTTCCTTATTCAATTCTACCCAATTTCCATATAAATTTTGTGCCGATCCGATTAACGGTTAGGAAGTTACGATACAAAACGTAAATCCATTTGTTGTGTATTTTTGCCCAGCCAGAAAATTGTCACTTTTTACACTAAACTTCCACCAGTGGAAGTTACTTGTAAAATTTCATGAAAAGAAATTTGACACTTTTTACACTAAACTTCCACCAGTGGAAGTTACTTGTAAAACTGCCCAGAAAGAAATTTGACACTTTTTACACTAAACTTCCACCAGTGGAAGTTCCTTGTAAAACTGCCCAGAAAGAAAATTGTCACTTTTTATACTAAACTTTCACCAGTAGAAGTTACTTGTAAAACTTGCCATTTTTCACTCCAACTTCAAAAATTCATATCTCACTCGTTTTTCATCATTTTTCGCCCGTTCTTTTTTTATTGCGTTCGTATTAATGTCTACTTTCATGCTGTATTTTTACTTTTTATGTTTGCTCATTTTATCACTTAGGTTGTCTATGTGCAAATGTACGCGTTTCACGACCGTTTATGTGATTGCGGATAAATGTTCATGTGATTCCACTCAACATTTTCCTTGAAACTTATTTGAATCCATGCCCATACATGTTAATTAACATTCTAGGACCCTAATCTTTGGTAGTTACCATAAAGATCTCATGTTATCATTGTTATCTTAGTGTGCGATTCATCGTTATGATTCTTGTTTTGCTATCTTCATTGTTATCCATACTTCTCCCATCTTTCAAGTTGTTTCCATCTTGATTGTTACCATGTGTTCTTCTCTATATTTACTTTGTTAAGTAGATTGTCCTCCTAAATTATGAGGTTAAACTGATTTATTTATGTGTGATTGTCATCTATACACTTTGTTGTCGCTTTTGTTTCACTTTAAGTTTATAATATGATTGTTTTCAAATTGTTATTTGTTTACGTGGTTGTCACCTTTATCATGTCCCCAATCCTTGTCAAGATTATGCTTTCCATTTTTTTAAGACATGCCTTCATCTTCGTCAAGATATGCTTGTTGTAACATGCTTATATACCATGGTAGTTACCATCAATCTCACTTGAAATACTTGCTCATAGTAATATGCTTGCTCATCTTTGATTGAAATCATATCTCTTATATTCATCATGATTGAATGATTATTGCTTTGTTAAGTTTATTTCCCCAAGTGATGGAATTCTTTAGTTCTCATCCATGCTGCCTCATATTTCACCTTCCAAAGAAAAGTCTCTCTATTGACCCTTGGGTCATAGATATCTCATTACTCTTTTGGTCTGGATAGAACCAATAGGATAACTCATAGGTATGGATAGAAATAATAGGATAACTCATAGGTTTGGATAGAACCAATAGGATTTAACTCATTAGGCCTGGATAGAGCCTTCTCCCTCTTTTTGGTCTGGAAAGAACCAATTGACCCTTATTTTGTAGTTCGTGCCCGAACTACGACCGCTCTGATTTCTCATTGGACAATGAGAATACGTAGGCACAAGATGCGATATCTTGACGAGCAACCTTCCCCCTTTCTCCCACCTTTTGGTATGGATAGAACCATTTGGTCTTACAACGTAGAGCTTTAGGATAGAGTTTGGTTAACTCTATGTAAGAATCATGGATATGATTACTTACTTCCCTTTCTTGAGAGTTCAACATAGATTTAGAGAGTTGTCTTAAACTCTATACAAACATTGTTATGTTTGTTCCCCTTTGAACCTTGATCATAATCAAGTGTTCTTCAACCCTAGTGAGGTGAACTACGATTGCTCTGATTCTATCATATTTAGGATACGTAGGCAGAGGACGCGATGTCTTTGCGAGCAAACTTAGAAACAAGTCATTAGGTCTTTACCCATCAATCTACACCCTTTACCCAATCCCAAACCTTAGCAAACATTTAACAAACTTAGCATGCAAACAAACAAAAGGTTCCTGTAGAGTACTACAGATGTTTAGGATGTGAAATACCTACCCTATGCATAACCAACCCCCGTTCCCCGAATCTCTTAGCGTTGTTGTTACATCGCGAAAAGGGTTTTTCTTTCTTTAGACCTTTCCTTTGGATAAATTAAAGACCGGTTGTGATTTAAGAGTTAAGATTCAAGTTAATCAATAGCTTGGTATCACGATTCTCACTGCAACAATTAGTTATCAGGTTTAACCTTTCTCCCTCGATAACAACATTAGTTTTGGCCACCCCATGATTCGGTATAGGATTTTGATTCACATTCGGGGTCTCATTCATGAAATTGATTGCTTTGGGGTCAAGCAAATCCTGCACTTTATGCTTAAAAGCTTTACAATTATCACTGTTATGACCCGGAGCACTGGAATGGAAATCACACCTAGTATTTGCGTCATAGCCTGGTGGAGGCGTGCCAGTAAGCGGCGCCAAAGTCCTCTTCTGAATAAGTTGCAATTGTAGCAGATGTTACAATAACTAAGAGTAAGGCATGAGAGGCGTGTTGAATTTCCTGTTGGCCATCCTTCCTCTGTCTTGATAACGGCGAGGCGCAATAGTTGGTTGCTGAGGTACAGCCGAAATAGCTATACTAGCAATTTGTTGTTGATGTTGGTGATGAGGTTGGTACTGACATTCATGTTGCACTCGGTCTTTGTTTCTGTAGGTGTCGCGGTGAAATTTGGATACCAAACTATTGATTAGTTTGAATCTTTAATTCATTTTGCAACCAAACTTTGATTTGTCCAAAGGAAGGGATAAAGATAGAAATTCCCACAATGCAATGCAAATGCAAGGTTTAGAGAGTTTTAGGTTCGGGGGTTGGTTAAAATTAGGGAAGGTACTAGCATCCTAAGTTTCTGTGGTACTCTACAGGAACCTCTTGTCTTATGTTTGTTTTATTGCTAAGTGTTTATCTGCTTAATGGTTGAAAGACCTAGGGGTTTATTTTTAAGTATACTCGATAAGATGTCGCATCTTATGCCTACATATCCTTACGGGAGTGGAATTAGAGTATTTGTAGTTCCCCTAAAGGGTATGAGGAGTTCTTTGACTGTGGTCAAAGTTCCTACTGGTTTAGGGTAGTTGATTGATTGGTTTTAGGAGAAGAGATGAGTTGTCATTTTAAGGGAGATTTAACTGCCACAAGTTGTAGGAAAATAGTCTTTGCATCCTCTTAAGAGAAGGGCTCAAGTACTCGGATAGGAATCGACGAGGTACGCCTCTATCTCTCTTAAGGCAAAGTCCCTACAGTATTGATTGTATTGATGTGGGGTGGAGATTCTATCTCGCTTAAGATGATTTGGCATCTTTCTCTAATGTGTTTGAATATTGTGTTGAGTTGATTGTTTTCCTATGTTGTAAAAGATAACGGTCCTTCCTATGGGGTGGGATCTATCTTAAAGATCGACTTGAATGGGATCAAGGATCAAAGGGAATATGATGCAAATGAGATGCATACGCACGATTGTTTAGGTCATGCGCTTATTCTTCCTTTGGACGGAATGCGAGGCAGGATTATAAATGCGGTAATATTAAATTGCGGAAGATAAATTACGGAAAGTAAAGCCATACACATACGCATGAAAGCGCTGAAGTGTGTGAGAGTGAATGTGTTGCACCCCAAAATTTGACCAACATTTATTTACCCATCAAGTGTTTGAAAGTTGATACCTTCATCAGAAAGTTCAAAAGATCTTCAGAGGAATTGGTTGGAACCAGGGTTGTGTGCTTCATAGCTTGAGAGTTGTGGGTGCTCCTCAAATGATTCTGAGACTTTGAGAATGAACTTGATGTTTTGAGAAAGCCTATGAGATGTCTTGATAGCCATCATGAAGCCCAGAGAAGTCATTATGCAAGAGTTCAGAGGATTCAACCATGAATGGTAGAATTAGGGTTTTGACTGGGTCAACCCTAGGATAACTGAAAATTTGGAGAAGGTTGAGACCTAATCCAAGGGCCATGAGATCATGGAATGATGCCTAGAGATGTTATAAAGATGATTACTAGACCAACTCATCATGATTGAGGAGTTTGAGAAGTTTCAAGTCAGGATTGCCAGTGAGAAAACCCTAATTTGATCCCTATCTCCCAGGCAGTTTTAGCTCTAGATGTGTTTGATATCTCATCTTCCCCACAACATGAATGTTGTAGAGCTTGTTCTTAGATTTAATTTGAGTGGTGGAAGTCCTTGATAGGAGTTACAGAGCTCAAGTTATGGTCTTGACAAATTACAGGTCAGCAGAGGTGTGTGAATCTGGGTCCTTGAAAGTCACCCAACTTGCAGACAACTTTTGCCCTAGTAGGATGATTCCTATGATTTCTTGGTCAACATGAATGTTGGAGAGGATCTTCTTAGCTTTAATTTGAGTGGTAGAAGTCCTTGATTGGATTTGTGGAACTCAACTTATGGTTTGAACAAGGCAGGGGTATTTTGGTCATTTGTCAGTTATAGGTCATTTTAGCCAATGCCTAAAACTCCTATTTCCAAGCCTCAAATGGAAAAACTCAAAACATGAAAGTTGCTCAAAATGTGATTTTAAGTCTAGAAAGAAGGTCACAAATTGTTGAAAAAGCTCATAGCACAAGATTCCATGATTGGTCAAAAATGAACTAAAAAAGGCTTATAAACTTGAAAAGTTGAAATTGAAAAGTGATTTGGGAGATCCACAAATCCAAAATAGGTCATCCAATATATCATTTTGATTGGAAAAAACATTTTAAGAACTTTGGTTTAAATAGATTTTTCATTTGAGGCTTAAAAAATGAGGTTCCTTTGGAAATTTGTTGCTTGCATAAGAGGGCAACTTTGCAAAACCCTACACAAGCCAAAGATGCACTTGTTTTTCACTCATCCTCATTCAATAACTCACATAAGGACATTTTGAGGCCAAATTACAAGGCATGAAGCAAGGGATATGAGACTTTCAACTTCTCATTCAAGGAGAAATTCATGAACTTTCCACACCATTCTAGATGATTCTAGAAGCATCCAATGATTGTTATATAAAGAATGCATCAGAGAGTGATGAGAGGTTGGTGAAACTTGAGCCAAGTCAGAGGAGAGAGAGAGATACATAGCCATTGGAGGAGTTTCTTCAAGTTGAAGTAATCCAAGATATCTTCCACTACCAGCCATATTCTTCAAGATCCTTGCAAACAGAAGGCATATCTCCATTGAAGGATCATTGTGAGTGAATTTCAAGCTTGGAATCGTGCCCTAGCATCACATACCATCATCACTTAGCAGGTTTCTTCTTCACTCTCTATCTCTTAAATTATGCTGTTTTAGTTCATTCTTTAGGTGTAAAAATGATTCACTAGGGTAGAGGTTTCTTTCCCTTGAATTAGAGCAAGATTGGTGAGGTTTCACACCAGAGCCATGATTCTTGAATCTTCAAGAATTAGTTGTTTAATGAGTTTTAATCAGCATGAATTGGTTTAGAATAGCAAGGATAACATGTAGAACATCTATAAACCATTATATTGAAGTTTGGTGAAGATAAATATCAGGTTAGCATGGTGGTACCAATATGTTAAAGCATTCTGTTGGAACTATTGAGAGCGAATTAGGAAAATCTACTCGTACCATTGTATTCTAGGCATTTAGTAGGTCATTTCTTGTTTTGGAATCATGGCAAGCCGTGGCGTGTAGAGAGAGATAGAGGGGCTCGAAGGTGTGAGTGCATGAGGGAGGGTTCTGCAAACCCTAATTCGAATTGGGGACGATGAAGGAGCGCCCTAGGATCAGTCCCAATATTTGACTAATTCGTCCAATCCAACGGCTGTGAATTAAGCTGAGAAAGAGAGGGAAGATTTGAATTCATCCAAACGCGGCGTTTCATTAAACCGCGCCTGGGCCTAGCTCGCTATTCCCACCCCCCTTCTTTGTTGGCCCAGTTATTTTTAACTAGCGTATTGTGCTATTCTGACCCCCCCTCCCTTTTATTTCTTTTAATTGTTTTAATTTTCTTTAAAAAGTTTTCTGTTTTGTTTAATGCATTAAAAAATGGTAAAAAATGATTTTTAACTTCTTCTTTTTTCTATGAGTAGATTAAAATGAGTAGAAAATTATAAAAATAAAAATGAGATTTTATTTTTAGGTTTAATATTTTTAATAGATTTTCCAATTAAATAGCTTTTTAATTGTTTAATCTTGTGTCATGATTTTGTAGGAATTATTTTAGGACATTCCCTTAGGGTTTTTTACCCATTCTTTTTTGTGCAATTAGATGATGAGTCATAGTTCCCCATAGGATTTTTTCTAGATTTTTTAGAATTAATTTTGATTAGTTTAATTAGGGTTGATTTAGGGTATCCTGATTAGGGTTTAAATTGTGCTTAGGTGATGAATCACTTTCTTTGATTGAGTTTTATCTTGATTTTTAGGTAGAGACCTATGTAGATGTTATGAGTAGGTGTTGAGGACCCTTATGAATATTTGTTAGATTTTTCCCCATTAGTCTAGTATTTTTAGGTATTTTCTGAAGTTGCCTGATGATTTGGTTTGTTCAGTGGGTTATCTGTTCATCTTTGTGGTTCATTCTGAGGAATTTGTTGAGGGGCTTGTGTTGCCTTGAAGACTTTGATGGAGAGCATCATGGAGAGAAGATTGTAGATCAAGATTCAGAGACCCAGAGCTTGTCTTGTCCCCTGTTTGTGGGGTTTGAGATCCTGAAGTTGGAAGGAAGTTCATGGTACTTTCCTGAGGAAGGCACTATGAATGACTTTCATTCTTTCTTCTCACCTCTTTCTCAAGTATCCAATGATGTTGGAGCCAACTTGTGAGTTTAATTTCTCCCGAGGAGGAATGTAAACTGATCACATGTTGTTGAGCCACATGGGATACAACTCCTAAGTGGAAGCCTCCTAGTACTTTCCTGAGGAAGGTCCTATGGGTCTATTCACTTAGTTCCCTTAGTTTGTCTAGGATTTCTCAAGTATCCAATGATGTTGGAGCCAACTTGTGAGTTTAATTTCTCCTGAGGAGGAATGTAAACTGATCACATGTTGTTGAGCCACATGGGATACAACTCCTAAGTGGAAGCCTCCTAGTACTTTCCTGAGGAAGGTCCTATGAGTCTGTTCATTTAGTTCCACTAGTTCAGATAGGATTTCCTAAGTATCCAGTGATGTTGGAGCCTGCTTGTGAGTTTAGTTTCTCCTGAGGAGGAATGTAAACTGATCACAGTGGTTGAGCCACATAGGGTATGACTCCTGAGTATCCACCTCCTAGTGTTCTCCTGAGGAAGACACTATGAGTCTGCTTGCTTAGCTCCCTTTCTTTGGTAAGCTTGTTCTGAAGCTTGAAGACTGGGAATGATTTCTTTTGGTTAGGTTTTGCTTGAGAGCTTTGCTTAGATTTGTTTAGATCCTGTGGTTAGGGTTAGGATTAGAGAGTAGATGATTCTTTCTCATGTGTGTTGTTTGCCTGATGGCACTTCATTTCCCTTATCTGTATATTGCTTGATAGCATGTTGTTTATCTTCAGTATGATTACTGTTATTTCATGACTGGCTTGAGGTCGAGATGAGCTTGTGGAGGTTGAAGCCCCACACACATTTCCTCCCTCACTTGCATTGCATGCATTTTACTGTTAAAGCTGATGTTTTTGTCTGTTTCTGAGTATCATTGACATGATCCCTTAGGACTCTCATTTCTTCTGACGAGGATTTGATGATAGACTTTTAGGTTGAAACCTATGCATGACAACATCTAGGAGTTCCCTGTTCAAACCTCAACCATAGGATGAATCCATGGCATGATAACAGTAGGACTTGATAGTCTCCCTCCTAGTTGAGCCATTTATCCCGTAGTTTGCCGAACTACGTTTGCTCTGATCTTTCATACCAGATGAAAGTACGTAGGCATAGGATGCGACATCCTAGCGAGCAACCTTCCCAATCTTCCCCCGTAGTTAGCCGAACTACGTTGACTCTGATTTCTCATTCTCTGATGAGGATACGTAGGCATAAAGCGCGATGCTTTGCCGAGTCACTTTTCTTTTCTTTTTCAGCCAGCCTTGATAGGTAGATAGATTATAACCAACCCGTCCAAGTAAGCAAACAAGCGAGGATCCCGTCGAGTACGACGGACGTGAGGGGTGCTAATACCTTCCCCTTGCGTAACCGACTCCCGAACCCAGACAATGGTTGCGATGACCTTGTCTTACCCTTTTTCGTCAGGTTTTTTCCGATCGTTTCCTTTCCCGCTCTGAGGGATAAATAACGAAAGGTGGCGACTCTTCTGTCATGCCGGCACCTTATTTTCGCGCAAGCGACAGCTGGCGACTCTGCTGGGGACTATAGCATCTAGGGACTTTTCCCATCCCTTATGCTGGGATCGTTTCCCATCCCCTACGCGAGTCAATCCTATCGTTTGTGTGTTTGCTTGTTGGGTTGCGTTTATTTATCGCATTTTTACTTCCCGCATTTTATTTCCCGCATTTTATTTCCAGTTTGATATGATTATCTGTGCTGCTGTGGGGGAGGGATGTTACTGTGAGTGAAAAGCCGGACCTGGGCTTAAGTACACACCTAGATATAGTTGCGGAGAAGTAGTAGACGAACCTGTCTGCTGAGCAGGCACAGTTCCCTACGAAAATCTGCGCTCAGACGAGATTCTTGCAGAGGTGCTCCTTTCCGGTCCTGAGGATCTGAGGGGAGTCCAGACGTGAGGATTGTCGACTCTGGGGACCGATCATTTGGAAATCAGCTAAGTGAGGCCTCTTCATGACTTGATGATGCCACTCCTTCTGGGAATCGTATCGTCACTCATGAAAGTCTGTGACGCTGATGACCGCATAGGATGCCGTACCTTTGTCCGTGGATTAGGTCCATACCTGTGAGTGGGGTTGGGATATTGCAGGAAACTTTGACCTCCAGACTACCTGGTTTTCTTGACAGTGAATCAGTTATGTTGGGTTCTCAGTTGCAGATATGTTCTTGATAGAGCAAGGGTTTGATCAGAGGATCTTATCATCGGATGTTTGTCTGTTCTTGAGAGAGCAGGCTTTGATCAGTGTATTGTTATCAGAGGTTTGTTCTTGATAGAGCAGATTTTTGAGTAGGGTCTGAGGATCTCGCCAGCAGTTGTTATTTTGTTCTTGATAGGGCAGATTTTGATTGGGGTTTGAAGATCTCATCAGCAGCTGTGTATTTGTTCTTGAGAGGGCAGATTTGTGATTTGGGGTCTGAAGACTTCATCAACCGATATTCCTTGATCTTGCATCCGGGGTCTTTATTATCAGGCCTTCATTCTTGTCAGGGGAGAACTTTGATCTTGATCCTATCAGATGGTTATTCTCAACCGATCAGATTAGTGGGATTACACCGGGGTTCCCTTCTCATCAGCGACTGTTGACATCGAATCTCCACAGCAGCCACCTGGATATATTGTTGCATGCCTGCATTTTGCATTAGCTTGCATAATCATTCCATTAGCGTGTGTCTGTGGCAGGTTACTGTTTCCATGATTGGGCCCAGATTCCTCTCCTTATTATTGTCAGCAGGTGCCAGGATCGGGGGAAATCTCTCAAGCACACAGACACACGCATGCATTTGCATGAAGCATTTTTGCATGACATACATTCTGTTGCTTTTCCTAACCTTTGATCTTAGCAGGTTTTTCAGGTACTCAGGTTCCGAGCTGCTTTCAATCTCCAGGATTGATCAAAGATTCATCCACCGTTACTCAACTCGCGCCAATCAAACGAGAATCATGGACCAGGTACAATCAGATGTTCAGGAGCTTCGTGAAAGGATGGATCGTTTTATGGAGCTGATGCAAGTAGTTGCGAACGGGCAAGATCAGCTTCGCACTTTGGTTCAACCTCTCATCTCCAGGGTTGATAGCAATGGAATACTTCATGGCGGGGCCGTACCCACTCCTCCTCAAGTGGATACTCCTCAGAACGTTGTTCCTACTGCCGGGGGCAACGGTAGTGCCAACGACAATCTTATGACTAATCTCGGACTTAATGCGGCGGGCGCCGTCAATGGTGGTTTGGGAGCCAATGTTACCGTGGGGCCGGTCAACGGCAATGTTGGTGCAGGAAATATGGTGGTGCCTCAACCGTGGCTGGAGGACCATCAGGACGACATTTTCTCTCAGAGAGGTGTAGAGGCTGAGTTGACTGCTGAAGCTAGACTCAGGTTCAAGGCACTGGAAGATAAAATGAGAGATATAGAAAATCAGAACACATTGGGCGTTGACATGTCCAAACTTGGGTTGATTGCTGACTTTAAAGTACCTCACAAGTTCAAGGTGCCTATCTTTGAGAAGTATAGAAGCACTACTTGTCCCCGTGTTCACCTCCGATCTTATTACAGAAAGATGTCCGCTTACTCTGATGATGAGAAGTTGCTGATGCACTTCTTTCAAGATAGTCTTTCTGGCCCATCGCTTGAATGGTATATGGGTTTGGAACCCGCTGCTGTGCGAACGTGGAAAGATCTCGCTGAAGCGTTTGTTCTCCACTATCAGTATAATAGCGACTTGGCTCCCAACCGAGTTCAGCTTCAGAATCTCTCGCAGCGTAGCAATGAAAGCTTCAAAGAGTACGCCCAGCGGTGGCGTGAATTGGCTGCTCGGGTTCAACCGCCGATGGTTGAGCGTGAGTTGGTACAGATGTTCGTGGCTACTCTTCCCGGAGTCTATTATGAGAAGCTGATTAGTGGCATGTCCGGGACATTCTCGGCCCTCATCACTTTGGGCGAGCATGTTGAAAATGGTATAAAGATCGGAAAGATTCAAGGCGAATCATCCTCATCTGGAGGAGCTAGCAAGAAACCTTATACTGGCAAGCGTCGAGAGGGCGATGCCAGCGCTGTCACTAACGCTAGGAGAAAGGGCAAGGGCCCTCAGTCTCAGATCGCTAGCATAAACATCCCAGCTGCTCCCCCACAGCCGCAGCAGCAGCCTCAGCAACAGAATAACCCGGGATATAAGAGATATCAGAATCGGGGTCCCCTGGCAAACCGTCATTTGGAAACTCCTCCTATGTCGTATGCCCAGCTTCTGCAGACGCTGCTTCAGCTCCAACTAGTTCAGAAGAGGACGCTGGCTCCCTTGACAGGGGCACCACCACCCGGGTATGATGCTAATGCTACTTGTGAATTTCATTCTGGGGCACCTGGCCATACAGTTGAGAATTGCAAAGCTTTTAAGCATAAAGTCCAGGACATGATTGACGCCAAAGTGATAAACTTTTCTGACAGCGGGCCCAACGTCACCAAGAATCCAATGCCTCATCACAGGGGAGGCGGAGTAAATGCTGTTATCACTGAAGAGAGTTCAGACCTGCTGACTGATGTCAGAGATTTGAAGACGCCATTGAGTTTTGTTAAAGCCAAGCTGCTGAAGAAAGGCTTCTTTCCCGGATGTGGGGAGTTTTGCATGGATTGTGCCACACTTCCTGATGGGTGTGAGCAGTTGAGTGAAGGTATCCAAAGTCTGATGACCGAGGGTATTTTGCAGTTCAGTAGGAGCATTGAGAATGCGTCAGGGGAAGTCGTGCTGAAGCAGGCGGACGAAGTTGCTACTATTACCATTCCTCGCCACCCTATCACTATTTCTGCACCTCGTCCACCTACTATCACCATCACCAGGGCCGGACCAATCCCGTTCGAGAGTACCAATGCCGTGCCATGGCATTATGGCGCTGAAGTGTATTGTAATGGCCAGAAGGTAGAGATTGAGCCGTCCAGATCGACTGCGCAGAATCTTGCTGAGGCCAGTGGTATCACCAGGAGTGGCAGAGTGTTCGCGCCGGCAGAGGTCGCAGCAGAGAAGGTAGTCCGAGCTGACGCTGTGGACAAAGGCAAAGGTAAAGCTGTTGAGGAGGTTCCTGCAGGGGCAGAAAAAGACTTGTTGGTTAAAGATGCAGAAGAGTTCATGCGGCTGATCAGGAAAAGTGACTACAAGATTGTAGATCATCTTCACCAGACTCCGTCAAAGATCTCGATTCTTAACCTGTTGCTGTGTTCTGAAGCGCACCGCAACGCGTTGCTGAAAGTATTGAATGCTGCATACGTGCCGCAGGAGATATCAGTTAATCAACTCGAGGAAGTAGTAGCCCATGTCAACGCTGGTAATGGGCTGGGATTTACGGATCTGGAGCTGACTCCCAAGGGAAGAGATCACAACAGCGCCTTGCACGTCTCGATAGAGTGCAGAGGCACGATTATGTCACATGTCCTAGTAGATACGGGTTCCTCGCTTAACGTGCTTCCGAAGAAGGCACTGATGAAGTTGGATACCCGTGGACTGCTGTGCACGCCCAGTGATCTGGTCGTGAAGGCCTTTGACGGAACCAAGCGCCACGTCTTCGGAGAATTGACCCTGCCAATTCAAGTTGGTCCAGAGACGTTTAATGCAGTGTTCTATATCATGGATATCATGCCCGCCTATAGTTGCCTCTTAGGTCGGCCGTGGATTCACTCTGCTGGTGCCGTGACGTCCACGCTGCATCAGAAGCTTAAATATGCTGTTGGGGGCAGCATAGTGACAGTCTGTGGAGAGGAGGACATCATGGTAAGCCACCTGTCGTCCTTTAAGTATGTCGAAATGGATGGCGAGATCCATGAGACTCTTTGCCAGGCGTTTGAAACCGTCAGGGTGAAGGAGGTAGCTCCCGTTGTTGCAGAGAAGCAAGAGGTGAACCTCTCTTCATTTAAGGAAGCCAGGGCTGTTGTCGAAGCTGGTTCCACCCCAGGCTGGGGGCATGTCTTGGATATACCAATCAAACAGGATAAGTTTGGATTGGGATATTCTCCTGAAGCTGAAGCTTCATCTTCTTCTGGTAGCTCGTCTCGTGGGAAAGGGCCGATCCTATTCACCAAGGGAGGAGTAATCTTCGAAAGCATCAACGCTGCGTCAGAGGACAGCGGGGACAGTGATTGTGATCTTGACGCCTGGATTCAACCGAGCAAGCCAGGCGAGCGCCTCCACAATTGGACCATCAAGGAGATTATCAAGCTGACGAGTGAAGAGTAATGATTTGCTTTTTACAATCTTTGTACAACCCTATGTCCTGCCCGGGGCATAGTGGTTTTACTGTCAGGGCCTTGTTGGATTATGTGTATGCATTTTGTTAATAAATAAAAGGCGTTTTCTTCGTAATCAAATGTTGTGTTCTCTGTTATTCATGCTTTATGTTTGTTTCGAAAAACAGCAAAATGGCAACGAGGTTCGTGCTAACCTGCATATTCCTGCTTTAAACTTAACCCTTGTTATTGCAGGATCCACGTAACAGATGACATCGACTCTGGACCCTCTACGGCTCACTACGACTTTGATTGCCCGATCTATCAAGCCGAGGATGAGATTGATGAAGACGACGACCTCCCGGAAGAGTTGGCCCGCTTGTTGAGACAAGAAGAAAAGGTTATTCTGCCTCATGAGGAGGATATTGAGATCGTAAATCTGGGTTCTGAGGAGCTTATCAGGAATGTCAGAGTTGGGGCTGCGCTGCAGAATGATGTCAAGCATAGACTGGTCGAGATGCTTCGAGAGTATAGTGACGTCTTTGCTTGGTCATATGAGGATATGCCCGGACTTGACACTAATATCGTGGTTCACCGCTTGCCGTTGCGAGAAGATTGCCCTCCAGTCAAGCAGAAGCTCAGGAGGACGAGACCAGACATGGCTGTAAAAATCAAAGAAGAAGTCCAGAAGCAGTTGGACGCAGGATTTCTAGCCGTTACCACCTACCCTCCGTGGGTCGCCAACATAGTGCCTGTACCGAAGAAGGACGGTAAGGTACGTATGTGCGTCGATTATCGGGATTTGAATAGGGCGAGCCCTAAGGATGATTTCCCGTTGCCTCATATCGATGTGTTGGTCGACAATACAGCCCAGTTTTCCGTGTTTTCGTTCATGGATGGCTTCTCCGGTTACAATCAGATTAAGATGGCGCCGGAGGACATGGAGAAAACGACGTTTATTACCCCCTGGGGCACGTTTTGCTACAAGGTAATGCCCTTCGGTCTGAAGAACGCAGGGGCCACTTACCAGCGAGCAATGGTAACTTTGTTTCATGATATGATTCATCATGAGATCGAGGTCTATGTTGATGACATGATTGCGAAGTCCCAAACGGAGGAGGAGCATCTGGTCAATCTATTGAAGCTATTTGAGAGGCTTAGGAAGTTCAGGCTGAGGCTGAATCCTAACAAGTGCACTTTCGGAGTGCGGTCCGGAAAGTTATTGGGGTTTATCGTTAGTGAACGAGGTATTGAAGTTGATCCTGCAAAGATAAAAGCTATCCAAGAGATGCCAGCGCCGAAAACAGAAAAAGAAGTTCGTGGTTTCTTGGGCCGAATAAACTACATTGCAAGGTTTATCTCTCAGCTCACGGCCACTTGTGAACCGATGTTCAAATTGTTAAAGAAAAACCAGGCGATTACTTGGAATGAGGATTGCCAGAAGGCATTCGATAAGATAAAGCAGTATCTTCAAGAACCTCCAATCTTGATACCCCCAGTGGCTGGACGACCATTAATCATGTACTTGACAGTTCTGGAGAATAGTATGGGGTGTGTTCTCGGTCAGCACGACGAGACGGGCAGAAAAGAGCATGCCATTTATTATTTGAGTAAAAAGTTCACTGAGTGTGAATCTCGATACTCGATGCTGGAGAAGACGTGTTGTGCATTAGCTTGGGCCGCCAAACGTCTACGACAGTATATGCTCAACCACACCACTATGCTGATTTCGAAGATGGATCCGATCAAGTACGTCTTCGAGAAGCAGGCTCTTTCGGGCAGGATTGCCAGATGGCAGATGGTGTTAACAGAATATGATATTCAGTACGTCTCTCAGAAAGCCATCAAGGGAAGCGTATTGTCTGATTACCTTGCCGAACAGCCGATCGAAGACTATCAGCCAATGAAGTTCGAGTTCCCTGACGAGGACATTATGTTTCTCAAAGCGAAGGATTGCGATGAGCCATTGCCCGATGAGGGGCCAGATAGGAAGTCTCAGTGGAAGTTGATATTCGACGGAGCAGTTAATTCCTATGGAAGTGGTATCGGGGCTATCATCACGACTCCTCACGGATCCCACATCCCGTTTACTGCAAGACTGACGTTTTCAGTTACCAACAACGAAGCCGAGTACGAAGCATGTATTATGGGTCTAGAAGAGGCAATTGATTTGAGAATCAAGAATCTAGACATATATGGTGACTCAGCGCTTGTAATCAATCAGATCAAAGGGGAGTGGGAAACTCGTCAAGCGAATCTAGTGCCGTACATGAATTACGCCAGGAGGTTGCTTCCGTTCTTTGACCGAGTAGAACTTCATCACGTGCCCCGGGCTGAAAATCAAATGGCTGATGCTTTAGCCACGTTGGCTTCAATGTATAAGGTCAATCTTTGGAATGAGGCTCCAAGCATTGTTCTTTCGCGTCTTGACAGACCAGCATATGTGTTCGCAATCGAGGATGCCACTGACGGCAAGCCATGGTTCCACGATATCCAGACCTTCCTTATGACTAAGGAGTATCATGTGGGTGCGTCAACCCAAGATAAGAAGACTCTGAGGAGGCTATCTGGAAACTTTTACCTCAACCCTGATGGAGTGCTGTATAAGAGAAACCACGATCTCGTGCTACTCAGATGTGTAGATGAGAAAGAAGCAAGTATGCTCATGGAGGAAGTCCATGAGGGCACATTTGGTACGCACGCCGGCGGGCATGCCATGACGAGAAAGATCCTGAGAGCAGGATATTACTGGTTGACTATGGAGTCGGATTGCTTCAGATTCGCGAAGAAATGTCACAAATGCCAGGTTTATGCTGATAAAGTTCATGTGCCGCCGTGCCCATTAAATGTCATGTCCTCCCCTTGGCCGTTCTCCATGTGGGGCATTGACATGATAGGCAAGATCGAGCCCACCGCATCCAATGGTCATCGTTTTATTCTGGTAGCTATCGACTACTTCACCAAGTGGGTGGAGGCAGCCTCGTACGCTAATGTGACCAAGCAGGTGGTGGCTAAATTCATAAAGAGGGACATCATCTGTCGCTATGGAGTTCCCGAGCGGATCATTACTGATAATGGTTCGAATTTGAATAACAAGATGATGAAGGAGCTGTGCCAGAGCTTCAAGATTGAACACCACAACTCATCTCCTTATCGGCCGAAGATGAATGGCGCCGTTGAAGCGGCCAACAAGAACATCAAGAAGATTGTTCAGAAGATGGTTGTGACGTATAAGGATTGGCACGAGATGCTGCCGTTTGCCTTGCACGGTTATCGTACGACGGTGCGTACATCGACCGGGGCAACTCCTTTCTCCTTGGTGTACGGTATGGAAGCTGTCCTACCGCTAGAAGTGGAGATTCCCTCTTTGCGAGTTTTGGTTGATGTGAAACTTGATGAGGCAGAATGGGTGACGAATCGCCTGAACCAGCTCAGCCTGATGGACGAGAAGAGGTTAGCATCGATTGCATTTGGTCGCCTGTACCAAAGCCGAATGAAGAAAGCTTATGATAAGAAGGTGCGTCCTCGAAGCTTTCAGACGGGTGATCTCGTCCTGAAGAAGATTCTTCCGCCACACTCCGATCACCGGGGCAAGTGGACTCCGAATTACGAAGGGCCGTATGTCGTCAGCAAGGTCTTCTCGGGAGGAGCTTTATTGTTATCCACGATGGATGGTGAAGATTTTGCATCCCCGGTGAACGCGGACGCAGTTAAAAAATACTTTGCTTGAAAGCGACCCGCTGGACAAAAAAGAAAGAGTCCAGGCAAAAAAGGGGCATCCCGGCGAACCAAAAACAGAATAAAAGGTTCGGGCAAAAATTAGGGATATATTGAAAAATGTACACCCGCGAAGTCGAAAACCTACACTGGGCGGCTTCGGCAAAAAAGGGTATCCCGGTGAACTGAAAACCCGTGAAGGGCGGTTCACGCAAAAGTTAGGGATTTGAATAAGCAAATGACTGCGTTCCGCGTGTGGACTTTCATTGTTTAGTGGTTCGGAAGACCTGAGGGCCGTTTATCTGAATCAATCTCTTCCAAAGCTGAAGCATCGGAGAAGTATCGAAGTCGAGTGGGTCTTAGAGGGATCAACTCATGGTGTTCGTCTACGCCTCGATTGCCGACATTTGTATATACTGATGTATATTTATGTTTTCTTTTTCGTGCGGCTTCCTCATTCCAGGAGCTTGCCTCTGTTGTAAAACATTTTTGCCCATTCAGGGGTTCATTATCAATAAAATGCACATTATTCAGCAATTCTACTTGTCTGTTTAGCATTTATCTGTTTTGTTTGCGAATGATAACGCCGATATGTTTTTTCGATAAAATGCGCGTACATAAACTTACGGGCCTAAGCCCATTGATTGTTGAAACAATTAACTAACTGAACACTGTCACGAGATAATAACCTGGATAGGCCCCTTTAAGGAGGGTATCTTGTCTGTTTGCTTGTGTTGTTGCAGGTGTAGCGCCTCGCCAGCAGATATGCCGTGCGTATCCCCGAAGCAGGATGAATCCTCCTTCTCCAGCAGAGTTCAATAATCTCTCCTCCGCAGAATCAGAATCAGAATAGTGAGCATTGATATGTCTCCCCCAGGTAGAGTTGATTCTCTTCCCCAAGCAGACGCACCCTGAAGGAATGCCACATCATCAGCTGAGTCAAGCACCGAAGAATGATGTCGTCTCTCCCCAGCACCGGGTCACAAGTGCAGATTTCACAGGAATGTTCGGGAGCTGAAGCTCGTGTTTTCCCCCAGTAAAGTCACTGAAGCAGGATTTCCCTAGCACCGGGTCACAAGTGCAGGATTCGCAGGAAGTTGTTCGTATACCGAAGTATGCAGTAACCGATGGTGTTAGACTGAAGTCTCCAGTGGAATTAGGTTTCCTCACCAGAGTCACGCTCTCTCCTGAAGTTGGATGACTCCCTCTTCCCCAGTAGAGTGTTGGAACAACTGATGTTGTATTCCCTTGCAGAGTTGTACTCTCCCCCGAAGTCAGATGATCCTTTCTTCCCCCGGCGGAATCGAATTCCCCATCAGAGTTGCGCTCTCCAGCGAAGTAGAATGATTTCTCTCCCCGGCTGAGTCCGCGGAAAAGCAGAATCCTCGGAAGTTGATCATATCATGATCAATTTTTCCCAGCAGAGCGTGGGGCAGCTGATGCTGCATTCCCCCTAAGTCGCACTCTCTTCAGTGAAGCAGAATGACTTCTCCTTCCCCAGCCGAGTTTGCAGATGTCCAAGAGATCCGAACCCTTGGAAGTTGATCAGATCATGATTGGTTTTTTCCAGTGGAGTGGTGAGCAGCTGAAGTTGGTTCCCCACAGAGTTATTATCCCCAGAAGAGTAGCCGAGACGGCCGCGCAATTCATTCTCGCAATTGATATCAGCAGATCCAAGTTCTCGTAGAGCTTCGTCCCCTGCAGCAGTCAGCTGAAGTTGTTCCCCTGCAGCAGTTCGCGGAAGATCAATTCCCCAAACAGAGCCTGATTGATATTGGCGTGTTCACGTTCTCCTCAGCAGGACGATTCCCCTATCTGAGCGGTTCTTTCTTCTTGACAGGAGGATTTCCCCCTTCGGCATTTATTTTGCTGACGGGATCGCATCATTATGCATGATTGCATGGCATTATGCATGACTGCATAGCATTTAAACGTTGCAATAGCATTGTGCATGATTGCATGACATTTAGCATAAATACATATCATTCCCACCGTGTGCGGCGTAGTGCAGAAGCATACGCATCATAAGCATGATCTAGGTCATTATCATCCTTGTTTTACAGGTATTCCACCAAGAGACCAGTTGCTCAGGACGATTCCTGATATCCTCCCCAGCAAGGTTGTTTTCTTAGACGATTCTTAAAGACCCCGGTGTGATCCCCGCAGTCGCTCGCTCAAGATGATTTTTGAGATCCCCAGCTAAGTCTACAGTCAGAGATGATTCTCAAATCCCTCAGCAGGGCCATTTGCTTAAGATGTTTCTTAAGACCCCAGTACAGCTTCCCGAGTTGTTCGCCAAGTATGATACTTGAGCTCCCCAATAGCGCCTCCAGCAAGAGTTGCCCAGGAGGATTCCTGGAATATCAAACCAGAATGTTTGCTCCGGAAAGGTTATTAGTTCAGGACGATTCTTGAAGATGCCCGACGGATTTGTTTGTTCAAGATGATTCTTGAAGTCCTTAGCGGCGTGATATGTCTGCTCCAACAGCGTTGTCTAATCTGAAGATGGATTTCGTAAGCGCCTGAAAGCGATACCAGAAAGTTCCTGTGAGTCCAGATTTCCGTGTTGAAGAATCAACGGGTGGATGAAGACAAGGTTCCAGGGTTGTAGATACAACAGAGTGATTCGTGTGAGTCTGAAGACCAAGTCAGTTATCCTGAAGTGATGATTGATTGCGATCAAGTGAATAGTTTTTCTTCTGACTGAAGTCGAAGATGTTTCTCCAGCTGAAGCGGAGTTTTGCCTGAAGGCAAAGTGTTTGAATCCCCGAAGAGTCATGAATGGCTCAGGATACCATTTCTCTGACTGAAGTCACAGATCTCCCAAGCTGAAGCAAAGGGGCCTAAGGGCAAGGTTATCCCCCCAAGGTCGTGATGACCTAGGATTCATTTTTCGGACTGAAGGCCGAAGTATATCCCTGACTGAAGTCACGGATACTCTATAGCAGAGGCGGAGTTGCCTGAAGGCAGTTCCACGTACCCTTGAAGGCCAAGGGCCATTTCTTCAGACTGAAGTCGAAGATACCTCCTGCAGAGTTGCCGATGGGCAAAGTTTACATCCTTAAAGGCCAAGGATGTTCTTTCTAGCTGAAGCTGGAATGGCCAGGGGCCAGGGTTTCATTCATATTCAGAGGTACTTAAAGACTTTTCTAGCTGAAGCTGGAAGTGGCCAGGGGCCAGGGTTTTAAATATCTTTAATGTTGAAGTTCTACGGCAGGCAGTGTGCAGCAGTATTCCGATGTTCGTTATGGTTATGAGGGTGAACCCCAGATCAGAGTGTGCTCGGTTAAGTCTCTCGTTCCCAGCAGAGTAGTTTCAAATACGCAAGTGTACCTTTTGTTCCATTTACCAGGGGTGAACCCCAGGTCAGAATTGTTCAGTGATATAGTTGTCCAGCAGTGAGGTTGGGTATTTTGATTATCCGACGACAAGGTCAGATTATGTTTATTTCCGGCAGCGAGGTTGGATGTTTGTTTGACGGCAATGTCAGACTCCTTAAATCCCCAGCAGAGATGATGTGGTACGACGGCGACGTCGAGTATCTCTCAGAGCGATGTTTGTTTCCGGCGGCGATGTCAGATTTAGTTCTCCAGCGGCGATGTTGGGTATTTTGATTGTTCGACGGCAATGTCAGATGGTTTAGTCTTCCAGCAGCGATGTTGGGTGTTGTGGTTGTCTGAAGGCAATATCAGAAGAAGTTAACGCGAATAACTGACAGCGATGTCAGATCATTATGTCTCCAGCTAGTTGCTGGGCAGCTAGTATTGCAGTATTCGAAGATTTGTTCCCCGCAGAGTATCGTGTGCTCGTGCAGTTGGCAAATTTTCGGGTTTACCGGTATTCAACCGTCTCGCACCTTGATTGGCTGAGAGCCGTTCGCTTCTCACCCAGCCAGGTTCAAGCCGTTTGAATAGGGGCAGCTGTTGCACCCCAAAATTTGACCAACATTTATTTACCCATCAAGTGTTTGAAAGTTGATACCTTCATCAGAAAGTTCAAAAGATCTTCAGAGGAATTGGTTGGAACCAGGGTTGTGTGCTTCATAGCTTGAGAGTTGTGGGTGCTCCTCAAATGATTCTGAGACTTTGAGAATGAACTTGATGTTTTGAGAAAGCCTATGAGATGTCTTGATAGCCATCATGAAGCCCAGAGAAGTCATTATGCAAGAGTTCAGAGGATTCAACCATGAATGGTAGAATTAGGGTTTTGACTGGGTCAACCCTAGGATAACTGAAAATTTGGAGAAGGTTGAGACCTAATCCAAGGGCCATGAGATCATGGAATGATGCCTAGAGATGTTATAAAGATGATTACTAGACCAACTCATCATGATTGAGGAGTTTGAGAAGTTTCAAGTCAGGATTGCCAGTGAGAAAACCCTAATTTGATCCCTATCTCCCAGGCAGTTTTAGCTCTAGATGTGTTTGATATCTCATCTTCCCCACAACATGAATGTTGTAGAGCTTGTTCTTAGCTTTAATTTGAGTGGTGGAAGTCCTTGATAGGAGTTACAGAGCTCAAGTTATGGTCTTGACAAATTACAGGTCAGCAGAGGTGTGTGAATCTGGGTCCTTGAAAGTCACCCAACCTGCAGACAACTTTTGCCCTAGTAGGATGATTCCTATGATTTCTTGGTCAACATGAATGTTGGAGAGGATCTTCTTAGCTTTAATTTGAGTGGTAGAAGTCCTTTATTGGATTTGTGGAACTCAACTTATGGTTTGAACAAGGCAGGGGTATTTTGGTCATTTGTCAGTTATAGGTCATTTTAGCCAATGCCTAAAACTCCTATTTCCAAGCCTCAAATGGAAAAACTCAAAACATGAAAGTTGCTCAAAATGTGATTTTAAGTCTAGAAAGAAGGTCACAAATTGTTGAAAAAGCTCATAGCACAAGATTCCATGATTGGTCAAAAATGAACTAAAAAAGGCTTATAAACTTGAAAAGTTGAAATTGAAAAGTGATTTGGGAGATCCACAAATCCAAAATAGGTCATACAATATATCATTTTGATTGGAAAAAACATTTTAAGAACTTTGGTTTAAATAGATTTTTCATTTGAGGCTTAAAAAATGAGGTTCCTTTGGAAATTTGTTGCTTGCATAAGAGGGCAACTTTGCAAAACCCTACACAAGCCAAAGATGCACTTGTTTTTCACTCATCCTCATTCAATAACTCACATAAGGACATTTTGAGGCCAAATTACAAGGCATGAAGCAAGGGATATGAGACTTTCAACTTCTCATTCAAGGAGAAATTCATGAACTTTCCACACCATTCTAGATGATTCTAGAAGCATCCAATGATTGTTATATAAAGAATGCATCAGAGAGTGATGAGAGGTTGGTGAAACTTGAGCCAAGTCAGAGGAGAGAGAGAGATACATAGCCATTGGAGGAGTTTCTTCAAGTTGAAGTAATCCAAGATATCTTCCACTACCAGCCATATTCTTCAAGATCCTTGCAAACAGAAGGCATATCTCCATTGAAGGATCATTGTGAGTGAATTTCAAGCTTGGAATCGTGCCCTAGCATCACATACCATCATCACTTAGCAGGTTTCTTCTTCACTCTCTATCTCTTAAATTATGCTGTTTTAGTTCATTCTTTAGGTGTAAAAATGATTCACTAGGGTAGAGGTTTCTTTCCCTTGAATTAGAGCAAGATTGGTGAGGTTTCACACCAGAGCCATGATTCTTGAATCTTCAAGAATTAGTTGTTTAATGAGTTTTAATCAGCATGAATTGGTTTAGAATAGCAAGGATAACATGTAGAACATCTATAAACCATTATATTGAAGTTTGGTGAAGATAAATATCAGGTTAGCATGGTGGTACCAATATGTTAAAGCATTCTGTTGGAACTATTGAGAGCGAATTAGGAAAATCTACTCGTACCATTGTATTCTAGGCATTTAGTAGGTCATTTCTTGTTTTGGAATCATGGCAAGCCGTGGCGTGTAGAGAGAGATAGAGGGGCTCGAAGGTGTGAGTGCATGAGGGAGGGTTCTGCAAACCCTAATTCGAATTGGGGACGATGAAGGAGCGCCCTAGGATCAGTCCCAATATTTGACTAATTCGTCCAATCCAACGGCTGTGAATTAAGCTGAGAAAGAGAGGGAAGATTTGAATTCATCCAAACGCGGCGTTTCATTAAACCGCGCCTGGGCCTAGCTCGCTATTCCCACCCCCCTTCTTTGTTGGCCCAGTTATTTTTAACTAGCGTATTGTGCTATTCTGACCCCCCCTCCCTTTTATTTCTTTTAATTGTTTTAATTTTCTTTAAAAAGTTTTCTGTTTTGTTTAATGCATTAAAAAATGGTAAAAAATGATTTTTAACTTCTTCTTTTTTCTATGAGTAGATTAAAATGAGTAGAAAATTATAAAAATAAAAATGAGATTTTATTTTTAGGTTTAATATTTTTAATAGATTTTCCAATTAAATAGCTTTTTAATTGTTTAATCTTGTGTCATGATTTTGTAGGAATTATTTTAGGACATTCCCTTAGGGTTTTTTACCCATTCTTTTTTGTGCAATTAGATGATGAGTCATAGTTCCCCATAGGATTTTTTCTAGATTTTTTAGAATTAATTTTGATTAGTTTAATTAGGGTTGATTTAGGGTATCCTGATTAGGGTTTAAATTGTGCTTAGGTGATGAATCACTTTCTTTGATTGAGTTTTATCTTGATTTTTAGGTAGAGACCTATGTAGATGTTATGAGTAGGTGTTGAGGACCCTTATGAATATTTGTTAGATTTTTCCCCATTAGTCTAGTATTTTTAGGTATTTTCTGAAGTTGCCTGATGATTTGGTTTGTTCAGTGGGTTATCTGTTCATCTTTGTGGTTCATTCTGAGGAATTTGTTGAGGGGCTTGTGTTGCCTTGAAGACTTTGATGGAGAGCATCATGGAGAGAAGATTGTAGATCAAGATTCAGAGACCCAGAGCTTGTCTTGTCCCCTGTTTGTGGGGTTTGAGATCCTGAAGTTGGAAGGAAGTTCATGGTACTTTCCTGAGGAAGGCACTATGAATGACTTTCATTCTTTCTTCTCACCTCTTTCTCAAGTATCCAATGATGTTGGAGCCAACTTGTGAGTTTAATTTCTCCCGAGGAGGAATGTAAACTGATCACATGTTGTTGAGCCACATGGGATACAACTCCTAAGTGGAAGCCTCCTAGTACTTTCCTGAGGAAGGTCCTATGGGTCTATTCACTTAGTTCCCTTAGTTTGTCTAGGATTTCTCAAGTATCCAATGATGTTGGAGCCAACTTGTGAGTTTAATTTCTCCTGAGGAGGAATGTAAACTGATCACATGTTGTTGAGCCACATGGGATACAACTCCTAAGTGGAAGCCTCCTAGTACTTTCCTGAGGAAGGTCCTATGAGTCTGTTCATTTAGTTCCACTAGTTCAGATAGGATTTCCTAAGTATCCAGTGATGTTGGAGCCTGCTTGTGAGTTTAGTTTCTCCTGAGGAGGAATGTAAACTGATCACAGTGGTTGAGCCACATAGGGTATGACTCCTGAGTATCCACCTCCTAGTGTTCTCCTGAGGAAGACACTATGAGTCTGCTTGCTTAGCTCCCTTTCTTTGGTAAGCTTGTTCTGAAGCTTGAAGACTGGGAATGATTTCTTTTGGTTAGGTTTTGCTTGAGAGCTTTGCTTAGATTTGTTTAGATCCTGTGGTTAGGGTTAGGATTAGAGAGTAGATGATTCTTTCTCATGTGTGTT
Source organism: Lathyrus sativus (assembly GCA_963859935.3). Taxonomy (NCBI): domain Eukaryota; kingdom Viridiplantae; phylum Streptophyta; class Magnoliopsida; order Fabales; family Fabaceae; genus Lathyrus; species Lathyrus sativus. The sequence continues at coordinate 214,790,580 of OZ012735.1, read as the reverse complement.
GTTTGCCTGATGGCACTTCATTTCCCTTATCTGTATATTGCTTGATAGCATGTTGTTTATCTTCAGTATGATTACTGTTATTTCATGACTGGCTTGAGGTCGAGATGAGCTTGTGGAGGTTGAAGCCCCACACACATTTCCTCCCTCACTTGCATTGCATGCATTTTACTGTTAAAGCTGATGTTTTTGTCTGTTTCTGAGTATCATTGACATGATCCCTTAGGACTCTCATTTCTTCTGACGAGGATTTGATGATAGACTTTTAGGTTGAAACCTATGCATGACAACATCTAGGAGTTCCCTGTTCAAACCTCAACCATAGGATGAATCCATGGCATGATAACAGTAGGACTTGATAGTCTCCCTCCTAGTTGAGCCATTTATCCCGTAGTTTGCCGAACTACGTTTGCTCTGATCTTTCATACCAGATGAAAGTACGTAGGCATAGGATGCGACATCCTAGCGAGCAACCTTCCCAATCTTCCCCCGTAGTTAGCCGAACTACGTTGACTCTGATTTCTCATTCTCTGATGAGGATACGTAGGCATAAAGCGCGATGCTTTGCCGAGTCACTTTTCTTTTCTTTTTCAGCCAGCCTTGATAGGTAGATAGATTATAACCAACCCGTCCAAGTAAGCAAACAAGCGAGGATCCCGTCGAGTACGACGGACGTGAGGGGTGCTAATACCTTCCCCTTGCGTAACCGACTCCCGAACCCAGACAATGGTTGCGATGACCTTGTCTTACCCTTTTTCGTCAGGTTTTTTCCGATCGTTTCCTTTCCCGCTCTGAGGGATAAATAACGAAAGGTGGCGACTCTTCTGTCATGCCGGCACCTTATTTTCGCGCAAGCGACAGAATGTGTCGTGAATGTGAGTGTGCACAATTAGGTTGAATTTTATGCTGTTGATTTTAATTAGTCGATTTTATGCGAGAGGTTGTTTGAGTTTTGAAACTGTTATTTCTTTTTTAAAATTGATTGAGAACTAGTGATTTATTACAAACTAAATAAATTGTCAAAAGGTGTAATCTGTTTATAAAAGATCTAATGTGAGAAAATTATCATAATAAAAGATTGTCAAAAGGTTTTTCTAATAAGATACCATTTTTTAAAAGATTAATTTAATAATTAGTGCCATAAAAAAAGGAGATTATTGTATTTTTGAAAAGGGGCCTAATTACTTAGGGTAAGGGTTGATTTATAAGTTAAACAAAATAGTGATAGATAAAAAAACATTAAAGTTATTAATTATTTGATTGGGTTGACTAATTTTAAGTAAAATTGTTTTAATATTAATATAAACTTAATGGATAAAACTAAAAGGTTATAAAAGATTAAATAAAATAAAAAACTGCTGGTTTGATTAATAACAGATTATTAACCTATTATTTATTTTAAAGGTCTGATTAACTAATTAATTAAATAAAAACAGATTAAAGGTTTGATTAGAAGAAAAACAAGTTAATGAAACCAATTAGAATAAAATGAAAATGGGTTAATGGGTGAGTTAGGGTGGTTAATGGATGATTAAGTGGTGTGTGTATGTGATTATAACATAAACAAAAGATTAACCAAACAGAGAGAAAGAATGAACCCTAATTCCCTTTCAACCCCAAATCGATCCCCCCTTTTCGTTCCCCGCCTCACTTTCGTCTCGATCGCGCCTCTCTCTCTGAGTTGTTCTCCTTCATCTTGTGAGTTCTTCTTCTTCTAAAACCTGAAACACAACAAACAATCAGCAAGTTCAATGCTTTTTACAAGGAAACGAGAGTTTACTGAAGATTGGGGGTAGCGGCGTTGGAGGCAATGCTTCGTAGTTTGGTGTTTGCAGTGGTCGGAAGTGATTTCGCCGGCTTAAAGAGATAAGTCACTTTGCTCCAATTCCTCTGTTACGAAATTAGGTTTTGCGGTAGCTGCGATTTCGCATGATAGTTTTTTTCTCTTTTTTCCGTTTTCAATCTTCTCTCTATATAGGCTTCAATTGTGATTTTCTGTGTTAAAGTCTGATTGAAAACGTTTGAATGCTGATTTGGGCTTTCTGTTTTGGTACAAGCTAATTCAAAACTTTCCTTTTCTGTTCCAATCTCTGTTAAATGAGAATCAAATCCTTGATATCGTATTAATCCATCTATGTTCAAATAATTGGGATTTTGATTGAGTATCTGAATCTTCTTGTGGAATATTCTCCAATTGATTTACTAACTTGAGATTGTGATTTTGGCAGGTGTAGAAAACAATATGTCTTGGGCCTGGGAAGGATCAACAGCCCAGAAAAGAAATAATCTTGCACCGCAGACATTTGCCGTTATCTGACTTTAACGTGGCTTATGTACGGTCTCACATACTTCCAACTGGTAGTGATGTCGTGAGGATTGGGAAAGCCACCAGGGTTCTTCTGAGGTGTAGCAGTTTTCATGAGTCAGGTGAGGTTCTTACAATGACTTTCAATTGTGCTTGCAATCTATTGGCAATCTCCAAATTCCTTTCGACTAACACATCAAGATTAATTCTGATTATCCAAATGGAATTTTCAGATTCGGTTGAATGAATATAACAACAGACTTTTGGAGCCATTAAAGTTTTGGAGGGAGGAAGGAACCAAGGAGACGATTAACTCTATCATGGGACAAGTCACAAGCCTCTAGTTTCAAAGAAGTCACACGGCAGCATGCTCCCGCAAAATATGGGATTAAATGCCTGATACCTTCATCTTCAATTGGATTGTCCCTTATATCTAGGTCCTCCAAGTTAGGCATGTATGCAAGAGCATATCCAAGACCTTCTGCATAATCTTTTCTTTCTTCTCTAGCTCTTTTAATTTTGGATTAAGTATGCCATCTGCTGTGTATAACTTCTCACTTTGTTTACTACTTGCAGTTTTACCTTTGTCCTTGCTAACACCATCTTCATCAGATTCCATGGATTCATCCTCATCATTGTCAGCCATTTTCTCAAGAGCTTCATCTTGTTTTGGCAAAGTACCATGCTCATTATCCTCTAACATTGTCTCATCGAAGTTAAGAGGGCAACTTGAAGGAACTTCAACAGGATCTAAGTCAACAGTCGTTTTAAGGGTCCCAATAAACAGAAGATTCACCATTGTAGGCTTTGTCAATGCTAAAATCTTTAGAAAACTTTGAAACTATCTTGGCCTCTGAAGGTTCTTCTAACTTTGACAGGTACCTAACTTCCGACTATGTAGTTGGTAAATTCACTTTTGGGAGTGACCTGCTACTTTAGAGAAACAGGATGCGTCGAAGCTTACTGCCAATATCTGATCTGTTGGCTGCGACTTGAGGAATCTCTTTTGATCTAGTTACGATATCCCTAACCTGAATGCTCATTCTCTTACCAACCGTCTTGTTAATTTCCTGTGATAAGTTCCGATTGTTGTTTTTGTTCTGATCACATTTCGCGTCTTGGGATATTTTCTTCTTACTGTCATTGGTTTTGTTAACAGGGCTGGGAAGAAAACAACGGTACTCCTCTTTCGGCTTCGAATTAGATGGGTGGAAGTGATGGACCGGTAGCCCTGGAACGGACTTGGAATTTTGCAGCAGGTATCTCTATGAAACCTTGTCTTATTGTATTGTAGATAGATTGCAGCCTTGTTATTATTTGTCTAAATGTTGATATCTTTGTTGTGACGCAGCAGGTGCGATACCGGCCACTCAAATGCTAAAGGAGATTGAAGTTTTGGATAACGACACAATCAAAAGTTATGGGAATTTCTACATCTTTAGGTGAATCTTTTACCGAGGCCGGCAGCGCATGGACATTGGGATAACTCTTTCCCAATCAAGTGAAATAACAGAGGCAACTTGCATATCAATGTTTACGACCAAGATAAGTATCCTTCCAATTCTGGCTGTTGCTCATGTCCTATCTATTACCGTGTTGATTTTAAAATGCGCCGTAAGCTCCAAACTCTGGAAGCTGCGCGTAAATAGTTGGAAATTAAACCAATTCCTTGCTTGCTTAATTAGTACGAAGCTGTTGCTTAATGTTTTATGCGTTTCGAAGATCATAACCTCCTTGATCCGTCCTCTTGACGATGATTGAATGCATATGTGCCCTGGCTTGGTAGTAAAGATTGCTAACTAATTGATAAATTGCAGGCAGCATCATGACAACAGTCGGGAAACATGGACTGGAAGGCTTCTTGGGAATAAGCGTCATTCACAATTCCTTCCCCAAATTCAAGGTTATGCAACAAGATGTCTTTGTCCTGGTTTAGCAATTGCGCCACGTAAATAAGGTCCGCCATGACAAATCTTTCTCCAGCAGTTAGGTAATCATCCGTTCGGACGGCACAATGTCCACAGGATTAAGAGTCTGCGTAGTATCCAAGGTGATGGTTCACCCAGACATTAGTATGCCGACAACGCCAATCAATGTGATAATCAAAGTTGCCGAAGTTGCCTCTTATAATAGCATCATAAACAATCTCATGGAAACTATGGAGGCAAACGTTGGACGTCATGGTTGAAATGTGGGATTCAACATGGATCTCAGAATCCTGTAGCTTCAATTATTTATGTTTTAAACTTGTAACTTTGGATGATTTGAATAATATGAATTTGGGGATGAAAGAATAATATTGTCCTGCACTTGTAACATTGAATAAAATTACTGAAACTAGCGTGAATCCAGCCTTTATTTGAATTTCACTCTTGGCTCTTTTGGTTGATAAGTTTAATTTGACCCTTCCAACATGCCAAATCTGGTGTGTTTAGATATCCTTGAGCCATGTCAGAAACACCAGTAGCTTCTGCTATCCTCCTTGAGATGCTCTCCGAGCATAGTAGCTGATAACAATGGGTTGAGGAACATTGTTGTATGATTTCATCCTAGTTAGTGGTGCCATAACAACCCTGGAATTGTCCACGCCTGTTGACATGTAAACTTCTTTGTAATTCTTGGATTTTAAAGATAAAACTCAAATGTTCAAAATAGTCTTCTGCTTCACCGTGTCTTGGACTCTCCCTCTCTTCTTATTATAACTGGTATGTAAAACTGGTATGTAATCTCCTCAAGGTCTATAATGTAGCATCAAAGACCATAAGCCTCTGAGCTTTCATAGCCCAACCTTACATAGTGAAGTCCTTTGGATATTCCAGCCAAAGTGCTATTTAAGTTAAAAACTTCAAATGGTGATAGATCCTAGTAAAATTACTCAAACGGTGTGCTCTCCCACCAATTCAAAAACACAAATCAAACACCACCTGCTATTGATACTTTAATTTGTCATTTGTATACAAAGGAGCCTTGAATTAAAACTTGGAATCTCTTTTAAAACATGACCCTCATCCTGAGGGGATCCTTTAGAAAAGGGGTACAGCTTGAAATTCTCCTTGCCACAAAACCAAGATCAATCCTCAAATGACTACGTTTAAGTCCAAGGAAAATCCATTTCTCTTCACGAATAGGTAATGAAACTCTTAAGAAATATTGACAAAAGCCAATAGAAAACCCCTGACCACGTCTTTGGCATAATTATTTATGAGAATGAAAGCTAACTCCATTTGAAATTATCGCACCTGCACAGACTTGTTAGTAACAACAAACATGCACACATCATGTAATAAATATAAACTAAAACAAGGACGTGGGATCTTATGGTCAAAAATTAGGGTGCAACAGATGCCCCTATTTAAGTTACTCCTATTCGGAGATATGGAGATTGAAATCTTCGTCTCGACGAGATAGGAGGGACTTAAATATAAACACTGCACGAATTTTTGGCCCTAAGAGGCCACCGTATGTAAATGATTTGCAATGATATGAGAATGCAAGACAGAGTGGTCCTGTGGAGAAATGGTGCCACAGGGGGGAAACTAGACACAACGCACGGGAAGAACATGCTCATTAGAGCGAGACTCCACGGGGGAAGATTGACAATTACAAAGTGTCTGTAAATATGTTGTGAAGAAACTTGGAAGAGAAATCCTCTTGAGGGATCTATTGCATGTGTCAAATGTAATTGATTCGAGATATCGACTGGAGAAGTCTCCTGCCGAGACTTGTAACTGTAATTGAGAATACTTTTGCCAAAGTATGTACTGTTAAAATCTGTAAGGAATCTACTGTCGAGATTCTATGTTGAAATCTGCTGAAGACATACTTCTGACGAAGTCCTCTGGAAATCTACTGCCAAAACTAACCAGGAACTGTGAGAACTACCTACTGTCGAAGTCTTCTGGGAATCTACTGACGAGATTAACCAGGAACTGTAAGAACTACCTACTGCCGAGGTCTTCTGGGAATCTACTGCCGAGATTAACTAGGAACTATAATAGAACTACCTACTGCCGAGGTCTTCTGAGAATCTACTGCCGAAATTAACCAGGAACTGAAATAGAACTACCTACTGCCGAGGTCTTCTGGGAATCTACTGCCGAGATTAACCAGGAACTGTAAGATGTTCGAATGATTGTCATTGTAGACTGTAGTTGTCGTTGTAGACTATAGATGTCATTGTAGACTGTAGATGTCATTGTAGACTGTAGTTGTCATTGTAGATTGTAGTTGTCATTGTAGACTGTAGATGTCATTGTAGACTGTAGTTGTAAAGCTTTACCGGGGATCTTCGGAAAAATGTGATCCGGTTGAATTGTAATGTATGTCTTCTTAAATAAAGAGAGACTAATGTGGTAAACTTCCTCGACTTCTTCGGGGAGATGTCACTTGACGGAAGTAAACTTGTGTGATGAACTCACTGGGGAAGTCATTCCTGAGGAATGTCTTAGTTGTTGTAAAAGAATGTGCAAATTCTCAAATAAAGAGAAATGTTTGTAACTGTCTTCTCTGATGAATCAATAATGTTGAAGGACCCATTGAGGGTAAATGATCTGTCTTGTGAAAACTATCGTTTGTCGTTTTGAATAAGATCCAGATCAAAATGAGTTGCTCAAATAAAGAGATTGTTATAGTCCAAATGTAGATGTTCGAGAAAAAATGTGTTGAAGAAATGTCTATCTTCGTGAATACTCTTCCTGGGGGAATAGGGTGCAAAAAAATGCATACTTAATCCATGTTCAAAGGTTGGATACGTCCACGATGTGATTGCCAAAAACTGAAGTTCGATTCGGGAAGTAGCCGAAAAGAAACTGTCAAGCAAGAATCGACCGTTGAGGTATGAACTCAAGTGGGATTATACTAAAATAACCATCTTCCATGTGGATCAAACTCCATGGGGAAAAATGAAACATTGTGCTCTTTCTGCCTAGGGTTAACAACTCTATTTGGAGGGATAAGACACACCCAAACACCTAGGGATGACTACAGCCAAAGCGACAGAATAAAATAAACACAAAGAATACAAACAAATGCACATGCCATGCTGTCTATCTATATGTTATGCATATGCTATGCTGATAAAACAAACAGAAAGAGGTGACCGGAGATGAAGTAAACATCTCGGGACAAACATCTGACCAATCTTCAAAGATAGAAGTACCACTGGGGATAGACGGAGAACCAAATATGGGATCACACTCCTGCTTCAGGGCTTCAAAATTTCCCTTGGGAAATAGAGATCAATCTATTTGGGATGTAACATCTTGATAAGGTTGAAAGGTTGTACGAAGTTGTAGACGGAGGTACCCAAACTGAAGTTTCATAGAGGATAAAATAAATATCCTGGGTCATCATAGTTGTTGAACATGTCGGAGTTGAGCTTCCTAGGGATGAAATAAACATCCGATTCGCTTCAAAGTTTCAAATTTCCCAAGTCACATGGCTTAAGAGAAAAACATCTCGAGAGGTTTTTAAAGAAAACATGATGTCCAAATGCCCTGCTGTTTTCAAACTCTCAGAGAGATTCGCCGAATCTCGACGTAACTGCCCCTGATTGGCGGTATAACTGAGTCTTCCAATTTGTGCTTTAGATGAAGCCAAGACTGGTACGGATCAAACCTCTTGGAAAATAACTTGCCCCAGGTTGGAAAAGTCTTCAAATCCATCAACGTCCGTATATAATCTTTCTAAGATGTCAAGCGCATTTAGCAAGTCAGAAATGTTAATTTCGAAACGGGTAATGCAACACGATTGTCTTGAAGTTTTTTTTTGAAAAGAGATATCACAATAACTGGTGACCGAAATCACTAGTTAGGATATAAATTAAAAATTATTTATAAAGCCGATTTAATTTGAGCATAGCTCAAGGAGTCAGGAAACAGTATCTCATCGAGTATGCTTTCGAACTATTCCTTACTTCAATTAGGACTTTGAGGGTCATATATAGACTTAGTTTATGACTGGTAAAGTGGAGGAATAAAGGGTTGGTATATTTGTGCCCACCCAATTTTTTGGAAGATGTTCATTATTTTTTGATATTACTCTGCCCCAGGCTAAAAACGAGGTTTAGTTTGGGAGAAAAAAACAGATCTTTCCTCAAGGCTTAAAGAAGGGTTAACTATTTTGGTGTTTAGATGGTTGGAAAAAATGCCTTACATCATCAGTAGGGTTTTTATTCGAAGCATACAACAAGAAATCATGCATTTTACTTCATCATCCTCCTCCCAATTCTCTGTTAGAGTTAGAGATCGAATAAAGTCGGCATTATAAATTATTTTGAAAAACAATTTGAGTGAATACGAATGGATTTCTTCAAGACAAACATTTATAGCATTACTTATTCAAAATAACAAGTTCTTACATGCAAAAAATACTTTTAATCAAAGAAACACAAACACAAAAGCAAAATAAAGTAAAAAGCCAGACAAGCCCTTTTATTATGCCTTGAAATGGAGAGGCTCGCAGAATCGTCTGATGTGTAGTCTTCCGATAACCTTGGATCATGTTCTCGGAGGATGAACCATGTTGGGGTCAGGATTAGGACCTCCGAAGGATAAAATTCCGCCTTTAACCAATTCTTGAACGTCTGCCTTCAAACCATAGCAGCTCTCAATGTCGTGTCCAGGAGCACCTTGATGATATGGGCAAAATTTGTCAGCTTTGTACCAGTACGGGAGTTTCTCGGGTACTTTAGATGGAGCTCTTGTTTGGATGTGACCTTTCTGAATCAAAACTGGAAACATATCAGCATACTTCACAAGGATGGGATCAAACCGCTGAATTCCCTCTCTTGGAGTATCCAGAGGCATCTTCTGATACCTTCTCCGAAGCCGTCGATTCTGTGGTTGATCTAGAGAGGCCAACTTCTGCTTAGGAGGTGGTTGTTGTTCGCGCTGAGCGGGCATTGCATACTGATGTTGAGGACGGGGTACCGGAGCTATGAATTCTTTGGAAGGTCCACTGTCATCTTTATTATCTGGGGTTATACCCAAATTGTGATGGTATTGCTTCACAAAAGCAACAACTAAGTCTTCCCAAGACTGAATGTGGTTACTTTGCAGCTTCGTGTACCACATCAAGGATGTCCCACATAAACTCTCTTGAAAGCAGTGAATCATCAACTTGTCGTTGTCAATATAAGCAGTCATCTTTCAATAAAACATTATCAAGTGGTATTTTGGACAGTTGATACCCTTGTAAACTTTGAAAACAGGCATCTTGAACTTTAGAGGAATAATTACACTTGGAACTAAACATAGGTCATGAGCACCAAGACCTGATGCATTAGCTCCTCTCATCATCTTCACTTGTTCTTTGAGACCGTGAAGTTATTTCTCCATTGTTATGAATCTAGGATCATCCACTCCTTTCTCAGCAGGAGTGTTCTGAGGGTCAACAAACAGGTTGTCCTGCAAAGGTTGAAGTTGCACAGGAACATCCACTTGTTTCACAAAGTCATCGGAGGAATAGTTGAGTGTCGAATTAGTACTTCGATCATGCGATCCATATCTTCGTTATCTTTGTTATCCTTAAGTAATACTTTGAGCTTGTTCAGATGGGCGAGATGTCAACTGACAGACGAAGACAGAAAGACGGATGAGGGCGCAGCGGAGAAGAGACACATGCACATGCTAAAATGCTAGATGTTATGCGGAATGCAGGATGAAACATCAAGAAACTCAAGTTGTTGTTTTTTTGGTATTGTAACATTGGAAAAAAAAATTATTTTATTTTGATATTAGAGAGGCATTACAAAGAAAAGTACTCTTTTAAGAGTTTATTACATTGAACCAAAAGCAAAAGAGAAATTCGGACATCTACTCCCTATGCTCCTTCTGTGCGCGAAGTTCTTCTTCTAACTGGTTAATGCGTTCTTGTAATTCGGCCTTCTCACTGATGAGTCGATCAACACATTCTTTCCAGGCCACAGTATCTGGGGGAAGATCATCTCTGGCGACAGCCCTTAAAGAGGTGTGAGAGGAAAATAAATCCTCTCGCGTCTTCCTTTTCCTTGCAAGTTCTACTTCTGGCAGCTTCTGGGACTTCTCTTTCTCTACCTTGAGCGTAAAAAACTTGTTTCTCCAAGTGGCTTTTAGTTTTCGAGCCTCATCCAAAGCGGCCTTCACTTGATCTACTTCACTCACATCAAACCAATCAAGATCGTGAAAGGCCAATACCATAGGTTCATGAAAAGGAAATGGCATCTTGAGGTCGAGAGCTCTTTCTCGCACCCAATGTAGATATTCTTCAGAGACAGCACAGTTGGGGTATCCTAAAGCAGCTTTTCCTTCCTTGTTGACGTATCTCCATGCGTAAATTATGACGGTCTTTAGGTCTGGATCTTCTCCTTCCTTGAGAAAGATCCCTTCTAACAGAGTTTGGTCAGGTACTTCGATCATAGGATGCCCAAATTGGAGGCGAGCTAAAGCAGGGTTGTAACTTATGCATCCTTCTCTCCCAATAAGCGGTATGTTAGTAAATCCTTCGATGTTAGGAATCATGCATATACCTCCATAGGTAGGGTCATACCACACAATGTCAGAGTGAGTAAGGGCCATAACTATCTCGGACCAACGGGGCGACTCTTCCTCTTCCCAAATAGACGGATGCCGAGTCAGGCGAGCAATGAACCATGAATACAACAGAGCAGTGCAACAAATGATATGTCCTCCTCCTTCAGCATTCTTTGAGTGGATTGAGTAGTACGTGTCATCTAACAAAGTGGGAACTGGATTCTTGAGTATGAATAATTTAATTGCATCCATATCAATGAAATCATCAACCTTAGGGAACCAAAAGATCCCATAGACCAATAAAGCAAAGGTGGCTTCCAAGATAAGGACTTCTTTTCTTTCGGCATGGTAGCGGACTTTTTCAATCAAGAAGTCAGCTGGGAATCCAGGGACTCCTTCCTTGGTGGTTAAGTGCGCTTGAACATCTGCTAAGCTGAGATGAGTAACTTTTGCAATCTCTTGGTGACTGGGTACGTCCTCTTGGCCGGTGAATATAGGTCGGGCCGTCACAGGCATCCTCAAGAAGTCAGAATACTCTTCCAGAGTCGGCATCAACTGGTAGTCCGGAAAAGTGAAACAATGGTACAACGGATCATAAAACTGAACAAGAGTCTCCAACAGCCCTTCTTTCATCTTGAGCTCGAGGAAACGAAAGACTTCTCCATATTCTGTGGCAAAGGCGTGACGGTTCTCGATGAGATCTGCTAGTTCTCTCAAGCTTTCAATGTTAGGACTCTGGAAAGTGTACTCCAATGCTTCTCTCGTGAAATCCATGGTTACAATACCTGAGAAATAAAATTGAGTTTCTTGAAATGAATAAGAAAGAATGCAATGCAAGATGAGTAGGACTTCATGGGGTCCCGACTATTTATAAACATTGCGGTAAAAGAAAGCGTTTTTATTAATTTTGAAACGGAATACAAATAATTGCTTTTAAAAGTCCCAAATAAAAGCTAAATAAAAGCTAGTAAAGACAATAAGGAAGTTTCGAATTCTGCTGCTTGAGCTGCTCTTCTAATTGCGTCTTCTCACGGATAAGGTTGTCCACAATCAGCTTCCAAATAGTGCATTGTGGGTCGGAGAAAAATAAATCCTCCATGACTTTCCTCTTCTTGCAGGGGAGTAACTCTTCATCCTTCAACTGTAATTGCTCTTGAAGTTTAACATTCTGCTTTTGAAGTTTGTTCTCCTGTGTCTGAAATTCTTTCTTCAATTTCTGAAATTCCTTTTCTCGTTCCTGAGATTCCTTCTTCTGTTTCTGAAGCTCACTAATCTCTGCAACAGCCACTTGATATTTGTTTTTCCATGCCTCATACTCATGTTGTGACTTCTTCAAAGCAACCTCTAACTTCTCAGTTTCGGACATAAAGACATAAGTGGGCTCCCTTCTCGGAGGTATAGGATCTTGACGAGAGTAAGGCATCCTTAGCTTGATCGCCCTATTCCTTACCCACTGAAGATACGGTTCCAAAGACACACAGTTGGGCTTTCCCAAACTATTCCTATCTTTCTTATGCAAATGTTTCCAAGCTTCCACAATCTTCTCTCGGAGCTCTCGATTATCCTCAAAGAAAACACTCTCAACTTGTATGCTCTTAGGTGGTCCCTTCAACGGATATCCCAACTGTCGGCGAGCTAAAACCGGATTATAACTGATCCCTCCACCAAAGCTGAGTAACGGTATATTAGCAAAATCTCTACATCTATCAATGATTAGAATCCCATCATACTCACGGCTATACCAATCAATGTTAGAATGAGTCAAAGCCATAATCCTTTCTTACCAACGCTTATCATTAAGATGCCAAAAGGAAACATACTTGGGTAAGTGGGTAAGGAACCATTTGTATAACAAAGGCACACAACATGTAATCATTCCTCCACCACGGAGGTTTCGGAGATGTAATAGAGTAATAGGTGTTACCCAATAGAGTCGGCATTGGATTGTTCTTCATGAAGATCTTAATTGCATTAAGGTCAACAAACCCCTCAAAACTTGGAAATAGAAACACCCCATAGACAAGTAAGACGAAGATTGCCTCGAACGGAGTCTTGTTCGTGAAATCAGTATAAAATGAAGCCTTCTCGAATAAAAAATCTGTAGTCAAACCAAAAGTCCCACTTTTAACAACCATGTTGGCCTTAACGTCAGATACCTTGGGATAAAGGGCCTTAGCGATGTCTCTTTCTTCGGGGTCCTTTTCCAAGAAAGGAAAAGGAGATTCTTCTAGGATAGGCAGACCTAACAAAAAGGAGTATTCTTCCAAAGTTGGAAACAACTGATAATCTGGAAAAGTAAAGCAGTGATACATTGGATCATAGAATTGTAATAGAGCGGAAAGGAGGTCTTCATTTGCCTTACGTCTCAACAAAGATAGTAACTTCCCATATTTACCCTTGAATTTCTCTTGGTCTTCAATCAAAGCTCCCAACTCCCTTAGGTCATCCAATTTGGGACTCTTAAAAGTATATTTTAAAGTATTTCATCTATTGGAATCCATAATGTCCTACAATGTTCATAAATAAAGGGTAAATCCCATGAAGTCCAATGTAGTATGATGCTATATGAATGCAACAAACACAAGTAAGCACATAAGGGAACACAAAGATAAACAAACAAAGGTCCTAGTTTTGCAACGAGCATGGAGCAAAGGGTATACCCATTCCCAAAGGACAAGGACTAGAGGTGGATGGTACCTACAGAACAAGGTTCTAAGGAGGTCCCAAAGTCATTAGTCCATCTATCTGATATGATCAATTTCTCAACTGACTCGGGGATTAATAATATTTTCAAGAGAACTTCTTTTGAGTGTAGTATCGCGTAGCACTATTTCGGGACTTACTCCCTCATAGCCTCGCAGTACGCCCTAATAAAGGCCAAAGTGGGGTTAAAGGTAACTACGGTCCTTAGTATCATGGACTCCAATCGAGAATAGTAAAAGTTTTCACGACTAAACTCGTTCAACCGAACCATTTTCAAAAGGGTCTCAACTAAGCGGGATTCTCGAGTCAACTTAGTCGGGACTCACTCCCTATAAGCCTCATCGAATATATCACCATCCTATCTTAATTTCTCTCAAGTCCGGGTGTAGGACTTTGTCTCACCACTCAAGGATAAAAACCTAAAAGAATAAACATAAGAGAAAATATACAAATAAACAATTAAGCAAGTAAGCAGATATATAAAGCAGTAAACAAATAAATAAAGCAAGATAGGGAAACCCACTGAGATCTCCCCAGTGAAGTCGCCATTTCTGTCGCGGTGAAATTTGGATACCAAACTATTGATTAGTTTGAATCTTTAATTCATTTTGCAACCGAACTTTGATTTGTCCAAAGGAGGGGATAAAGATCGAAATTCCCACAATGCAATGAAAATGCAAGGTTTAGAGAGTTTTAGGTTCGGGGGTTGGTTAAACTTAGGAAAGGTACTAGCATCCTAAGTTTCTGTAGTACTCTACAGGAACCTCTTGTCTTATGTTTGTTTTATTGCTAAGTGTTTATTTGCTTAATGGTTGAAAGACCTAGGGGTTTATTTTTAAGTATACTCGATAAGATGTCGCATCTTATGCCTACATATCCTTATGGGAGTGGAATCAGAGTATTTGTAGTTCCCCTAAAGGGTATGAGGAGTTCTTTGACTGTGGTCAAAGTTCCTACTGGTTTAGGGTAGTTGATTGATTGGTTTTAGGAGAAGAGATGAGTTGTCATTTTAAGGGAGATTTAACCGCCACAAGTTGTAGGAAAATAGTCTTTGCATCCTCTTAAGAGAAGGGCTCAAGTACTCGGATAGGGATCGACGAGGTACGCCTTTATCTCTCTTAAGGCAAAGTCCCTACGGTATTGATTGTATTGATGTGGGGTGGAGATTCTATCTCGCTTAAGATGATTTGGCATCTTTCTCTAATGTGTTTGAATATTGTGTTGAGTTGATTGTTTTCCTATGTTGTAAAAGATAACGGTCCTTCCTATGGGGTGGGATCTATCTTAAAGATCGACTTGAATGGGATCAAGGATCAAAGGGAATATGATGTAAATGAGATGCATACGCATGATTGTTTAGATCATGCACAGATTCTTCCTTTGGACGGAATGCGAGGTAGGAATATAAATGCGGTAATATTAAATTGCGGAAGATAAATTGCGGAAAGTAAAGCCATACACATACGCATGAAAGTGCTGAAGTGTGTGAGAGTGAATGTATCGTGAATGTGAGTGTGCACAATTAGGTTGAATTTTATGTTGTTGATTTTAATTAGTCGATTTTATGCGAGAGGTTGTTTGAGTTTTGAAACTGTTATTTCTTTTTCAAAATTGATTGAGAACTAGTGATTTTATTACTAACTAAATAAATTGTCAAAAGGTGTAATCTGTTTATAAAAGATCTAATGTGAGAAAATTATCATAATAAAAGATTGTCAAAAGGTTTTTCTAATAAGATACCATTTTTTAAAAGATTAATTTAATAATTAGTGCCATAAAAAAAGGAGATTATTGTATTTTTAAAAAGGGGCCTAATTACTTAGGGTAAGGGTTGATTTATAAGTTAAACAAAATAGTGATAGATATAAAAACATTAAAGTTATTAATTATTTGATTGGGTTGACTAATTTTAAGTAAAATTGTTTTAATATTAATATAAACTTAATGGATAAAACTAAAAGGTTATAAAAGATTAAATAAAATAAAAAACTGCTGGTTTGGTTAATAACAGATTATTAACCTATTGTTTTTTTTAAAAGGTCTGATTAACTAATTAATTAAATAAAAACAGATTAAAGGTTTGATTAGAAGAAAAACAAGTTAATGAAACCAATTAGAATAAAATGAAAACGGGTTAATGGGTGAGTTAGGGTGGTTAACGGATGATTAAGCGGTATGTGTGTGTGTGTGTGATTATAACATAAACAAAAGATTAACCAAACAGAGAGAAAGAATGAACCCTAATTCCCTTTCACCCCCAAATCGATCCCCCCTTTTGTTCCCCGCCTCACTTTCGTCTCGATCGCGCCTCTCTCTCTGAGTTGTTCTCCTTCATCTTGTGAGTTCTTCTTCTTCTAAAACCTGAAACACAACAAACAATCAGCAAGTTCAATGCTTTTTACAAGGAAACGAGAGTTTACCGAAGATTGGGGGTAGCGGCGTTGGAGGCGATTCTTCATCGTTTGGTGTTTGCAGTGGTCGGAAGTGATTTCGCCGGCTTAAAGAGATAAGTCACTTTGCTCCAATTCCTCTGTTACGAAATTAGGTTTTGCGGTAGCTGCGATTTCGTATGATAGTTTTTTTCCTCTTTTTTCCGTTTTCAATCTTCTCTCTATATAGGCTTCAATTGTGATTTTCTGTGTTAAAGTCTAATTGAAAACGTTTGAATGCTGATTTGGGCTTTCTGTTTTGGTACAAGCTAATTTAAAACTTTCCTTTTTTGTTCCAATCTCTGTTAAATGAGAATCAAATCCTTGATATCGTATTAATCCGTCTATGTTCAAATAATTGGGATTTGGATTGAGTATCTGAATCTTCTTGTGGAATATTCTCCAATTGATTTACTAACTTGAGATTGTGATTTTGACAGGTGTAGAAAACAATATGTCTTGGGCCTGGGAAGGATCAACAGCCCAGAAAAGAAATAAGCTTGCACCGCAGACATTTGCCGCTATCTGACTTTAACGTGGCTTATGTACGGTCTCACATACTTCCAACTGGTAGTGATGTCGTGAGGATTGGGAAAGCCACCAGGGTTCTTCTGAGGTGTAGCAGTTTTCATGAGTCAGGTGAGGTTCTTACAATGACTTTCAATTGTGCTTGCAATCTATTGGCAATCTCCAAATTCCTTTCGACTAACACATCAAGATTAATTTTGATTATCCAAATGGCATTTTCAGGTTCGGTTGAATGAATATAACAACAGACTTTTGGAGCCACTAAAGTTTTGGAGGGAGGAAGGAACCAAGGAGACGATTAACTCTATCATGGGACAAGTCACAAGCCTCTAGTTTCAAAGAAGTCACACGGCAGCATGCTCCAACAAAATATGGGATTAAATGCCTGATACCTTCATCTTCAATTGGATTGTCCCTTATATCTAGGTCCTCCAAGTTAGGCATGTATGCAAGAGCATATCCAAGACCTTCTGCATCTTTTCTTTCTTCTCTGGCTCTTTTAATTTTGGATTAAGTATGCCATCTGCTGTGTATAACTTCTCACTTTGTTTACTACTTACAGTTTTACCTTTGTCCTTGCTAACACCATCTTCATCAGATTCCATGGATTCATCCTCATCATTGTCAGCCATTTTCTCAGGAGCTTCATCTTGTTTTGGCAAAGTACCGTGTTCATTATCCTCTAACATTGTTTCATCGAAGTTGAGAGGGTAACTTGAAGGAACTTCAACAGGATCTAAGTCAACAGTCGATTTAAGGGTCCCAATAAACAGAAGATTCACCATTGTAGGCTTCGTCAATGCTAAAATCTTTAGAAAACTCTGAAACTATCTTGGCCTCTGAAGGTTCTTCTAACTTTGACAGGTACCTAACTTCCGACTATGTAGTTGGTAAATTCACTTTTGGGAGTGACCTGCTGCTTTAGAGAAACGGGATGCATCGAAGCTTACTGCCAATATCTGATCTGTTGGCTACGACTTGAGGAATCTCTTTTGATCTGGTTACGATATCCCTAACCTGAATGATCATTCTTTTACCAACCGTCTTGTTAATTTCCTGTGATAAGTTCCGACTGTTGTTTTTGTTCTGATCACATTTCGCGTTTTGGGATATTTTCTTCTTACTGTCATTGGTTTTGTTAACAGGGCTGGGAAGAAAACCACGGTACTCCTCTTTCGACTTTGAATTAGATGGGTGGAAGTGATGGACCGGTAGCCCTGGAACGGACTTGGAATTTTGCAGCAGGTATCTCTGTGAAACCTTGTCTTATTGTATTGCAGATAGATTGCAGCCTTGTTATTATTTGTCTAAATGTTGATATCTTTGTTGTGATGCAGCAGGTGCGATACCGGCCACTCAAATGCTAAAGGAGATTGAAGTTTTGGATAACGGCACAATCAAAATTTATGGGGATTTCTACATCTTGAGGTGAATCTTTTACCGAGGCCGGCAGCGCATGGACATTGGGATAACTCTTCCCCAATCAAGTGAAATAACAGAGGCAACTTGCATATCAATGTTTACGACCAAGATAAGTATCCTTCCAATTCTGGTTGTTGCTCATGTCCTATCTATTACCGTGTTGATTTTAAAATGCGCCGTAAGCTCCAAACTCTGGAAGCTGCGCGTAAATAGTTGGAAATTAAACCAATTCCTTGCTTGCTTAATTAGTACGAAGTTGTTGCTTAATGTTTTATGCGTTTCGAAGATCATAACCTCCTTGATCCGTCCTCTTGACGATGATTGAATGCATATGTGCCCTGGCTTTGTAGTAAAGATTGCTAACTAATTAATAACTTGCAGGCAGCATCACGACAACAGTCGGGAAACATGGACTGGAAGGCTTCTTGGGAATAAGCATTATTCACAATTCCTTCCCCAAATTCAAGGTTATGCAACAAGATGTCTTTGTCCTGGTTTAGCAATTGCGCCACATAAATAAGGTCCGCCGTGACAAATCTTTCTCCATCAGTTAGTTAATCATCCGTTCGGACGACACAATGTCCACAGGATTAAGAGTCTGCGTAGTATCCAAGGTGATGGTTCACCCAGACATTAGTATGCCGACAACACCAATCAATGTGATAATCAAAGTTGCCGAAGCTGCCTCTTATAATAGCATCATAAACAATCTCATGGAAACTATGGAGGCAAGCGCTGGACGTCATGGTTGAAATGTGGGATTCAACATGGATCTCAGAATCCTGTAGCTTCAATTATTTATGTTTTAAACTTGTAACTTTGGATGATTTGAATAATATGACTTTGGGGATGAAAGAATAATATTGTCTGCACTTGTAACATTGAAGAAAATTGATGAAACTAGCGTGAATCCAGCCTTTATTTGAATTTCACTCTTGGCTCTTTTGGCTGATAAGTTTAATTTGACCCTTCCAACATGCCAAATCTGGTGTGTTTAGATATCCTTGAGCCATGTCAGAAACACCAATAGCTTCTGCTATCCTCCTTGAGATGCTCTCCGAGCATAGTAGCTGATAGCAATGGGTTGAGGAACATTGCTGTATGATTTCATCCTAGTTAGTGGTGCCATAACAACCCTGGAATTGTCCACCCCTGTTGATATGTAAACTTCTTTGTAATTCTTGGATTTTAAAGATAAAACTCAAATGTTCAAAATAGTCTTCTGCTTCACCGTGTCTTGGACTCTCCCTCTCTTCTTATTATAACTGGTATGTAAACCTGGTATGTAATCTCCTCAAGGTCTATAATGTAGCATCAAAGACCATAAGCCTCTGAGCTTTCGTAGCCCAACCTTACATAGTGAAGTCCTTTGGATATTCCAGCCAAAGTGCTATTTAAGTTAAAAACTTCAAATGGTGATAGATCCTAGTAAAATTACTCAAACGGTGTGCTCTCCCACCAATTCAAAAACACAAATCAAACACCACCTGTTCTTGATACTTTAATTTGTCATTTGTATACAAAGGAGCCTTGAATTAAAACTTGGAATCTCTTTTAAAACATGACCCTCATCCTGAGGGGATCCTTTAGAAAAGGGGTACAAATTGACATTCTCCTCGCCACAAAACCAAGATCAATCCTCACATGACTATGTTTAAGTCCAAGGAAAATCCATTTCTCTTCACGAATATGTAATGAAACTCTTAAGAAATACTGACAAAAGCCAATAGAAAACCCCTGACCACGTCTTTGGCATAATTATTTATGAGAATGAAAGCTAACTCCATTTGAAATTATCGCACCTGCACAGACTTGTTAGTAACAACAAACATGCACACATCATGTAATAAATATAAACTAAAACAAGGACGTGGGATCTTATGGTCAAAAATTAGGGTGCAACAGTAGGCTGATACAACATTCATATCTCCTTCCCTTTTCTTCGGGTTCCCATATGTTTTCCTCATTCCTCCTGATGTAGACCCCTCTCCACTTTGTATCTTCCCTGTCTTTATTCCATTTTCCACTCTTTCCCCTGCCATGACTAAATCTGAAAAGCTCCCAGACATGCACCCAATCAATTTCTCATAGTATGTTCCCGGCAAGGTCACCATGAACATGTCAATTAGTTCACGTTCCACCATTAGGGGTTGAACTCTGGCCGCTAATTTTCGCCACCTCTGGGCGTACTCCTTAAATCCCTCATTATTTCTTTGCGATAAATTCTGCAATTGTACTCTGTTAGGTGCCAAATCACTGTTGTATTGGTAGTGATGCACAAAGGCTTCCCCTAAATCCCTCCAGCTCCTTATATGTGTCCCTTCCAGACCCATATACCATTCTAGAGAAGGACTCGAGAGACTGTCTTGAAAAAAGTGCATTAAAAGTTTCTCGTCATCCGAATAAGCTGACATCTTCCGAAAGTAAGCTCTAAGATGTACTCTAGGACAAGTCGTCCCTTTGTACTTGTTGAAATCTGGTACTTTGAATTTAGGGGGAATTTTGACCCCTGGTACCAGTCCCAGATTCAACATATCGAGTCCCAAAGAAATTTGGTTCTCGAGGCTTTTCATTTTCTCTTCGAGCATCTTGAATCTCTTGTCGGCTTCTGTGGGGAGACCCATGTCCAAGTCTCTCATCGAAAATACATCGTCTTGATCATCTTCTTCCCAGTGGGGACCTGCAGCTCCATGTGCAGCGCCTACACCGCCTCCAGCACCAGTTATATGAACTCCTTCTTGGCGACCTCCACCCGGAGGGTTAACAACAGTTGGAACAATGTTGGCTTGAGGAACGCTATTATCAACTGGAGGAGGAATAGCAGTAGTTCCTCCATGCAAAACACCACTGCCATCCATTCCAGCTATCAATGGTTGAACCAGAGTTCTTAATTGTTTATGTCCGTTGGCTACCCCCTGCATCATCTCCATGAATTGTGTCATCCTGTCTCTGAACTCCTGCAGCTCTTGTTGCACTTGATCCATGATTCTATTCTAATTACTTCTTATGTTGCATGAATTTCGGAAAGGGCAAGCGGCGTGTAAGGTCGGGTTTCAGGGAATGCAAAAATGATGCGCAGGAAAATGCAATGCTTGAATGATGTTCAAAAGACTTTTAAGACTTGTGATTATCAGTGGTTATTATAAAACTGCAAATGAATAGTAAAGCATGCACAATTTAGACCAAAAATCAACTTTCATTAATTTTAAGAGAAGATCCAATACAGATGATTGCTCAATAGGTTGAATACAACAGCTCATGTGTTGCACCCCAAAATTTGCCTAACTTTTTTCTTACTTGGTTTATGTTTCATTGCATTAGCATATCATTGATCTAACATTTTCATAGCATATCATTGTTCATTTAACAGGGGATCAAGTGTGGAGCCTGTCTATAGGTCTTATGCAAGCTTGAGAAGTCACCATAGTCATCAAGAAGAGGGTTGGGTTCTTGAGAAGTTCAGTTGCTTGTATGTGGTTAATCTCCTAATCTGAGGACTAATTGAAGATCATCAGTGGATTGTGAGGTATTGATCAAGGAGAGATGGTGTGGATATAGATCATAGAGTGCCTTGGGGGTCATGGTGGAGCTCAATCAGTTCATTGTGCCAAGTATGAGGAGCCACAGTTGAAGGTGTTGCAATTAGGGTTTTAATCTGAGTAATCCTAAGTCAACTGGGCAATTGAAGAGGATCAAAGCTCAGTTTTAGGTCTTTGTAATCATGTATATTTGTGTTGAGATACATGAGATGATATTCCAAGATCAATCCAAGAAAAGTTCAAGGTGTGAGGAGTTGCTAAATTAGGGTTCTCAGGGTAAAATCCCCTATTTAGTGCCTAACTTCAAGACCACTTATCTCAATATACAAGTTTCATCTCCACTTTTGGCCAACATGAAACTTGTAGAGCATGCTCTTAGATTTAATTTGAGTACTAGAAGTACTCCATTGGATTTATAGAACTCAAGTTATGGTCCAGACAAGTTATAGGTCATATGAGGAATGTGAAATTTGTCTGTGAAAGTTCACCAACTTCCAAGGAACTTTTGACCTAGAAGGGTGTTTCTCATAAACATTTGGCCAACATAAAAGTTCTAGGTATTGGTCTTAGCTTTCCAAATTGTATTAGAAGTCTTCCATCTGATTTGTAGAACTCAAGTTATGAGGTTTACAAGTTAGGAGTATTTTGGGAAAGTAAGATTATAGGTCATTTGGCATTATAGGTCATTTGCTCCATCTTGCAAGCTTCAAATGTAATTTTTTTTCAACACAAAACTTGCTCAAAATGATGTTTTTAGGTCAACCATATACTCATGGTGAATTGATTTGGATTTAGGTGAGACTTGGTTTGAAGAATTTTGCAAAAGGGAGAATTTAAAGGTATTTGTTTGAAAAATTCATGATCAATTCATTTGTGCTCAAAATGGACCATATGAATACTCATTTTGATCAGAAAAAGCATTCTAAACAATTTGGCATTTTTAGAATTTCCATTTGAGGTCAATTTCATGGTGATATGGTTTGTTACTTCACAAATAAGTAACACCTCATAACTTGGTCATTGAATGGATTCAAGTACTCAAATCACTCTAGACTCTCTCACCAGACTACAAGGAGAAGGTTGAAAGCTTCCAAGGGAAGTTTCAAGTTAGAACACGCATTCACCATGGTTGGTTTTGTGAAGGAAATTTGAAAATTGAATTTCTGGATTTGGGCCTCCATTGGATCAAAAAAGCCCACAAACACTTTCTATTTAAGTTCTGTGAATGATTTGGAACGTTTTTAGAGATCATTTCGCGCCAGAAGCAGAGATAGCAAGTTGAGTTTCAAGAGCTCCAAGTGAGATCGTGTTTTCAGTTTCAAGCCAGATCCAAGCAAATTGAAGATACAAATACGTTCCTCATCAAACATTGAAGCGATCTGCAGTGTTTTGAAGCTGGAGTCGTGTTCTAGATACCTCAATTTGAAGCTCAAAGTCAGGTATGTAGTTTTCAAATTTACACTGGTTATAGCATGATCTAAGCATGATTAGTATGTGGATAGGTTTTGAATTGAGACATAGATGAAATCTGGATCAGAAATTTGAGGTTTAGAGACAAATTAGGTGATGACATGATTTCTGTTGAGGATCGTATCTCCTTGATCTTGAGGTTTTGATTCAATTGGAATAGCGTGTGATGATCAGTGATGGATGAGGATTACATTCATACCAATAGTTTGAGTTTTGGTGAGAGTTCAGATTGAAGTGAATTTTAGGATCTGCTTCGTGTTTCAAAATCTAGTAAGATTTAGAGGAATTAAAGGTTATATTTGAGATCAGAAGGAAATTTGGAGTGAGATGATGTTAACTTCATTGAGTTTTCATGATCTGCAACTACCTGCTCGCCGGAGAAGATGGTGGAGGAACCACCGGACCACCGCCTGAGTTTCTCCCTCCATCTGAAGTTTGAATGAGAACGAAGGCCATGCACCGTTGGATGGATTCTGAAACAAGACTTGGTACGCAGATCCAATGGACACGATTTAAACTGAGACTTGGACTTTGACCCTCCAAAGCGCACCGTTTCATTAATCCTGGCTGGCAGCTACGTGGCGTGTGAGTTGGAGCGTGTGTGAGCCCTCAGATCAGGAGACTTAGTCTTAGGATCCAACGCCTGTGACTTTTTCTGGCTTATTTGATTTTCTTAATTCATTTTCATATTATTTTAATTGCATTTTTATACTTTAATTCATTTTAATTTCATTATTTGTCAGAAAAATAATCTAAAAATATGCTCATGCTCCTCTCTTCATGTGTGATTTTTCTGTGGTGTTTTATTTCATTTTTGATGATTTTGCAATTTAATTTGATTTTTCTCATTTTATTAATTTCTTTATTTTTGCACTTTTGACACATCTGTTTGTTGATTTTTGTTCTTGCAATTGGTATGGATTCTTGTGCTGATTTTTTGTTAGATTCTAGATTAGAGATGTATGTTCCCTCAGTAATTTTCTTTTGATTTTTTAGATAATCATAGGTTCTGTTTTAGATTAGGGTTTTAGAGCCTTCCCTTTCATGGTTTCCCTTTGACACTTTCTAATTTAGGATTTTATTAGTTGCCTTAGAAATTTAATTAGGCTCTGATATTTGAACTATAGGTTCTTAACACTTGCATGTTCCCTTAGGAAAATTTGTATATTTTTAGAATCTAGTTTGCTATTTTAGATAGAATTTACAATTAGGGTGTTCATTTGGTGCTCCTAACTTGGTGTTTGCTTTGTTTTGCCTTCTTTGGTGGCTTTTGGTGCATGGTGAGCTTGTGCTTCCTCTTGGATGATGTTATGAGCATGTTGTAGCTTCTGTGGAGTTGATTGTGGATCTTGGCTTGGAGTTTTCCTTTCCTTTTGTAGCTTCTTTGTGGCTTATAGGAATTAGGGTTTAGGAGAGAGCTTAGAAGTAGTTTTCTTTCTTCCTCAAACATGGATTGCTTTGATTGCTTTCCATTCTCATCCTATGATTCAAGGTCCCTATGTGAAAGCCTCATCTTTCATTTGGAAGGATGTGTGGCATTTTACAATAGGTAGAACCTTTGAGGATGCCTTTCTCAGATGACTGGTTGAGTGTCAGGAGGGATTCCCTTGGTTTCCTTCCTGCTTCCCTTCATCATCCAATAATCTTGATGTTAATTATCTTCCCTTATGTTGGAGCTTGTTGAATCATGAAGATGAGAACTTCTCTTGAAGATGATGTGGACTTGAAGAACAGTTACAGACTTTGGATTGGATTGCTGTCAGAAGATTGCTCTGCTGTGGAGTTGCTAGCTTGTTTTCCCTGTTTGTCTGTTTTCTTCTTGCTTTACTGTATTGATGTGACTTGCTTGGAGTGTTGCATTAGGTTAGGCTTCATGTAGATGTTTATAGGCCTAGGAGCATTCTAAAGGTTGAGAATAGCTCCCTTTGCTTGTCTGCATTTACAGGTTGAGTTTCTCCCTCTGCTTGTATTTTTACTGTGTGGCTTTGCTTGCTGGTATTTGGTTGAGCTCAGCTCCCTTGCCTGTATGGTGTGTGGCCTTTGTGCCTTGATTGTTTAGAAGTTGAGTGCGACTCCTTCTGCTTGTTTGTTGCATTGCATGCATTTTATTTACAATTGTTTCTGTACAGTTATTTCTTTTGCTGTTTGCTTTCCTTTGCCATGTTCCCCTAGGAACTCTGACTTCTCTTGTTCAAGAGAAGTTATAACAGACATTAGGGTTCTAACCATGCCTGATAACATTAGGTAGTTCCCTTCTAACCTCAACCATAGGTCCATTTTGCATGATAACTTTAGGATTGGATCAGTTCTCCTTTAGTGCGTCTTTTCTCTTCTCATCTGCAAACAAAATCAAAATACAGTAATAAAAGGTTAATTGATGTCGTATGTTACGAGCTTTAAGCTATCTGAGAAATGATTGTTGGAGAGTTTCTTTTCAACAGTATGGATGTTTAGTATGGTACCCTTTGGGTGACATGCGACGCATTCACTCTCAGGTCATAGTCTCTAGTGCGATATTAGTTGCAAACATCCATAAAAGATATCTCTCTAAAAAACAGAAAACAAAGATCAACTCTTT
Source organism: Lathyrus sativus (assembly GCA_963859935.3). NCBI lineage: Eukaryota > Viridiplantae > Streptophyta > Magnoliopsida > Fabales > Fabaceae > Lathyrus > Lathyrus sativus. Next base: position 214,765,099 of record OZ012735.1, on the reverse strand, counting down.
TTGTCCTCTTGGACCTTTAATCCCTTGGAAAGCCTTTTTCAGAAGGAGAGTTTTGTTAACTCCCGGTTCTACCGCAAATGGTAAACGCCTAAGTCTCCAAAGGTCGAGCTGCATACACCAACTGCTGGAACTGTCTGTTAATCCTACTCGGATAAAAAAGGCAAACCTGTGTCTGTCGTGGCCCGGACTATGTTTGCTCTGATCTTTCATGCCGTATGAAAGTACGTAGGCACGAGATGCGATATCTCGACGAGAAACCTTCCCCTTTTCACCCGTAGTTAGGCGAACTACGTTGACTCTGATTTCTCGTTCCAGACGAGAATGCGTAGGCATAGAGCGCGACGCTTTGCTGAGTCATTTTATTTTCTTTTCAGACTAGACCTTTAGCGTAGATAGATGTAACAAACCCGTCAGATAAACACAACAAGCATGGATCCCATCGAGTACGATGGACGTGAGGGGTGCTAATACCTTCCCCTTGCGTAACCGACTCCCGAACCCAGACAATGGTTGCGATGACCTTGTCTTATACCTTTTCGTCAGGTTTTTTCCGATCGTTTCCTTTCCCACTCTGAGGGATAAATAACGAAAGGTGGCGACTCTTCTGTCTTGTCGGCCTCATTTTTCACAGTAGCGACATCATGTAACATGAGAAAGAACTGAATAACTAAAAAGCCTTCTTTCGGAGACACTCTTCAAGCTTCTTCGACTCAAACATAAATCTACTAACCATCTGATCATAGAGCTGGATAAAGTGATGGACGAAAGGAGGGACATCGTTCCCTTCCAAGTCTTGAATCGCACATTCTAACCTCCATGGGATATCTCGGATCATGAGGTTACAATGCTCCACTAGATCGTTATATTTAGCGCGACACATGTCTAGAGTCGGTTGATAATATCGAAGAGAATCCACATGTGTATCCAACAATTTGTTGAGTTGAGCTTCCTTCTTGAGCCATTGTGAACTATCCCTTTTTAGGGCATCGAAACGATCCTTCCACATAATGGATGTTTCCTGAGCGGTCTCCAACTCTAAGCATTTGTTGTTCCATATGCCAGGAGTGACATATGAAGCTCTCAATGCTTCTTCATTGAGTTGTCACTCATCTTCGGCTAGAGTTAAAGCATTTCTCAATTGCTCTTCGAGGTCATCAATGTCAGTCTCAAGCTTCTCCCTTGTTTTCTTCTTTTCGATAGAAGCTAGCTCAAAAAAAATGCCACGCTCTTTCACAAGACTCTTTATCTTCCTTCAAGCGTTGTCATAGAGTCTTCGCTGATGCGCCAGCCCCTTCGAAACCATTTTGATACATGACCCTCAGATCCTTCTCTAGCTTCAGCTTTTTGCTGCTTTCAGCCACTTGGTCTTGCTCAAACTCCATCTTCCTCTTGTATTGGCCATTCTCCACACCTGCTTGGTGGATTTCAGCCTGAAGGTCCTAATTATCTTTGGTCAACCTTTCTACCACTAGCTTCAGCTTTTCATACTCTTCCATAGATACGTGAGTGGGAGTAGGAGGTTTTTCTTGCATGGAGGGTTCTGGAGGGAATGGTAGCAACTTTTCAGCCACTCTAGCTAACAACCATCTGTTGTATGGCTCTTTAGCCACATAGTTCTTCGCTTTCATCTCCCTCCTTCCCTTTGTATGGATCTTGGTCCATGCTTTGGCAGTTTTCTTGACAAATGCAGGATCTTCGGTTATGGCGAGCAAAAAGAAGCTTTGAATTTTCTCCACTGCGGGCTCGTCTTCCATAGCATAGCCCAACTGACATAATGCCATAATCGGGTTGTAGTTGATATAACCAGCTCTACTAATCATAGGCATATTACCAAACTCTCTGCAGCTAAAAATGATCTCCACATTGTAGTATTCATGGGAATACCAAGCAATATCATTGACTACCAAAGACATGATGCGTCTAGACGATTTCAACTTCTCTTTGTTTTCCACAAACGACCCTTCGTTTGGTAGATGGGAAGTATACCATTTGAACAACAAATGAGAGAAGCACTGGAGCATTCCCGTCTCCTTCTCACTCCTCCAATGAATAGAATGGTAAGCATTGGCAAAAAGGGTAGGAATGTGATTCTTTTGCATAAAGAGAGTGAATGCAGTGATATCCATGAAATTGTCTATGTTTAGGAAGAGAATAATCCCATAGATCATTAGAGCAACAGTAACACCAAATATTTCCCAATCTTCAATAGTTTTGTACTGGGTAGCTTTGTCGAGTAGAAAATTCAAAGGAAATCCTTGAGTACCTCCCTTATTGGCTAGACCAGACTCAACTTCTACCTTAGTCATATGGATAGCAAGAGCAATGGCAAGAGGCTTCGGTTCTTTTTCCAGACCGGTGTAAAGGGATTGATCCTTAATCTTGACATTCAACAGGTGAGAATATTCTTCAAGAGTAGGAGCCAACTGATAATTTTGGAAGGTAAAGCATCTGAGCGGTGCATCATAAAATTGAGCCATAGAGAACAAAACCCAAGTGTCCACTCCAAAATAGAGAAGATCAAGTAGTTTCCCATGCTTCCCTTGAAAGTTGATTTTTATCATCTTCGACACGTCAATCAAAAGATCTTGTATCAATACCAACTTTGGTTCTCTGAACTTTAGGGAACTTGTGCTTCTTTTTCTTTGATCAGTCCTTTTGTTTAGCAATACCTGAGAAAATCACAGTCTCTTAAGTCCCTTGATATGTAATAATGTTATGCAATACAATGCTTTATGAATGCATATGAAAACAGCAACACACGGATCAAGGTCATAGGTCCTGCAAGGTAACGCAACAAGATATCCCTCACCTCGAGTGGGAAATCTAATGGTTTATAAGAGGGCATCCCAAAGGCTTTAAACGAAGTCCCATGCACTAACCCTCAAAATATTTCCATCATAACAACGATTCGTAAGACGGTAATCCCTTTAAAGGATGAGCGCAGAGTTACGTTCTAGTAACCTTTAGAATTGGGTTCTAAAAAGGTCCTCAGAATCACGGACTCCCAGGCCGGAAATAAAGACTCCATTACGACTACTCGTAAGACATAATCATCCCAAAGGGGCCTCATCTGAGTAGTGGAATTCAAACCAACTCAACGAGTCCTGAATCTCAAAAATCAGAAAGAAACCACCTCTTAACTTAATGTATACTAGAAAGCTCGAGTAGAAAGATTTTATTTTTACAAACCATCCCCAATAAACCCAACAGGTAAGAGGAACACAACAATAAAATAATAAAAGCAAATAAGTCACAAATTCCACAAACAAACTAGGTTTGGCTTGCTAGGCAGTCCCCAGCAGAGTCGCCAAGTTGTCGCTACTCGAAAAAAATGCAACGACGGAGAGGCGAGAACGGAAAGACAGAAGAGTTGTCATCGAACTTTATTTATCCCAAAAGGGGAAAGGAAAAAAATCGAGAAACCCCTAAGAAAAGAACAAATAAGATGGTCTCGTAACCAAGAACGGGTTCGGAAGCTGGTTATGCGAAAGGAAGGTATTAGCACCCCTCGCATCCATCGTAACCGATGAGAACCATTTGTTTGTCTATGTGTGATAATATTTGCTAATGGGTATTGCTTTCTAAGAGTGTTCCAAGGGATAAAGATCAGGGCTAGAAATAGGGAAAAAAGATAAAGAGGAAGAAGAGACTCGGTAGGACTTCGCGGTTCTAGGCCTACGTATTCTCAATAAATATGAGAAAGTCAGACTCAACGTAGTTCGGGAAACTACGGGTGATGGGGGAAGGTTGCTCGCTAAGACATCACCGTCTTGTGCCTACGTATCCTCATCTGACATGAGAAATCAGAGCAAACGTAGTTCGGGGACTACAGTTTACTAGTATTTTTGTGGATGATGCTAACGTGTGCATTCTAGCAGTTAGGTGTATTGCAGCTCGTTCGTAGAGTCTTAGGCGTTACCTATTTATGATAGAACGAACGTAACATATCCTTTTTGAAAAGATAGGTTCTCGCCATCGAGGCAAGATGTCACGTTTGATATGTGGAAGTTGTTTTTAGGGGTGAAATAGATCCTCGGATAGTAACCCCTTGAGGGTAGTACCTAATTCTTTATCTCAAAAGATTTATTATGAAAAATTATGGTGAATATAGTCATGTCTTCATATTGAAAGACGAGTATCGAGACCACACACTCTACAGTGAGTATCCTGACACTCAGAGAGGAAGAAGTGTGCACTCAATCCTCTCTCTTTAGTTCAATACAAAGAGAACTTTATTCTCTTTATTAAAGGTGTTTTGATTTTGAATGGTAAGTGCTTTGTGACAGTGAGCCCTAACGGTAATGTCAAGCACTCGGGATAGGAGAAGGCATACGCCTAACCACTCCACAACCATTCAAGTTTTATTAGGAAAAGAGTTTGAAAATGCGCTTGGCACGAGACCGAGGTTTTTTAGGAGAAAAGTGTTTTGGAAAGAAGTTTTGAAAAGTGAAGATGGTGAATAAAGCGTGGTAGGTTGATGGCGATGCACGAGGCAATCGACTTACAAAGGGTTGAAAACATACTAAGTTTAGTGATATGGTGGAAGAGAGGTGAAACCCTAAGGTGGTTCATTTTGAAAGGGGTTTGAAAAATGACTTGACGTTGGATCAAGCCTCATTTGTTCTTGGTTTTGAAAACATGTTCTAGCCTAGTTCATTTTTATATTTCTTAACAAATAGCAAGCAAGCATGAAAAGAAGTAAACTATTACACTAAACGGGAGAGATGTACATATAAAATACAATGGATTGCGAGAAATAAATGGTCTCATTGTCAGGTAGCCCAAGAGAAAGCCATGTGTGTGTGACGAAATGAGCATGAAATGGTTGCATAAATGCAAGTGGAAGCAAGTAAAACATCTCATATATATCATACAAATATCATAGAGCAACAACTAGCACATGTATAGAGACAACAATGCAAGACTACTTCAAGGTGCACACAATTGGAATATTCTAAACATGCTAAACTTGTAAAATACACCATAAATGGAAAAAAGTTATCATTTTCCAAAATTCCATGGGCTATAATCAACTTTAACTATGTTAAAGGATCCATAGACTAGACATGTAGCTCAAACACAATGCAATAAGAGTAACCTTAAAGAGGTCATCAACTAAAATAGCAAAAATAGGCTAATAAAATCCCAAAAAAATATGAAAACACAATTTCAAAGACTTATCTAAGCTCATGCAAAAGATGGGAAGAAAATAAGCTAAGGAGCATGTTCAAAACATATGATCAATGCAAACTAGGTTAAGAAATGGAAGATGATTGAGGGTCGCAATATGAAAAATGGTAAGTCACCTCAGGTAACTTCAACCAAGCTCCAATTAGCATCATATGATCCCTAATAAATTTCCTTACCGTGGCTAAAAAATTAGTTTCAAATGTTGAGGAGAAGTCACTCAATTCCTCAACCTTTTAACAAAGGTATCAAGGGAAGTACTTCCTCAAGAGAAAATCAAATAAAATATCAAAATTAATTAAAAATACAAATAAAAATAACGGAAATTATCTTAAGATCCTAAAAAATTATAAAAATATTTTTGTGTATTTTTAATAGTAAAGAAAAGTTAAAAAAGAAAAATAAAACAAAATGCAAAGAAGTTAGTCCAAAGGAAAGAACAATGGTGTATTCAGCAACATAACTAGTCCAGAATCAACACTGGGCTCAAAGAAGGGGTGTAGAAAGCAAGCAGGCCCAAAGTCTATTTATTAAAAATAAAATAAAAAAAGAAAATAAATAGAAAGAAAAATAATGTGACAATGTAACAAGCTATGTAACATTTATCAATTGGACCAAAAAACTTAAGTGACTAAAAACAAAATAGGAATAAGACAAAAGACTTCATCTTCTCCACTCATGCCATGCCAAAATCAGACCACCACCTCCCCCATGTTCAGCCCGCCGAACTAGTGGTGCAGCCACCGCGGAGACTCGTCGGAACAGCACCAACCGCCGCCGCCGGTGGTGGAGGTCACCGGTGGCGGTTTTCGAGACCACCTCCCCCTTCTGTTTTTCGCGTAGATTCCAAAAATGTGGTAAAAAATTTCTAAATAATCCTCTAAGGTCAAGAAAAACAGCCATGAAAGTAGTACGCACAAATTTCCACTTCAACAAATCAAGACAACATGGGTACCATTTTCAAGGATTTTTTGTGTAGGTTTCAGATATGTGAATAACAACTAAAAACAACCATTAAAACTCCATAAACTCAAACAACAAAGTAAGTGTCAAAAAATGAAACATCATATATCTATGCATAAACAGAACCTAAACATGATAGTATTTCATCACATGCTTTCTCATGCTTCTAGCAACCAAATGAACTTAAAATGATGCATAACAAAGATTGAAAAGATTCAAGTTATTACCTAGCCAAAAAGCTCCGTTAGCACTTGTTTCTTGAGCAAAGCTTGAAGAAAAATGTCCCTTTACCTTCTAGATACCTCAAGGATGATGAATGGACCCAAAAAAGGAAGGAACTTTGTAGTAGAATCCAAAAACAAAAATGGATGTTCTTGAGAGAGAAAGAGATATTTTTGTTTTAAACTTGTGAAAATGAGGCTCCTTCTTCCTGTTTAGGGTTTGTATACCATTTATATGATGGGTTGTCATGACTTTGTGGCCCTAACCAAAGAAATAAGGTTGTTTGAAAAATTGGCCATTTTGAGTAGGTGTGAGGTGGGATCCGAATTTGGCATGCATGAGGTGTATTGAGTGATGATTTGGAGCATAAATGGTACATGAGTAATGTGTGAATGTCCAGCACAAGAGAGCATTTGGTGAGCAAGTGTTTTGTGTGCGTTTTGCAACTTTCCAAGTATGGCAATTTGTTTCAAAATATGGTGCATGAGTACATGGGTGTGTTGGTTCACTCTAGGCAAAGAAAGATGCTATTATTGTGGTAGAAAATGTGATAAATAGTGTTATGTTGCAAGACAAATCACTTTGTGCCAAACAAAAGTTTTGAAGACACGTAACAACTTTGATGTTGGAAGAAAAATGAGATTGAACTTAGGTCCCCAAAAAAGGCTTGTGAGAATGAAAGCATTTAAATGAATTTTCATACTTAGAACAAATTCTAAGTTATGAATCTTGAAATACACATTTTACCAACTTTCTTAATTTTAGGATTCTCCTTGATTCTATAATTCCACACAATTTCTTTTGACCGAACCTCATGATATCATGGAACATGACTTGAAAATCTCATAGATGAGCTTGAATTCTGAAGATTGACTTTTCAGAAGGCGACAATTGACTTAAGGCCAGATGAAACCCTAGGGCCATTTCCATTGACTGAAGCTCTTGTGATGGCTTGTGATGACACATAATCCATGTAGAGGACCCCCAAGGTGCATGTTGAGCTTTAGAACCATGTCCCGTCCAAATCTTCTTTGAACCAAAAATCCTAATCAGTTATCCATGAGATAAGAGGAGGAGAATTAATGCTTGTGCTCTTTATTTAAGTGATTGTGAGAATTGTCTTGATGATGAGGGAACCTTATGACTTGAGATCGCCACAAAGTTGAACATGAACTCTTGGTTGAGCTTTGAAGAGGAAGGTCTTCTCATATTTGTTGGATAAAATATCTTGATCCCCTGTCTAAGATTAATGCCATATGCAAATGCCAATTCAAGAATGATATGAAACGTAAGCCAAGATAGAGGAAAAGGATGGGAAAATTTGGGGTGCTACAACGGTGCAGAAAAACTATGATAAATTCCATGCCTACCACAATATTCTTCAAAGAGATGATTTTCAAACTCACCTCCATGATCACTTTGAATTGTTATAATGTTTGTGTTCAACTTATTTTGAGAAAGCTTTGCAAAATTTTCAAAAGCCGAAAATGTATCGCTCTTGCTTGCTAAGAAGATAGTCCAGCAAAACCTAGAGTAATCATCGAAAATCACAAAACAATAGTAGTTACCACCTAGACTCTTAATTCTAGATGGTCCAAAGAGGTCTGTATGAAGGAGTTCAAGGGGTCTCGTGGTTGAAATAATCTTTTTAGATTTGAAAGAGATCCTTGTTTGCTTCCCCATTTGGCACGCATCACATAAGTGATCCTTTAAGAACTTGATGGGTAAGCCAATTACTATGTCCTTAGAGACTATCTTATTTAGAAAATTAAAATTGACATGCGCCAAACGCCTATGCCACAACCATGAGTCTTCACTCATTATGATGAGACATTTGTCGCTACTCAATGATACCTCACTCAATTCAAGCATATACACGTTATTCACCCTCAGGCCTTTAAACACATCTCTTTTTTATCATTATTTTCAATTATGCAGCAATCTTTTGAAAAGACACTTTGTCACATAATTGACTAATGCTTATATGCTTGTGTGTAATACCTTCAACTAACAACACATCAGAGATAGTAGTAGAAGAGGGATTATCTACACTACCTTTGCCAAGTATTGCTCCTTTATTGTTGTCTCCGTAGGTTACAAATCCCTTCTTCTTTGCCAAAAAGTTAATGAATAGAGATATGTCTCCCGTCATATGTCTTGAGTATCCACTATCGAGAATCCATCTTCTCTCTATAGAATCAAGACTTTGTACCTACACAATCAATCAAGGGAAATAGGTACCCAATTTTTTATTAGGTCCTTGGTTGTGAGTAAAATCTTGGCTGCATTTAGGCAACCATTGATAAACGCCTTTAGGAACTAAAAACCTCCTAAAGCGGCATTTAGCAATGGTATGACCCCTTTTGCAACAATACAAGCAAGTAAGGTTAATATTGGTATCACTTTTGTTAACTTGATCTTTGATCACATAGGTATATTTTTTGATATGGATTAATCATGCTTTTTCTAAAGTTTGATCTGTCGATAGAAAAAATGATATTGGTTCTAGAGCTTTGTCAAGTTTGGCTTTAAGAGTCTTAACCTCTTTTTTCCAAATATGACAAGTGTCACAACCCTAATTTAACCATCTACTCTTGTCTTCCTCAATATTTACCTTTGTTGCTTCCACCATGGACGCTTTGAGAGCCTATAATTCCCTTTCGGAATCAGAGATCTTTTTCTCCAAGTGGGTAAAAGTTTGTTTGTTCTAGACCAAACGTTTAAAGGATTCCTTAGCCTCATGACGTAAGGTGTCAAAAGCATGTTGTAATTCAGAATGAGATAATTTACTAGAGTTATCGTATTTAACATGTCTTACCTTTTTATTCTTCTTCTTTTGATGAGAAGAGAGACAAAGGTTAACAAAATCTTCTTCGTCACTTGAACTTTCATCACCAGATGACTCACTATCACTTTCCCAAGCGATATAAGCTCTTCTAGGATTACCTTGTTTCTTTTATGAACGATTCATATCCTTCCATTTGTCCTTCTTCATCAATGGACAATCAACTTATAATACCCCGCATTTCCACAGTTGTAGCAAGACCCTTTTGATTTACTACCCTTGTTGCCTTCATTTTTGGAAGACCTTATTTGTCTTCTAAAGTTGCCGAGATTCTTTTCAGAATGTTAATACCATTTTTCTTTATATAGAGATTATATCGCCTCACAAACAACTTCATATCCTCATTCCTTTCTTCATCATCATCATCACTCGATTCATTATCACTTAACTATTTTGTGGAGGACTTTGAACAAGAAGCCTTTAGAGTTATTGACTTCTTTTCCGTATCTTTAGTCCTTTCTTTCTTTTCCTTTTTCTTAAATTGATCAAGGCTAATGAACACTTGCTCATGTTCTTGGAGCTTTCCAAATAGAGTTTTAAGGTCCAAAGTCATGAGGTCATTGGCTTCCTTTATGATTGTAACCTTTAGTTGCCACTCCCTGGTAAGACACCTTAAAACTTTGTTAGTAGCAACGTCATTAGAAATTTGTCTACCAAGTGAGTTTAGTCGATTGATTAAATGAGAAAATCTCTTTTGCATGTTGACAATGGTTTTTCCTTGCTTCATGTGAAAGAGATCAAACTCTTGAGTCAAAGTGTTGATTCGAGATAGTTTGATGTCATTAGTTCCCTCATGGGAAACTTGCAATGCGTCCCACATAGCTTTAGCAGTCATACAATGTGAAACTCTATAATAATCATCAAGTTCCAAGGAGGAGATCAGAATATTTCTAGCTTTCCAATCGTAGTTATATTTTTTCTTATCTTTATCATTCCATTATGCTTTTGGCTTAGGCACAACAACGTTATTCTCATCGGTCATGGTAATTTCTATGGGATCATTTTGTATAACGTTCCATACCTTTCTATCAATGAAATTGATATGCATGCCCGTACAATCTTTCCAATAACTATAGTTCTCACCATTAAAAATTGGTGCTCTATTGTAAGCACATAATGAACCGGTGCTCCTGATACCACTTGTTAGATGAAAACAATGATCTAGAAGGGGATTGAATAGATCACTAATTCCTAAACAGAGTCAGCGCTTAAAAGAAACTTAGTTTTTAAAATTTTATGCAAAAGTGACTGAGGAACTAAGGCTGTCTAAACGAATCGTTACTGAAAAGATCGGATATGCGATAAGCCAAGATGGAACATCGAATATAGTGAGAAAACGAATCAAAATTTTAACACTAATCAATATAGTTTTATTCACTTAAGGTTGTGCAATTTCCAATGGCTTGTGAAAATAAAACTCAAATTGACAACAGCCTAAATGGGTTGTGTTTGACCAATTTGTCGAATACTTGGTGTGCGAAACACTCCAAGTGAAATTCACTAAGTAATGGTAGTGCATAACTTTTCCAATTACAATCAAAAGGATTGTAATGAGCTTTCAAAATATTTTTCAGCACTACACTATACCATAATTTTATCGAGCAATTTGATTGCTCACAAACGTTAAACATTCAGAAATGAAAAAATAGCGAAAGAGAGAACAACACCAAATTTGTTGAGGCAGTTCCCCCTTCGTCCTTGCATGGGGTACGTCTTCCCTCAATTCTAGAAATAGAATTGAGATCTATATTAACATGTTGCAAACGTTTTGTCGCTTGCGCGAAAATAAGGTGCCGGCATGACAGAAGAGTCGCCACCTTTCGTTATTTATCCCTCAGAGCGGGAAAGGAAACGATCGGAAAAACCTGACGAAAAAGGGTAAGACAAGGTCATCGCAACCATTGTCTGGGTTCGGGAGTCGGTTACGCAAGGGAAAGGTATTAGCACCCCTCACGTCCGTCGTACTCGACGGGATCCTCGCTTGTTTGTTTACTTGGACGGGTTGGTTATAATCTATCTACCTATCAAGGCTGGCTGAAAAAAGAAAAGAAAAATGACTCGGCAAAGCATCGCGCTTTATGCCTACGTATTCTCATCAGAGAATGAGAAATCAGAGTCAACGTAGTTCGGCTAACTACGGGTGAAGGGGGGGAGGTTGCTCGCTAGGATGTCGCATCCTATGCCTACGTACTTTCATCTGGTATGAAAGATCAGAGCAAACGTAGTTCGGGAAACTACGGGAAAAATGGCTCAACTAGGAGGGAGACTATCAAGTCCTACTGTTATCATGCCCTGGATTCATCCTATGGTTGAGGTTTGAACAGGGAACTCCTAGATGTTGTCATGCATAGGTTTCGACCTAAAAGTCTATCATCAAATCCTCATCAGAAGAAATGAGAGTCCTAAGGGATCATGTCAATGATACACAGAAACAGACAAAAGCATCAGCCTTAAAAGTAAAATGCATGCAATGCAAGTGAGGGAGGAAATGTGTGTGGGGCTTCAGCCTCCACAAGCTCGTCTCGACCTCAAGCCAGTCATGAAATAACAGTAATCATACTGAAAAATAACCCACATGCTATCAAGCAAAAACAGTAAACTGTAATCATACAGACAGGAGAAATGAAATGCTATCAAGCAAAATAAACACACTTGAGAAAGAAAGGATCTACTCTCTAATCCTAACCCTAACACAGAACCTGAATCAAATCTAAGCAAAGCCCTCAAGCAAAACCCTAAACAAGAGAATCAATCCCAGTCTTCAAGCTTCAGAACAAGCTTACCAAAGACAGGGAGCTAAGCAAGCAGGCTCATAGTGTCTTCCTCAGGAAGGCACTAGGAGGTGTATACTCAGGAGTCATACCCTATGTGGCTCAACCACTGTGATCAGTTTACATTCCTCCTCAGGAGGAATTAAACTCACAAGCAGGCTCCAACATCACTGGATATTTAGGAAATCCTATCTGAACTAATGGAACTAAGTGAATAGACTCATAGGACCTTCCTCAGGAAAGTACTAGGAGGCTTCCACTTAGGAGTTGTATCCCATGTGGCTCAACAACATGTGATCAGTTTACATTCCTCCTCAGGAGAAATTAAACTCACAAGTTGGCTCCAACATCATTGGATACTTAAGAAATCCTAGATAAACTAATGGAACTAAGTGAATAGACTCATAGGACCTTCCTCAGGAAAGTACTAGGAGGCTTCCACTTAGGAATTGTATCCCATGTGGCTCAACAACATGTGATCAGTTTACATTCCTCCTCAGGAGAAATTAAACTCACAAGTTGGCTCCAACATCATTGGATACTTAAGAAAGAGGTGAGAAGAAAGAATGAAAGTCATTCATAGTGCCTTCCTCAGGAAAGCACCATGAACTTCCCTCAGACTTCAGGATCTCAAACCTCACAGACAGGGAACAAGACAAGCTCTGGGTCTCTGAATCTTGATCTACAATCTTCTCTCCATGATGCTCTCCATCAAGATCTTCAAGGCAACACAAGCCCCTCAACAAATTCCTCACAAGGAACCCCAAAGATGAACAGATAACCACAGGGCAGACAAAATCAATAGGCAACTTCAGAAAATACCTAAAAATGCTAAACTAATGGGGAAAAATCTAACAATTATTCACAAGGGTCCTCAACACCTACTCTTAACATCTACATAGGCCTCTACCTAAAAATCAAGACAAAACTTATCAAAAGAAAGGAATTCATCACCTAAACACAATTTAAACCCTAATTAGGATACCCTACATCTACCCTAATTAAACTAATCAAAATTTAATTCTAAAATTCTAGAAAAAATCCTATGGGGAACTATGATTCATCATCTAATTGCACAAAAAAGAATGGATTAAAAACCCTAAGGGAAGGTCCTAAAACAATTCCTACAAAATCATGATACCAAATTAAACAATATAAAAGCTATTTATTTGGAAAATCTATTAAAAATACCAAACTAAAAAATAAAATCCCATTTTTATTTTTATAATTTTCTACACATTTTCATCTAATCATAGAAAAAAGAAGAATTAAAAAAGAGTTAATTTCCATTTTTTAATGAATTTTCAAAGACAGAAAAATATTAAGAGAAAATTAAAACAATTAAATGAATTAAAGGGAGGGGGTGCGACAAGCAACTCACGCTAGTTAAAAATAAATGGGCCAGCAAAGAAGGGGGGTGGGGATAGCACATAAGCCCAGAACGCTGGCTTTAAGTGAAACGCCGCGTTTCACTCATTTTAAATCTTCCCTCCAACTCTCAGATTCGCTCACAGCCATTGGATTTGATGAATTGGTCAAACTCTGGAGAGGATCCAAGGGCTCTCCCTCATCGTCTCCACCAAGACCTAGGGTTTTCAGAACCCTCTCCCCCATGCCCTAACCTTCGAGCTCCTCTATCTCTCTCCACACGCCATGGTTTCACACGATCCAAACACGAAAATTGCTCTACTAAATGAGAGGAATAAAATGGTACGAGTGGTTTTCCCTGATTCGCTCTCAATAATTCCAACAGAAGGCTTCAATGTCTTGGTACAACCACGTTCATCTGATATCAATCTTCACCAACCTTCAGTCTAATGGTCTACAGATGCTCTATAAGTTACCCTAGCTATTCTACACTAGTTCTTGATGATTAAAACTAACAATCTACACAATTCTTGGAGATTAAAGATTCATGGTTCTGTTATGCATTGTCATGGAACAGGCTGTAACCTCTAGGGTTTAATCATCTAGCCTAGTACATCATTTCCATACCTATGAAACTAACTAAAACTGTATAATTAAGATGGAAGAGAGAAGAAGAGGAACCTGTCAAGTGATGATGGTATGTGATGCTAGGGTACGATTCCAAGCTTGCAATTCACTCACAATGATCCTCCAATGGAGATATGCTTTCTGTTTGCAAGGATCTTGAAGAAGAAAGCTCGTAGCAATGACTTTGAAACTGAAATGCAATGATGGAGCACCTTGAAACCCTAGCTCGAATCTCTCTCTTCTCTACTCAATTCACCAAGTTTCACCAACCTCCAATCTCTCTGCATGGCACTCTTTAAATATTGATGGTTAGATGCTTCTAGATTCATCTAGAATGTGGTGGAAACTTCTTGAAATTCTCATGACATGCCAAGTTGGATATCTCATATCTCATATGTTATGCCTTGCAATTTTGTCTTAAATTCTCCTTACATGAGTTATTGAGTGTGGATGAGTGAAAAACAAGTTCATTTTTGGCTTGTGTAGGGTTTTTCAACATTGCCTTCTTTTTCAAGTAATGACTTTTCAAAGCATCACCCATTTTTAGACCTCAAATGAAAATTCTAGCTAAACCAATGTTCTCAAAATGGTTTTTCCAATCAAAATGATATATTGGATGACCTATTTTGGATTTGTGGATCTTCCAAATCACTTTTCAATTTCAACTTTTCAAAGTTATAAGCCTTTTTAGTTCATTTTTGACCAATCATGTAATCTCATGCTATGAGCTTTTCCAACAATTTGTGACCTTCTTTCTAGACTTAAAATCACATTTTGAGCAACTTTCATGTTTTGAGTTTTTCCATTTGAGGCTTGGAAATAGGAGTTTTAGGCATTGGCTAAAATGACCTATAACTGACAAATGACCAAAATACCCCTGCCTTGTTCAAACCATAAGTTGAGTTCCACAAATCCAATCAAGGACTTCTACCACTCAAATTGAATCTAAGAAGATGCTCTTCAACATTCATGTTGACCAAGAAACCATAGGAATCCTCCTACTAGGGCAAAAGTTGTCTGCAAGTTGGGTGACTTTCAAGGACCCAGATTCACACACCTCTGCTGACCTGTAATTTGTCAAAACCATAACTTGAGCTCTGTAACTCCTATCAAGGACTTCAACCACTCAAATTAAAGCTTAGAACAAGCTCTACAACATTCATGTTGTGGGGAAGGTGAGATATCAATCACATCTATAGCTAAAACTGCCTGGAAGATAGGGATCAAATTAGGGTTTTCTCACTGACAATCCTTGGAAACCCTAGCTCAAAACTTCTCAAACTCCTCAATCATGATGAGTTGGTCTAGGAATCATCTTTATAACATCTCTATACATCATTCCATGATCTCATGGCCCTTGGATTAGGTCTCAACCTTCTCCAAATCTTCAGCTGATCTAGGGTTGACCCAGTCAAAACCCTAATTCTACCATTCATGGTTGAATCTTCAGAATTCTTGCATAATGACTTCTCTGGGCTTCCTGATGGCTATCAAGACATCTCATAGGCTTTCTCAAAACATCTAGTCCATTCTCAAAGTCTCAGAATCATCTGAGGGGCACCCACAACTTTCAAACTGTGAAGCACACAACCCTGGTTTCAATCCACTTCCTCTGAGGATCTCTTGAACTGTCTGATGAAGGTATCCATTTTCAAACACTCAATGAATAAATAAATGTTGGTCAAATTTTGGGGTGCAACAGCTGCCCCTATTCAAACGGCTTGAACCTGACTGGGTGAGAAGCGAACGGCTCTCAACCAATCAAGGTGCGAGACGGTTGAATATCGGTAAACCCGAAAATTTGCCAACTGTACGAGCACACGGTACTCTGCGGGGAACAAATCTTTGAATACTGCAACACTAGTTGCTCAACAACTAGCTGGAGAGATACTGATCTGAATCTCCGTCAGTTATCCACATTAAATTCTTCTGATATTGCCTTCAGACAACCACAACACCCAACCTCGCCGCTGGAGAACTGAATCTTCTGACATACCCAACATTGCCGCTGGAGAACTGAATCTTCTGACATACCCAACATTGCCGCTGGAGAACTGAATCTGACATCGCCGCCGGAAACAAACATCGCTCTGAGAGACACCCGACATTGCCGTCGTACAAACATCATCTCTACTGGGGATTTAAAGAGCCTGACCTCGCCGTCAAACAAACATTCAACCTCGTCGTCGAACAAAATACAACACTGAACAAATCTGACCTGGGGTTCACCCCTGGTAAATGGAACAAAAGGTACACTTGCGTATTTGAACCTACTCCGCTGGGAATGAGAGACTTAACCGAGCACACTCTGATCTGGGGTTCACCCTCAGAACCATAACGAACATCGGAATACTGCTGCACACTGCCCGCCGTGGAACTTCAACACTACAGATATATGAAACCCTGGCCCCTGGCCACTTCCAGCTTCAGCTAGAAAAGATCTTCAAGTATTTCTGAATATGAATGAAACCCTGGCCCCTGGCCATTCCAGCCTCAGCTAAAAAGAACATCCTTGGCCTTCAAGGATGTAAACTTTGCCCGTCGGCAACTCTGCAGGAGGTATCTGCGACTTCAGTCTGAAGAAATGGTCCTTGGCCTTCAAGGATACATGGATCTGCCTTCAGGCAACTCCGCCTCTGCTATAGAGCATCCGAGACTTCAGTCAGGGATATACTTCGGCCTTCAGTCCGAAAAATGAATCATAGGTCATTCATGACCTTGGGGATAACCTTGTCCTCCAGGCACCTTCGCTTCAGCTTGGGAAATCTATGACTTCAGTCAGAGAAATGGTATCCTGAGCCATTCATGACCCTTCGGGGATTCAAATACTTTGCCTTCAGGCAAAACTCCGCTTCAGCTGGAGAAACATCTTCGACTTCAGTCAGAAGAAACACTATTCACTTGATCGCAATCAATCATCTCCTCAGGACAACTGACTTGGTCTTCAGACTTACACGAATCATTCTGTTGTATCTACAACTCCGGAACCTTGTCTTCAGCTACCTGTTGATTCTTCAACGCGGAAATCTGGACTCACCGGAACCTTCTGATATCGCCATCGGGCGCTTACGAAATCCATCTTCAGATTAGACATCGTTGTTGGAGCAGACATATCATGCTGCTGAGGACTTCAAGAATCATCTTGACCAAACAGATCCGTCGGGCATCTTCAAGAATCGTCCTGAACTAATAACCTTTCTGGAGCAAACTTCTGTTGGGAATTCCAGGAATCTTCCTGGGCAACTCCTGCTGGAGGACGCTACTGGGGAGCTCAAGCGTCATACTAGGCGAACAACTCGGGAAGCTGCGCTGAGGTATTAAGAATCAATTTAAGCAAACGGCCCTGCTGAGGAGTTCAAGGGTCGTCTTGAACTGAAAACTTCGCTGGGGATCTCAAAAATCATCTTGAGCGAGCGACTGCGGGGATCACACCGGGGTCTCTAGAATCATCTAGGAAAACAACCTTGCTGGGGAGAACATCAAGAATCGTCCTGAGCAACCGGTCTTTCGGTAGTACATCTGTACAACAAGGATGATAATGACCTAGGTCATGCTTATGATGCGTATGCTTCTGCACTATGCCCCACACGGTGGGAATGATATGCATTTATGCTAAATGTTGTGCAATCATGCACAATGCTATGCAACGTTAAATGCTATGCAGTGTTAAATGTTATGCAATCATGCACAATGATGCGATCCCATCAGCAAAATAAATGCCGAAGGGGAATCCTTCCTATCAAGGAGAAAGAACCGCTCAGATAGAGGACTCATCCTGCTGAAGAGAACGTGAACACGCCAATATCAATCGAGCTCTGTCTGGGGAATTGATCTTCCGCGAACTGCTGCAGGGGAACAACTTCAGCTGACTGCTGCAGGGGATGAAGCTTTACGAGAACTTGGATCTGCTGATATCAATCGCGAGAACGAACTACGCAGCCGTCTCGGCTACTCTTCTGGGGATGACCACTCTGTGGGGAACCAACTTCAGTTGCTCGACACTCCACTGAAAAACTAATCATGATCTGATCAACTTCCAAGGATTCGGATCTCTTGGACATCTGCAAACTCGGCTGAGGGAGGAGAAATCATTCTGCTTCGATGGAGAGAGTGCGACTCTGGGGGAAATACAGCATTGGCTGTTCTACGCTCTGCTGGGGAAAATTGATCATGACCTGATCAACTTCCAAGGATTCGGCTTTTCTGCGGACTCAGCCGGGGAGAGAAATCATTCTACTTCATTGGAGAGTACGACTCTGGTGGGGAATTTCAATTCCGCTGGGGAAGAAAGAATCATCTGACTTCGGGGGAGAGAGTACAACTCTGCAAGGGAATACAACATCAGCTGTTCCAACACTCTACTGGGGAAGAGGGACTCATCCAACTTCAGGAGAGAATACGGATCTGGTGGGGAATCTTAATTCTGCTGGAGACTTCAGTCTGGCACCATCAGTTACTGCATCCTTCGGCTAACGAACAGCCTCCTGCGAAACCTGCACTTGTGACCCGGTGCGGGGGGGTAATCCTGCTTCGACGACCTTACTGGGGAAAACACGAGCTTCGGCACCCGAACACTTCTCTGAAATCCGCACTTGTGACCCAGTGCTGGGGAGAAACGACATCATTCTTCGGTGCTTGGCTCAGCTGATGGGGGTGACGCTCCTTCAGGACTTGTCTGCTTGGGGAAGAGAATCGTCTCTACCTGGGGAAGACATATCAATGCTCACTATTCTGATTCTGATTCTGCGGAGGAGAGACTACTGAACTCTGCTGAGGAAGGAGGGCTCGCCCTGCTTCGGGGATATCAATCCTGGTTTGCTGAGGGTAATCTTGACCCTAATCTGATGAGGGGTAAACGCCATCTCAATCTGCTGCAGTCTCAAACTGTACAGGGGGAACAACCTCAAACCGTACATCTCTGCGGAGAAACAATCCTGATTCAACAACGTCAACACAGGGAATACAGGCTACCAATCATGGAGTCAAGTAACAGGTTATGCTGTAGGATAACAACCCAATGACCGCAAGGCTTCTTCAGAAGGTTCAGGTTTTGACGGGGTAATGACACGATTCCCCGATACTTAATTCTTGCTAGGGTGAACAAACTCATTTGAACAACTTGCCCCAGCGCAATTCAACTTGCCCCAGTCCGACTTTTGGGAATAATTCATTCTGAACCGAAAACAACTGGCAGCAAGACAATCTTCAGAGGGCTTGCCCCAGCATCTGCACAACGGGAGGATTCATCCTCAACTAATCAACTCTCAGCATGGTCGGCTTCAATATCTCTGAAGTAGTTTGCCCCTGAACGAGCGATGAGCGACTCAACATGCTCTGATCGAACACTGGAGGGATCTGCCCTTAAATCGCAAGGATTCCGGATAACTGCCCCTGATTGGGTCCCGAGAAGACTCACTTCCGACCAACCGCTTTTTGCATAAACTGCCCCATAATCAACTGATGCTTCGGGACTTGTCCTCAGACAAACTGATTCCAAACTCACAGGAAGTCAATGCCCCAAATTCACAGGGCTTCGCAACATACCATTCTGATCCAGACCTCTGGCGATTCAGTCCTGATTGACTATTCCCTGTTTAAGTTCCTTCGTATCAGCTACCAACCTGCAATCAAAATTGTTTATTCACGAATGGTAATTCTAATGCAGTGTTCATGCAAACTTCGAAAAAATGTTGTACTGTCACTCATTTACGTGTCATGCTAGTGAGTGACGAATGAACCAAAGAGTTCAAACGTAGTGCTGATGCGATCAGAAAAATGCAATAAGGATATGATTAGCAAATCATAAGGAGTCAGGTTACTCAGCCTTATCGTAATGCGCTTTCAGAATAAACCCTGCCTCAATTAGGTCTTTTAAGGGTTGTATCGTGGTCGGGTTCACGGTTAGTGAAACAAAGGATATTTGGCTCAAATTGTGATTTGTACCCACCCCTTCTACGTGATGATCTCCGACCCTAAAGTCCAATTAGCTCAGCTCGAGCGCTCGCCTCTTCGAGAGGTAGGTTGAACATTGGGAACAACTGGTTAAAGAATTCGCAAGGTGTTTCGGAGTGACAGTTACTCCTTTGGCGTCTGTGTCTACACGACTTCGTCCTTGTTCGAGGATTTTTCTTTTTTATATCCTTTCTTTTTCATTCTTTTGATTCCCTAACTTTTGCCTGGACTGACTCCTTTTGAGTTCTTTTCGATTTTTTCTTTTGAAGTCCAGCGGGATGCCCTGATTTTTGCCTAAGTATTTGCTTTCTAGCTTTTCTTTTTTACTTAGCGGGCTTTCTTATTCCTTTTTCTTTTGGAACAAGTCGTGAGACACTGGTTGTCTTGATTGCTTCGAAAGGCTTGTAACTTGTCTCACTCCTGATTAGTGAGGTTTAACCATTGTGGTTGATGAGGTACGACCTCTGGAGAGGAATATGATGTGATTGGTCCTCGAAGGACAACACTCCTCTATAAGACTTGAACGCTCGATCAAGCTAACTGACAACTACCCTGCCCCGGGTTAAGATGCGAGGGTTAAAAAGTCCGAAAGAAACTCCTACTCCTCGGCTCGAAGTGGTTAACAAGGGATTCTCTTCCTTATCTCTCCGGTGTTTAGGGGATTTGAAACAATGCCTTGTACGTCATCGGCAAAGTTTTATCTGAAAGCCATACGATCATCGGTTATGAGTATTCAGTTTCATCATCCTCCCTCCGCTCATTGCTAATCATAGTAATAAAGTGGAGTGAATAAAATGCAAGTGTCAGTGCAATGCAGTAAACGAGTGACAACGACATAATTAGTTCAGAAAAAAGGCATAGTCACTTTATTAACATTACCATTCGAAACATACAATGTTTAATAGCAAGTAGTAACTTAACAGAAAAGAAACTACAAATGCAAATGGTAAAAAGTCTGAGGACTGCCAATGTTGAGGACGTCTGTCTGTCTGGATCACTGGCTTCTGGAAATAACCCTCTGAATCTGTGAGCTCAGGCAGCTGATAGGTTGTCACGTACAACCAAAACTCCGTCTGGAAAGGAAATACACCCTTGGTCGATCAATTGTTGCACTTTCGCCTGGAAAGCCTTGCAATCTTCAGTTGAATGCCCCAGAGATCCACCATGGTAGCCACACTGAGCATGAGGATCGTACCCTGGAGGGTAAGGCTCTGGCACGGGCTTGAGAGCTCTCGGTTCCACCAAGGAATTCTGAATCAGCAGTGGAAGAATCTGGCTATAAGGCACAGGCACTGGATGGGAAGAAGCATTCCTTTGTTCCACGTGGTTGCGAGGTCTCTTGCGATCCTGGTGCTGGTATTCTTTCCGCCCAGGAGCAAGAGGTCGTCGTTTCTGAATGGCGACGGTCTCTCGTTTAGGCGCTTGCGTCCTTGAGCTTGATCCAGGTAGAAACTGCGAGCGAGGCGATTCAGTCACCAAAAGTCGCGGGACATATTCAAGATCTTTCTCAGCTTCAGGCAAAGGAGTGGAATCATCCACCTCTTCTGCAGGGTAAGGGATGAACTTTCCCGATGCTCTCATGCCGCCCGGCACAAGCCTAATCGCCCTTGAGTCAATAAGGTCCTGAATCTTATTCCTGAGAGCCTTGCATGTTTCAACATGGTGCCCTGGTGCTCCTGAGTGGAAATCACAACGCATGCTTAGATCAACGTCTGGTGACACGTCATCTGGTGGATTTGAGGTTCGAAGCTTGAGAACACGGTTCTGAACCAACAGCGGCAGCAGCTGGGCATAACTCACAGGTAGTGGGTCCACAGCTCTATCAAGTAGCTTCTTCTTTTGACCATAACCTTCAGGGTTATTCTGAGATGCTCGGCGCGGCTGATGACGAGACAGGCCTCGAGCTTCATGCTGTGTAGAGGGTCCATGAGGTCCACTTGGCTTCAGCACAGGTGGCAATGACGGCAATGGGGGAAGCACTTTGGTCTCTTCCTTGGATGCTTGACCACTCTCCTTATTTAGCATACTTCTCACCACTCCCATGAGAAAGCTCAACTGATTCTGCAGCTGCTGATTCTCCTCTCTGAGTACTTGCTGGTCCAGACGCACTGCCTGTATGTCATTCATGACCTGCCCCAGCTGGCTTTGGATTTTCCCCAGTTCAGCTTGTATCTGCTCCATTAGTCTGAGCTGCTCGATTCTGAGTCAAACCTGCAAACACAAGGGTTAGAAGACAAGTCCCGGCTTCTGCCATGCAAGATGAATTATGGGTGTCTGTATGTTCAGGAGATCACCCCTGATTCTGGTGTCAACTTGCCAACACAGTGTCAATGCAATGGTAAGACTGGATCCATTCATGGAAGAAAATATCTCATCTTGCTCGGGACACCAGAATCAGGGTACGAAATGCGCCTGCAGCACCGACACATGCTAATGGAATGCAAACATGAATATGCGAGCTAATGCAAAATGCAGGGATGCAACAATATATCCAGGTGGCTGCTGTGGAGATTCGGTATCAACAGTCACTGATGAGAAGGAAACCCCGGTGTAAACCCACTGATCTGATCTGCTGTGAATAACCATCTGATAGGATCGAGATCAAACTTCTGCTCTGACAAGAATAAAGGCCTGACAATAAAGACCCCGGATGCAAGATCAAGGAATATCTGTTGATGAAGTCTTCAGACCCCAAATCAAAAATCTGCCCTATCAAGAACAAAAATACAGCTGCTGATGAGATCTTCAAACCCCACTCAAAATCTGCCCTATCAAGAACAAACAACAACTGCTGACGAGATCTTCAGACCTTACTCAAAAATCTGCTCCATCCAGAACAAACCTCTGATAACAATACTCTGATCGGAACCTGCTCTATCAGGAACAGACAAACACCCGATGATAAAATCCTTTGATCAAACCCTTGCTCTATCAAGAACATATCTGCAATTGAGAACCCAACATAACTGATTCACTGTCAAGAAAACCAGGTAGTCTGGAGGTCAAAGTTTCCTGCAATATCCCAACCCCACTCACAGGTATGATGGACATAATCCACAGACAAAGGTACGGCATCCTATGCGGTTGTCAGCGTCACAGACTTTCATGAGTGACAATACGATTCCCAGAAGGAGTGGCATCGTCAAGTCATGAAGAGGCCTCTCTTAGCTGACTTCCAAATGATCGGTCCCCAGAGTCGACAATCCTCACGTCTGGACTCCCCTCAGATCCTCAGGACCGGAAAGGAGCACCTCTGCAAGAATCTCGTCTGAGCGCAGATTTTAGTAGGGAACTGTGCCTGCTCAGCAGACAGGTTCGTCTACTACTTCTCCGCGACTATATCTAGGTGTGTACTCAAGCCCAGGTCCGGCTTTTCACTCACAGTAACATCCCTCTCCCACAGCAGCACAGATAATCATATCAAACTGGAAATAAAATGCGGGAAGTAAAAATGCGGGAAGTAAAGATGCGATAAATAAACGCAACCCAACAAGCAAACACACAAACGATAGGATTGACTCTCGTAGGGGATGGGAAACGGTCCCAGCATAAGGGATGGGGAGAAGTCCCTAGATGCTATAAGTCCCCAGCAGAGTCGCCAGCTGTCGCTTGCGCGAAAATAAGGTGCCGGCATGACAGAAGAGTCGCCACCTTTCGTTATTTATCCCTCAGAGCGGGAAAGGAAACGATCGGAAAAACCTGACGAAAAAGGGTAAGACAAGGTCATCGCAACCATTGTCTGGGTTCGGGAGTCGGTTACGCAAGGGGAAGGTATTAGCACCCCTCACGTCCGTCGTACTCGACGGGATCCTCGCTTGTTTGTTTACTTGGACGGGTTGGTTATAATCTATCTACCTATCAAGGCTGGCTGAAAAAAGAAAAGAAAAATGACTCGGCAAAGCATCGCACTTTATGCCTACGTATTCTCATCAGAGAATGAGAAATCAGAGTCAACGTAGTTCGGCTAACTACGGGTGAAGGGGGGGAGGTTGCTCGCTAGGATGTCGCATCCTATGCCTACGTACTTTCATCTGGTATGAAAGATCAGAGCAAACGTAGTTCGGGAAACTACGGGAAAAATGGCTCAACTAGGAGGGAGACTATCAAGTCCTACTGTTATCATGCCCTGGATTCATCCTATGGTTGAGGTTTGAACAGGGAACTCCTAGATGTTGTCATGCATAGGTTTCGACCTAAAAGTCTATCATCAAATCCTCATCAGAAGAAATGAGAGTCCTAAGGGATCATGTCAATGATACACAGAAACAGACAAAAGCATCAGCCTTAAAAGTAAAATGCATGCAATGCAAGTGAGGGAGGAAATGTGTGTGGGGCTTCAGCCTCCACAAGCTCGTCTCGACCTCAAGCCAGTCATGAAATAACAGTAATCATACTGAAAAATAACCCACATGCTATCAAGCAAAAACAGTAAACTGTAATCATACAGACAGGAGAAATGAAATGCTATCAAGCAAAATAAACACACTTGAGAAAGAAAGGATCTACTCTCTAATCCTAACCCTAACACAGAACCTGAATCAAATCTAAGCAAAGCCCTCAAGCAAAACCCTAAACAAGAGAATCAATCCCAGTCTTCAAGCTTCAGAACAAGCTTACCAAAGACAGGGAGCTAAGCAAGCAGGCTCATAGTGTCTTCCTCAGGAAGGCACTAGGAGGTGTATACTCAGGAGTCATACCCTATGTGGCTCAACCACTGTGATCAGTTTACATTCCTCCTCAGGAGGAATTAAACTCACAAGCAGGCTCCAACATCACTGGATATTTAGGAAATCCTATCTGAACTAGTGGAACTAAGTGAATAGACTCATAGGACCTTCCTCAGGAAAGTACTAGGAGGCTTCCACTTAGGAGTTGTATCCCATGTGGCTCAACAACATGTGATCAGTTTACATTCCTCCTCAGGAGAAATTAAACTCACAAGTTGGCTCCAACATCATTGGATACTTAAGAAATCCTAGATAAACTAATGGAACTAAGTGAATAGACTCATAGGACCTTCCTCAGGAAAGTACTAGGAGGCTTCCACTTAGGAATTGTATCCCATGTGGCTCAACAACATGTGATCAGTTTACATTCCTCCTCAGGAGAAATTAAACTCACAAGTTGGCTCCAACATCATTGGATACTTAAGAAAGAGGTGAGAAGAAAGAATGAAAGTCATTCATAGTGCCTTCCTCAGGAAAGCACCATGAACTTCCCTCAGACTTCAGGATCTCAAACCTCACAGACAGGGAACAAGACAAGCTCTGGGTCTCTGAATCTTGATCTACAATCTTCTCTCCATGATGCTCTCCATCAAGATCTTCAAGGCAACACAAGCCCCTCAACAAATTCCTCACAAGGAACCCCAAAGATGAACAGATAACCACAGGGCAGACAAAATCAATAGGCAACTTCAGAAAATACCTAAAAATGCTAAACTAATGGGGAAAAATCTAACAATTATTCACAAGGGTCCTCAACACCTACTCTTAACATCTACATAGGCCTCTACCTAAAAATCAAGACAAAACTTATCAAAAGAAAGGAATTCATCACCTAAACACAATTTAAACCCTAATTAGGATACCCTACATCTACCCTAATTAAACTAATCAAAATTTAATTCTAAAATTCTAGAAAAAATCCTATGGGGAACTATGATTCGTCATCTAATTGCACAAAAAAGAATGGATTAAAAACCCTAAGGGAAGGTCCTAAAACAATTCCTACAAAATCATGATACCAAATTAAACAATATAAAAGCTATTTATTTGGAAAATCTATTAAAAATACCAAACTAAAAAATAAAATCCCATTTTTATTTTTATAATTTTCTACACATTTTCATCTAATCATATAAAAAAGAAGAATTAAAAAAGAGTTAATTTCCATTTTTTAATGAATTTTCAAAGACAGAAAAATATTAAGAGAAAATTAAAACAATTAAATGAATTAAAGGGAGGGGGGTGCGACAAGCAACTCACGCTAGTTAAAAATAAATGGGCCAGCAAAGAAGGGGGGTGGGGATAGCACATAAGCCCAGAACGCTGGCTTTAAGTGAAACGCCGCGTTTCACTCATTTTAAATCTTCCCTCCAACTCTCAGATTCGCTCACAGCCATTGGATTTGATGAATTGGTCAAACTCTGGAGAGGATCCAAGGGCTCTCCCTCATCGTCTCCACCAAGACCTAGGGTTTTCAGAACCCTCTCCCCCATGCCCTAACCTTCGAGCTCCTCTATCTCTCTCCACACGCCATGGTTTCACACGATCCAAACACGAAAATTGCTCTACTAAATGAGAGGAATAAAATGGTACGAGTGGTTTTCCCTGATTCGCTCTCAATAATTCCAACAGAAGGCTTCAATGTCTTGGTACAACCACGTTCATCTGATATCAATCTTCACCAACCTTCAGTCTAATGGTCTACAGATGCTCTATAAGTTACCCTAGCTATTCTACACTAGTTCTTGATGATTAAAACTAACAATCTACACAATTCTTGGAGATTAAAGATTCATGGTTCTGTTATGCATTGTCATGGAACAGGCTGTAACCTCTAGGGTTTAATCATCTAGCCTAGTACATCATTTCCATACCTATGAAACTAACTAAAACTGTATAATTAAGATGGAAGAGAGAAGAAGAGGAACCTGTCAAGTGATGATGGTATGTGATGCTAGGGTACGATTCCAAGCTTGCAATTCACTCACAATGATCCTCCAATGGAGATATGCTTTCTGTTTGCAAGGATCTTGAAGAAGAAAGCTCGTAGCAATGACTTTGAAACTGAAATGCAATGATGGAGCACCTTGAAACCCTAGCTCGAATCTCTCTCTTCTCTACTCAATTCACCAAGTTTCACCAACCTCCAATCTCTCTGCATGGCACTCTTTAAATATTGATGGTTAGATGCTTCTAGATTCATCTAGAATGTGGTGGAAACTTCTTGAAATTCTCATGACATGCCAAGTTGGATATCTCATATCTCATATGTTATGCCTTGCAATTTTGTCTTAAATTCTCCTTACATGAGTTATTGAGTGTGGATGAGTGAAAAACAAGTTCATTTTTGGCTTGTGTAGGGTTTTTCAACATTGCCTTCTTTTTCAAGTAATGACTTTTCAAAGCATCACCCATTTTTAGACCTCAAATGAAAATTCTAGCTAAACCAATGTTCTCAAAATGGTTTTTCCAATCAAAATGATATATTGGATGACCTATTTTGGATTTGTGGATCTTCCAAATCACTTTTCAATTTCAACTTTTCAAAGTTATAAGCCTTTTTAGTTCATTTTTGACCAATCATGTAATCTCATGCTATGAGCTTTTCCAACAATTTGTGACCTTCTTTCTAGACTTAAAATCACATTTTGAGCAACTTTCATGTTTTGAGTTTTTCCATTTGAGGCTTGGAAATAGGAGTTTTAGGCATTGGCTAAAATGACCTATAACTGACAAATGACCAAAATACCCCTGCCTTGTTCAAACCATAAGTTGAGTTCCACAAATCCAATCAAGGACTTCTACCACTCAAATTGAATCTAAGAAGATGCTCTTCAACATTCATGTTGACCAAGAAACCATAGGAATCCTCCTACTAGGGCAAAAGTTGTCTGCAAGTTGGGTGACTTTCAAGGACCCAGATTCACACACCTCTGCTGACCTGTAATTTGTCAAAACCATAACTTGAGCTCTGTAACTCCTATCAAGGACTTCAACCACTCAAATTAAAGCTTAGAACAAGCTCTACAACATTCATGTTGTGGGGAAGGTGAGATATCAATCACATCTATAGCTAAAACTGCCTGGAAGATAGGGATCAAATTAGGGTTTTCTCACTGACAATCCTTGGAAACCCTAGCTCAAAACTTCTCAAACTCCTCAATCATGATGAGTTGGTCTAGGAATCATCTTTATAACATCTCTATACATCATTCCATGATCTCATGGCCCTTGGATTAGGTCTCAACCTTCTCCAAATCTTCAGCTGATCTAGGGTTGACCCAGTCAAAACCCTAATTCTACCATTCATGGTTGAATCTTCAGAATTCTTGCATAATGACTTCTCTGGGCTTCCTGATGGCTATCAAGACATCTCATAGGCTTTCTCAAAACATCTAGTCCATTCTCAAAGTCTCAGAATCATCTGAGGGGCACCCACAACTTTCAAACTGTGAAGCACACAACCCTGGTTTCAATTCACTTCCTCTGAGGATCTCTTGAACTGTCTGATGAAGGTATCCATTTTCAAACACTCAATGAATAAATAAATGTTGGTCAAATTTTGGGGTGCAACAGCTGCCCCTATTCAAACGGCTTGAACCTGACTGGGTGAGAAGCGAACGGCTCTCAACCAATCAAGGTGCGAGACGGTTGAATATCGGTAAACCCGAAAATTTGCCAACTGTACGAGCACACGGTACTCTGCTGGGAACAAATCTTTGAATACTGCAACACTAGTTGCTCAACAACTAGCTGGAGAGATACTGATCTGAATCTCCGTCAGTTATCCACATTAAATTCTTCTGATATTGCCTTCAGACAACCACAACACCCAACCTCGCCGCTGGAGAACTGAATCTTCTGACATACCCAACATTGCCGCTGGAGAACTGAATCTTCTGACATACCCAACATTGCCGCTGGAGAACTGAATCTGACATCGCCGCCGGAAACAAACATCGCTCTGAGAGACACCCGACATTGCCGTCGTACAAACATCATCTCTACTGGGGATTTAAAGAGCCTGACCTCGCCGTCAAACAAACATTCAACCTCGTCGTCGAACAAAATACAACACTGAACAAATCTGACCTGGGGTTCACCCCTGGTAAATGGAACAAAAGGTACACTTGCGTATTTGAACCTACTCCGCTGGGAATGAGAGACTTAACCGAGCACACTCTGATCTGGGGTTCACCCTCAGAACCATAACGAACATCGGAATACTGCTGCACACTGCCCGCCGTGGAACTTCAACACTACAGATATATGAAACCCTGGCCCCTGGCCACTTCCAGCTTCAGCTAGAAAAGATCTTCAAGTATTTCTGAATATGAATGAAACCCTGGCCCCTGGCCATTCCAGCCTCAGCTAAAAAGAACATCCTTGGCCTTCAAGGATGTAAACTTTGCCCGTCGGCAACTCTGCAGGAGGTATCTGCGACTTCAGTCTGAAGAAATGGTCCTTGGCCTTCAAGGATACATGGATCTGCCTTCAGGCAACTCCGCCTCTGCTATAGAGCATCCGAGACTTCAGTCAGGGATATACTTCGGCCTTCAGTCCGAAAAATGAATCATAGGTCATTCATGACCTTGGGGATAACCTTGCCCTCCAGGCACCTTCGCTTCAGCTTGGGAAATCTATGACTTCAGTCAGAGAAATGGTATCCTGAGCCATTCATGACCCTTCGGGGATTCAAATACTTTGCCTTCAGGCAAAACTCCGCTTCAGCTGGAGAAACATCTTCGACTTCAGTCAGAAGAAACACTATTCACTTGATCGCAATCAATCATCTCCTCAGGACAACTGACTTGGTCTTCAGACTTACACGAATCATTCTGTTGTATCTACAACTCCGGAACCTTGTCTTCAGCTACCTGTTGATTCTTCAACGCGGAAATCTGGACTCACCGGAACCTTCTGATATCGCCATCGGGCGCTTACGAAATCCATCTTCAGATTAGACATCGTTGTTGGAGCAGACATATCATGCTGCTGAGGACTTCAAGAATCATCTTGACCAAACAGATCCGTCGGGCATCTTCAAGAATCGTCCTGAACTAATAACCTTTCTGGAGCAAACTTCTGTTGGGAATTCCAGGAATCTTCCTGGGCAACTCCTGCTGGAGGACGCTACTGGGGAGCTCAAGCGTCATACTAGGCGAACAACTCGGGAAGCTGCGCTGAGGTATTAAGAATCAATTTAAGCAAACGGCCCTGCTGAGGAGTTCAAGGGTCGTCTTGAACTGAAAACTTCGCTGGGGATCTCAAAAATCATCTTGAGCGAGCGACTGCGGGGATCACACCGGGGTCTCTAGAATCATCTAGGAAAACAACCTTGCTGGGGAGAACATCAAGAATCGTCCTGAGCAACCGGTCTTTCGGTAGTACATCTGTACAACAAGGATGATAATGACCTAGGTCATGCTTATGATGCGTATGCTTCTGCACTATGCCCCACACGGTGGGAATGATATGCATTTATGCTAAATGTTGTGCAATCATGCACAATGCTATGCAACGTTAAATGCTATGCAGTGTTAAATGTTATGCAATCATGCACAATGATGCGATCCCATCAGCAAAATAAATGCCGAAGGGGAATCCTTCCTATCAAGGAGAAAGAACCGCTCAGATAGAGGACTCATCCTGCTGAAGAGAACGTGAACACGCCAATATCAATCGAGCTCTGTCTGGGGAATTGATCTTCCGCGAACTGCTGCAGGGGAACAACTTCAGCTGACTGCTGCAGGGGATGAAGCTTTACGAGAACTTGGATCTGCTGATATCAATCGCGAGAACGAACTACGCAGCCGTCTCGGCTACTCTTCTGGGGATGACCACTCTGTGGGGAACCAACTTCAGTTGCTCGACACTCCACTGAAAAACTAATCATGATCTGATCAACTTCCAAGGATTCGGATCTCTTGGACATCTGCAAACTCGGCTGAGGGAGGAGAAATCATTCTGCTTCGATGGAGAGAGTGCGACTCTGGGGGAAATACAGCATTGGCTGTTCTACGCTCTGCTGGGGAAAATTGATCATGACCTGATCAACTTCCAAGGATTCGGCTTTTCTGCGGACTCAGCCGGGGAGAGAAATCATTCTACTTCATTGGAGAGTACGACTCTGGTGGGGAATTTCAATTCCGCTGGGGAAGAAAGAATCATCTGACTTCGGGGGAGAGAGTACAACTCTGCAAGGGAATACAACATCAGCTGTTCCAACACTCTACTGGGGAAGAGGGACTCATCCAACTTCAGGAGAGAATACGGATCTGGTGGGGAATCTTAATTCTGCTGGAGACTTCAGTCTGGCACCATCAGTTACTGCATCCTTCGGCTAACGAACAGCCTCCTGCGAAACCTGCACTTGTGACCCGGTGCGGGGGGGTAATCCTGCTTCGACGACCTTACTGGGGAAAACACGAGCTTCGGCACCCGAACACTTCTCTGAAATCCGCACTTGTGACCCAGTGCTGGGGAGAAACGACATCATTCTTCGGTGCTTGGCTCAGCTGATGGGGGTGACGCTCCTTCAGGACTTGTCTGCTTGGGGAAGAGAATCGTCTCTACCTGGGGAAGACATATCAATGCTCACTATTCTGATTCTGATTCTGCGGAGGAGAGACTACTGAACTCTGCTGAGGAAGGAGGGCTCGCCCTGCTTCGGGGATATCAATCCTGGTTTGCTGAGGGTAATCTTGACCCTAATCTGATGAGGGGTAAACGCCATCTCAATCTGCTGCAGTCTCAAACTGTACAGGGGGAACAACCTCAAACCGTACATCTCTGCGGAGAAACAATCCTGATTCAACAACGTCAACACAGGGAATACAGGCTACCAATCATGGAGTCAAGTAACAGGTTATGCTGTAGGATAACAACCCAATGACCGCAAGGCTTCTTCAGAAGGTTCAGGTTTTGACGGGGTAATGACACGATTCCCCGATACTTAATTCTTGCTAGGGTGAACAAACTCATTTGAACAACTTGCCCCAGCGCAATTCAACTTGCCCCAGTCCGACTTTTGGGAATAATTCATTCTGAACCGAAAACAACTGGCAGCAAGACAATCTTCAGAGGGCTTGCCCCAGCATCTGCACAACGGGAGGATTCATCCTCAACTAATCAACTCTCAGCATGGTCGGTGTAATACCCCAAATTTTACCCTTTCTTTTTTATTTTTATTTTAAATTCTTATTAACTTAATAAATTAACCTTTTTTTTAAATCTTGTTTTTTTTAACTAATAATAATTTAATTAACCTTTTTTATAACTTTACTAATGTTTTTTATTAACTTTTTTTTTTTTCTATTTAGTTTATTTATTTAAGTCATTTTAAGCTCTTCTTACTAACTTTTAGGATTTAGATTAAAATTTAACTTTTTTTTTCTTTTCTTTAAAGAGTAAATTTTTCATAACCTTTTTTAAATTAATTTCTAACACTTTTTTTTTAATCAAATTCTAATACTTTTTTTTTTAAATAAAAATCTAATACTTTTTTTTTTTTAAATAAAAATCTAATACTTTTTTTTTTTTTAAAATTAAATCTTTTTTTCTAATCTTTTTTAAAGCTAAATCTTTTTTTTCTAACATTTTTAAAGCTAAATCTTTTTTTCTAACTTTTTAAAATTAAAACTTTTTTTCTAACTTTTTTAAAATTAAATCTTTTTTTCTGAATTTTTTTTAAAAAAATTAAATCTTTTTTCTAACTTTTTTTTAAATCTTTTTCTAACTCCTCTTTAAAGTTAAATCTTTTTCTATCTTTTTTAAAATTAAATCTTTTTTTCTAACTATTTTTAAAGCTAAATCTTGTTTTCTAACTTTAAATCTTTTTTTTCTAACTATTTTAAAAATTAAATCTCACCTTTGTCACTTTTTTTGTTCTTTATTATTTTTACTCTAAATTTTTCTATCTTTCATTAAAAAATAACAAAAATAGTTTTTTATTATTATTTAATTATTATTTTCGTATTTTAATTAAATCATTTTTTAAAATATTATTTTTTTCACTTTTTTCTAAATTATTCATAAAAATATCCAAAAAATCATAAAATAAAAAAATATTGAAAAATTTTGTTCTTTTTATAATATTTTTTATTTTAGGAATCAATAGGATTATTAGTTTTTATTTTAAGTTTATTTTAATTATTTTAAATTATTTAAATTTTATTTTTTTCTTAACTAATTATTTAGTTTGGGCTTTAAAATGGGCTTTAGGGACATTATTGACAATTTGGTGTTAACCCTAATTTGTTCCCTATATATACATGTGTTGCCTTGTTGGAAAGGAGGAGAGAATGAAAAAAAAACCTAAGAGGGGTCAGAAGGTTTTCTTCAGAAAAGAGGAGAGAGAGGGAGAAACAAAGGAGATCCCCAGAGAAGAAAGGCGGTCGTTCCCACAACTCGTTAGAAGGATTGGAGCTCTCCAGTGTTCCCTTATTCAAACCTTTTTCACATTTACCGAAGCAAACCTCCGCTTCGTAGGTTAAATTACTAAACCTTTTGCCTTTTCATGTTTATGTGCATATTTTGCCATGTTAATGTGTTTAGGTCCGTTAAATTACTAAATCTTTTGCATTTTTCATATTTATTTGCATCCTTGCCATGTTAACCTTCATTGTTGTTTAGATCCGTAGATTTTGATATGTATGAACCATGATTGTGTCGTATAGGATTGTTTGCATGTCCATTATTTGTCTGTTTGCATTTGCAATTCTATTGTTATTTTTTTTTATCAAAACATTTTTTTCCCAAAAAAAAAACCTTTTTTGTTCCCGTAAACATTTTTTTCCCAAAAAAAACCTTTTTGTTCCCAAAAACATTTTTTTTTTATATATAATTTAAACTTAACATTTTTTTTATAATTTAAACTTAAATTTTTTTAACTAAGTAATTCCATTTTAAAATTAAAACCTTTTTTTATATATATAATTAAAATATTAAAAAAATTAAAACATTTTTTTACATAATTAAAATATTAAAAAATCAAAACCTTTTCGTAAGGAACTCCTTTGCCGTGTCATTTTGTGTACCTTTTATTTTCTTTATTCCTGCATTTCATTTGCATGCTTGAGGTTGAGATGTGCTTGTGGTGGCCACAGCCCCACACTATTTTCCTCCCTCACTTCATTCTAAGTGTCATTACATATTTTCATATTCTTCATGTTTTCAGAAATGTTTCTTTGTTTCTTTATACCCTCTGCCTTTATTACTTTTCTTATTTCTGTACCTTAATTATTCCTCCATATAATGATTTGTCATATTTTCACATTTTTTTTTACAGTTTTATCCTTCCGAAGGATTAGGTCCAGCCTTTTGGCCGCCGAGTCAATAGCCTTACCCCTTTAATGGATCAAACCCTAATTTTCACAAATGCCTCGCCGCAGGCAAAATTACAATTTTACCCTTAGCATTAGGTCAAAGAGCCGCCGCGCTCATTTTAGGGTTTCCCGCCGTGGAATCCCTAATTTAACCCTAATTACAACTTAACATTTCAACGTAGAGATTTGGAGTTTCTACACTCCACGTAAGCGTGTCCTTAAGATGCGTTTATTCCCCTTGAGACCTTGACCACAGTCAAGAAGTCTCTAACCTCCCTTTTGAGGGGAACTACGATTACTCTGATTCCACTCCCGTAAGGATACGTAGGCACAAGATGCGATGTCTTGCCGAGTAAACTTAGAATTAACCCCTTAGGTTTATTTTCTCACTTTTAATCCCTTTGTACATATACCTTAAGCAAATAAATAAAGCAAATATTAAACATTTGAACAAAAGGTTCCTGTAGAGTACTACAGAAGTTTAGGATGCTAATACCTTCCCTAAATTTAACCAACCCCTGAACCCTAGATCTTCCCCCGCATTGTGTTTACGATGCAAAAATAGGTTTTCCCTCTTTTGACCTTTTCCTTCGGATAAATCAAAGAGCGGTTGTGAATTGAATTGTGATTCAAACTCATTAATAGTTTGTGATCCTATTTCCACCGCAACAGAAAATGGCGACTTCACTGGGGACTGCTAAACTTTTGAGGGTTATCCCTAACTTGTTCATATTTATTACTATCTGTGTTATTATTCATTTGCATGTATATATTTGCGCTTTGATTGTGGGACTGTTCCTT
Organism: Lathyrus sativus; assembly: GCA_963859935.3. Lineage (NCBI taxonomy): Eukaryota > Viridiplantae > Streptophyta > Magnoliopsida > Fabales > Fabaceae > Lathyrus > Lathyrus sativus. Next base: position 214,730,310 of record OZ012735.1, on the reverse strand, counting down.
GTGCTGTGAGATAAGTCCTACACCCGGATCTAGTGTACCTTAGGTAAATGGCAATAGACCAAGGAGACTGTACGACGTATATCGATACGGTTGATCTGGTGGCCATAGTTAGTGCGACTTCTTGGTTGGTGCTTATATTCCTTAAGTCAAGTTGAGGATAATATTGAGGCTGCCATATGTTGTCAATGCACTAACTGACTTTTAGAACCCTAGTTAACTCATCTTGGCCTTTAGAAAGTAGTGAGGTAACCGGCTTTGGTGCAGACTGAAGTTGGTTGACACTCGATACTACGCTCATTGAGATCTTAAACTTGGAGGGTTTTGGTTGGCAAGTAAGTTGCCTTCTGAACAACCACCCTGGTGAAGGATCAATGATATTGAGATCCCTTAGAACCTGGTTACTTTTGTAGGACAGGATGAACCATCTAACTTCAAGGGAGGGTATTTGCCTTTGAACCTCATGCAAGCTTTTAACCTAGGACTTTGTGTGTTTTCATGCATTGCATCCATAAAGCATCTCATTGCATTGTATTTCATGGAGCTCAAACATCATTTATGAATATCGCGGGATACCATAAATAAAAAAAAAATATATAAAATGAAAAAACAAGAAAAAGATTTCCTTGGTACCCCACGACATTAGTAAATGTTTTGAATTCCATGAAATCTTCATTTACATTCACATTTTAGCATCATACTTTTGCATTGCATGTGTCTCTCGATTTCTCACACTCGGTTCTCTCACCTTCCAGTTTCGTCACCCTGAGTTCTCGGCACCAATACAACACCAGAGCTCAAACTCGGAAAAGAATGGAGGATCAGGCAAAAGAGATTGATCGCCTTAGCAATGAACTTGAAGACCTTCGAGGGGGTATGGGGCGTATGATGGAATTGTTACATGTCATGAATGCTAAGATGGATACCCAGCCCACTGTTGTTTCTGAGATTACCGGTGTTACTGTGGACCCTCCACCAAGTGTGACCGTAGCAAGGGACCCACCTTATGGTCTTGCTCCCGGTTTTGTGCCTCCTCAAGCCACTGTTCCGATTAATCAACCTGTTCAGCAAGCCGTGCCTTTGTTTTCTGAAGTTTCTAGGGGGGCTCCTATCTTTGCACCACCTGTTGTACACACTCGTGCGCAACCGTACTTCAATGAGACAGCTTTTGATAATCTTGATGAGAATGTTGAGGGTTATGAGAAACATGATAAGCTTCGTGAGGAAGTAAACACTATCGTCCAGAGATTGAAAAAGGTAGAGGGTGATCAAAATTTTGGGACTGCTGCAAGGGATGTTTGTTTGGTCTCAGGTTTGGTTATTCCCCCGAAGTTCAAAACTCCGAACTTCGATCGTTATGAAGGTGCCACCTGTCCTAAGAGTCATCTGATCATGTATTATCGCAAAATGGCTGCCCATGTTGAGAATGATAAACTGATGATTCATTGCTTCCAAGACAGTTTGAAGGGTGCTTCTTCCAAGTGGTATTTAACTTTGGACCAATCCCGCGTTAAGAGCTTTCAAGATTTATCTGACGCTTTCATCAAACACTACAAGTACAATATGGATCTGGCTCCTGACAGAAGACAGTTGCTGAGTATGTCACAAAAGAATTCTGAGTCATTCAAAGAGTATGCTCAAAGGTGGAGAGAAACTGCTTCGCAGGTAGAACCTCCTTTGACCGAGAAAGAGTTAGCTGATTGGTTTGTCGACACAGTCCGTCCAGAATTTTACGAGAGAATGGTGGGTAGTGTGACTTCAAATTTCTCCGACATCGTTGATGTGGGTGTCAAGATTGAATTGGGTATGAAGAATGGTAAAATGACAAATAATCATGGCGCTTCTAAGGATCAGCCGAAGAAACCTCCGTATAGCTCCCAGAAAAAGAAGGAGAGTGAGACTAATGCTATATCCTCTGGTAGACCAAGGGAACGCTTTTATCGACATCCGCAAGGTTATGCTCAACCTCAAGGGTACCCAGTCCAATATGCTCAACAACCCTATGTGGCAGCTATTACACCTTCTTTCAATCAACAGGTTCCCATGTATCAACCTATGCAACAACCTCCTGTTTAGCCGCCTCCTGTCAACTACCTACAGGCACCCAATACTCCTGCTCCTCAACAGCCAAAGAGTCCGGCTCCTCGCCAGAATATGCCAAACAGAAGAACGTATAAACCTTGTCCGCCGATCCCGATGACTTTTACCGAGTTGTGTCCCTCTTTGGTCAAGCAAGGTCTCATCACTACTCGGGCTTTGGGTCCGCCTCCTAATCCTCCACCTAATCCATTACCTGCAAGTTACAACGCTACCGCTCATTGTTTATTTCATGAGGGTGCGCCCGGCCATGATCTAGAGAACTGCTACGCTCTTAAGAACTGTGTCAGAAATTTGCTAGAAACGAAGAAGTTGTCTTTTGGCGATGCACAGCCGAAGATCGAGACTCCCCTCGGGGTTCCCCGCTTGTCAAGCTTGGATTCTGCAAAGTATGTTGTCCCCTCAGCAAATCAGTCGGATCCAATAATTATTCAAAGGCCTAGCTCGCTTCATTTCAGTAACCTTCAAGATGATATGACCGGGATCAACAAAGAATCTGGGAAAGTTATTTTGAAGCAACGACTGAAAACTGTTGAAGATGTGACCATCATAACTGGGGCAAGCCATGACGACTCACAGTGATCGTAAATCAGACGTCCTTTCCATTGAGGCTCCGCCAAAGGAAACTGTTACTCTTGAATGCAAGATCTCATGAACATTTAGAAGGATTTTTCCGACAGTTCATTTATATGTATTTCTCTTTGATTAAGCATATTTATCATGTATGAACTTGTTTATCTTCGATTAATTAATGCAACGCATATGTTTGTCTTGAATAAATCCATTCGTTTCACTCATTCAAAAAAAAACGTTTTCATGAATCATAATGCCAACTTTACCCGATCTCTTGTTCTGATGGAGAATTAGGGGGAGGATGACGAACCTAAAACGTCAGATTTCTTGTCGTATGCTTTCAATTAAAGCCCGCTGATGATGTAAGGCATTGTTTCAAATCCCAAACACTGGAGATATAAGGATGTTAATCCCTCGTTAACCTCTTTGAGCCTTGAAGTAGGAGTTTTTTCTTTCTTTTTAAGAACCTTCATCCTAACCTGGGGCAGGGTAGGTTTCAGTTAAACCGATCGAGCGCTTAGACTCTTAAAAAGGAAGAGCCAACCTTCGAGAATTTATCCTTAGCATCTTAAGAAGTCCAATACAATGGCTATCCCTCGGTTACCTAAGGAGTGGGGCAGTCACGAGCCTTTCAAAAGATTTACACGACTTGTGCATAAAAGAATATTCAAAAAAAATAAGAGCCCGCTAAGTCAAAACCTATGAAGGAGACTTAGGCAAAACTGGGGCATCCCGCTGGACTCCAAAGTCAGATCAAAAGACGTTGTCCAGGCAAAAGTTAGGGAATAAAAGCAAAACAAGAGGGTACAATAAATAGTCCCTAGTAAAGAACAAGATCGTGTAATAGGTGAGCGACTGCCATGTCCAAAGCCTTGATAAGTTCTCGACCATAGCAAATCCGCTTGAGATATGAGCATTCGTATCCGATTAACTGAATTAGGATTGGAGAACATCACGAAGAATGGGTGGGTACAAATATAACTTTGAGCCTTTATCCTTTTGTTTCTTAAACCGTGAACTGAGCCACGATACAACCTTTAAAAGACCTAATTGAAGTAGGACTTCGGTTGAAAGCATACTTGACAAGATCACGTTTCCTGACTCCTACGAGCTATGCTCAGAAAAAAATTCATGATGGCATTATAATTAAAACTTATATCCTGACTAGTGATTTCGGTCACAAGTTGTTGCGATATCTCTTTTTCAAAACAAAACATTCAAGACAAATATATGTGTACATTGACAAGCTCAGGATACGACTTTGCTTGATATCTTAGAGATTTACATATGAACATAACCCGTGGAACTTGAAGATCCTGCTGAACAGGGGCAGGAAGTTTCCCAATTCGCTTACCAACGCGAGTCTGACGTTCTTAAGAGTTATTTCCCAAAGATTTCGTCGTAACACGATTAATTTGTGCCAGTTACGTCGAGACCTGACAAATCTCTCAAAGAGTTTGAGAACAATGGGGCAACCGGACTCGGTGTTCTCTATAAAATCCTCTTGAGATGACCCTACCTCGCAACGCAAGTATCCTGGGGCACCATGTTTTTAAAGGAAACAAATGGCGACTACTATAAGGTCCTTCAAGATCAAAACCATGGGGTTTCACGACTCTCTTCATGCACCCGATGGATTTTACTCACGGCGGCCTTCGTTCCCCAGTAAATCTCAGTGTTGCAACAGGCTCCCAAGCTATTGCCTCATCACAGTCCCCAGCGAGACTATAAGCTGACAACTTTTTCTTGGGTAACTCGAAAGTGTCCCTCAGGTTTTCTTCTCCCCATGTGAAGACGTGATACTGTGCACCCAAGCAGATTATCTTCTCCCCAGAAAATTCAGAACTTTAAAACCAGAGTTGGTTCCACCATTGATCCTTCTTACCCATGATTGACGTATTGGTTGCAGAGAACGCAGGGTATCTCCGTCGAGATGTTTATTTCGTCTCTCGTCCTGTCTCTAGTCTGTTTCGTCAGCATGCGCAAGGGCATAAGCATCACATGCCTATTTCATTACATATTCATTACATATTCATTACATATTCATTACATATTCCTTACATATTCATTACATACTCATTACATACTCATTTCATAACATCTTGCATAGTTACATACATAGACATCAACATACATTCATATTAACATATCCATTAACATACGCGATAACATGCACAGGTTCATCATGTCTCCATCATTGGTCGTTACCACCGAGTAATTGGGGTTTGTCCATTCTCTCCAAATAGATTGTCAGCCCTAAGCATAAAATGCTTACTTGTTTCCAGTTTCCCCACAGAGCTCGATCCTCGTGGATGACGGTTACTTCAGCTATCTTTCCTCGCCAGGATTAGATATTTACCCTTCGAGATCATTCCCTCGATGGAGTTTTGATTTCCAGTCTTCTTTCTAGCTCGATCCTAGATTGAATCTCAGTCTTGTCGGTCGTCAATCCCAACCGGACGTGCATTTATTTTGCACCATCTAAGATTTTCACCATACCATGACAGATACGCGACTGTTTTCGCCCGAGAAGTTTATCACTGTACCCGGACGTGCATTTATTTTGCACTATCTTTCAAGAAAATCAACTACAATCCTTTACAGATACACGCCAGTTCACGCCTGGAAAATCTATCAGTAAAACACTTTACAATCCTACATGTTACAACCTTTTACACTTTACATCTTACAGCATCAGCATACGACATTTCTCACCTAAGAAGTCGATCATATCCTCGTTACGACTCGCAGCAAATGGCCATCTCCATGGAGCAGTTGGGCTTCCATTTATCTGCCGTCTTGAGGTACGAACCAATTCGTATTCAGGAGAGCACGATCTTGAGTTACGAGAAGGTTTGAGCGAAATCATATTCAGAAGAGCACGATTCTGAGTTATGAGGAAGTTCAGTTGGCCGTTTTTCAGGAGAGCACGATTCTGAAGAATGAAGAAATTTCAGGAGCCGAATCATATTCAGGAGAGCACGATTCTGAGTTATGAGGAAGTTCGATTATCCAGTTTCATATTCAGGAGAGCACGATTCTGAAGTATGGAAAATTTCATTTACATCCAGTTTCATATTCAGGAGAGCACGATCCTGAAGTATAAGTATATTCAGTCATCCAGTTTCATATTCAGGAGAGCACGATTCTGAAATATGAGTATATCCAGTTCACCCTTTTCATATTCAGGAGAGCACGATTCTGAAGTATGAAGAAATTCAGTTTACCCTTTTTATGTTCAGGAGAACATTTATCCTTCAGTAAGAGAGGAATCAAAATCGTATTCCAGGCGCCGACCTTAAATGCGAGAAGATTTATTTATCAGATAAGCAGCAGCCTCTTTATTTGAGTACTTATCCATTTTTTTTTTGCACATAAGTCCCTTCCAACGATAAGTGACAGTTCTCCCTCGAGAAGCTTATCAGGGCAATTCCCATCAAAGTCCATTTATTTTGGCATACAGTCGGTCTTTACCCTGTATATTTGCTACGGAGTTCCGAAAAGTCCGTTTGATCCTGTCACGAGGGGTAGTTTACAGAAGCTTGGATGTTATTCCTTGCTCAATGCTCCAGCATTCTGTAATCGATCTTACAATCGTACGTGATCCAGTTTTATTTTTAGATTCCCCAGTGGAGGCCGTCTCATAGGTACCATCTCCATTCGAGGATCTCGTTCCTTTTCTAAAAGTGACAATTGGTCATTCGCACCAGTTGACTATCATTTTTAGAATTCCCCAGTGATGTACTGTGTCTCAGCGCGTCATTTTCCCCAGTGTGTTTCTTCTCGTGGCGTCTGTCTCGGTGTCGTCATGTTTCGTCAGCATTTTCGCATTCATTATTCCAGCATACGCATCATATCATAGTCATGGCATCATCTGCATTAAGTCGTTCCAGTTTTGTCCATAGCATTGCATATCGTCGCATATAAGGGCAAAATTTTCGGTTATCTATATTTAAATCTCTCCACCCCGATTCCACGAGTCTCTGTCACTCAAATCGTCCGGTGTAGCCATTTAAATAGGGGCAACTGTAATACCCCAAATTTTACCCTTTCTTTTTTATTTTTATTTTAAATTCTTATTAACTTAATAAATTAACCTTTTTTTTAAATCTTGTTTTTTTTAACTAATAATAATTTAATTAACCTTTTTTATAACTTTACTAATGTTTTTTATTAACTTTTTTTTTTTTTCTATTTAGTTTATTTATTTAAGTCATTTTAAGCTCTTCTTACTAACTTTTAGGATTTAGATTAAAATTTAACTTTTTTTTTCTTTTCTTTAAAGAGTAAATTTTTCATAACCTTTTTTAAATTAATTTCTAACACTTTTTTTTTAATCAAATTCTAATACTTTTTTTTTTAAATAAAAATCTAATACTTTTTTTTTTTTAAATAAAAATCTAATACTTTTTTTTTTTTTTAAATTAAATCTTTTTTTCTAATCTTTTTTAAAGCTAAATCTTTTTTTTCTAACATTTTTAAAGCTAAATCTTTTTTTCTAACTTTTTAAAATTAAAACTTTTTTTCTAACTTTTTTAAAATTAAATCTTTTTTTCTGAATTTTTTTTAAAAAAATTAAATCTTTTTTCTAACTTTTTTTTAAATCTTTTTCTAACTCCTCTTTAAAGTTAAATCTTTTTCTATCTTTTTTAAAATTAAATCTTTTTTTCTAACTATTTTTAAAGCTAAATCTTGTTTTCTAACTTTAAATCTTTTTTTTCTAACTATTTTAAAAATTAAATCTCACCTTTGTCACTTTTTTTGTTCTTTATTATTTTTACTCTAAATTTTTCTATCTTTCATTAAAAAATAACAAAAATAGTTTTTTATTATTATTTAATTATTATTTTCGTATTTTAATTAAATCATTTTTTAAAATATTATTTTTTTCACTTTTTTCTAAATTATTCATAAAAATATCCAAAAAATCATAAAATAAAAAAATATTGAAAAATTTTGTTCTTTTTATAATATTTTTTATTTTAGGAATCAATAGGATTATTAGTTTTTATTTTAAGTTTATTTTAATTATTTTAAATTATTTAAATTTTATTTTTTTCTTAACTAATTATTTAGTTTGGGCTTTAAAATGGGCTTTAGGGACATTATTGACAATTTGGTGTTAACCCTAATTTGTTCCCTATATATACATGTGTTGCCTTGTTGGAAAGGAGGAGAGAATGAAAAAAAAACCTAAGAGGGGTCAGAAGGTTTTCTTCAGAAAAGAGGAGAGAGAGGGAGAAACAAAGGAGATCCCCAGAGAAGAAAGGCGGTCATTCCCACAACTCGTTAGAAGGATTGGAGCTCTCCAGTGTTCCCTTATTCAAACCTTTTTCACATTTACCGAAGCAAACCTCCGCTTCGTAGGTTAAATTACTAAACCTTTTGCCTTTTCATGTTTATGTGCATATTTTGCCATGTTAATGTGTTTAGGTCCGTTAAATTACTAAATCCTTTGCATTTTTCATATTTATTTGCATCCTTGCCATGTTAACCTTCATTGTTGTTTAGATCCGTAGATTTTGATATGTATGAACCATGATTGTGTCGTATAGGATTGTTTGCATGTCCATTATTTGTCTGTTTGCATTTGCAATTCTATTGTTATTTTTTTTTATCAAAACATTTTTTTCCCAAAAAAAAAACCTTTTTTGTTCCCGTAAACATTTTTTTCCCAAAAAAAACCTTTTTGTTCCCAAAAACATTTTTTTTTTATATATAATTTAAACTTAACATTTTTTTTATAATTTAAACTTAAATTTTTTTAACTAAGTAATTCCATTTTAAAATTAAAACCTTTTTTTATATATATAATTAAAATATTAAAAAAATTAAAACATTTTTTTACATAATTAAAATATTAAAAAATCAAAACCTTTTCGTAAGGAACTCCTTTGCCGTGTCATTTTGTGTACCTTTTATTTTCTTTATTCCTGCATTTCATTTGCATGCTTGAGGTTGAGATGTGCTTGTGGTGGCCACAGCCCCACACTATTTTCCTCCCTCACTTCATTCTAAGTGTCATTACATATTTTCATATTCTTCATGTTTTCAGAAATGTTTCTTTGTTTCTTTATACCCTCTGCCTTTATTACTTTTCTTATTTCTGTACCTTAATTATTCCTCCATATAATGATTTGTCATATTTTCACATTTTTTTTTACAGTTTTATCCTTCCGAAGGATTAGGTCCAGCCTTTTGGCCGCCGAGTCAATAGCCTTACCCCTTTAATGGATCAAACCCTAATTTTCACAAATGCCTCGCCGCAGGCAAAATTACAATTTTACCCTTAGCATTAGGTCAAAGAGCCGCCGCGCTCATTTTAGGGTTTCCCGCCGTGGAATCCCTAATTTAACCCTAATTACAACTTAACATTTCAACGTAGAGATTTGGAGTTTCTACACTCCACGTAAGCGTGTCCTTAAGATGCGTTTATTCCCCTTGAGACCTTGACCACAGTCAAGAAGTCTCTAACCTCCCTTTTGAGGGGAACTACGATTACTCTGATTCCACTCCCGTAAGGATACGTAGGCACAAGATGCGATGTCTTGCCGAGTAAACTTAGAATTAACCCCTTAGGTTTATTTTCTCACTTTTAATCCCTTTGTACATATACCTTAAGCAAATAAATAAAGCAAATATTAAACATTTGAACAAAAGGTTCCTGTAGAGTACTACAGAAGTTTAGGATGCTAATACCTTCCCTAAATTTAACCAACCCCCGAACCCTAGATCTTCCCCCGCATTGTGTTTACGATGCAAAAATAGGTTTTCCCTCTTTTGACCTTTTCCTTCGGATAAATCAAAGAGCGGTTGTGAATTGAATTGTGATTCAAACTCATTAATAGTTTGTGATCCTATTTCCACCGCAACAGTCGGCTTCAATATCTCTGAAGTAGTTTGCCCCTGAACGAGCGATGAGCGACTCAACATGCTCTGATCGAACACTGGAGGGATCTGCCCTTAAATCGCAAGGATTCCGGATAACTGCCCCTGATTGGGTCCCGAGAAGACTCACTTCCGACCAACCGCTTTTTGCATAAACTGCCCCATAATCAACTGATGCTTCGGGACTTGTCCTCAGACAAACTGATTCCAAACTCACAGGAAGTCAATGCCCCAAATTCACAGGGCTTCGCAACATACCATTCTGATCCAGACCTCTGGCGATTCAGTCCTGATTGACTATTCCCTGTTTAAGTTCCTTCGTATCAGCTACCAACCTGCAATCAAAATTGTTTATTCACGAATGGTAATTCTAATGCAGTGTTCATGCAAACTTCGAAAAAATGTTGTACTGTCACTCATTTACGTGTCATGCTAGTGAGTGACGAATGAACCAAAGAGTTCAAACGTAGTGCTGATGCGATCAGAAAAATGCAATAAGGATATGATTAGCAAATCATAAGGAGTCAGGTTACTCAGCCTTATCGTAATGCGCTTTCAGAATAAACCCTGCCTCAATTAGGTCTTTTAAGGGTTGTATCGTGGTCGGGTTCACGGTTAGTGAAACAAAGGATATTTGGCTCAAATTGTGATTTGTACCCACCCCTTCTACGTGATGATCTCCGACCCTAAAGTCCAATTAGCTCAGCTCGAGCGCTCGCCTCTTCGAGAGGTAGGTTGAACATTGGGAACAACTGGTTAAAGAATTCGCAAGGTGTTTCGGAGTGACAGTTACTCCTTTGGCGTCTGTGTCTACACGACTTCGTCCTTGTTCGAGGATTTTTCTTTTTTATATCCTTTCTTTTTCATTCTTTTGATTCCCTAACTTTTGCCTGGACTGACTCCTTTTGAGTTCTTTTCGATTTTTTCTTTTGAAGTCCAGCGGGATGCCCTGATTTTTGCCTAAGTATTTGCTTTCTAGCTTTTCTTTTTTACTTAGCGGGCTTTCTTATTCCTTTTTCTTTTGGAACAAGTCGTGAGACACTGGTTGTCTTGATTGCTTCGAAAGGCTTGTAACTTGTCTCACTCCTGATTAGTGAGGTTTAACCATTGTGGTTGATGAGGTACGACCTCTGGAGAGGAATATGATGTGATTGGTCCTCGAAGGACAACACTCCTCTATAAGACTTGAACGCTCGATCAAGCTAACTGACAACTACCCTGCCCCGGGTTAAGATGCGAGGGTTAAAAAGTCCGAAAGAAACTCCTACTCCTCGGCTCGAAGTGGTTAACAAGGGATTCTCTTCCTTATCTCTCCGGTGTTTAGGGGATTTGAAACAATGCCTTGTACGTCATCGGCAAAGTTTTATCTGAAAGCCATACGATCATCGGTTATGAGTATTCAGTTTCATCATCCTCCCTCCGCTCATTGCTAATCATAGTAATAAAGTGGAGTGAATAAAATGCAAGTGTCAGTGCAATGCAGTAAACGAGTGACAACGACATAATTAGTTCAGAAAAAAGGCATAGTCACTTTATTAACATTACCATTCGAAACATACAATGTTTAATAGCAAGTAGTAACTTAACAGAAAAGAAACTACAAATGCAAATGGTAAAAAGTCTGAGGACTGCCAATGTTGAGGACGTCTGTCTGTCTGGATCACTGGCTTCTGGAAATAACCCTCTGAATCTGTGAGCTCAGGCAGCTGATAGGTTGTCACGTACAACCAAAACTCCGTCTGGAAAGGAAATACACCCTTGGTCGATCAATTGTTGCACTTTCGCCTGGAAAGCCTTGCAATCTTCAGTTGAATGCCCCAGAGATCCACCATGGTAGCCACACTGAGCATGAGGATCGTACCCTGGAGGGTAAGGCTCTGGCACGGGCTTGAGAGCTCTCGGTTCCACCAAGGAATTCTGAATCAGCAGTGGAAGAATCTGGCTATAAGGCACAGGCACTGGATGGGAAGAAGCATTCCTTTGTTCCACGTGGTTGCGAGGTCTCTTGCGATCCTGGTGCTGGTATTCTTTCCGCCCAGGAGCAAGAGGTCGTCGTTTCTGAATGGCGACGGTCTCTCGTTTAGGCGCTTGCGTCCTTGAGCTTGATCCAGGTAGAAACTGCGAGCGAGGCGATTCAGTCACCAAAAGTCGCGGGACATATTCAAGATCTTTCTCAGCTTCAGGCAAAGGAGTGGAATCATCCACCTCTTCTGCAGGGTAAGGGATGAACTTTCCCGATGCTCTCATGCCGCCCGGCACAAGCCTAATCGCCCTTGAGTCAATAAGGTCCTGAATCTTATTCCTGAGAGCCTTGCATGTTTCAACATGGTGCCCTGGTGCTCCTGAGTGGAAATCACAACGCATGCTTAGATCAACGTCTGGTGACACGTCATCTGGTGGATTTGAGGTTCGAAGCTTGAGAACACGGTTCTGAACCAACAGCGGCAGCAGCTGGGCATAACTCACAGGTAGTGGGTCCACAGCTCTATCAAGTAGCTTCTTCTTTTGACCATAACCTTCAGGGTTATTCTGAGATGCTCGGCGCGGCTGATGACGAGACAGGCCTCGAGCTTCATGCTGTGTAGAGGGTCCATGAGGTCCACTTGGCTTCAGCACAGGTGGCAATGACGGCAATGGGGGAAGCACTTTGGTCTCTTCCTTGGATGCTTGACCACTCTCCTTATTTAGCATACTTCTCACCACTCCCATGAGAAAGCTCAACTGATTCTGCAGCTGCTGATTCTCCTCTCTGAGTACTTGCTGGTCCAGACGCACTGCCTGTATGTCATTCATGACCTGCCCCAGCTGGCTTTGGATTTTCCCCAGTTCAGCTTGTATCTGCTCCATTAGTCTGAGCTGCTCGATTCTGAGTCAAACCTGCAAACACAAGGGTTAGAAGACAAGTCCCGGCTTCTGCCATGCAAGATGAATTATGGGTGTCTGTACGTTCAGGAGATCACCCCTGATTCTGGTGTCAACTTGCCAACACAGTGTCAATGCAATGGTAAGACTGGATCCATTCATGGAAGAAAATATCTCATCTTGCTCGGGACACCAGAATCAGGGTACGAAATGCGCCTGCAGCACCGACACATGCTAATGGAATGCAAACATGAATATGCGAGCTAATGCAAAATGCAGGGATGCAACAATATATCCAGGTGGCTGCTGTGGAGATTCGGTATCAACAGTCACTGATGAGAAGGAAACCCCGGTGTAAACCCACTGATCTGATCTGCTGTGAATAACCATCTGATAGGATCGAGATCAAACTTCTGCTCTGACAAGAATAAAGGCCTGACAATAAAGACCCCGGATGCAAGATCAAGGAATATCTGTTGATGAAGTCTTCAGACCCCAAATCAAAAATCTGCCCTATCAAGAACAAAAATACAGCTGCTGATGAGATCTTCAAACCCCACTCAAAATCTGCCCTATCAAGAACAAACAACAACTGCTGACGAGATCTTCAGACCTTACTCAAAAATCTGCTCCATCCAGAACAAACCTCTGATAACAATACTCTGATCGGAACCTGCTCTATCAGGAACAGACAAACACCCGATGATAAAATCCTTTGATCAAACCCTTGCTCTATCAAGAACATATCTGCAATTGAGAACCCAACATAACTGATTCACTGTCAAGAAAACCAGGTAGTCTGGAGGTCAAAGTTTCCTGCAATATCCCAACCCCACTCACAGGTATGATGGACCTAATCCACAGACAAAGGTACGGCATCCTATGCGGTTGTCAGCGTCACAGACTTTCATGAGTGACAATACGATTCCCAGAAGGAGTGGCATCGTCAAGTCATGAAGAGGCCTCTCTTAGCTGACTTCCAAATGATCGGTCCCCAGAGTCGACAATCCTCACGTCTGGACTCCCCTCAGATCCTCAGGACCGGAAAGGAGCACCTCTGCAAGAATCTCGTCTGAGCGCAGATTTTAGTAGGGAACTGTGCCTGCTCAGCAGACAGGTTCGTCTACTACTTCTCCGCGACTATATCTAGGTGTGTACTCAAGCCCAGGTCCGGCTTTTCACTCACAGTAACATCCCTCTCCCACAGCAGCACAGATAATCATATCAAACTGGAAATAAAATGCGGGAAGTAAAAATGCGGGAAGTAAAGATGCGATAAATAAACGCAACCCAACAAGCAAACACACAAACGATAGGATTGACTCTCGTAGGGGATGGGAAACGGTCCCAGCATAAGGGATGGGGAGAAGTCCCTAGATGCTATAAGTCCCCAGCAGAGTCGCCAGCTGTCGCTTGCGCGAAAATAAGGTGCCGGCATGACAGAAGAGTCGCCACCTTTCGTTATTTATCCCTCAGAGCGGGAAAGGAAACGATCGGAAAAACCTGACGAAAAAGGGTAAGACAAGGTCATCGCAACCATTGTCTGGGTTCGGGAGTCGGTTACGCAAGGGGAAGGTATTAGCACCCCTCACGTCCGTCGTACTCGACGGGATCCTCGCTTGTTTGTTTACTTGGACGGGTTGGTTATAATCTATCTACCTATCAAGGCTGGCTGAAAAAAGAAAAGAAAAATGACTCGGCAAAGCATCGCGCTTTATGCCTACGTATTCTCATCAGAGAATGAGAAATCAGAGTCAACGTAGTTCGGCTAACTACGGGTGAAGGGGGGGAGGTTGCTCGCTAGGATGTCGCATCCTATGCCTACGTACTTTCATCTGGTATGAAAGATCAGAGCAAACGTAGTTCGGGAAACTACGGGAAAAATGGCTCAACTAGGAGGGAGACTATCAAGTCCTACTGTTATCATGCCCTGGATTCATCCTATGGTTGAGGTTTGAACAGGGAACTCCTAGATGTTGTCATGCATAGGTTTCGACCTAAAAGTCTATCATCAAATCCTCATCAGAAGAAATGAGAGTCCTAAGGGATCATGTCAATGATACACAGAAACAGACAAAAGCATCAGCCTTAAAAGTAAAATGCATGCAATGCAAGTGAGGGAGGAAATGTGTGTGGGGCTTCAGCCTCCACAAGCTCGTCTCGACCTCAAGCCAGTCATGAAATAACAGTAATCATACTGAAAAATAACCCACATGCTATCAAGCAAAAACAGTAAACTGTAATCATACAGACAGGAGAAATGAAATGCTATCAAGCAAAATAAACACACTTGAGAAAGAAAGGATCTACTCTCTAATCCTAACCCTAACACAGAACCTGAATCAAATCTAAGCAAAGCCCTCAAGCAAAACCCTAAACAAGAGAATCAATCCCAGTCTTCAAGCTTCAGAACAAGCTTACCAAAGACAGGGAGCTAAGCAAGCAGGCTCATAGTGTCTTCCTCAGGAAGGCACTAGGAGGTGTATACTCAGGAGTCATACCCTATGTGGCTCAACCACTGTGATCAGTTTACATTCCTCCTCAGGAGGAATTAAACTCACAAGCAGGCTCCAACATCACTGGATATTTAGGAAATCCTATCTGAACTAGTGGAACTAAGTGAATAGACTCATAGGACCTTCCTCAGGAAAGTACTAGGAGGCTTCCACTTAGGAGTTGTATCCCATGTGGCTCAACAACATGTGATCAGTTTACATTCCTCCTCAGGAGAAATTAAACTCACAAGTTGGCTCCAACATCATTGGATACTTAAGAAATCCTAGATAAACTAATGGAACTAAGTGAATAGACTCATAGGACCTTCCTCAGGAAAGTACTAGGAGGCTTCCACTTAGGAATTGTATCCCATGTGGCTCAACAACATGTGATCAGTTTACATTCCTCCTCAGGAGAAATTAAACTCACAAGTTGGCTCCAACATCATTGGATACTTAAGAAAGAGGTGAGAAGAAAGAATGAAAGTCATTCATAGTGCCTTCCTCAGGAAAGCACCATGAACTTCCCTCAGACTTCAGGATCTCAAACCTCACAGACAGGGAACAAGACAAGCTCTGGGTCTCTGAATCTTGATCTACAATCTTCTCTCCATGATGCTCTCCATCAAGATCTTCAAGGCAACACAAGCCCCTCAACAAATTCCTCACAAGGAACCCCAAAGATGAACAGATAACCACAGGGCAGACAAAATCAATATGCAACTTCAGAAAATACCTAAAAATGCTAAACTAATGGGGAAAAATCTAACAATTATTCACAAGGGTCCTCAACACCTACTCTTAACATCTACATAGGCCTCTACCTAAAAATCAAGACAAAACTTATCAAAAGAAAGGAATTCATCACCTAAACACAATTTAAACCCTAATTAGGATACCCTACATCTACCCTAATTAAACTAATCAAAATTTAATTCTAAAATTCTAGAAAAAATCCTATGGGGAACTATGATTCGTCATCTAATTGCACAAAAAAGAATGGATTAAAAACCCTAAGGGAAGGTCCTAAAACAATTCCTACAAAATCATGATACCAAATTAAACAATATAAAAGCTATTTATTTGGAAAATCTATTAAAAATACCAAACTAAAAAATAAAATCCCATTTTTATTTTTATAATTTTCTACACATTTTCATCTAATCATATAAAAAAGAAGAATTAAAAAAGAGTTAATTTCCATTTTTTAATGAATTTTCAAAGACAGAAAAATATTAAGAGAAAATTAAAACAATTAAATGAATTAAAGGGAGGGGGGTGCGACAAGCAACTCACGCTAGTTAAAAATAAATGGGCCAGCAAAGAAGGGGGGTGGGGATAGCACATAAGCCCAGAACGCTGGCTTTAAGTGAAACGCCGCGTTTCACTCATTTTAAATCTTCCCTCCAACTCTCAGATTCGCTCACAGCCATTGGATTTGATGAATTGGTCAAACTCTGGAGAGGATCCAAGGGCTCTCCCTCATCGTCTCCACCAAGACCTAGGGTTTTCAGAACCCTCTCCCCCATGCCCTAACCTTCGAGCTCCTCTATCTCTCTCCACACGCCATGGTTTCACACGATCCAAACACGAAAATTGCTCTACTAAATGAGAGGAATAAAATGGTACGAGTGGTTTTCCCTGATTCGCTCTCAATAATTCCAACAGAAGGCTTCAATGTCTTGGTACAACCACGTTCATCTGATATCAATCTTCACCAACCTTCAGTCTAATGGTCTACAGATGCTCTATAAGTTACCCTAGCTATTCTACACTAGTTCTTGATGATTAAAACTAACAATCTACACAATTCTTGGAGATTAAAGATTCATGGTTCTGTTATGCATTGTCATGGAACAGGCTGTAACCTCTAGGGTTTAATCATCTAGCCTAGTACATCATTTCCATACCTATGAAACTAACTAAAACTGTATAATTAAGATGGAAGAGAGAAGAAGAGGAACCTGTCAAGTGATGATGGTATGTGATGCTAGGGTACGATTCCAAGCTTGCAATTCACTCACAATGATCCTCCAATGGAGATATGCTTTCTGTTTGCAAGGATCTTGAAGAAGAAAGCTCGTAGCAATGACTTTGAAACTGAAATGCAATGATGGAGCACCTTGAAACCCTAGCTCGAATCTCTCTCTTCTCTACTCAATTCACCAAGTTTCACCAACCTCCAATCTCTCTGCATGGCACTCTTTAAATATTGATGGTTAGATGCTTCTAGATTCATCTAGAATGTGGTGGAAACTTCTTGAAATTCTCATGACATGCCAAGTTGGATATCTCATATCTCATATGTTATGCCTTGCAATTTTGTCTTAAATTCTCCTTACATGAGTTATTGAGTGTGGATGAGTGAAAAACAAGTTCATTTTTGGCTTGTGTAGGGTTTTTCAACATTGCCTTCTTTTTCAAGTAATGACTTTTCAAAGCATCACCCATTTTTAGACCTCAAATGAAAATTCTAGCTAAACCAATGTTCTCAAAATGGTTTTTCCAATCAAAATGATATATTGGATGACCTATTTTGGATTTGTGGATCTTCCAAATCACTTTTCAATTTCAACTTTTCAAAGTTATAAGCCTTTTTAGTTCATTTTTGACCAATCATGTAATCTCATGCTATGAGCTTTTCCAACAATTTGTGACCTTCTTTCTAGACTTAAAATCACATTTTGAGCAACTTTCATGTTTTGAGTTTTTCCATTTGAGGCTTGGAAATAGGAGTTTTAGGCATTGGCTAAAATGACCTATAACTGACAAATGACCAAAATACCCCTGCCTTGTTCAAACCATAAGTTGAGTTCCACAAATCCAATCAAGGACTTCTACCACTCAAATTGAATCTAAGAAGATGCTCTTCAACATTCATGTTGACCAAGAAACCATAGGAATCCTCCTACTAGGGCAAAAGTTGTCTGCAAGTTGGGTGACTTTCAAGGACCCAGATTCACACACCTCTGCTGACCTGTAATTTGTCAAAACCATAACTTGAGCTCTGTAACTCCTATCAAGGACTTCAACCACTCAAATTAAAGCTTAGAACAAGCTCTACAACATTCATGTTGTGGGGAAGGTGAGATATCAATCACATCTATAGCTAAAACTGCCTGGAAGATAGGGATCAAATTAGGGTTTTCTCACTGACAATCCTTGGAAACCCTAGCTCAAAACTTCTCAAACTCCTCAATCATGATGAGTTGGTCTAGGAATCATCTTTATAACATCTCTATACATCATTCCATGATCTCATGGCCCTTGGATTAGGTCTCAACCTTCTCCAAATCTTCAGCTGATCTAGGGTTGACCCAGTCAAAACCCTAATTCTACCATTCATGGTTGAATCTTCAGAATTCTTGCATAATGACTTCTCTGGGCTTCCTGATGGCTATCAAGACATCTCATAGGCTTTCTCAAAACATCTAGTCCATTCTCAAAGTCTCAGAATCATCTGAGGGGCACCCACAACTTTCAAACTGTGAAGCACACAACCCTGGTTTCAATCCACTTCCTCTGAGGATCTCTTGAACTGTCTGATGAAGGTATCCATTTTCAAACACTCAATGAATAAATAAATGTTGGTCAAATTTTGGGGTGCAACACGTTTGTACAAGAGAAGCAATAGTAATCACACACTCAAGCCTAGTTGTTGATGCTGAAACTATGTCTTCTCTCCCCTTGATTCAAGATGAATCAAGTGCCTCAAATGTGTCGAGTAAACCTTTGATTCAAATATTTAGCCCGACTGATTTTAATCACACACAACTCGAACCCAAATCTTCCTTCCACAATCCTCCGATCACCGCTACTAGATTGAACGAACCACCCGTTCTTCAATCACCTTCGTTCGACTAAATCTGTGAAGAAATGATTTGTGTAAAAACCTCCAAAACCACAAGATTCTTGGAGAACAAAACCCTAACGATTTTATTCAAGAAAAACCCACGGATCTCTCAATCCAAACCCGATACAATATCTTATGTTTGGACGTTATCACCTCAATGATGCAGAATGCTCAACAAAAATTGTTATATGTAGTTGTTGAGAAAATGCAAGAAATAGGATGAAGATGATGAGAGAAAATAAGTGTCTATGTTTCACTTTTCTTGTTATTCATTGAAATAATGAGACAAAAAGAATATATACATGAAGCTAATATCAAGTAACAAACATAACAATAATTTGAAAGTCAAACATATCAGAAAAATCAGGTGATTTGAGCGAACGGTCGACCTAAAAAAGAGGGGGTCGACCTGAGCACTCCGGCTTTCAGAATTGTGTAGAAACCGACTATATGCATCGACCGTAACAGGTCCATGCGTCGATGCAAACCTGCCCAGAAATGAAAATTTTAAACACAAACAATAAGAGTCGATCGGAGGGTCGACGCGAGTACTCCTGAGAGCAAAAGCTCAAAATCCACGTTGCTTGAGTCGACCTAAGCAGGGTTTTGAATCAACTCAATTGCTTGAAACTTGCAAAAATGACTTTTTTGACATGTCTTGATATATATAAACACTACTAATGCACTTCTAAGTCTTTCAAAAGGATCAAACCCACACAAAACACATATGATGCTTTTCTATATGAATAGACTCACGTTTTTGAGATATTTTTATGCACGAGAGAACTACGAATGCAGATGAGACTCGATGATATCATCCAAAATACAAAGTACTAACTAGACACATTTTGACATCATTAAAATAAGGATTGAGACAACTTGCCCTCACAGATACCTAACCCTATTGAGTGAAGAACAACACGTGAAGAATTTGGGGAATAAGGATTGGTCGTATTTTGGTTAGTCTTTAGGGTTTAGTGCTTGTTAATTGTATGTTACTCATGTATCTTCTGATGCATTGAGGTTGACTTATTATTCATTGTTAATTGTCCACTCTGAAGCTTTTAAGAAAGAGCGTATTGCTCTTGGTTAAAGATTTAAAGTAAAACCAAGTATTATCTTGGAAGTGTGCTACTTCTATTTTGTGTAATTGTTGAATTGTCACTGTGATTGTGACTGATTAGGAAGTGAGACGGGGATCTCATATCTAGAAGGTTTCTAGGTAAAATTTGTACAAGGTAGGGATTAGGCGAGAAGTTATAAACAAGGGAGTTTAGCTTTGAACTAATACTATCGTAGTGAATTTCCTTCCTGGCTTGGTAGCCTCCAGATGTGGATAATTGTTGGAGTTACTTTTACTATTATGTCATTTAAATCTTAGCATTTTTATTTGTATGTTCAAGCTGTTTTGATCCTAGTGTTGTGACATCTGTCTCGACATCTGGTATATGCATCCCAGAATTTCATTGTCTTATTGAGTGTGGAGAATGTTAAGCTAAAGAGATTTCATTAAGAGTTTTGTCTTCAAGATTAGGGGAAGATTTATACGATAACAAATGAAACTCTTTTACTCGGTTATTTATGGTTTAAATATGATACAAATATTAATTTTGTCGACATGTAGAGTTTTGAAAATTCCTTTTCTTGGGTCTGAGCATGGTGGACTATTGTATTGAGTGAACATCAGTCTTTGAGCTCATGTGTCATCTTTTTTTATTTTCCCACGCGATGTCATTGCCTTTTTTTTAGGTTTCTAAGATTTCTTTTGATTCTGATTTGCCTTTTTTCCTAAAGGATAATTTGGTTTTATATGCCCTTTTTTCCCACATTGGTATCATGTAGGAGATAATTAAGTATTGTCTTCACTTTTATCTTTCTCCTCTTGTTGTTATTTTTCATACTTGAAATTTTTTCTAATTTTCTCACCATGAGTGATATTTCACCATCAAAATTAGAGTCTTTGGCTTTAAGAGCTAGACTTTTTCTATTATTTTCTCCTTTCTCATACATAGCAAGCCTTTTTCTTCATCTCATGTTCTTGTAATTTACCAAAAAGAATGTGTGTCCGTAGTTGCTAAATCCCCAGATTCATAAATCGCAGTGACTTTAGGTTTCTAACTATAGTTTAAGCATCTAAGAATTTTCACAATCAATTTATCATTTGAAAATCTTTTTCCTAGAGTTATCATATGACTCACAATATGGATAAATCGTGTTAATTTTTATTTTATTTATGTTCTCTTTATGTTTTATTCTAAAAAATTCATACTCATGAGTTAATGTGCCCAACCTTATCCTCTTTATCTCAATAGTTTCTTCATGGATAATTTAGAGGATGTCCCATATTTATTTTTTAATCTCGTAGTGAGAAACTTGCAAAAACTCATCAAGATTGAGATCGATAGTGATGACAATTTTTGCCTTCAAACTATGCTGCACATTTTCTTTATCGTTTTTTTATCTAATCCTTTTCAAGGTTTTCACTACAACACTATTAACTTCATATGTAAAAAAAATGGACCTTCCTTCATATCTTTTAAAATGTCAGGATCCATCCCTTAAAACATGGAGAATAACAACAGATAGAAATAAAATAGTATAATACATTACAAAAATTAAAGACATAAGATGACACCCACATTTATTTATGTTGGACCAAATGTTAGCCTATTCATGTCCTTTAAAAATATTCTTGAGAGTTTGAGTAATAATTTGAGATTTAAGATTATGCACACAAACATTTAATTATTATTATTATTGTTATTATTATTATTATTAGTATTAGTATTCATAATTCAGTTACATAACATCCACGTGATAATTTTGGTTAGCATCCACATGATAATTCACTACATAAAATTAATAATTGACTACTGTATTTATCAATATTTATTTATTAATTAATATTTATTTTTGTCCATTTATTTATTACTATATTTATTGTTATTTATTTATTAGTTAGGGTTTTGTTCTCGAAAGTCAATTTTAGTGTATTGACTATTATGGATAATCCATTATATTTTAGAATGAAATGTGTTATCTATATGATCACCTATGATGGTAAATAATTATTTGTTTCAGGTTTAATTCCTATTTAATCACCTATGTAAGAAATTTTTGCTAGTTATTTTGTTTGAATGAATCAACATTGTGTTTTGAACTCTGCAGTAAAATTGAACTAAAATGATGGATGTGGAATGAGAGCATGCAGATGTGAAAGTTTAGCGAATGGTGTGTGTATCTATTAAAATTTTTAATTCATTATTTATGTTTTTATTTAATGTTTTTAATATTCGTAATTCATGCATGTAAATCAATTTGATGATGTGATGGTGATGAAATGACGATGATGTCCCAATTATATAGTGGAACTAAGAGGATTAATGTTACTGTTTGAATACCTGTTGATTCAGTTTGAGTATTTGATGTTAATGTTGTTTGTGTTAGAACACACAAATAATTTAAGGCGAATTAATGGAGAATTAGGGTAATTTGGAGAAGATAAAGTTAGAGAGAGAGAGAGAGAGAGAGAGAGAGAGAGAGAGAGAGAGAGAGAGAGAGAGAGAGAGAGAGAGAGAGAGAGAGAGAGAGAGAGAGAGAGAGAGAGAGAGAGAGAGAGAGAGAGAGAGAGAGAGAGAGAGAGAGAGAGAGAGAGAGAGAGAGAGAGAGAGAATTGGCATTAACAATAATTATGAGCACTAAAAGCCTTTTATACAATATGTTCAAAAATAGTGAAAAAGCAAAACAACTTTAAAATAAGTTGAAAACTGAAAAATCTACAGTGGTAACCGGTTACCATAATCTAGGTAATCGATTACCACCAATTCCAGTAGCCAACTTATTCTGATCAAAGTAGTGGTAACCGGTTACACCAACCTGAAATGCAAAAAACAACTTCTAACACACCATCTCATTTCAGTTGGTCCAAGTCCAGTAGCTCAAGCTTATCTTCAACCTCTTGAACACCTCATTTGTTATCCCCTTGATCAACAAATTTGCTACTTGGTCTTCGCTTTGACAATACCTCAATCGTAAGTTGCCTTCACTAACTAGCTCCCTCAAATAATGAAACTGCATCTTTATGTGCTTGCTCCTTCCGTGTGCAACCGGATTCTTCACAAGGTTGATCGCAGAAACATTATCAACAAGAAGTGTAGTAGCCTCACCCTCATTGCTACCCAACTTCTTCAATAGATTCATAAGCCACATGACTTGACATGCACACAACGAAGCCGCAATATACTCGACCTCACAAGACGAGACTGCTACCACCAGTTCCTTCTTCGAACACCAAGATATTGGTGTCCTACCAAACATAAATATGTATTCATCCGTTGACTTTCTATCATCCTTATCACCACACCAATTGGAATCGGTGAAAGCAAGTAAATTTCATTTTTGGCCCGTATCCGATGCCGGAAAGAGAATTCCACAACCAAGAGTTCCTTTAAAATATCTAAGGATCCTCTTGACCGCTGCCAAGTGAGACACCTTAGGTCTCTCCATGAATCTACTAGCAATACCGACACTAAATACCAAGTTCGGTCGCATATTGCATAAGTACCGCAATGATCCAATCACTCTTCTATATTGCGTTGGATCTACATCTTGCTCATCCTCACTCTTGGACAGCTGCAACCTTGTTTCACATGGTGTAATGACCGCATTACAATGCTTCATTTAACACCTCTTCAAGATCTCAAGAGCATATATCCTTTGATGCATGAGCAGTCCCATTTTTGACCTTTGGAACTCTATGCCAATGAAATACGTCATAATCCAAGGATCGTCATCTCAAACTCATCCATAAGTTCACTCTTGAAATTAGAGATACTCTTCTCACAGATGCTGATAATAAATAGATCATCCATATACAAGCAAAGGATGATCACACCATTATTGGCATTCGATCTCACATAAACTTTGTGTTCAAACACACACCGCTAGAAACCAATGTTAACAAGAAAGCCATCAATGCGTTTGTTCCAAGCTCTCAGAGCTTGTTTCAAACCATATAATTCTTTATGAAATTTGCAATACTTCATCTTTTGATTATTTACCACAAATCTGGGAGGTTGCTCAACATAAACCTCTTCATCAAGTGGACTGTTTAAAAAGGCAGATTTGACGTCTATTTGAAATATCTTTCAATCGTTATTATTTGCAATGCCAACAACTAATCAGATGGTTTCAAGTCTAGCCATAGGTGAAAACACCTCCTAAAAGTTTATACCTTCATATTGCAAGAATCCATTTGCTACCAATCGAGTCTTATGCTTGACCACTCTGCCTTTGGGATTTGCCTTCACTTTATATACCCATCACGCACCAATCAGATTCTTTCTAACTGATAAATCAACCGACTCCCATGTACCATTTTTTTCAATAGATTCCAGCTCCTCCTTCATTGCACAAATCCACTATGGATCACTTAGAGCTTCCTACATGTTCACCGGTTCGAATTCGACCATAAGCACAAAGTGAACAAAATCACCATCATCATTGATTTTGTTGTCTTGGAATCTCTCACATTCTTGGAGTCTTTGAGGCAACATCCTTTTCCTTGTTGATCTTATAATATTTTCTTTGTTTTAAACCTCATTCGGTGGCTGTGCAACAGTTTCGGAACTGACAGGATCATAAAAAACAAATTTGCTGGAGGTTTTGTTCTGCTTGTAACCAGTTACACCAGAATGAACTGGCTGGCTGTAATCGGTTACACCTTGCTCTGCAGACCTGGAAGTGTTATTTCTCCGCATGTAACCGTTTACATTAGATTGCACTGCCTGCATGTAACCGCTTACCCTGGGACTAGCAACACTAATTTCATCAAAAATTACATCTCGGGTTATCACAATCTTCCGATTTTGCACGTCAAACAGTTTGTATCCTCTAGTAGAGTGATATCCAACAAAAAGCAACTCCTCACCCTTGTTGTCCAACTTCTTTCTAAGTTGACTCGACAAATATCGATACACCACCAAAGTTAAAACTCTCAAATGGCTTAGATTCAGTTTGAATCTGGACCATAACTCTTCCGGTGTTAGCTTCTCAAGCTTCTTAGTATGACACCTATTTAACAAATAGGTGGCTGTTGAGACCGCTTCTCCTCATAGCTCCTTCAGAAAGTTTTCCCACTTAACATGCTTCGAACCATGTTCATAATCAATCGACTCTTTCTCTCGGCAACACCATTTTATTGTGGTGTATAGGGTGGTACAACCTCATGTACTATCCCCTCTTGATCACAAAACTTTCTAAAGTCATTTGAGACGTATTCACCTCCACCGTCCGTTTTGAGCACTTTGTGTTTTTGACCGCATTGCCTTTCAACCATAGACTTAAGCTTCTTGGACACATCAAACACCTCATCTTTCCTCTTAATAAGGTAAGTCCATAGCTTTCTACTAAAATCGTTGATAAAAGTGACAAAATACCTATTACCACCTAATGTGTCAACTTGCATCGACCTGCAAAAATCGGAATACACCACCTCAAGGTGAGTCTTGGTCATATGACCCGCATCCTTGCTAAAAATTGCCTTGTGTTACTTTCATTTCACATATTCTTCACACAATTCAGCTAGAATATTGATGTGAGGCAGCCCGGTAACCATACCATTTTGTTGCAATGCTTTGAGATCTCGAAAATTGAGATGCCCAAGATGGTAATGCCACAAACACACTTCTCTACTTGCTGCTATAGCTAAGCACCTATGCTTTATCACTTTCAACTCCACTTTGAAAGTTCTATTGGCAACCATAGGAGCCTTAAGGATCAACACTCCATTAGCATCCACAAATCTTGTCTTCCTAGCGAGTTTTGTAACCCCTCTCAAGAAATTGGCCAATACTCAAGATATTAAATTTAATTCCCGGTATATACAAGACATATTTGATCATAGAATGTCCACCATTCTTCTTTTTGATCAAAACATCACCGACACCTTTGACCGCAAGAGTGGTATCATCCGCGAATTTTACTCTACTTTTCGTGGCTTGATTAATTTGCATTAACCGATCCTTTCTACCCGTCACATGTGTTGAACAATCGGAATCCAAGTACCACTCATCACTGCCTTGGTCTCTATCTCGCACCTTAATCATTACGTTTTGTTCCAAACACGTTTTTGCCCTATTTTTCAAACTGCTGCAGCTATTGTCCCACAACTTACAGCTGCTACTGCTGTTGTCCATCACCTCTTTACTGCCATAAAACTCCTCCTTCATCATTCCAAGAGCATATTTTCATCATCTACCTCTTGCCTCGCAACCTTAGCTTCATCTCTTTAGGAATTCCTCTATTTTGCACCATATTCATTTGAAAAATGTCCAAGCTTTTGACACTTCCAACATTGAATTTTGCTTTTGTCCCTTGATTTTCCGACTCTAACGTTGCCTCGATCACCATATTTATTGGATTTGCTCTCACCCTTTTGCCCCATCGAAACCTTCAAATTTTGTGGATCATTTCCACCCGAATTCTGGAAATTTTGCTTCCCTTTTGACGTCCATTTTCCTTTCAATCTTTTAATCTTCTCGTTGAGCCGCACTTGTAAATCAATCTCCGCTTTAGCTTTATCACTTTCTCTCTCATCCATTCTTTACTCATGAACCACAAGAGAGCTTTGAAGCTCATCTTTGTTCAACGTTTCAAGGTCCTTTGATTCTTCGATAGCCACTACAATATTATCAAATCTTGACATTAAAGAACGTAAAATGTTCGACACAATATTTTGCTCCAAAATCGTTTCTCCACAAGACTTGATTTGATTCGTCAAACGCGTAATACACATCACATAATCGTTGAGCGTTTCCTTCTATTCTATTTGCGTTAACTCTAATTGTCTCTTGTGAGTTTGTAACCTCACCACCTTCACCTTAACAACTGTCGCATAAGCTTTCTCCAATATCTCCCAAGCTTGCTTTGCCGACTGGCAATCACCAACCTTTTCGAAGTTGTCAATATCAACACAAGAATGAATCAAGAAGAGTGCCTTGTAATCTTTCTTCTTCTCTTCCTTGAATGTAGCCTTTTGTGCCTCTGTAGCTTCTATCCCAAGTGGTGTAACTCCATTGTTGATCACTTCAAGAAATTCTTGATACCCAAACAACACTTTCATTTGCTTTGACCACTTGTCATAATTATTCGAATCAAGAATCAGGAGGTTGGTAGGGATTCTATCGTTGGAAAAGGTACTCATTATTGCAGTGGAATTGGATCAGAACCAGAGCTCTTGATGACAAATGTTAGAATACACAAATCAATTAAGGTGAATTAATGGAGAATTAGGGTAATTTGGAGTAGATGAAATTAAAAATTGAGAGATAAAAATAGAGAGAGAGAGAGAGAGAGAGAGAGAGAGAGAGAGAGAGAGAGAGAGAGAGAGAGAGAGAGAGAGAGAGAGAGAGAGAGAGAGAGAGAGAGTGTTAGAATGAAAATTGACATTAACAATCAAACAACTTAAAAATAATCTGAAAATTGAAAAACCTACAGTGGTAACCTGTTACCATAATCTAGGTAACCGATTACCACCAATTTCAGTAGCCAACCCATTATGATCAAAGTAGTGGTAACTGATTACCACATATCCGATAACCAGTTACACCAACTTGAAATGCAAAAAACATCTTCTAACAGTTTGAATGCTTTGTGTAATTTGAAAATTTAGTGTTTTTTGAATTTGTTTTGGAAATTGTTGGATGTTAATGAACATATAATATACTAATATTAGTTTATTACTTAAATGATGATGGAATTATAATATGATATTTATAGTTTTTTATATCAAAACAAACTCAATGCAATTTATTAATCAAAACTTATTCAATATAAGGAAGGATTAAGTTAAACATAATACACATAGACCAAGAATTGGTCGTTCTTGCAAGAGAATGAACAATCATATTCTCTTGACGCTTAATAAACTTTACCTCAAAGTTTGGATATACATCTAACAAAGCTTTAATAGAATTAATAATAAGATTAAACTCGGATCCACCATTGTGATTAGAGTGAATGGCTTGAACTACTCTTTGGAAGTCACTTTCGAAAATAGCATTTTTCATGTGCAAGTTGATAGCTTCATATATTACTTTTTTAAGGGGGCAAAGCTTTAGCTTCAATAACGGAGAGAATACCAGGATTCCAAATCACACCTGTAATAATGAAATTATTGAGGTTATCACGCACACATCATCCTCTATTAGTAGTGTCATAGTGTTTGTTAAAAGCCGCATTCACGTTACATTATTGGGCTATGTTTATTGTTTATCACTTGGATGTTGATGAAACTATATTAGGATAAGAATAATCCCTCAGTTCTCTTATGCATAATTTAATTATATGAATGAATATTTAATGAGTATTCAACTCTTTTTATTTTGTATTTTTAAGAAACTTAATTATAGGATGCATGTAACATTTATGAATGTTTTATGAGATAAAATTTTAATTGTTACATTTTAAATAAACATGAAATGAGAATTTAGTATAGAATTTATTGGCCAAAAATTGTTATTTTAGAAAATCTAAAATAGACCTAATAATAAATCAAATCGATTAAATCTGTAGTGTTATAATTACAAAGGGCACCACCCTTTATAATGTTCAAGGAGAGCCGACTTATGAATGTTGCCTAAAGGGAGTCATCGCCTCACCTTATAGTTTTCCTTTATCTCTACGTAGGAAACGTGAGATACGACACTTTCTAAGATAGGGAGAAAGTCAAGGTCATTAACTAATCAACGACTCCTCTAAATATAAAAATTCAAATGTCAACCATTGACTAGGTAGGTAGTGACTTTTTTTAAAAAAAATTTAAGTCCCAGAGACCTTTATATATACATCTCATTTTCATGAAATGATGAAAGACTATAAATCATACACACTCTCTATAATTAAAAGAACACCAAACTCGTTACCACAATTAAACTAACCGCCTACCTACAATCTTAACAACACCAACAACCACCAAAATCTCTCACTTAATGACTCCGTCGCTTAAATAACCTCAAACGCTTAAACATAGTAAATTTGGGGGAGAAACAACTTGATGATATTTTTTATATATTATTCTGTATTAGTCAAATGAGCTTATTGATTTTGACAATATAGCCAATTTTGTCATAAGAAAAACAAGAACAGGCACATACATTGAATACTTAGTTGCATCCTCTTTAATTGACTAAAAATCTGGTTGGTGTCTACAGATCTAGATCTAAGTGGCAAAAAGAGATAAATAGAGAAATCAAATCATGCATTAATATCCTTTACAACATAATGTAACACTAAACCCACATGTCTCATAAAATAAACCACATGTTATAACACACTTTCATTTAATTTCCTTCTAAAAAACACACTATCTCCCAGAATCAGATTTGGTCAACGACCTCAACCTAACAAAAAACTTGACCTTTTTATCCAAATTACTCGACCCATGTTGCTGCTCTTTCCTCTTCTTCCCACTCAAACCGTCCCAATTCTCCGGCGACCCCATCATAAGCACACTCTCCGGCGACCTCACTCCGACCACCCCCATCTCCTCATTATCCGTCTGATCACCACCAGCGACAGCCGCAACAACAACCATCCTCCCTTGCATAACAGACAACACCTCCCTCATTGCCACGTCAGCATCCTTCCTATTCCTCAACAAAATCTCCCCCACATGTGCCGGCGTAAGGGACCCACCCGAACGAATACACCCTTCCACCGCCTCAAACATCGCGTGCGACTCCACTCCTAGGTAGTTTCTCGCTAACTCCCTAAACGCATGCACCCCGCACGTGCTTAAACTCACGTGCACGTCCATGCGCCCACACCGAACAAGCGCTGGATCAACACTGTCTCTGTAGTTAGTTGTAAAAACCACTAACCTCTCTTCTCCACAACACGACCATAACCCGTCAGTGAAATTCAGGAGCCCCGAAAGCGTGACCCGACTCCTATCATCACAACCCGAACCCGAACCAGAAAACGATGTCGTTTTGTGTTTCTTAGACTTTGCAGAATTTTTCTTCGCCGTTCTGTCTGCTGTCAAATCCACAGAGCAATCAATGTCTTCAATTACGATAATGGATCGGTTCGTGGTTTGGATCAAAAGCGAACGAAGCTCTGAGTTATCAGAAACTTTGGTGAGCTCCAAATCGTAGACATCGTAACATAGAAAATTCGCCATTGCTGCAATGAGGCTTGATTTACCCGACCCGGGTGGACCGTGGAGCAAGTATCCACGCTTCCAAGCTCGCCCGACCCGGTGATAAAACTCTTTACCAGAAGCGAAAGCGGTTAAATCGTCTTTGATTTGTTTCTTCAGATCTGGTTCCAAAGCTAGGGTTTCGAAAGTGGAAGGGTGGCGAAACGGAACGGAAACCCAACCGGATTCGAACGAACCAGTTCCGTTGTTGTTAGTGAAGAGTCTCCGTTCGCGTGAGACGCGCTCGAAATCCTCGGCGCGTGAGGTGATGTGTGAGAGATAAGAGGAGAGGAGCGCGTGGCGGTGACGCTTTGGGAAACGGAGAGTGAAGCTGCGTTTTTCCTCTAATGAATCCTGTACGGCGTCGACGTGGTGTGTCCAGGAGACACGGTGGTTGTTGAACGTGTCGTGGACGGTGTGGTTTGGGGATACGGCGAAGGAGATGCGGTTGGAGGAAGGGGAGCGTGAGAGGGTGAGACGACGGCATGCCGAGGCTGTGGAGTGGTTGACGGCGTTGAGGTAAAGGTGGACGTGACGGTAGAGGTCGTTGAGTTCAACTCCGCAGTAGCCGTTGAATTCGGGGATTTCGAAATAGGAATATGGAGAAAGCAAATCTTGAAGAGATTCATACACTGAATGAAGCACAGAGAGAAGCTGTGATGGAAGCACGTTTTGGAGCACTGTAAGTAACCCTAACAATGACCACATTTGTGATAATATCTCCATTTTTGTTTGGTGTTTGTGTTGTTTGTTGAGAATAATGGAATAGATGAGAATGGTTTCTTTTTGGGATTGTTATATATATACGTTGCATAAAAGAATGAACATGTTCTGGTAAAGGTTATGTTTTGTGTTGGGTTGTGAATGAAAAAGAAGCAATAAATAAACATCATATTGCAGAGGAGGTTAAAGTTAAAGGTAAAGATGATTAAGCCTACCACTTTTTCTTTTTCTTTTACTTTGTTCGTTTGTAGATATGGTTGATTTTGTTTGCTCATGGACTTATACAGAATTATTTGCATGCATTGCCTTAGTATAGAATCGTGTGTTACACTTAAGTTAAGTCATGCTTTGCTTTAGTACAGAATCTCTGAAAATGCAAATTTATGTTTGCCAAAGGTTCTTTCTTCTATTTTGTTGCTCATTCTTTAAAATTTTCTCACAAATCAATTACATAAAGGGCGTGTTTATTACTTTATTGCTTTGCAACCCAAACCAAGAAAAATGCTAGTGTTTGGCAATGGTTCAGGTTCAACCTTCATAAATAATTGTTTTTGTTTTATGTAAACAACCATTTTAGTTTCTATATGAGTGAGCCAAAATCCCGCCATACCAGCCGCTTCGTGCCAATGTTATAGCGTAAAAACCCACAATATAATTAGATATTTATCATTGTGGCGAGCCTAAAAACCGCCATGTATATCTGCCATAGCGGCCATGACGCCGCTATTTGATAACACTGGTGAGACGCTTTATTGTTACTGTAGTCCTTGAATGTGTTAATTGCAAATACATCCCCAAGTATTCCTTTCTTAGTATCTATGTTAGTACCTAAACACACGTCCGAGTACTAAACTAACTAACAAAGACATGATCAGGAACAAAAATGACTAATGAAAGACACGGACGAGTACTGAACTAACTAACTAACTAAAGACACGATCAAGGTTAAAAATGACTAACAAAACACATTTATGTATGCTTTTGTTGTTTTGACACATTTAAGGACTATTGTGACATCAACATCAACTCACACATTTAACCATCAAAATGATTGTTTAATGCATATTGTATGTTGTGTGGTGTATTTTGTTGTTCTGGTTTGCATTAAATTTAGGTATTCAAAGAAAGTTAGCAACAAACCCTTCAAAACACTCTTCCAAACACACTCATTATAATTGTTTGAAATTAAAACCAGTTTTACTAAGTTGTGTATGTTCCACATTAATTTTATCCATATGAATTTAAAGCAGTAAAAAAATCTATTTTGAGAAGAGTATAAAAGTGTGTATTACTAACATTTCCCTATCTCTAATTCAATCTAGTCTTACAAGCATCTTAGCCGTGTGAGTTGTAACTAATGCCCTTAAGGCCATATAATTTCACAATGCACACGTGGTAATTAGCTTTAGTAAAAGGTCTTTAAGGGATAATTGCAGCATCAATGCCAACACATGGTGCAAGGGCATATGGTATGGTGGGCATGCAGAGGATCTTGTGGAGTGGAAACTGCTTTTGTACTTTCTTGACAAATGACACTTTATTCTTTACCTTCTTTGTTCTTGTAATTTGCGCATTCAAGGTCAGAGAATGTTCTTTTGTATTATTATAACTCATCACTCACTCATCATGAGTACTGAGTGGGAAATAATAATGAGGGGATGATGATTATGTACTCCTGATTATTTTCATGTTTTACTGCACCATGTTGGTTCCTATTGGTACAAATCAACCCATTGGGTAGTTTTTTAGTACTTTGTATCTTCTATTCATTTATTTTTTATATCTTCACCTCTGTACCTTAGTCTTTAGGTGCTACTGCATCTGCAAGTTATGAGGTTAAATTTCAATGCACAAGCATGAAGTAATTGATTTAATTTGTTAATTTGTTTTGTCTATGTACAAACTTTGATATGTTATTTTAGACTTTTACTTAATGATACGCATAGTGGTGGGAGATGGCCTATGAGATTTGTGATATGTAGGTATTAAAATTAAGCATATGCATGGTTGTATTTTTTCTTGTGCATTAATTCTCTTTTATATCTTTACATGCTTTATGCTTTTGTAACAAAGTTTAATTTATGATTCTTTACAAAAATTTGTCTAAATCTCCTTTTACTAAAGCAATACAATTTGCACCATCAGATTACAATCCTGTGGTGTTGGGGTATCATTCTTATCTAATCTTTCCCACCCCTTCAATGGTTTTAGGTATCCACTCATAAAAATGGTTAATATTTTGAGAAAGGGAGCATGTAAAAGAGAAAATAAAAGGAGGAAAAAAAGAAAAGAAAAAGAGGCATGTGAATTGGCATTAAAAGCCACGAATATGTAGGATGGGCAAAATTCCAGTGTAGGTCAGCCTTGAGAGAAAGCTAAGGTTAAATGAGGGTATCAATAATAAAGCCAAAAAAAGTGTTCTCATACGGAATGTCAATGATCTAAGGGATCATATTCCATCTATGCATTAAGTTTCATTGCAAGATTGATTCATCAAGAGAAAAGATCAGAGTCTTAAGCAGATGTGTGTTATCTGTAGCAGAAGTAGCAGAAATTCTAAATCAAGCTGCAGTTAGTATGTACTAGAACGAGAGATTGCACTTCACCTAGAGTAGTATTATATAAGCTTAGTTAATTGTGTAGTGACCAACTATTAGATTGTAATGTAATGATGTACTAGTAGGTGTATGAATGTGTTATATTAGTTAAAGTGTAGTTCAGCCTTGAGCGAATCCTCTGCTTTAATTGGGGTATCAGAATAAAGACAAATATTGGGTCTCCCCATTATGTCATTAATTAATCAAGTTGATCATATTCCATTTTGCATGCCTATAGTTTGAGTTTCTTTTTTCACCCCATGATTTGAATTTACCTTTTCAAATGGGAAAAAAACACAGTTTGGTATGAACAAACTCTGTTGTATAGCTGTGATCAAGGTAATCGACGTGAACAGTCAGACTAAAATCTTGTAATTGCAAAAACTAAATCCCTTTAATAATGAAAGAATACTAAGACTTATAGATAATTAACAATAGAAAAGTGAAATATATTTAATTAAATATTTTTTTAAATATTAAAAAAAATTCACAACTCGCAATATAGTTGAAATACACTATTTGTCCTGTTAATTCAGGTAAGTAGATAGTTGTGTAGAAACATTAAATGCAGAGACGTGAGTTTGAATGTACGACATCCTACTTGTTCACCTTTAAAGGGTGAATTTCAGACACTAAACTATTTGAAACAAAAAAAAAATACACAATTCAAGTATTCAACGAACAACCAATGAGTATTCAACGAACAATCAATGATGGAGACAGATTTAAATCAAACACCTTCATGAACTTATTCTTTGCTTATCTTAATGATTAACTAGCATTGATCTAAATCAAGCACCTTTATGAACTTATTCTTTGCTTATCTTAATGATTAACTAGCATTATAACTCAAAGGAATTGAGTTCAAATGACGTTTTAATTTCACTTGAAATGATATGAATGTATTTGAAATGTACATCAATGGAACTTTATCAGTGAGAGCCAGTAAAATTTCAATTTAGTAAGAATATGGATTGCTTGGAATCTTCGTTGCTTTGTCATATGTATATATAGATTTTAGGGATGTGCGTGATTATGATTGATTAATGGTCATTAATGCTGATGTCATTTCGTCTAAGCCTGACCTTAATTATTATTAATATACCTTTTAAATGTGTTGTCTAAGTGGTTAAAATATTTTAATGAGTTATTCTATTAGTGTAAGCGTTGGGTCAACTGGGTTGAGCTGGACTTATAACTTAGGGTTGTGCTGACCTTGAAACCAAGAGAGCTCGCCTTTGTTTCTTAATGGAGGGCTCTTCTGGCCTCGTTTAAAGTCAAGAAGAACATACTCACCTCTAATGGAGTACTATCCAGGGTATTAGCGAAAGTCCTGTTTGTAAGGTTCGTCTTAGTGGGCCCACATGTTACTATGTGAGAAAATATATTGCACAGTCCCTTAAGTACGAAACATGTAAGAGCGAAGTGTTTTGAATGGAAGGCCATGACATTCCATAGTTTCCCAACCATGAGGCGTGTAAGACCGAACCACTTTGAGTGGAAGACCATGACATTATAGAGTCCTTTAAGTGGTAGACCTAATCCAATCAACCTTGAGATTAGAGATTTGAAATCTGTTGTGTTTTTTATTCTACTAATCGCATGTTTTTAAATATTCCTTTTTATTTACTGTAATGATAAAAAAAATGCCTTGAAAATAAATGTGTCAGTCTAGGATTTTCAGTATCTTCCTTCACAGGGATATAACTTTTAATGCCACCTACTCTTGTCGACCACTTTGTATCTGAATGGTTTTACACTTTATATAGGCTTGGGTACCCTGATTTCAATTTCATCATTTCAACTTCTTAATTTACCAAGTGTCCATTCATCTCTTTAGTTTCTACTTTATTCTACTCGTCATATTGTTCTCTAAACCATCTTGAAATTTGGTATTTTATCTTATTTTTTTGGTGTACTTTATGTCTTACTTCTAGCCATGATCTTTATGGGAAAGTTATTAAACCCGAGACTAATTTTGAGAGATACAAGTAGATTGGAAGTTTGTTGGGATGTAAATGTTTGGTAGATATGGTAATTTATTTAGTGATACTTCAGATAACGACTTGCTTAGTGATAGTGATGCTGATTTGGTGTCTTTTTATCCAGAATTGACTAGGTTTTTTATCGTACTCTCTACCTCAAAGAATCTTGTCTTCTGTGATGAGGTGATGAATATTAATTCACTATATCTTGATGATGAATGGGTTCATGCCTATCAGGTATGGCTTCATTTATCACACACTGGTAATGAAGTCGATGTGATATTAAAACCTTGTGTGGTAGTCGAACAAGCTTGCACGCGTCAACCTCACAAAGTAGAGAGTGCACATTTCTACTTCTACACTAGGGTAATTGTTGACTTTAGGGTTTCTATCCCATTTACTAATTTTCAAGCTAATATTCTAGAGGCCATCAATGTTACCCCCTCCCAACTTCATTCAAATAGTAGGACCTTCGTTCGAGGATTCAAAATTCTATGTGAGAGACTTAAAATCATGCACAGTTCGTTCGAGGATTCAAAATTCTATGTGAGAGACTTAAAATCATGCACACTGTGAGCATCTTGTTCTCATTCTATAAGGCTATAGGAGTTAATTGGGAAGGATGGGTTTCACTAAGTTCCATTATGGACATGACTCCTTTACCCTTCACTCTTCCAACTATAAGAATAAGAAGGATAAATTTGTTCGAGTTCGAGGTAGTTTCCATTGTCCGGAGGTTATTTATAAGGAGGATGGTATAAGTTTCCAATTTACTGGATGAGTTATCCCATCTCGATCACATATAAGTAGGGGATTGCTCATTTCACCCTTAGGGTGTGTATCGACACCTTTGAAAATTCCAAAATGTCTTTATTGATTTTTGGATATGCATATCTGGACGCATCCAATACACACAAACAAAGGCGTTGCAAGTGATACACCCCTATTTACTTAAAAATTTATCTAGAGATGAATATCCAAAGACGCACTTACATAAAACAGACTTATTTAATAATACTGTTGCTACTATCATCAACTAGGATTCAGGTTGGATTTGGAGCATCAAAATATTATAAAGGCCTTTTCCACACACGCTTGTTTGCTATACATCGAAACGTCGAAGTCAATGGCATCAACAACTACACCAACTAAGAAATTCGAGGAATACTGGAGAACCACTCTTTCTCTAATTAGTTTCGCATCCTTCGCCATAAAGTAATTGAATAATAATTTCTCAACTTCGTTTTATATTACTATAATTTTCTATTTTCTTTTTATCTTTATGTTTATGCCTTTGTTTGTTAATTATTGCGGTGGAAGACATTGATAAAAATGAAATACATATTAGTATATGATTCTAATTTTGTGCAGATTGAAGCGTACTGGAGAGTATAAATTTTTTTTATGAAGAAGGGATTTACTATTGTGCTGGCTGTGGAACATCATTTTATAGAAGTACATTTTCATATTTTAGAAATGCATTTTTGAATTTTTTTTGAACAATACAGAGGTTATTCATTAAATTATGCTGAAGAGTGTATAAAAAAGATGCGTTTACAATGGCGGAGAACCACCCCTAAATATTGAAAGAGTAACCCTATAATATATCACCTGAAAGCAAATGCAAATGAAAACTTTGAGAGAAACTCCTTCATTTAACATTTAGGTAAATGATTTATTAAGCCTTTATATATAAACTATTTTAAGAATCGAAGATTAAATAAGATACTGTATTTGTTTAATATAATGTGTTATTTTCATAAGTTAGTTCATTCAAATCAGTTAAAATAACTTATGAACATATCAAACTATTTTTCTAAGTTTACTCAATAAGTTTTAATAAGATATTCTACCATGTTCTTCCATAATAAAAAACTACCACCCTAAGTCTTGAATGAGTGCATTCAATGCCTTTTTGAAACTTATTGCTCATTCCCTTAGAATTGGGCTACAAGAACGGCCCAATGGGTCTCGTACTCCATTTTAAAGTCCAAAGAGTCATGCATGGATCCCATTTAATTTGAAAATAAAAAGCCACAGTTGAAAGCAATATTTTTCTTAACGTAAACAAAAATACTAGTGTATTACAAGTTAAATGTGTGTCGTTTCAAGTTTTGATGCGACTTTTACATCCACTTAGTTCAAGTTTATGCAAATTAAAAATAACATAAAAAACTACAACTCTCATAAAAACATAAAACTCAAATTCGCATAGTAAAAAGTTTTAAAAGGGCAATTAAGCTCATGACCATATTCTTTCATCATGTATTCTTATAGCAACTTCGTAGTAATGTGTGTGTATTTGTTATGAGTAGTTAATATTGTTTTGATTAAGGCTTCAGATGAATTTATTTTGAGTTGCTCGAACCATGTAGTTTGCTTTTCACTAGTCTATGCATTTTTCTTGCTAATATTATTTGTTCTAAATGCTTTCATACACAGACAAATATTTTGATTGATCATAAGTTGTGAATGATTACTAACTTAACTTTTACATTCCGGTCTAATTATATTATTCGACTCGTAATAAATATAGGCATAAGCTATTAGTTGATTTGTGATATTAGCAATTAACGGCCGATAATACCTTCTTCAATTATTAATTCACTTATGATATTAATGGATTTGTAATTGAAGAAGAGGATTGTGTGTCAAGACATTGAATGTGATTATTTTATTAATCTATTATTAAGATTGTTTATAGTACAATTTGATCAGAAAACTAAATCGAACTATAATAAAAAGGTTATTTGAACCGAACCAAACTGTTTTAATAAAGTTAGAACTAAATCAAATCAACTTTATTAGTTTGGTATACTAGTTTAGAATTATGAATTGTACCAAACCGTTAGAAAACGATTTTTTTTTCAAACCGAACCATTTGTTAAATAATCGACTTTTTTTTTTGTTTTAATTATTTTTTTTAAGGGAAGAAATTATTTTTTCTTCTGATATGCTATTAACTCAACCCAATCTTACAAGCATGCACAATAAGTTCTGTTTAGTTTGAACAATTTTCTCGAGCATTTGTTTTCTCTAGAGTATAATGGCTAATTGATATGTTTGCTATCTTGTATATATAAAAATAAGATCATTTGGTCTTAACAAAAAAATAAGACTATTTCTTAACACACCTTACATGTTTCTAATGTGCCATGTGAATTTTCAAAAATACTCTATATTTTTAGAGATGCATCTCTTACACATTCAACAAAGACCATTCTGAGTGGCGCCCCATAAGTTGGATTATTTTTATTTCGAAGATGTATCTCCGGAACATTTTAAGAAATACCTTAATTATATACCAGTTCAGTAGAAATTCCTGAGTTCATCTTCGGAAATATGGGCGAGATTTTGAAAATTTCTGTCACCTTTGCATGTTAGATATTTCTGGAGATGCATCTCCAGAATAATATGATAAAAGAAACAACTGCATGATCACACAACCATTGTTTCCATTGTTGTATTTTAGCCAAACCCTTCACCAAAAAACCCTTAATTCTCAATTTACTTTTTCACTCCAAATCTCCATTCTTTTGCTTCATCACATCATAGGGAGTAAAATAAGATAGACTTTCAGGTAAAAATCCTTCATTTCCTACTACATTGCTTACATTAACCATTTTTTTTTCTGAAAAAAGTAGAGTTGTGTCCGGAAATGTATCTCCGAAATGAGTATGAACTTGTCCGAAGATGCATCTCTGGAGGTTGTCCGTGTTTGATTTCCAAGTCTGTCTTCAGCAGTAATGCTTATATACTTTTATGATTTTAATTGTTTTCATTAGATATGGTGCACCCCGAAGTTTTCCTAAAAAAATTTGTTGTCCGAATGTCCAAGGTGTTGTTGTGAAGACGGTAGATATTGACAACCAATTTAAAAACAACCAAGAGTTTGAATCTCATGATCAAATGCTTCAATGGATTCGTATGAAGGCCTCTAAACTTGGATTTGGTGTGGTTATCGGAAGGTCCGATAATGGTTCAGATTGAAGATACGCCTTTGTGACAATGACGTGTGAAAGAAGCGGGAAATATAGAACTACTCTTCCGAATTTTAAAAGAGACAACATCAGTTCAAGAAAATGTGAGTGTCCGTTTAAAGTGCGTGGATACATGTTGGCAAACAAAAACTGGAGCTTTAATGTGATATGTTATTTGTATAACCATGATTTGTATGAAAAATTAGCTGGCCATCCTAGTGTGTGTTGGCTCATGCTGGAAGAGAAGGAATGCGTTGCTGATATGACCTTGAATGTGCTTCAACCAAAAAATATACTTGCAACATTAAAACGGAAATGATCCAAAAATATATCAAACATCAAGCAAGTGTATAATATTCTGTACCTAACTAACAAGGCACTTATGGGGGATAAAAATGAGATGTAACAACTCTTGAAACTATTGGATGATAACATTACGTGTCTGTGTATCAAACGTGTGAGGATGGAGTTACTGTTAGAGATATATTTTGGACTCATCCTGATTCCATAAAGTTGTTCAACACGTTTCCTACGGTGCTTATACTTGATTCAACCTACAAGACTTACAAGTATAGACTTCCATTATTGGAGACGGTTACTGTTACCTCAACTGAGAAGACATATTCTATTGGTTTTGTATTTCTTGAGTGTGAAAAAAGGACAATTTTACTCGGACATTAGAGGTGTGTCGAATAGTGTTGAAGGATCAAGGTGAGATGCCTAAAGTGATTGTTATCGGCCGTGATACCGCCTTGAAGAATAATATGTTAGGCAAGATGTCCTAACTGTCTGGTTCAAAATCTGTGTCTGTTACAGGGTTTATTTCTGTTTTGAATCTGGTGATTTAATTCAGATTATAGTTGATTGATTTTGTATCCTAGGTGGTGCTCAAATTAAGGAATCAGATATTCTAGTGGAATTTGGAGTTGTGTCCTTTTCTAAAGTATGAAGACTTTTTAGGAAACTTGGGATTGAAGAAACTATTCTTGAGAAGAATATTTTGCAGATTTTGTGGTGCAGAATTACTAATGTGTTGAAGCCCATATCCAATCTTATTTAGGGTTATAAATAGGACGAATTTAACCTAGTTTATGTATCGAAAATCAAATTGAGTTTTATGACTTTTTAGGGTTTGTGCTTTATGAGCCTCTCTTGTATTGTGTGAATACTTGTGTTGAACTATTTTATTGAGTTGTAATTGTTCATTCATTCCTGTGATTGAATGGGAATTGAGAAAGGTCTCATACCTAGGAGAGTCTTAGGTAGAAATATAGCACGGGTAGTGATTAGGTGACAAGTTGTAAACGAGGGAGTTTAGCTTTGAACTAATATATTTAGTGGATTTCATTTCTGGCTTGGAAGCCCCTAAACATAGGTGAGTTACACCGAACTGGGTTAACAATTGCTACGTGTTTCTTTACTTTTTGCATTCTTCTATTGTGCTTATTCTTGTCATTGAGAAGCAGAGATCAAGTGTCTCGACATCCTGTTTGGACATCTTTGTGATCTGCCATACCAGAATTTCAATTGGTATCAGAGCAAGCATCCTGCTCTATATCTGGGTGAAATTCAGGGACGTTACTTTCTGGTACAATGGACAAGGAAGGAAGCATATTGAACAGACCTCCTGTTCTCGATGGATCCAATTACAAAATTTGGAAAGTTCGCATGACGGCCTTCCTTAAGACAGATGCTTTATGAGTTTTTAAGGTTTGTGATTTATGAGCCTCTCTTGTATTGTGTGAATACTTGGGTTGGACTATTTTATTGAGTTGTAATTGTTCATTCACTACTGTGATTGAAAGGGAATTGAGAAAGGTCTCAAACCTAAGAGAGTCTTAGGTAGAAATATAGCACGGGTAGTGATTAGGTGACAAGTTGCAAACGAGGGAGTTTAGCTTTGAACTAATATATTTAGTGGATTTCATTTCTGGCTTGGAAGCCCCCAAACGTAGGTGAGTTACACCGAACTGGGTTAACAATTGCTACGTGTTTCTTTACTTTTTGCATTCTTCTATTGTGCTTGTTCTTGTCATTGAGAAGCAGAAATCAAGTGTCTCGACATCCTGTTTGGACATCTTTGTGATCTGCCATACCAGAATTTCAATTGGTATCAGAGCAAGCATCCTGCTCTATATCTAGGTGAAATTCAGGGACGTTACTTTCTGGTACAATGGACAAGGAAGGAAGCATATTGAACAGACCTCCTGTTCTCGATGGATCCAATTACAAATTTTGGAAAGTTCGCATGACGGCCTTCCTTAAGACATATGCTAAGGCCTGGAAGCTGTTGTCAAAGGGTGGGATCCACCAAAGGTGACGGGTGCCGATGGCAAAATCACTGATGTTATCAAACCAGAGGAGGACTGGGATCGTGAAAATGACAAGTTATCTCAAGGCAATTCCAAGGCCTTGAATGTCATCTTCAATGGAGTGGACAAAAGTATCTTCAGATTAATAAAGAATTGCACTATTGCAAAAGTTGCGTAGGAGACCTTGAAGATTGCTTATGAAGGAACTTCTAAGGTAAAATCATCAAGACTTCAGCTTCTTACAACCAAGTTTGAGAACTTGAAGATGGGAGAGGATGAAAGCATTCAAGACTTTCATATGAACATTCTTGATATAGCTAACTCATCAAGTGGTCTAGGAGACAAGGTTCCTGAAGCCAAGCTGGTCTAAAAGATCCTAAGATCTTTGCCAAAAAGGTTTGATATGAAGGTAAATGCCATTGAGGGAGCTCAAGATCTAAATACCATGAAGGTTGATAAACTCATGCGATCCCTTCAGACCTTTGAATCAGCAATCAACGAGAAATCTGAAAGGAAGAAGAGTATTACCTTAGTTTCTAATCAAGATGAATGTGAGTCAAAGACTAATGAAGAATTGTCTAAATCCCTTATGGTACTTGGAAAACAGTACAATCAACTTCTAGAAAGGGTGGATGGTGAGTCTAGATCAAATGTCAAAAATCAGTCATCCAACTTCAACAGAAGGAAGGACTTTGGAAGATGGTCAAAATCTAAAGAGAATGTGAACAAAGTTAAAGATGTCCAATGTTTTGAATGTGAAGGTTCGGGCATGTTAGATCTGAGTGTCCTACCTTTCTCAAAAAGGAGAAGAAGGGTTGGTATGCAACTTGGTCTGAGGATGATTCAGGTAGTGAAGGAGGATCTGCCAAAAATGTTGTTGCTCTTACTGGAGTGTATACCTCTGATGAAGAATTAGATGTTGAAGATCTCTCGTTTATTGAACTTGTTAAATCCTGGAAGAAGTTGTGCATGAGAAAGTTAGAACTTTGTCAACTAGGAGAAAATCAACATAATCTAATTGTCCGTCTTCAGGATGAAAGGTTGAAGCATTTGAGGGTTATCTCAGACCTAGAGGATGAGGTAGCTTTGGTCAACTAAAAATTTGACAGTATGATCAAGACAGTAAGAATGTTGAATAACAGATCTAATGTTCTAGATGAAATTCTTTAATCTGGAAGGAATTCTAGAGATGGTAAAGGACTTGGTTATAATGATAAAGGAAAAGGGAAGACTACGAATTCTGCTCATCCCAAAATAAGGCAGAATAGAAGGAAGTCAAACTAGATGTCTCAATATTACCGAGGACATCAAAAGAAGTCTTCAGGAAAGAAGAAATAGATCTGGAAATGCCATAATTGTGGTAAGCTTTGGCACATAAAGCCTTACTACTATGAGTTGCATGGGTATCCAAAATTTTATGTTCAATCTAGGAAGAAATAGGATAATAAAGGTAAGAAAAAGTGGAGTCCCAAGAGTGAAAATGTTGCGCTAAGGATAATAGGATAATAAAGCCTTACTACTTTAATGTTTTGATAATGGCTATTCTAGACACATAACTATCGTTAACCAAAATTTGACCTTCCTTTTACCTTTTGCATAAGCATGTACATTCGCATCGCTGACATACGCATTTACACTTTTTCTTTATGGTTTTTTGTTGTAAGAATATTCAAGTTTTCCAAGCCTGATTAATCACATCCTTACAAAGACATCACGTCATCAACACAAGCAAAAAACAAGGGTTTTTTATGCATATTCATCAAAGCAAAAGGTCAAAAATCAAAGTCGTGGCCATAGCACCATTTTTCAAGAAAATTGGGCAAATTTTGACATGGTAAATCGATTAACCATTTGCTAGTGTAAATGGGTTAATCGATTAACCCTTGAAAAAATGCAGATTCTGCTGCATTTTCAGAACAACAACTTGCACTCTACTATTTTAGGATCTACTTGGTTCTAGCATTCTGTGGAATATTCTAGACATTTCAAGACCTTTCTAAACACTTCAAGACATTTACTCCAATACATCATTTCCAATTGAGACCACCATGTAACTTCATTTGCAAGCATGAGATCCCTTTGATTTGAACTTTCATTGAGATTGTTACCGAGTCAACTACCTAACTAACTGAGTTAACTTCCAACTCAGTGAGTTGAGTCCAACTAGCTCCAAGGCTAGTTCTAATTCTAGTTCCAAAGCTCATTCCAAACCTAGCAGCTCCAAACCTCTTTTCTATATAAATAAAGCTCCACCATTTCACAAAGGACCCTTAATCATTTTCTCAATTTCTACATCTATCACTCTCAATTCTCTCACATTCTCTCCGAACTTTCGGCAACTTCTACTCATATTCATCTTCACTTTCTTCCCAAACCACACTAGAGCTCAAATTCACCATTAAAGAGTATCACATTCTACATTGGAAGTTATTTTCTCTTGAGCTTAACCATCATCGTCTTGCAATTCTACTTGGTTTTCTGGAGTTTTATTAGCTTTTGATTCATCTCAAATGATTACTCTAAGCTTTTTCAGTGCAAATTCGTATTTAGAGATTTCGTCGCATTTTTCTCAGTTTCGCTACGATTCGGTTGCAAATTTTGATTTTTCTCGGTTTCAAGTGTGATTGACATTATTTTCTCATTCAACTCCCATGGATTATTATGATTGATTTTGTGGATGTTTTATGAGTCATTTAACTTCTGTATGAAGCATGCTTGTAAATTTTATGATGCTCAATTTTATCGATTACACATTTGTTCACATTTTTGGCATGTATGATCATGCTCATTCTTGCACATTCTTTGATCATATGCTACATGATTTGTGATGCATACTAAATGATTTTGGTAC
This sequence comes from Lathyrus sativus, assembly GCA_963859935.3. Classification (NCBI taxonomy): domain Eukaryota; kingdom Viridiplantae; phylum Streptophyta; class Magnoliopsida; order Fabales; family Fabaceae; genus Lathyrus; species Lathyrus sativus. The sequence goes on along the minus strand of OZ012735.1, from coordinate 214,685,897 downwards.
TGTTTTGCACTTCCATTCATGTTTGCATTAAGATTGTTCCTCATTGGAATAAGCTTAACCTTGTATAATCAATAATTCACCCTTTTGCTTTAATAATTTTTCTTCCCTTTGGAAAATTGTTAGCACATCGCTCTTTTTTTATTAATTAATCGAAACTTCGTTTCGATTAGTTGATCTTACTTCTTTCTTTTCCTTTAACTCTTCTAGAGCTTTGTCCTCTTTTCCCTACGAAGTTGAAGATTTGCAACGCGTTGAAGCACTGTACAAGTTTTGCGCCGTTGGTTTCATTTCTCGCACTACACTTTAGTGTTAGAGAAGGAATGAGGGTGGAGAATTCCTAAAGTCATTATGATTATTTTGGGTAGGGGACGAATGACCATGTGTCTGGAATAGTCATCTATATCTCCTTATTGTGGTATCTCCCGTTTCCAAACCGTGTCGATCCTTGATCACTTGTACCCTAAATCTTTGTCTCCGGGGTTAATTTCCTTTTGAATCAACATTCCTTTCTCTTTTGGAAAATCACCATTCTTGGTTCCCTAAGAGATTTGTTCTCAATCCCTTTCTATGACTAGCTCAACCTTTCTTTGGTTAAAGCCAGATTCTCTTCTTCCCAGCGAAGTCAATCTTTCTTCTTCAGTTAACATAGTCTTCCTTTTAAAGCCTAATCCCCATCGGAGTTCACAACCTTCTTTTGATTCTCTCTCCTTCTTGTTTGGTTAATCATTGCCTATTAGTTAAAGCACCAACTTTCCTCAGTTAACCACAGTCTGTCTGTTAACATATTGAGTCTTCTTTGGGTTAATCACCTTCTCCCAGTTAATCACCTGATCTTTGGTTAATCATAGTCTGCCCGTTAAAACAAATTTCTCTTGAGTTAATCACCTTCTCTTGGTTAATCACTCATTCTTTTTGTTAACCACAGTCCGTCTGTTGAACACCGAATCCCCTGCAGTTAGCAACCTTTCTTTGGTTTAAACACTCGCACCTTTGGGTTAGTAACCGTTGTTAGGTTCAAATACTCTTTTCTTCGGTCAAGTACTGTTTGTTTAGTCGGTGTACGATTCTTTGGGTCACAACCTTCGCTTGGTTCCACACCCGTCCTTTGGGTCACAACCTTTGTTTGGTTCCACACTCGTCCTTTTGGTTGATCATCACCTACCAGTTAAAACTAACTCCATTCTCTTTTCAGTTAACCGTTGTTTATCAGTTAACACACCGAGTTTCTCCAAAGAGTCAAACACCTTCTTTTGGTCCAATACTATCTCTTTCTTTTGGTTTATCACAGTCCGACTGTTGACACCAACCTTTTGCTCTCCCCACCAGAGTCTTACTTCGGTTAATCACTGCCTACCAGTTAATGCATCGAGTCCCTCGTGGATCTTATCTTTACCTTGATTCTTGTCCTTTATCCATTTATTCTTTTAGCTCCGACGCTATTCCTTTATTTTATACGCAGTGGAGTTATCACTTCTCTTATACGTTCCTCAACAGAGTCTTCTTTTGCCTTTCTTTCTTGGTTTTTGACACCATTTCTTTTGCATCCCTAGTAGAGTCTTTATACCTCTTTCCAATCTTGCTTTTGACACCGTCATTGTTGCCTTTTCTTCCGTTGTCTTAGTTCCCTGAACTACGTAGGCTCTGATTTCGTCATTGCACTATGAGGGTACATAGGCACAAGATTGCGAAATCTTGGCAAGCCATCTTCTTCCATTCTTCTTTCTCTCTGGTCCGCCCAAATCTTCTTTTCTTTTCCTGGTTCCCTAACTACGGAGCTCTGACTTCCTCATTACACTATGAGGGTACGTAGGCACGAGGGCCCTAATCCTCGACGAGCACTTTCTCTCTCTCTCTCTCTCTCTCTCTCTCTCTCTCTCTCTCTCTCTCTCTCTCTCTCTCTCTCTCTCTCTCTCCTATCTTTTTAGCTAGAAGCCTTAAGATAGATAACCCATCCAAGCCTAGAAGCAAGCGACATGGTTCCTATCGAGTACGACAGATGCGTAAGGTGCTAGTACCTTCCTTTGCATAACCGACCCCCTTACCCGTTTCTCTTCCCTTGGGTTTTATCGGTATTTTCCCTGTCCTTTTGGACTAAATAAAGTTCAGTGGCAATTTTGTTGTATCTTTCAGTGTGCGATTCACTCGGGTATAATCCTGCTAGCTTCAATGACTGGTGTAAAAATATTTCTGGTGGATATCAAACCTCATTCCACTGGTTATGTTACCTTTGGAGACGTCTCTAAAGGTGAAATAAAGTGTGTTGGAAAAGTGGACTATCCTGGACATCCTAGCCTTGAGAAAGTGATGCTTGTCAAAGGGTTAACGACTAATCTGATAAGCATTAGTTAACTGTGTGACCAAGGTTTGAAGGTTAACTTCACTAAAGATGAGTGTTTGGTTTCTAATGATAAAGGTAAAGTTATCATGAAAGGAGCAAGGTCTAAGGATAATTGCTACTTATGGACCTCTCTTGAAACCAAGCGCTCTTCTGTCTATTTGTTGTCAAAGGAAGAAGAAGCAAGAATATGGCACCAGAGACTTGGCCTTGTGCATTTGAAAGGGTTGAAGGAAGTCTTATCTAAAAAGGCAGTCTGGGGAATTCCTAATTTGAAGATTGATGAAGAAAGGATCTGTGGTAAATGCCAAATTGGAAAGTAGACAAGAATGTCTCATAAGAAGCTTCAACATCATACCACTTCTAGAATTTTGGAGCTACTTCATATGGACTTAATGAGACCTATGCAGGTTGAAAGTCCAGGTGGAAAGGCGTATGCTTATATTGTTGTTGATGACTTCTCAATATTCACCTGGGTGAATTTTATTAAGGAGAAGACTGACGTGTTTGAAGTGTTCAAAGAGCTGTGTCAAAAACTTCAAAGAGAGAAGGAGTGTGGGATAATTAGAATCAGAACTGATCATGGAAAAGAGTTCGAAAATAGCAGGTTTGATGATTTTTGTTCTTCTGAAGGAATCAGTCATGAGTTCTCTTCACCTATTACTCCTTAAAAAAATGGTGTGGTTGAGAGAAAGAATAGGACTATTCAAGAATGTGCATGAGTTATGCTTCATACCAAGAAACTTCCTTATTGTTTCTAGGCTGAAGCAATGAATACTGCTTGCTATATTCTAAATAGAGTTACCATTTAATCTGATACATCTGCTACTTTATATGAGCTTTGGAAAGGAAGGAAGCCAACTGTGAAGTACTTATATATCTTTGGAAGCAAATGTTACATTTTGTCTGATCGTGAGCAAAGAAGAAAGATGGATCCTAAAAGTTATGAAGGAATCTTTCTTGGATACTCCACTAATAGCAGAGCTTATAGAGTGTTCAACTCCAGAACTAATGTTGTTTTGGAATCTATAAATGATGTGGTTGATGACTCACCCACAAAAGTTGTTGTCAGAGATGATTTCGGATCATTATTTCCTATGAATGGTGATCCTGAAGATGTCACAAAAGATGTTGAAACATTTGGTGATGTTCATAAAAACACTGCATACTCAAGTGGTGCTCCTGAATCTGCAGAGGCTGAGATCGTAAACAAGGGACCCTCCATCAGAATGTAGAAATATCATCCTATGGAGCTTATAATAGAAGATCCTAATGAGGGGAAGAATGCAAGATGAACTCAAGACTTAATTTGTTGTTGGTGCTTGTTTTGTTTCAAAGTCTGAACCCAAGAATGTCAAGGAGGCTTTAACTGATGAATTCTGGATAAATGCCATGCAAGATGAAATGGGAGAGTTCAAAAGGCATGATGTCTGGGATCTGGTGCCAAAATCTGAAGGGTCTAATGTAATTGGGACTAGATGGGTGTTCAAAAACAAGTCTGATGAGAAAGGTGTGATCACTAGAAATAAGGCTAGACTTGTTACTCAAGGGTACACTCAAATTGAAGGGGTGGACTTTGATGAAACTTTTTCTCTTGCTGCTAGGCTGGAAATTTATCTGATTATTACATGGAGTGGCTTGTTTCCTAAAGATCAAACTGTTTCAAATGGATGTCAATAATGCCTTTTAAAATGGATACTTAAATGAAGAGGTATATGTGGAGCAACCAAAAAGATTTATTGATCCTACATATCCAAATCATGTGTACAAATTGAAGAAGACTCTGTACGAGTTGAAGCAAGCTCACAGAGCTTGGTGTGAAAGACTAACCAAGTTTCTTATTAACAATGGATACAAAAAATATGGAATTGACAAGACACTATTTGTGAGAGAGAAGAATGGCAAACTCATGATTTCTCAAATTTATGTGGATGACACTGTCTTTGGCGGGATGTCAGATGAGTTGGTTCAAAATTTTGTCAATAAAATGCAATCTGAGTTCGAGATGAGCTTGGTAGGTGAAGTAACCTATTTTCTCGGTCTTCAAATCAAACAGGTGGAAGATTCTGTATTACTCTATCAAGGGAAATACACAAAGAATATTGTAAAGAAGTTTGGCATGGAGAATGCTACTCACAAAAGGACTCTTGCCCTTACTCATTATTTGAAGCTTTCCAAGGATGACCAGAGTGTTAGTGTCGATTAGAGTCTATGCAGAAGCATGATTGGTAGTTTGTTGTATCTGACTGCAAGCAGATCTGACATAAATTTTACCGTGGCAGTTTGTGAAAGATATCAAGCTGAACCTAAGGTTAGTCATATCAATCAAGTCAAAAGGATCCTGAAGTATGTGAATGATACATGTGACTATGGTTTGTTGTACTCTCACACCTCTAACTCCATGTTGATTGGATATTGTGATGCTGATTGGGCTGGTAGTGCTGATGATTGAAAAAACACATATAGAGGATGTTTCTTTTTGAGAAACAATCTGATATCTTGGTTCAGTAAAAAGCAAAATTGTGTTTCACTATCTACTGTTGAGGTTGAGTACATAGCAGCAGGTAGTAGTTGTTCTCAATTACCGTGGATGAAGCAAATGCTAACTGAGTATAATGTCCCTCAAGATGTCTTGACATTATTCTGTGACAATTTGAGTGCTATTAATATTTCCAAGAATCATATTCAGCATAGCAGAACCAAACATATTGATATCAGGCATCACATCATCAGAGACCTTGTGGAAGATAAAGTTATAACTTTGGAGCATGTTGCCACCGAGAATCAACTTGCTGATACTTTTACTAAAGCCTTGGATGCTAATTAATTTGAAGTATTGAGGAGAAAACTTGGCGTTTGTCTGTCAGAAGACTTATAATAGTTAACTTGGGTTGGAAATGCTATCCAATTGAATATATATGTGTTCCCAACAAATAAAGAGAGGATGTCGATGTCTTCTCAGACTTTGCACAATAAAGAGTGTATTGATGATGGTACACTTTCTTCAAAAGAGGATGAAGAAGACTTTGAGTCAGATGGTCCAGAGGAAGCATATGATGAGAATAATTGCCCAGAAGTGCTGCTTGGCACTTCATGTGCTATTCCTTAATCTTGTTAGCTTGTTTTGTTTGGTTTCTTAGTTAGTAGACTACCTTTTTCCTATTATGGCTAAAAAGAGGTAGTATTCCTAACTTACTAACCATTTCTAGCTGTTGTTGAGGGGGAGAGATCCCTGATATCCCTTGCTACAATAGAAGAGTTCTAAGTGGAGGAGAAGGCTGCCAGCTGTTTGTTTTTCTGCTGATAACTGATATTTTTCTGTCTCTAACTTTTTGTGTGTTTTAATGCAAAGGCTATATTGTTTGTTTTAGCTAAAATCTACTAAAGGGAGAGATTTAAGGCTCCTTAGTTTGATTGACATTAGTTTTGGTAAAACAAACTTAACTAAACATGTTGGACATGATGTGCTAACATGCTGAAGAGCTTGAGGAACAATATGTCAGACAAGATATCCTAATTGTGTGGTTCGACATCTGTGTCTGTTACAGGGGTGACTTCTGTTTTGGATCTGGTGATTTAATTCATATTACAATTGATTTATTTTGTATCCTAGGTGGCGCTCAAATTAAGGAATCATAGATTCTAGTGGAATTTGGAGCTGTGCCTTTTTTTAAAGTATGGAGACTTTTTAGGAAACTTGGGATTGAAGAAACTATTCTTGAGGAGAATATTTTGCAGATTCTATGGTGCATAATTGTTGCTGTGTTGAAGCCCATATCCAGTCTTATATAGGGTTATAAATAGGATGGGTTTAACCTAGTTTATGTATCGAAAATCACATTGAGTTTTGTGAGTTTTTAGGATTTGTGCTTTGTGAGCCTCTCTTGTATTGTGTGAACTGTTTTATTAAGTTGTAATTGTTTAGTCACTACTGTGATTGGAAGGGAATTGAGGAAGGTCTCATACCTAGGAGAGTCTTAGGTAGAAATATAGCACGGGTAGTGATTAGGTGACAAGTTGTAAACGGGAGATTTTAGCTTTGACCTAATACTATTTAGTTGATTTCATTCCTGGCTTGGAAGTCCCCAGACGTAGGCGAGTTGCACCAAACTGGGTTAACAATTGTTGTGTGTTTCTTTACTTTTTGCATTCTGCTATTGCGCTTATTCTTGTCATTGAGAATCAGAGATCAAGTGTCTCGACATCCTGTTAGGACATCTTTGTGATCTGTTATACCAGAATTTCATCTATAAATTGATAGATGAACATTTTAGGTTAAGCTTCATAAAATCTATGTCTAGAGTTTTACAAAACAAGAATGGATCATTAAGAATAAAAATATTCTTCATATATTAATCATCACTTGTTCACATGCAAGGCCAATCAAAAGAAATACAAAAATATAAGGTAGAGTACCTTTACCTTTAATACAAAGGAAATTAGCTACCCATAACTATGATAGCTTGCTTTACAAGTAATGAGAGAAGATGAATGAGCATCCACGTCGAAGAATCGATCTTGGATGCGAATCCAACTTCTATTTGAAATATATCACTCTTTGGTGAAGAAATGAAGAAATTATGGGTTTCTATGTGAAAATCAGGTTATGATCCTACAAAAATGTGAAAAGTACATATATAGTACTTCCAAAATCTGTCAAGTTTGCCCACCAAACACCTTATTCACACAGTGAAAACCACTTTATGGAACCTGAAGTGCCTCTGAATAGTTAAACCACCTCTGAGAAAGTATCTAAGTTTGCATTGCAACACTTCTTCGCCCATCAAGCTTCTTCGCTACAAGTTCACACAACAAACTTAGGGTCCTTTTCTGACTGAATCTAATCTGAGATGGTTCGCTGAGGTTTCTCCAGGAGCTCGCACAACAAACATTCATTGACACCTCATTGTTATTCGCACAGTGAACATGCTAAATCTTCTTCTTTTCTTTGACTTCCTTGTCAATTCATTCGTGTCTTGATCTTTGATAGTTTATGCCTAAATCCTGCACAAAAACACACATATCAAAGCAACCAAAGGTATTTGCAACATAAATGAAGAATAACATTGAAACATAACAAATGAGTTGAAAAATGAAAAGAAATATGGATCAAAATAAGACATGTTTGACATTCAACACCTATTCCGTTATGCATTTCACGAAAGTGTGCGAAAAGTATCCAGATTTGTGGAAATATGTTGAAAGCACAATCCTTGACCAGGTGAAGGAGAAAATTATTTGTGCATGGACTGATAATATTAGACACCTTGGAAATACAACGACTAACAAAGTTGAGTCTGCTCATGCTACTTTGAAAAATTGGTTGAGAAATAGTAAGGGTAATTTGTGTAGAGAATGGGACTCCGTGCACCACATGATTCAAAATCAACATAATGAGTTACAAACACCATTTGGTCAGAGCATCACAATTTTGAAACACATATTTAAAGACAACACTCTATATTCTCAGTTGTTCGGTAACATTTCTTTGGCAGGTTTGAATTATACGAGGCTAAATGAGCTGATAGTGTAGGCTCCGATAGTGCAAAGTGTGGATGCACAATTACGAAAACAAATGGTCTCCCATGTGCTTGTGTTACTACTAAAAAGGTAAAACTTGGTGACCCAATAAGAATGGATGAGGTTTGCACTCATTGGGAGAGACCCCAATTTTTAAAAAAGGGAGTGTTTTTTTTTCTTTTTAAAACAAAAAACAATATAAAGCATTCACGATGGTCCATTTTTAAAATAAAATCAAAGTAAATTTTTTCCTATTTAAATTCTCCTTCAAAGTTATAATCAAATACTCGCCATAAGTTGCAAAAAAATTTCACCACTAAAACATTCTTTCTAAAAAATTATTTGACATTAAGTAATAATCAATACATCTAACACAATAAACATTAATGTTTTAACAACATGCTTCACAATTGATGGAAATGACACCACTCTCAAACAAAACTCTAAGCTGATCTTTGGACTCTAACTAAAGATGATTGAATACTAAACCCTCGAGTAGCATCTAGACTTGTTGCTTTAGATCACCGGTCCAATAACAATTCTGCCACATCTTTAAGAAGAACTCAAAACTTTAAAAACTTGGGGCATAAGCCTAGTCCATAATAATAGTAGAGGGCCACGGTCTAAAAACAAAATATATGAAAGAATACACACATGCAAGCGCCACATGACACATAACAAACATAATATTTATTTTAACACACAAAGCAATGCGCAAATAGCCTAATGCAGACTTTACATGAGTATGACCCCCCTAACCAGCTTCCTAACATGCAGATAATTCTGGAATTTCAATCCCTCCGCAAAGGGTCGTGGTATCACTTCAAGATTTAGCGCCACTAAGGTGATGGGTATCTACACCATCAATCAGACTCAATGATGCACGTCAGGATAAGATGGTTCCATCTCAGACACACACCTCGTGCTACCTCTCCGATGTGCACCTCGTTACTCCTCTTCGATAGCCACGGGACTATGAAATGCATGAACATATATATGTATCACAACTTAAATGTTTATGGTCACAACTGACCCATCTCATGTAGCTCACTTGGCATACACATATCACATATATATATATATGCAAATGCAATATAATATTTTCTCAATAGCCAATTCATATATTTATTCAAAATCATATGAAAGAACATTCACAAATTTAACATCATAATGTAGACACATATCCCCAACTGGGCACACAAGGAACAACACACATCCCCAGTTAGGCACACAATCATGAATACAAATACAATGCATTCAATCATATATATATATATATATATATATATATATATATATATATATATATATATATATATATATATATATATATATATATATATATATATATATATATATATATATATATATATATATATATATATATATATATATATATATATATATATATATATATATATATATATATATATATATATATATATATATATATATATATATATATATATATATATATATATATATATATATATATATATATATATATATATATATATATATATATATATATATATATATATATATATATATTATCGTTAGAAAGTGCTCTTACCTGGGAAAGCTTCCAAGTAGTTTATCTTACATTATACGAGTTCGATCTATATCTCTTGATGGATTCTCTGATCTGATTCACACTCTAAACCTTTTAAATAACACAACTTATTTAAGTTAATACAAACCAAACTACATTTGTCTTAGCCACTTACCTAATCAATTAGGTTTAGGTTATATCACCATTTTACTAACTTAATGGTTTTATATTAAGTACATCTTTTCAAATAGAAAATGATTTTTCTCTTCAAAAGAATAATCATTATCTAATATTATATAATCTAAAATATCTAGATTTTTTTTTGGATGTCCGACTCATTAGTTTGTTCGGTCTTTTCGTTCGCTCTGAAACGAGTCAAAATTCGCTCACAAACAACTTTAAATAAAAATATAAAAATTCTACCATAATCTTTTAATTAAATCAAAACATAATTTTTGAATATTTATTTTTCAAATAAAATTTTATTGTGAATAAATTTTTGTTCCTTAGCTTATAAATATAAATTAAGATTAAATTTTGATTCTAAGCGATATATAAAACTCCTATTTAAATTTGAATAATCAGAGTCCGTAAAAATTTAATCGAATGACTCATTTTCTTAAGAATCAGAAGAAATTTATTTTTGAAATTTCGAAATAATAGAAAAATTTAAAGAAAATATAATCATAGTGCCAAGTTTAAAAGTTTGATTCAGACGCAACATAATTTCAAAATAATTTGTCAAAATAAACAATAAAATTAGAAAACCGATTAAAGAAAATAGCATAATACTTATTGAAATCCTAATTCGTGCTACTATACTTCTACGGGTCTTACATTACTACCCTCCTAAAATAAGTTTCGTCCTCGAAACTTAAGGTAGGTGTAACAACTCAACTAGTTATTACTAACATCATCATTAGCACGATTATGCACCTATTGCAGCCATAAAGTCGAATTGCCTCAAACTCTAGATGCAAGGCTAAATATAACACTATGATTTCAACACTTAAAATTAATCTTACAAGAGCACGCTCTTAAGTGATTGGTCCTCCAGGATCCTAGGTTCATGCTCAAACTTTCAAATTCATCTTCTGACTTTCACATCACAGCTCATTCCACTAGGTTCACATGGAGTGGTGACTGATTATCCTGCTGATAAAATGATAATTAACTTTACACACTACTAAATTCACAAAGTTTCATCCATTCCATTCAACATGGCCTCGTCTACTATCAACAAGAGATTAAGGGTGATCAGTTCCTCAATTTGTCAATAGGTAGCCGACAACCATGACGATGAAATAAACCAGCATTACCTAACTACAATAGTGTCATTTCCAACTTGTTCTAAAGTTATGTGAGGCACTAGGGTCCCACAATCCTTTTGAGGTTTACTAAAAGCTTCCTTAATTTCTTCTTACTTCGATCTCGTTGATGAGGCACAATCTCCCAAAACAAGTTACAGTCTCCTTTACACTCACTTAGCACGAAACAATTGTTGAGTATCCTCCAAAGCAATAAACGCTAATACACCGAGTACAATCAAAATTGTTTCGCTCCATACAAAGTTGTCATCTACATATAAAACTTCATAATTTCACCAACATCCATAAATCTTATATTTTTCCTTTAATCTCATAACTCTGGCGATCCATATATGTTCACATTTAAATCTCATTCCAATCACAATCTTGATAATGCCATCTCAACATTCGGTTGATGATCGAAACTCCTCAAATTTTATTGACATGTTGATCAGTGGTTTTTATACGTTAGTTTACCATTAGTTTTAGTTAATCGTCTTATATGTTTAGTTGCATTTTATTTCCTTTTATCACATTTTATGCATTGGTTTGGTATTTCCATTGTTTTTAGGTTTAGGTAAGCAATCAAGAAGAACTAGAGCAAAAAACCAGGAAAAACAGCAGGTATTCGGAAGATTTTTTGAAGGGAAACAGTGGCCTAACAAGGCCACCCGTGTCATCCGACACGACTCCTGTCAAGAGGATGCCAAGAGATGAAATTGTGTAGAAAAGCAGTAGGCTGACACGGGCGCCCGTGTCACCTGACGTGGCCCGTGTTAGCAAGTCTGGAGTAGCCATTGTGTTCATCAGACATCCTGGGGGCCAACACGGCCGCCCGTGTCAGCTGACACGACCCGTGTTGACCGAAGCGCTTCATCTTCCAATTTTCTTATTTTTGTGACCCTTGAGATCCCTAAGGGTATTTTGGGTATTTTCTTATTACTGTGTTAGACCTGGGAGTACTTAAGACGTGTTTGAGAAGGAAAAAAAGGGACTTTTGTCTAGAGAAGAATTACACTATCAAGATTGGAGAGATCAAGGATTGGGGAACTGATGGTTTTCATGAGCGGAAGCAATTGAAGATCAAAGAAACCTATTATCTTGTAATGTCTAGTTTTTACTTTGTATATTCTTAGAATAATATGATTAGCTAAATCCCCAAATGCTAGAGGATGTTCATGATTTAATTATGTAATGACTCTGATATTAGTATTGCAATAAGAGTTCCTTTGTTTACATAACTGATTTGTTCTCTAGCTATTCTTAATGCTTGCCCTGCCAGACCAATATGGTTTGATTTTTGATTAACTATTAGGATGAACCTCCATTGTTAATGTTTTGCTTTTGATCATTTTGTAGTAGATATCACCTAGGAATCAGAATATTCTTAATCATTGATTGCTTAATTTCATTTATAATTCTCTATGGACATAGGAATTAGGGTGGAAGATTAAATATTTTCTCGCTAAGGACTTAGGAGTAAACAATCTAAAGAATCGATAATTAGTTAGTTACAATAAGTTGTTGTAGTGTTAATTCGGAGTTGTTACTGAGTCGGATCACACACACTTCCCTTAGCATGTTACTCATATCTGTTTAAACCACTTAGTCAATTTCTCTCTTTTACTTGCAAATATTTTTATAATTAAACCAAACAATCTGAAAAATCCAAGTGCTTTTGTTCAACTGAATTACTATAGAACTTGTATTTCCTACGCAGTCCTTGAGATCGATATTCAGGGAAATCCCTTCTTATTACTACATTGGAAAAATAATACACTTGCTATTTTTTCGATCACATGTGTCGAAACTACCCCATCTATGACACACCAATCCCCTTTACACTAGCCTTAGAGTCTTGCATCGCACTCTGACATAACTTCCTTATTTTCGAAAAATTACTTAGCTTAACCCTGTGTGTCTTAACATGAAGTATTCCTTTTTGTTGACGGTCGTTGTTAGCCCACTACATCTTTTGTGTTATCCCAATCATGCTTCCAAAATATCTTGAATTTCTTTCCTTTATCGTTAAATTCTATTTTCCTTAAAAGAGCTTGTCAATCTAACCATTCTTGATTGTTACAGCATCTCATCTTCCGTTGTTCAACCATCCACGATGTTAACATTCAAAGTCCTTTATTTCCTCAATGCGCATTTTCTACTAAGCTACGCCTCTCTTCATTATAACAACTTTAATGAATCCAAGCCTTACTAGTTTCTACCAAAAATTTCCATTTCATACTCTACTCGTTCTAATAGACAAATGTTTAATTATTTTTATTTATGAATATGACAAATACGCCTCATGTGATCCATTCAAGTTGCACCTTTACATCTTAATCATACACTTACAATCACAATTTCCAAATTATGGGTGACGTAATTACTTGCATGAATTCTTAATTGACATAAGTTGCATCTCCATGCGCTTCTCTAACACTTATTTTTAACACGACCTTACCAATACTAGTCTTTTCACTTTGCACATTCACCTATTAACAACATATTGAAATTTACTTTCTATCGACTTCCAAAGTCTCATGTGGAGTTCTCCAACAAGCTTTTCACTTAGTAGTCTCACCTTCCTGATTTTGGAGGTAACATCTCTTCTAGTCTTGAATACATTACACATTATCCTTGTGATATAAAATTTTCAACAATGGGATTAGTCTCGTACCACATATACCACTTCTTAAATCCCCGCTTTAAGTTTAAGTGCAACCTCATCATCGTTAGCATACGCTCTTGATGTAATGCTTAGCCTCCTTTTCACTTCCTATTGAGATATATCATTGTAGTCCTTACGTCTCCTTTAAAATTTGATCAATTCAACAATGGGG